>OY744610.1:53053135-53185635 GCA_963556255.1 Allolobophora icterica
TTCACTTTCGCTTTTCGTACGAGACCATTTTGGACATTATTAACCTGCCAGTATTCTCATTAATTTGTGTGTCAATAAAAAGCCACCTTTTTAATTGCAGTACGGTATTTGTTTAATAGGGGCTTCCATAATTTTTGTCGCGCTTCTTAGCAACTTAGAAAAGTTTTAAATTTAATTATATTTATTAATCTTTTATATCCAGTTGTCATGACAATGCGACAGCCATCGAGCAGACATTTCAGGCCATATTTAACTCAAAATACTTATGCTTTATCTTTCAGCTCTCCACATGGAATGGAACTTGAGTCAACTTCAGGAAAATTTACTCTCCGGAGTTTAGGCTACCATGAAACAACTAAATGGTTTTTAATCTTAGCTCGTTGTACTTAAAATGAGAGATTACGAAACGCTGATGAGCTTACCTCCATAACGACAATTTTATCGTCTTTAATGTCATCTACTCGTGTTCGTTTTAGAACAAATTTATACATCTGCCTTATCAACAAATTCGGAACACGGCGTGTATAAGTTAAACTCAACGACGTCTTAAATGCTTATTTTATGTAGGCCTAACGGAGGGAGCTTTCTTCAGCTAGCCGGCTCGGATATATTTAACCTAGGACAGTTATTGACAGTTATTCTGAGATTGTGAGGGGTGAGGATCATTTCACGGCCGGCAAGATATGGGTCCATATACGGATTTGTAACTGATGAAGGATACAAAAGCTTGCGCTATCACCTACATCTCCACATCTCGATATGACTAAGATGACAACCATGAGGCGGAGAGTGAGGGTACTGTGAGATCTTTCCAAGAAGAGCGTAGCCGTGGCCCAAATCTTTGGCGCCTGCGGGCCGGTCACTGCACCAGTCTGTCGGGTGATCTGTGTGGCTGAGTCTGCCTTTCTGACTGCCTGTGACTCAGTTCGTCTAGCTCTCGATTTACGTGTGTATCTAAGAACTGTCGTACTTTTGTTGCACATACTCCTCACTCTGTCTACATACAAGAAGGAAGGCAGAGACTGCGATCTCTGGGAAGGCACATTAATAAAATATTGATTGGCATTGTATAAAAAGTGGGTGGTGCGGTACCCCAATCCAAAATTATTGGGGGTGAACGGGTACACCTCGTACCCACCACAAATTACGCCTATGTAAATGATAAAAAGTATTAGCTGTCAAATTACAAAATGATAACTTGAATTAGATGTGGTTTAAAACAAAGTCTGGCCAATGTTGGTTGAAAGCCCACTCACCACAAGGTCCTAGCCAAAGAGTGAGGGGTTAGTAGGTTAGTTCAACACAACAGATTATATGTTAGTAGTGCCAGATCCACGGGCCAGGGATGGTCTTCATAACAGCCATAAAGAAGAATTTCAATTTCACTGAATTTTTCCAGCCAATTTTTTCCCAGAATAACAGCAGATCACGAAAGAGACAAAAAGAATAATCTAAATTTCTCTGAACAATTCTCTTAAGAAAAACATATTTATTTAATTTTAAGGCAAATTTTCACTTTAGGTTATCTGAAATTAGAGAAATAATTATCTCAGGTAAATTTTCCTTTCTGTACTTAACTTAGCCTAAGCGATAAAATAACTCATGCACAGTTGGCTTTATGAGCTAGAAGCATCGTATAACTGTGAAAGTTGCAATTGTTGCAAAAGTTGTAAGCAAATTTTCAGTGAAGCAAAAAGGTTTTGCAGTTTGTTAAATTTTGAAAGCTGCAGCTGGATGTAACAATGTTTGAGACCTATAATCAGAATATAGTTATTAACAAGTCCCACTGCGCTTGCGCAAAGGAGTACCGTCTATAAACTGTATACGCTGGATATTTCTTTTCGCGGCCTTGCATAGGTATAGGCCCTACTTGGAATTTTATATTAAAAATTCATTTACAATATCGTGGATCTAACACAGGGTGTTAGTAAATTAACAAATATAGTCGGTTCGTTTTAGAAGTCATATAGATATAAATTAAACAGTTCATTCTTTGAAGGCCGAAAGCCGACAGTTAATCGCCATCATTCTGTACTGGCTTTTCCTTTGACAAGATAGTGTTTCAAACTGTTTTTTTCAGCATTCGTTTCTCTTGAAGCATAGATGTGAAATGTTCAAAACTTCCAATTGTCTTTGCAGCATTCATTTCTTTTGTAGCATAGATGTCGTTTTCTTCTTCTGGCCGTGTCGCTACTTCGCTACTTTTCCATTTGATCTTGACTTGTCTTTGGTGGTGACGAGGGAAACGATGAAGTTCGCAGTGGACGAGCAACGATGAGACCATGCTAAACTCCTAATGCTAATGTTCTAATGTTCTGTATGTGGCGGTCTGCGCCCGCCCGGACGCCTGCACTCTCGTCGCGCCGGACGGGTTTCCTGTGTTGGTGGCGACTCCAGCCCACTGCCCGTCTGGAGCCCCACCAGAGTCACTTCCTTGTGAACTTTAACCGTAAAATGGCTGTTCTCTATATCTGCCCATAGGGACCGTTCCTATCAGGGAGATTCAGGGTTAGCCGCTTCCCTAAGAAAGGCAACACTATACCGTTCTGTCTCTGGGTCTGACTCTGCTCTTTTCCGCGGTCGCCGGGTGGGCAACGTCCTGCAGGATGGCCGTCCTTCAGAACAGGGTTCGTTCTCTTACCAGCAGGAGTCTTCCTCTTTTATGTGCCTTCTTAGCTACGGGCTTCCTCCAACTCTCCACCTGGTCTCAACCTTGACGCACCATTATACATCTCGTGACTCTTTAACTATCGCCATTTATAAGGGACACCAAACGTTTTCTAAGTATCGGAAACAAGGAATACATGCGACAAGTCTCTGCATCACATCGTCCTAGACACCGGTCTATTGGGCAACTGTCAATTGTAACTCTACGTCGTGTCGTCTAGGCACCTGTCCATACGTCTTCCCACCGTACGTATCTCTCGCTCCATATCCGTGCAGGGCATACCGGCCTCACACGTATTTTTATCATGCACCACATTCACGGAGTAAGTTTCCTTACCCGTCTTCTGTGTTGGCAATTATCGACCAACACAGTGATAAATTCTGCTTCGAAAGATGCCGATAAGAGCATCTACGGCACTCTGATAGTGAAGGTCCTCTCTCTATAACCTTCCTATCTACACACAGAACTTCGTTCCGACCTACGCACGAGGGGGCCCAGCCTCGCACTTCAGTCAGTTCTCAGAGCTGCGTGTTACGACAAGCAAATATAGTTCTACCCAGGTAATCCGACTACCCGGACTTTCACGTATCGCACTCTTGGTCTGCGTTAATATTTCCCTTCATACATGGGACTATCGTACTCCTCACCTAGGGACTCTGACTAGCTGAACCTCGGCTAGGAAAACGCGAACTTGTCTCTTTCGGACCTGGGTACCCGACTACCCGACCCGAACTTTGAGGTTAATCTCTTCCTCTGATCTGATTTAATCTCCCGTTTACCCGGAACTCGCGTACTCTTCACCTAGGGATCTGGCCCGCTGTATCTTCTCGTTGCGGCGTATCCCTACCCGGTTTACATAACCTTTTATACGGTTGTGTTTTCCCGGGAGCTCACAGACTCGTAGGCTCCAATTCCGAGTAGCCTACACAGACTCGATTCTACTAACGGCACCAATGGAGTAACTATCAGTACTGTTACCCCATTATTTCACACAGACCTGTGTTTTCACTTCCCACTGCGGGAAGTTTCCTGTCTTCCACGCACCTGAACGAACCACGGTCAGATTGTACGGGCAGTTCCCCGAACTCAGAAGTTTCCGGTTAGTTCCGCGAGCCAAGATTTGCGATAGACCGGAATTAGGTAGGCCAAAGAAAGATATGCGGGAAAACCGCGGGAGTAACTATGACGGAAGTAAAACATCCAAAGGAAGAAACTTGTGGTAGACCGCGAGTTAAGATTCAGCGTATAAATGTAGAATTGTTTCTTGTAAATTGTATACTATAATATGCTAGCCTTTAGTAAATCAAGTATTGTTTAGGGTTTTCTGTATCGCGAATTGAGAGATTGCGGTTAGTCCCGCGAGTTAAAGGAAAGGCGGGTAGTTACCCGATGTTATCGAACGGAACCAACGGGGTCACCCTCCCCGTACATATCGAACTGTCACCATCGGGGTCTTGCCTTCCCCGTATTCTGTGTATCGAACGGAACCACCGGGGTCTTGCCCCGTCCTTTTCGAACGTTACCAACGGAGTCTGCTTCCCCGTACTTTCGAACGGAATCAACCTGGTACCTCTCCCCGTACACGTCGAGCGGTCACCAACGAGGTCTGCTTCCCCGTCTTTACCGATACAGACCTCTGTTTTCTTTATTACTCAAGATCGGTCTCTCCCCGAGGTTTACTCAGTCTGTTAAACTTCCACAATCGGGATTCAGACCGGCTCGCGATCTAACAGCAGGGTGGGCCCCAGCCCTGTCGAATCGGCGGTCAATCCAACACCCAAGAGTGATTAGTTTTGCTGTAACTCGGGATCGCACTGGTTAACTTTTTATCGACGATACTTAAACTGAGTTATCACCAACCGGGTCTTTGCCCGTGTATTTCTGACGATCAACAGCTGGGTCTCTCTGCCCGTGTATCTCTGACGGGTACCACCGGGTCTTTGCCCGTGTATCTCTAACGGTCAACACCGGGTCTTTGCCCGTGTATCTCTGACGGGTATCACCGGTCTTTGACCGTGTATCTCAAACGGTCAACAGCGCGGTCTTTCCGCGTGTATATCTAACGGTCAACAGCGGGAACTTTGCCCGTGTATCTCTAACGGCTACCACCGGCTCTTTGCCCGTGTATCTCAGACGGTCACCAGCGCGGTCTTTCCGCGCGTATCTCTGACGGTCAACACCGGGTCCTTGCCCGTGTATCTCTAACGGTTACCACCGGGTCTTCCCCGTATGTATCGAAATGTCACCTCACGGGATCTTTTCCCGTCTTTATCGAACGGCCACCGACTGGGGCTGCTCTCCAGTCTTTATCGAACGGAACCGCCGGGGTCTTTCCCCGGACTATCGAACAGTCACCAGCGAACCAGACACCGACGGGACCTTTCCCGTCTATCTATCGAACGTAACCGCCGGGGTCGCATTCCCCGGACTTTACCGATACAGACCTGTGAGCCCTTATTTCTCACGATCGGTCTTTCTCCCGTATATATCAAACCGGACATCCATCGGTCTTTCCAGTATAATTATATCGAAACGAACATCTACGGGGTCTGCTTCCCCGTCTTTTGACACAGACCTGTTTATCTGCGGGGTCCTTCCCCGTCTTTACCGATACAGACCTGTGAGCCTTTATTTCTCACGATCGGTCTTTCCCCGAATCAGCCTTCCATGATCAGACTCGGTACTGCTCGCGATCTACAACAGAGTGGGCCCTTACTCCGTTGGATCGACGCTTTGCCAGCACTGGTCAGACCGCCTTTGGAGCGGCTGTCACTCGGGAGCGCACTGATTAGCCTTGTACCGGACGCCGTGTCCGTAAAATCATTCGTAACCGAACCGTTTAACAACGACACTAAAGCACCGTGTCGCTGTACATGCAGAGCGCAGTAACGCCGCTCTACAATATAGGCAAAACACCGTGAGGCAGCCTTTACTTATCCCTCGCCACACTATACCGTGGCTTGTTCCTTATATACTAGCCTACGCACACCTTCTCAAATACAGGTGTCTAAGATAGAAAGATCGTCAACATTATATCTAGCGTCGCCCTAGCTTTAGGCCTTAAATATTATACCCGAAAGCGTGTAATATTATTCTAATTAATAATCTGAATTGCTTAAATGGCAAAAATAAGCTAAATCTTAAATATTGGCCATTATTATATCACGCTAGCGCTACCATCTACGCATCGGCCGCGGGTGCCCTCTGATGCATTATTTCACCGGGTAACGCGTCAACAAGACAGCTATTATTAATAAAACATGCATTCAAGCCCAGTGGCCTGTCCGCCACATGTATATCTTATAAACTAAAAATTGTTCAACCCCTAAAGTGTCGATAAGAAGCAAAACAAAAGAATCTGAATTTCAAATACCTCGTGTCTTCTTTTCTGAGCTTTGCTTTGTTGAAGTTGGCTTTGCTTTACTGTTTGTCATACTTAAGTTGACTTTCTCGATGCTTTAGTTTTATTTGCTGAAAACATCCTCTTCAACCCCCAGTTACTTTAAAGATAGAAACAGATGAAAAGCTAAGTTTAAATAAATCTACAAGCTTGTCTTCAGCTCTGTGCTTTAAAGTTTTTCATCGAGAAATAGAACAGAAGATACTGAATTTGAAAATACCTGGTGTCTTCTTCTTTTCTGAGCTGAGCTCTGTTGATGACGGCTTTGCTCAGTTGGTGCCTTTCTGGATTTTTAAGTGTTTATTTGCTGAAAACACCCCCCCCCCCTCAATCTTCAATTTCTTTATAGATACAAGCAGATGAAAAAGCTACATTTTAATTTACAACCTGGCGTTCATGTGTTTTAAGCTTTCTTTCATAAAGATGTAAAAAGAAGAAAATGAATTTCAAAATACCTGTCTTTAAGATATAAAACACGAGAATCTGAATACGAAAAACCTGGCGTCTTCTGTTTCGGGCTTTACTTGAAGGCTAACTTTCTGGATATGATCTTCTGGGCTTTGCTTTGAAGTTGCCGTTGTCCTGATCTTTGCATTGTTGTTATCTAATATAAAGTAGAGACTCCTGTAGCGCCGTTATCATAAAGCACATGGAAACCAATTGAAACTTTATGTAGTACTGTCTGTCTGTTGTACACTGCGCTCCTGTTCGAGTTGCAATTGTTAATTGGTTGTAAGAGGAAAGATCTACATTGGGCACTATCGAAATGTATGGGGATAATGGGGCAAATGTATTCTTTTATGGGATATACTTAGCAGCAGTGGAGAAAACTTCCTCCTACAAATCTCAACTCATTTTTTGTCTTACTCTTCTTGTAAACTGCGTTTTTATGCCTTCTGTTATCTCTGTAAAATAAATGTTTGATGCTTTATGGGAATTATGGAACAAAGATCTTTTCTTAATATACTTCAAGAGCTACAGTATAGACCTAATTATATGCAGTAAATGATATTTACTTGCCTCTCACGATAACTTGAACGAGTTTTCTTCAAGATGTAGGCCTATGATCTCTTTGTAGTTTTAATCTGAAACAATTAATGGAAAATTGTAGTCATCAAATGATGCCTAGTGATATGACCCCTATTCATATAAATCGTCGGTTTTTCTCATCGTCCTGCTGACTCGTTTCCATCGAATATTTCAATGAAAAAATGATTTTATACCTTGTGCTATCGATCACCATGCTGATTCTCTTATTTCTGAACACGAGGCTTGTCATTTCTGCAAAAAATATATCGAAAATGAATTTAAAATCGCTCTTTTCGAGTGAACATTCCATAAAAAGTCTTCTGATAAGACCAAGACTACGTTATCATGGCAAAAGATTTTACGTCAGAATCCTTTGTTGAACAAGATGACGTCATAGATTATTATCCAATCACGGAACCAATAATGATCACGTGCATTTTGTGTCCAATCATTTTCGATATCCCGTACGCGTAATTTTCGGTGAGAACGAGGGGCATTTTATGGGCGTAACTTTGGTCTAAAAGAGGGTACCAATTTCTTGTCCATTATTGCTGTTTGCATGGAGAACATTTTTGACATATTATCCTGCCAGTTACTGATTATGAAACACTGATGAGATTACCTCCATAACGGCAATTTTATCGTCTATAATGTCATCTACTCGTCTCCGTTTTAGAACAAATTTCTCAGCAAAATCGGAACACGACGTGTATAGGCCCTGAGTCAAAATCATTGACGTCATAAATGCTTATATTATTTAACGGAGGGAGTTTTCTTTAGCTAGCCGGCTCGGATATATTTGATTGGCATTGTTTGAAAAGTGGGGGCTGCGGTACCCTCAGTCCAAAACGTGGGGGTACGGGTACGGGTATCGATTCCCTTTCTTCGTTGTATAACTCGTGTGTGAGCTCCCTGTTATAATTTCCATGTTCATTAAGGGGCCTATACGGATCCAGCCTTGGAATATTGCTCCTATATGGACTCTATGTGGGCATGGAAAACAAAACAAACCAGCAGCGCCACTGAACGTTAGTTGTGATAAAGATCGGGTGTAAGATGGGGCGGCACCGTTCATTGTGTTCCTTTCCATAATAAGACCTTCTGGTTGGACCCTCAAACTCGTCGGTGGCAGCGCCACCATGCGCTTGGCAGTTTTGAAAGTAAAAGCTTTGGATAGTACTGTGATTTTGACATAGATAATAGTATACACAGATACACAGATAATAGATCATACATGCATAATACATAGATCATATTTCATGATAAATAATACATAGATAATACATAGATAGGGCCTATATAATTGTTTTTTTATATCCATGGATTATCAGTGTCATGAGTAGGCCTACCATAATCTTGTGTACTAAAAGATAATGAGAAAATTATGAGAAACTGAAATATAATAATTATGCTGATGAGATTTCTTTGCTTAGACCAGTAGTTCTCAAAGTTGCTCGCCTCGGGAACGACTTAACCGAAGTCAAACACTTGCAACGGAACACATAGGCTATAGGGCCTATTATAGGGTTGCGTCCTACAGTTCAAAATTTATCAGAACTGAAATGAACAAATATGAAGTTATTTAGGGCATAAATCACTTAAACAGTGATTTATGTCAAATCTCTGAGTAAAGATAATGAGAAACTGAAGTATAAATCAACTGCGCGATAAATTTTGAAAATTACTATAGGCCTAGTACTTTACAAAGCGTCGCGAGCCAGTTTGGTGTTCTGTTGCAGAGGTTTGAAACTGCTGAGCGCCTCTGAATAGTTACCTCGAAGAGCGCGCTATATAAATGTCTAGTTGATTGATTGATTGCTGGTTAGACGATGGGAAGTTTGCCCAAGGATACTTGACCTCCTACGTTGAAGGTTAAAGTTTGATGCTGCTGATGAGATTTCTTTAACCTTGAAGGCCATTTGATAAAGGCCGTAATAACTAAGGGCGTCGATCGCTGATGGCTAGAGGGCCATGTCTCCCACCCAAACCTAGGGTATGGGAAATTAAAATAAATGACTTTGTCGCTTTCCGTATTCCTGCGTTTTCATGCATCGCCAATTACGTTTCCACTGCAAAATATTGACCGTGGACTGCCATCTTGCGATTGTTGAAACAGCAAAGCATAACGGTGCTCTGCAGCCTATCTCTAAGAAAGGCAATAATTGGTTCCTTTTGCGTTTCGTTAAGTAGGTAATTGATTAATTGATTAATTAGCTAATTATTTAGTTCATTAGATATTTAATTGTAATTGTAACCGAACATTTATACAGCGCCACTCGATCAGCAGCGCTCTCGACCCGCATCACTGCCAGCACCCGCAAAAGAAAGGCTTTCAAGCGTCTACGGAACTGAAGAGGAGATAGGGCAAGAAGCTCTTGGCGGAGGGGCTGGGGAAGACTGTTCGAGGCTGAAGGAATTTAATTACAAGGTTAGTTGAGCTCTTAATACGCAGCCTTAAAGAACATAAAAAAAACGTTGCTTAGACACCTAATTGATAGAACCTCGCAAGTTGTAGCCTAAGTATGGAGACAATTATAAATTTTATAAGGTCTCTACACAGCGTCTGTTTGCCAGGAAGCGCGAAAAAAGACAAGTGCATAGCGCCTTTTTAAGCTTACGAAGACCCATATTAGTCGGCGTAACTCCATCCCAATACCCTCTATAGACATGAAAAATTGAAAACCAATCCTTTGCATAAATACTCGCTTTATCTACCCATGGATACGCATCTTAGGTCTATATATAGCGTCTATGTTCCAGGAAGCGTGATGAATAAGTACTTCTCATGCATAGCAATGCGACGCATTTGACCCATATATATGAGGAACTCTATCAGGCCGCGTAACTCCATTCAGATACTCCCTATAGCCCAATCCTCAGTATAGCATCTCGTGAGACAATAAAAGGTTTATACTCAGCGTCTGTTGGCCAGGAGTGCAAACATAGACACTTCCCATGCATGGCAACGAGGTGCCATCTTTAAACCTAAGAAGACGCATATCAGGCCGCTTAACTTCATCCGGGTACCCTCTATAGACCTGAAAGCCATTGGCATGCATAGAGACGTGCTTGTTCTGCCTATGTATACACTGCTAGCATGGGCGTCCGGAGGTGGGCAAGGAGGCATTTGCCCCTGGAATTTGAAAATATTTTTCCAAAATGAAGTCTTTTGATTATTATGATTATTCCAACAGTCATTACTAAAAAAACACTTAATTATTTAGATAAGTCAGCTATTCCATGCAAAAAACGTCATTTTGCTCCGTCATACAAAAATTTTGCGCCCCGTAGAAAATTTGGCCCCCTGGAAATTTTTGCCCCCTCCCCTAGAAACATTCCTACGGACGCCCATAACTGCTAGGTTATAGTCTGTTTTCGACGAAGCGTGAAAATAGACACATGCAATGCATATATATAGCAACGCGACGGTTTTGACCTATGAAGACCCAGTTGAATCAACTATAACTAGGCCTACTGCTGTAAGCTCTTAATGCCGCATGGTGTTCGATAGCCTCTTAAATTTGCTAAAACAGGGCGCAGTAACAACAGGACGAGGTCACAGATTTACGGCAAAATTTAATGGCCCGCGGCATACAGATTTGGTCATGTGCTAGAATGCGGATGATCGCGGGCCATTTACGGTACGCCATGAATCAAAGATCGTGATTTCGGCACGTAGCATTAGGTAGGCCTATATACTATTTCAAGGCCATGTTCTGAGCACGTGATATGTCTTGGGCCTTATATATACCAAGGCCAGTCTCAGGCTATTTGTGGTGCGCAATGAGCCTTGTCCCATTTCGTGCAGTTTCGATGAAGCGTTATCGGGTCACAGTGCGACCAAACGCGTGTAATATAAAACGTGACCTGTAATAATTTAAACAAGGGACTTGAAGGAAGTCTTGATCTTCTGTTGGTCTGTTGCAATTGTCGACGTACATGCTCGATTCGGTATAATTTACTGACTCCTAAGACGAAGGCTGTAAGTTAATTTCAAGATTTAAAACTTTAAAAGGTTGATGGTACTTTGAAATTAATGTACGCTCAGACATGCTTAAAACTGAAATATTAGTAGGCCTATATGATTTTTACATGCTTGGTAGAAATATTTAACTTTGATCGATGATAAATGCGCCTAGTCTAATTATAAGCCTAGATCAACCTAAGTAGTTCCTGCTAATTGATTATGTAGTTTTCTCTAGCTTGCCGATCACATTTCAATCGTTTATAATATGAGCCAGCAAATATCTTTAACAATAATATTCTTCTGCGTTTGAGAGAAAAGGAACTGGCACTGACAAATCAGATCTGTGTAAATTTAACGTGAAATGTTAATATTCTTCACACCTACATTTTTAGGTACAGTTCTAGGCGGCTAGGCCTAGTTCTTTCTACCACAACGATATGTCATTTGATGTGGCGGATGGTCCAATCAACAAGCTCCTAGGGGTCATCCATAAAGGACGTCCGCAATGAGGGGAGGGGAGGGGTCATCGAAATGCGGACAAATGCGGACAAGGGGAGGGGTAATAAGCAGTGCGGACGTCCGCATTTAAAACTTTAAAATTTGATAGTTTTTTTAAACACCATATTGTTTCAACCTTCCCCGAAAGACGAAAAGGTCAGTGACATGGGCGTAGACTCGAGGGGGGAGCCGGGGCACGTGCCCCCAATAATTGAGATGTGATGTACACACAATGCAACAAGTGTAGAATAAATAACCAAATGCCCCCACCCCAATATTTTGGACAAGTTTACGCCAGTGGTCAGTGAAGTGATTACCTAAAACCACATGCATGGTATAACCTTTACTGCGACTTTTAAAAGGCTTTTATTACTGCACATCCTGCAATATGAAACCCAAACTTGCCAGCATAGGTCCCTCACTTTGGAACCGACTTCCTCCTTCTGTCCGCACCACCATTCTCTCTGGTAGCGTTGCTTCTTCCTTTTCTCACCTTAAATCCTGCTTTTTCTCTCGGGGTCTCGCGCACTGGGAGCGCCTCTGAATGGTAGGCCTATATACCGCGAGAGGCGCTTTATAAATGCCCATATACAATACAATACAATACAATACAAACTGTCACTTAAACGTGCACAGGACTGTGGAATAATTGTAAAATGATGATGATGACATTAAAAATTGGCTTAGGCGTGCGGACGTCCGCAAAGGGGACCTGGGGGAGGGGTAAGGTCAAATGCGGACAAGGGAAGGGAGGATCCAAAGTAGGTCATGTTTTGCGGACGTCCTTTATCGACGACCCCCTATTACATAATTGGGGCCGATCGACAAAGTGACCAGCTATGGAAAATAGTTTTAACCGCGTCATCTGGCGAATGCAATGTTTTCAGAAATTAAAACGACGGTACCTTGGTTCTGTGCGACTTGTAGGCGAGGCTTAAACAAAATAATAAGAGTCATCGACTGCCTCATTCTCCGCGAACATAATATGCAGTTTATGATACAGGTATGCACATTTGAGCCCTTGGTAGTTGGGGCATAAGAGACTTAATTGTTAACTCTCACTGTGTAATACCTTCTTCAGAACCAAATGCTAGTCGCCTATTCAAACGGGTGGCGGGATCTCGTCCAATTAATTCGTGTAAATTGGAACAGAGTCCAGCCTGTCCAGGCAGTGTAGGCTACATGACACGCAGGCCTAATAGTCTATAGGCCTACAGAGCATTCTACTGTATCAATCAAATCAATCAAATATTCGTTTATTGCAAATTGTAGGTGCATAGATCTATGTTGGCGAAAGGCAGTGTAATTATTTATACTGTGGTTTAACCGCATTTAACCTAATTTAGTTTAATCTAATGTCCTAAAGAATTTTGCGGTTATCTGTCCTTCAATATGCAACTTAAAGTCGGCTTTTACTCTACTTAGAATATCTGGAGTGCTTTCAGATAGCATTCAGGATGACAGAAGTCTGATCAATTAACCGCATTAAACTTTGACCTTCTGCAAGAGGTTCGATAAGTTGCCATCTTTTTGATAGATCACTGTGCCGTTACCATCGCGTTACTGTAGGATTTTCTGTTTAACGACTCCTGTGTCATAACGAAGATGATTAGCTCTACATCCGGTTGCGTAACAATTAATAATCGCACGTAGTTGAGTATGTTTACACATTTAGGAGCTCAGTCACCGTTTCTGGCAACTTCGCCACTGCACGTCCGTGCCATAGTGCTAGGCAGTGCCAGTCTAAAGCCTGGACGAGGGAGGAGTGCGACGCTAATGATCTTTGTTATCATACAGTTTCGGTAAACATTTTGTCGATGTAGCGTTTCCTTTTTATAAAAGCGTTTATGATTACTTAATCTTATGATATCCATTGCGATTAGCTCTGCATCACGTGACCCATGGGGTGATGGTGACAGGGACAAACAATGTCTGCAGCCGAGGTAGAAGGAACGGGTAACGGCGTAAGCATGTCGGAAAAGACGGGAACTAAGTGTATGGCCGAGGAGGAACCTAACCAGAACGATCCAAACTACGACTCTGGATCGAAGCAGCCAAGGTGGGGCCCACAGCACGCCGGGGCAAAGGTTCTTGCCTCACAGTATACATTCGGTTAGTGCTTGCTTCACTTGTTTAAAAATCACTTGTTTAAACAATCATCTTCATGTAAATGTAATGTATTCGCAACTTTCGGTAAACAGAATGGGTGAACGGATTTCGCTGATCAAATGGTTACCGGTGGTGACTAAAAGTATATTTCTGTAGCACTAAAAGTATCCAACCAAGGCAGCCAGCATATTTTAGACGCAGCTCAGGTTCGTAACGATGGATAATTAATTGGAATGGCAGGAATACATCATCGATGCCTAAATGTGAAATTCATGGTTCTGTGTTTCCCTCATGACTGTGTTGACTGGTATATTTGAGTTTCTTTGGCTAACACTGCAAACTTAACATTTACAACAAGTGTTTGCATCGAGAAATAGTGATCACTGTTTAAACTTTTCAGTGTTTGGCTTCTTCCCAATTCTGGCTGTTCATGGATCATAATGAAAAGTTAGAATGTTCATGTTACAGTAACCCAAAGTGATTGGAACACTTAGCGAAGGTACTAACATGGAGTTTTGTCTTACAGGTCTGTGGGAATCGATGCAAATTATTACGGCAGTCATGTGTTCTGTTTTACTTATTAAACTGAACTATAAAAAAGATAACAGACTCTAGATCTCATGTGGAGCAGAAAAATCTGCTATTCTTTTGCTGTCAGTCCCCATCCTTTGCCATGCCTTTCCTTTCCTCTTTCCCTACCCCTCTGTTTCCTTTGCCCTCGATCGTTGGCATAACAATGGTCTTTGGAGAGTACCTTTAAAACACTAATTCTAGACCAACATTCTATGGTCTTTGCCTTCTTCTCATGCACTTCCCTTTCATAGGGTATATTGATTAAATGATGATACCATACTACTAAAAATCAAACAGCCAAGTAATCTGGGCTATTCTGTGCTTAGGTTCCTCTGATGAGTCTCTTCTCGAGTGGCACTATATAAATTTGCAGTTACCATTACCATAAAGGCCACAGATATCTTATATGTTGTTTATATCTTCAGCAGGGGTCTAGGAGAGATCCCCCGGAAATTTCCCCCCCGGAGATTTCCCCCCGGACAATTCCCCCCGGAAATTTCCCCCCTTAGAAAGTTCCATCCATGAACCAATGTTCCGAGTCTTTCAGCAATGTTAGCGTCCTTTCTGTTCCAAGAATGATGAATCTGTTTAGATCGTTGCACCCGCTGTCGTACTGTAGAAAAGTCTCGCCATCAAGTAAACGCTTGTACTCGTCAGGGATTTCAAATGTGTAGTCGGTTGGAATAGGGTGCACGGCGTTCTTCATCTGTTTCACGAATCTGATGCTTCTTCTCACATGTCGTATTGGTACCATCTGAACAGCAGCTTGCTGGCTGAGTTGCTGTAATTCTTGACCCAGAATTTGCTGTGGTGTTTCGTCAGTTTCCGCTGCTTTTCGTTTGATACTTGCCCGGACCTTTAGCACCTCTACATGAACTGAATCAGCAGCATGAGTATGTTCATGCAGGTAACTAACAACTGATAGATCTTCATTCAGTTTCACCTTTGCTTTGCACTCACTCAAATTTGTTCCTGTACCTCTACGACGTTCACACTCGTAACTAACTACGTTATTCGCCAATTTTTTTTGTTTTACGTACCCCGGTATACAAAACCGTTTAAAATAACTTTATTTTTGCCACGTGTGCTAGCAACCGTTTCTGACTCCATGTCTTTTTTTTCTCTACTGCCATTTAACAATTTCTTGGCAGCTTATATATACGACATTGAGTAAATATCAATTGATCAAGAGTCTTGGCAAATTTATTAAGCGTTTACTTTAAACATCAAAGTTAATATACGTTAATTGATTAGTAATTAGTAGTTCCGGGGGGAAATATCCGGGGGGGTTTTATCCTATTCAAACGGGGGGGAAATCTCCGGGGGGAAATTTCCGGGGGGGATCTCTCCGGATCCCCTTCAGCAGAGAGCAGGCAGAAAAAGTTGGCTAATTTCAAAATTTCGGTCTAGTTATCGTAATCTTGAGATTTCCACTGCACTGAAAAGAAGGTGCTCAGTGAAACAAAACCGATAGGCAGGTAGGGTCAAAATAGGTTTGAGGTCGGAATCCAAAGCATCAGGCAGGCACACAATTAGACAGTTATGGTGGATGCTGTTTAGAACTGAAGCGGTGAGAGAGGTGAGGAGACGAGGAGAAATCAGGATAGGATTTGTGACAACGTTGCTGACAAAGCCTAGGAACCCAGTAGCTTTCTGACTCGGGGTACAAAAGTGAAAGCATCCGACGAGCCAGTGTAATTATTTATTACGTTTTTGTTTAGACATTTTGGGGGTGCGGAATAGTGTAGTGGACTGGACTGTCGGCCGAGAGGTCAGGGGTTCAAATTCCTGTCAGGGCAGAAATTTGGTTCAAGAGATTTCTGCTCTTTCTGCACCCCTAGCCAACTCGGCTATAATGAGTTCACTGACCGTACACTGTCAGTGGGATGGTGAGGGAGAGGACTGGCCACAGGTCTGCCCTCATATGCCAAGGCTAAGAAAATGAAGTCACAAACACTTCTTACCCATGGCTGCCTCTCAGGCTAGCTGAAGGGACTCTGTTCTTCTTAGACATTTGCATATGGGATGTATGTGTGTGTTTGATTTAGGTAAACGACTTCAGGAGACGATTTGCCTTAGCGTTTCACTTGTTATGATGGCCTTCAACTTCTATCATCTTGTTATCTATTTCCAGTTCGACAACTGCTATGTCATTTTGGGAGCAGCCTGTAAGTTTTTCTGCAGTTTTTAAATTATTTCATAATTTTAAAAAAAATTTACATTCTACTTCTATCTAAAGACAAGGCATGGTCGACAGCGTGAAAGAACTTTGGGTTAAGGACTTGCTCAAGGTCTCTACCCTGTGGCAATCTCAAATGAGACTTGAACCGGAACATTAACACATTGACGAAATAGTTTCTGGGTGTTTTTGTAGAAATTTTTATAGCGGGACTATCAGATGATGGTATCACGGACTGACATTCTGGATGTTGACCTGATTATGACTTTGTTTTGATGTACCATTGGTTGATGCCTTGTGCATTAGAACCCGGACTTGCTCGACTCTCATACACATTTGTCATCTCACAGGGAGGCTTGTTTCTCTATGGCTGAGTAAATTTCTAGATGCACAATCCAGACAGATTAAGTCTTGGTATTACAGGAAATATCTATTTCTGATAGTGCAATTTTTTTGCGTTGTTCACAGGACTGATTCGTACTGCTCTGTGCCCTTTTGTGCATTAAAAATTTATGTAATAATAATAGCTATAAATATGATTGCATGTTTTTACGTATTGCTGAGAGCATTACAGACTAAAGTCGAATAACATCTAATCAGCTGATGTGTTTGTTTTCGGTCTCATGCCACTCGGCTGTATGCTTTGGTACTGATGACATGATCGCAGGGACAAGTCTTGTACATATGTGTGTGTGTATGCGTGTGTGTGTGTAGGTGTGTGTAGGTGTGTCTGTATGGGTGTGTGTAAGTGTGTGTACATGTATGTAAACATATACTGGGTATACTTCACCAGCAACTTGTAAGTAGCTTGAACCTTGCAGTGCAGAAGCATAGTTTGAGATAATTTATTTGACTGCACTATCTAATTCTCTTAGCAATATGTAAAAACATGCAATAAATTCTAATAATTTATTAATTTTCTGTTGTAATGTAATGTAATCTCAGATTTATATAGTGCCTCTTCAAGAAAAACTCATCGGAGGCACTCTTGATCTTACTATGGAAAACCAGGATGGAACAAAATGGTTTCCAAGTGCTTTCGGAATAGAGGTAAAGAAATACCAAGAAGCTCATGTCGTAAGATGCTAGGTAAGCTATCCCAGAAATTTGGACCGACCACAGCAAAGCTTCTATGTTAGTTTTTGTTGGATCAGAGATGATAGAAAGAAAACAAATGACTGTCCTGCCTCACACAATAGCACCATTTACACCTGATCCTCATTACAATGCACCTGATGATAACACAGATTGTGATATAGAAAACTCCAGGAACGTGGATCTTTTCATAATAACGTGGCTTCTGAAGGTAGCAATATACTGAGGTAACTCTGTTGCTAGTGAACGTTCTATGTAAATCTATAGCTTGACGCTTAAAAGGTCTTTTACAAACCGTGGAAGTTGTTTAATTGACATCCTGTTTATGATTGAAGAGTTGAAATTGAAACTGTTCTAATTAACTTTTCGACTGTAGTGCTCGGGATAATCACGGCCGATTTCTTCAGTGGATTGGTGCACTGGGGAGCAGATTCCTGGGGATCGGTGGATCTATGGGTTTTCGGAAAGGTTAGCATATGCATGTTTCTTGCTGTGTATTATGCATGTTTTTCAGTTAAACAGAATCTTTAATATTCATTAGATTCTCAGTCATTTGTAATCTGAATTGTGTGTGGAGTTTTATGTAGTTCCATATATACAGATAATTCTGAGTATGATATGTGAAGCTCAGAAGTGGCTTATATTGGTGTGAGAAATTATTGGTGCATGTTTCTGCTGAAGCACTCAACTTGACAACAATCTTACCAAAGGAAAACAGTTTATTTTCAGTTATCTTGTTCAACAGTAAATTTTCAGGTGAAATAAGTATATTTTCGGGTGAAATAAGTAAATTTTCGGGTGAAATAAATACGTTTTGGATATAAAAACAAGTAAATTTTCAGGTGAAATTAGTAAATTTTCAGGTGAAATAAATACATTTTCAGGTGAAATAAGTCGCTGGGATTCTAGTCTTCGACGTGGGTGGAATAAGCCAACATGGCTTAGTACTAGCAGTTTTTAAAATGCTTAGTACTTAGTGTGTCTTCGGTGTGTAATTTTCCCATCATATCTGTGATTTCCTCTGTAAACATATGACTAATGTAGATCAGCTCTTAAAGACTTTTTTCCAGTGTTTTAGAAAACGAAATATTTTAATCACAGAACTAGTTTCTAAAGGCTTTGCATTTTCATTGTGGACACTCAACCTTTAATCTTCGTCCACGTGGTCACTGATTGGCTGTTTGACTGCCTTGCTGATTGACTGGTTGGCTGGTTGTCTGACTTGCTGAGTGGCTGATTGACTGGTTGGCTGATTTATGGGCTGGTTGATTGGCAGATTGACTGACTGGAAGACTGACTGTCTTATTGACTGACTGGTTGACTACCTGACTGGTTGACTGGCTCGCTTATTGACTGGCTCGCTTATTAACTGACTGGCTGATGCAACTACAGGCTTTCATCCGTCCATTTCGGGAGCACCACATTGACCCGACTTCAATCACTCGCCACGACTTCATCGAGACAAACGGAGACAACTTTGCTGCGACAGTTCCTTTGTTACTGCGCATGAGCTACAAGTTCATGACCTACACACCGGAGGAAATACATGAGACGTACAACTGGGAAATGTTCGTCTTTCTGCTTGTTGTCTTCATCAGCCTCACCAACCAGGTACGTTTAGTAGGAAACGGTACTCAAGAAACTCAGACAGGTAGACAGACAAAGAGAAAGGCAGGCTGAGAGTAATAAGGACAGACAGTCGGAAGGAGGCACAGAGAAAGACAGGTAAAAAAACTTTTACAGAAATGAGGACATGATGGATGGGGAAATGTTTTTTTATAATATTCGTGTTTATTGACAAGCTCACATTTGCATTGAAACATGATGGTACAATTATCAAGATCTTAATTAATGCACGTCTTGGCAGCCTGTAAGGCGCCCGCTCATTTTACTGCTGCCCCCAAGTGCTTGGAAGGCTGAGTCGACCTAGAGGAGCTTATAGGTATTGAACCTCGATGTTATGTCTGCGTATGTTCATTTTCTACAGCTGAGTTAAATTTGTCCAAAGCCTAGTTTAGGTCCTGATGTTGTTCATTTTCCAATCAACAAGCATGTTGCTTCCGAATAAAGCAATAAAGTAAATATCATTTTAAAAGTTTCACTGCAAACTTTATTAGGTTCAGAATCATGATTTGGCACAGTTTTCTCAGAGGCAGAAATGTTTCACATTTATCACGAACCTTCAGAAATTTAGTATTTAAACCGAATCAGACACATTCAACTACACAGTATATAATTTTATGTATTAATTATCGAATATTCTGTTTCTTGGCAGATTCACAAGTGGTCTCACACGTATTTTGGACTCCCGTGGTACATCACGTTTTTGCAAGATGCTCACGTAATTCTCCCACGTCAGCACCATCGTGTCCACCATGTGGCGCCACACGACACGTACTTCTGTATTACCACTGGCTGGCTAAACTACCCGTTTGAGGCCCTGCGTTTCTGGTCCGGCCTGGAAACGCTCATTGAGAAATTGTGCGGGGTGAAGCCACGCACCGACGACATGGCGTGGGCCAAGAAGATGGGGTAGTAAACGTTGTGAATAGTGGAGAGTACAAGTCTTGATAGTCGGCATTTTACAGGTAAAATTGGAATACACTGTAAATAATTTTGAATGAATGTTTTAGGAAGTTATTAGTTCTTCGTCAGACACTGAAAATTTTGTTGGTCTTGCCGCAAATTTTTTGCTTGTAACTGTTTGATTCGTTAGGAAAAGCTAGATGTTTCCGAATTGTTGTTTGTTGCAACCTGTGAATTCGGTGTGTTTCTTTTCATAGTCGTTCTGCATGTTGATGCTAACTTGATTGTTATCCCGTGGTCCTCTGCTTGGACGTGACGTTAAAGTGGCGGTTATTGTCAAAAGCAAATTGGAACGCTGAGGCTAGATATACAGGATAGTTAGGTGCATGGATTAATTTGTAATTAAGCGTTCATTAATATTCGTATCTGTAATGATAAGCCATGTACTATTAGTACATGATTAGTGCATGTATGTACTAAGCCCATGAACAAGTCATCCTAGGTTAAATTTTGATGTTTTTCAAAATTGTGTGAACCAATTTGTTTGTCCGATGTTTATAATTTTAAGTAATTTTGAGTTTAATTTGCACGTGCTAAGTTATCAGGTAAATAGTCTTTTTACTTGATACTGCATTGTATTTACGAATTTATAAAGCCTCTCGCAGTACTACCTAATCAGGTGCTCCCAGTGTGAGGAGCCCCATGAGAAGTCACTGTGTACTGTGTTTCAAATAAAATCCACTTCAATAAACACTTTCAAAACTAACCTTAAAACTCATTTATTCTCTCACTACTTTAATTAACCATTGCATTGTAACACGTCCTTTGAGTAAGACTGTGTTTTATTAAGATGCGTTATAAATATAAGTTGTATTGTATTGTAAAATGTTTGAAATCTGGAATTTACAGTGAAAATGTATTAGATCGTTATTGAGCAGGTAAAGCTAAATCAGATCGTTTGTACTTTTGTTATACTTGATGCTGTAACAGCATGATTCAAATTAAATGCTTGAAATGATGCTTTAGTAGGTTGTAGACTGTGTTTTAGGAGCAAAGATCTCGGGTGTACGATTTTAATATGATTTCATTATACATGGTTACGTGTGCTGAGTTTGTGGGTGGAGTGTGTTGTATTGAGTATGCTGTAGTCTCTTGTGACGCTGCCGTCTTGTGACGTTGCATGCCATATCAAGTATCGTGTCATAGTGAAGTTACAATATGTGACTTGCTCTTGCAAAGGGAGGCTGTTGTCCAAAAATTCTGTTTTGTATATTTTGGGCTTAAAATGATAAACACTAATTTCTGTTTAAAATATTGAAAAAATTATTATTCTATCTTTATTGGTTCAAGAGATATGAATTTTAGAATGTATTGCTACTGGTGTTTTGGCTAATTTCTCTTGTTTTATCATTGGCGACTTCTGCCTCCTTTTGCCAGAGCAGGTCACATATAATGAGGCCATGGTTGAAAGCTGATGTTTTATCAGAGGTTGTGTTGAAATAAGCACGTTATAAGATGGCTACAGTGCACTCGTGAAATCTATCTGACGGGACGGAAGGAATGTGGTTGAGAGTATTGCTCGGTCAATGTATAGTCGCAGAGAATCAAATATATTGTAGTCAGTTTTTCTGTTTGCTTATTTGTGGACAAAATGTTGAAGTTGAGAAGATGTACACATAAAACTAGTTAAGAATCATAAATGTACTTGGAGAAGAAAGTTGGGAGCATTGTCATTTTCTGTTACTTTTAAAAGCTAAATAAGCGAAGCTCATATTATGTTCCATCATGGAACGTAAGAGAGGTGCTCATTTCCACCTTTCGACCCATGAGCCGTGGCATATGGTAGCCGACTGTTTTGAGTGCTCATCTTGTAACTCGAAGAGTACAAGTTCGAGCCTCCCCCGAGATGAGTACTGTGTATGAACCTTGGACAAGTCCTTCACAGTTGCTTGACACCATTGATTGATGCTTGGTCATCAGATAGTGGTGCTTAATAAATTCTTCATAAAAATATTGTGCCGGCAGCTGAAATTGTTAACAAAAAAGAGCATGAATTGTTTTCATCCGTGAAATTTATTAGAGGTTTTGTTGGCTCATCCAAGGAAATTGGATAAATACAAGGAACTAGTATTGGTAAAATAATCAAGAATTAGTATTGGTAAAATAATCAAGACTTGATTGTTTATTCGTCAGTTTTTTTATTGTTCTGTAGCCGATGTGTTTGGCTCAAGATTTTCTCACCTTTGATTGAAGCGACGTGTGATTGAAATTGCCTAGATGTGCTGCTGTTTTGAACGACTTCTAAGTACATGCTTGCCTAGTAATTGCTGCTTAAAACTTCCTCTTAACGAGTCATTAAGTAATGAGTGAAAACAAGTGGAGGGCCAGTGATATTACCACCAGCGCTTATAAATATTCTTATGGTTGTTGTTGTTTGTCGTTTATTGCTGTCTTTTTTGAGCATATGAATTATCAATGTGTTGGCAGGATTTTGTGATTGCAAATGTAGCTCCGCTCTTACTGAACGCGTTTTGAGTTCCTATTGTTTACTTCTTGTCATCCGGAGCTTTAACACTTTAATTTTGAATGAGTCTGCAGAAGTTTCGGCACCGGAGTTTTGAATGTGTTAGAACAGCGGTTCCCAAACTTTTCTGGGTCGCGACCCACGTGTGAATATCTTGGCAGTCTCGGTACCCACTGTGTAAAATTAAGCATAGTGTACTAAAATTTGCTTCGTAAATTGGTATTGAAATATGCAGATTTACGTACAGCGCTTCGATATTTAAAGCATTAAAAGGAAACTTAACTAAAAGCAGTGCTCGAAATGGAAAATTTTACGAAACGGAACGCTAGTCAAAGATATGGGAGCATTCACACAATAAAAACGTTAATTTCATAGTATTTTCCACTGGACGAAAGGGAACGATAATACGGATGCATTTGACGAACCGGAACGGTGTTCCGGTCCATTTCGACCACTGACTAAAAGAGTTTATAGTATATTGCAATCCGGCTAGTTATAACCAAATCATAGGCAAATGTTGTTGCTGCAAAAAAATAAATGTTTCTCAAAAATATTTGGTGTCCCACTTGCCAGAGCTTCGCGACCCACTTTTGGGTCGCGACCCAGTTTGGGAAACTCTGTGTTAGAAGACACTTTCACGCAATAGTTTTGGAAGGAGTTCTGACGCTAGAGTTCTAGGTGCATCAGTAGGAGCTTGCGTACGATTTTGACATCTACAATGTTATTCTGACACACTTGTCATTATGCTAATGTGTAATTTTTTTGTACTGTTGGTTCAGCTGCTGGTTGTTTTGCTTTTCTGATTAATTTTTATTAATTACAGAGGGCCATTAAAATATTCGTGCCATCTTTTTTCACTTCCGTAACTTATAAGATTATTGACCCGTGTTTTTAACAAATATTGACGTATGACTTGTTAAGCAACATTTAGTCATTCTGTTTTATATTGCAGCTAAGTAGACTTATGTGAATATTCTTGCAGATGCTTCTAATAGTTTCCAGTGTTTTATGACATCTCATGGCTATCAGTGTTGTTGATGTCACACCCCTCCTTTGTTCAGGGTTGCATAGTATGGGGATTGGCAATTCATGTTGCTGGTCCTGTTGCTGCAGCCTGCGGTAAATTGTAGAGAAGATCGCTGTACTGTTTGAGAAATTTCTTTGGGGTAGGAAGATGCCAAGAATTGCAGATTTACCTTTGTAGTAAAACTCTGACTTTTGTCCTGATTAGCTTTGCTTATTTTGACTGGGCCTCTTTAGATCTTAACTTGGTTGTTTGCTACACAGTGCATGCCAGTGTGTTGTGCCCAGATCCAAGTACATTTTCTGAATGTATTGAGCAAGTATGCAAGTACGTCATGCTTGTTAGAATTAGAAGCTTACAAACTTGATTTTCGTGCCAATACTTTCAGATTAGACAACCTGTAGCTGCCTCTCCATATTAGAAACTTACAGGCACTTTTTCTGACAGAATAAACTTGAAGGTGTGTGGACATAAACTCGTAGTAGTAGTGGTGTAGTTTGCTCATAGTTTCATTTACTTTCTGTTGCCATATTAATTAATTATCTTACGAAATCATTAATACGCTAATGATTTATTCATATTTGTCTTGGATTTAAGTCTGATTTCGGTTAAAGGGGTTGTGTTTCTCGCTATGGAATAAAATGTAAGGCTCAAGGCGCCTCTCCACTAGTTTAATGTTCTAGGCTAGCCACTCAATATCGACCTAAATAATTTGACCAATTTTACTACGTCAAAGAGGGCTTTCCTGATCTTGGCCATTTGTTTATTATTTCTATAATTTCTTTATTAATGTGCTGAAATGCAGAAGGGAATGGCAGGGGCATTTCTGGCTTTCCTCTGCTTGGCATAAGTAAGTTAATAAGTAAGTATATCCTTTATTAAAACCAACTGGTAACCATACTTTGGTGTACATAGTTAATCAAATTAATTTAAGTATATTACATCTGAGTAACGAAGGTTTTACGGGCTAAGGAGTCGGCATTAGGTATAATTCTGTTGTGTGCCATAGGGCGCATTGAGTATATGACAGTTTTCTCTGGAGGTGACAACTGATGCAGAACATGTGCTGGGTTGGTTATGATTGCTGAGAAAAGGTTAGAGTCGGCTTTCTGGCAGAGCTGCTCGAAAGTAAGGTAGGATTCCATTAAATATCGAGACCAGACCAGTCGCCGCATTGTTGCCTGAAGACGTATACGTCCCATTTATTAATACCCATTTATTATTGTTTATTATTATCATTAAATAGTGACATAATTATTAAATTACTTATTTTAAGTGTGCCATAACGTACTGTGAGGAAGCAAAGGTGCATTTGCTACAAGCATTCAAGGGGGAGTGGTAAGGGAGTCTAACATTTCTGCCAATATGTGGAATAAGCTGGTGTTTTTGTGTAGGTTTAGTTTTCTTGAGTTACTTTAATTCCCATAATTTAGCACTTTAACAACGAGCTGCATTGTCACTTTTAGTACACTCACTCGTTGAAGTGTTTAGGATGGTGCTGTAAATCTGCTGCCAACCAGGCACAATTTTAGAACCGCTGTGCACTGCTCATTTCTTACCTACTGGTTATAATTATTGACCAGACTGGTCTGATTTTTGTGTGCCATCGATTGCGTTAGAAACTGACATAGACTTTGCTAATTTGTAATGATAATGATTCCATTGTTATCTTCTGCTTTGTATGTCTTCTCGTCAGATTTGGCATTGTATGATGCCGCTTCCTAAAATGAACATGTGTGTGTTTGTTTGTGACAATTTGTTAAGCATTAGCTTAGCTTGCCTTCAGTGTTGCTTGAGTTGAGAGAAAAACTTATTAAAAGATCATAAAAAATATAAACATCAGTCTTTTTGTTCTTTCTGACCAGTGTTTTCCAGGGTAGTAAATTATTATTATTATTTTTAATTAACTATTAAGGTTGCAGTATAATTCAACAAACCAGGACAGTAGGGGTCACCCACAAAGGACGTCCGCAAAATATGACCTACTTTGGACCCCTCCCTCCCCCTTGTCCGCATTTGACCTCATTGCAGACGTCCTTTATGAATGACCCCTTAGGTCAACAACAGTCATGCGATGTAGTTGCATAGGGTTGTCCACAAAGAGGGGCATGGATTGGGTAACCAGAGTACAGATAAGGGGAGGGGATTGTGTCCAGTGCGGACGCCGCAACTTTTTTACTGTACTCTCTTGGATCTGATTTTCCCTTTGCATCATCACGCTGCCGTATCAATTCCCTGCTGGCATGCCCACATGCAATGAGGTCTCATGACCCACATTCTCATACGAGTCTCAACCAATGTTCCTGGGTATGATGGCAAGGTTGTCCCCCAAAATGACCTGTGTACCTTCCCTCCTGTTGTCCACATTTGTTATTATCCTGTGCCGGCACCCTAAGGCCTAGCTTAGGATACCTCGTTGGTCTTGCAGAGCTGTGATAATGGAGTGGGGTATTTTCTCTGATCATGATGAACATCGGTTGGGACCCATGCTGAATTAACAATAGGGAAATCATCGGTTTAAACCGCTTACAGAAGTGCTGATACTAAGGTATGTATGGATGTCATACCCGATAATTTTACTTAAAGTTATGCAGTTCAAATTGAGACAATACATCTGTTCCGAATGAAAGTTTTCAGATGTTGCTACATTCAGTTAGCTTATGAACTCATCTTGTGTAAATAACACGAATTTCTTGCAACAGGTAGCTAATTTGCGACCGTAATTAGAAAACGTAAGCCATAAAGTTTACTTACTTATTTAGCAAAGAAATCGTATGTAGACATGAATATTCATGAACGACAGTTGCAAGATGTGTGGACTCTGTGGAGTTTGGTCTATGGAGCGGCCTAAGGATCAACAAAAATAAAATGGAGACGAAAGGAGCGGCGACCGAAGGCGGTTTTTTGACAAAATTCTTATCAGATCTGGTAGAAAGTCCGGTAAATCTTGCACTGCTGGGTATCTGTGGGTATCTGATGTATAGGGTCTTGAAAGGCAGACGTCAAGACGATGCCCCCTACGTGCCAGAAGAGAGTCTACCCCCGTTGCCGAAAAGGGACATGACTGTCGAGGAAATCAGAGAGTATGACGGAAGGCAGCCCGACGGACGTATTTTGATGGCGGCCAATGGAAAAGTATTTGATGTCACGCGCGGAAAAAAGTTTTATGGCCCGGGTTTGTCTTAAATGTGATTTTTTCCCCAATCTTGAGGCTTCTACAACGCCATTGTCGTAATGCGCAATACCTGGGACTAACATATTAGTCCCAGGCAATGCTTCAAGCTATGGTCGTTTCCATGCATAACCTCATTCCAAAAACACAATCTACTGGACAGAAGGGTCTCTTGAGACATGAAAAGAGGCAACTGAGGATAAGCAGCGCAATAAAGATGAAACTGCAGTCCTGACCGCAACATCATACAATGAATCCGCATATAGGCCTCATAATAAAAATTGTCATTTGCTGAATTGCCAGTGTCTTGTTTCTAGAACAGCAGAAAATCTTTTGTCACAGATGTTGATATGGCATAATAATTTATCTGAATACATGTCTTTAGCACTTAATGGATTAATTTGATGGTCCAGTGTTGGGGTAAACAGTCAGGTTGACTATTTAAACAGAATAGTAAATAGTACATGTAGAAAACTATTGAAATAGTATTTAAAATAGTAAATAGCTGTGGACTATTGCAAATACCACATGACTATTTAAGAACTATTTATTATCAATGTCAGTTGTGCCATATAATTATTGATAAAGCTTGAAGTTTTCTAATGTAGTAACATTGCATAGTAGTTCTTGTTAACTTTGAATATGAGCAACTGTTCAAAAGTTTCATCAGATAAGTGATCCCTTTCTTGGTGAAATTAGTGCTGCAATACTAAATAGTCTCTGTTCTGGAACACTGGGTGGGAAGATTTTATTGAAGCGCAGAAACACTGACTTAATTCGTGAATGATTGTCCAGGATTTCTAGTTCATGTGACGTATCATTCAGATACTTCAATTGAGGATCCTCCTCTTCCTGCATAGTTGATAAGTGTAATTGGAGTTCGATGAAACAATAGCACGCCTGCTAATTTTCGTTTTTCGGGCCTTCATTTGCCAACTATCTCTATCAAAACTATTATTCCTAATTTATATTAACGACCTTCCCAATGCAGCTCCATTATTAGACTTTGTTCTTTTTGCCGACGATTCCAACATTTTCTTCTCCCATGTATCTTATCAGGAGCTGCTTTCAACAGTAAACAAAGAATTAGTACAAGTAGCCAATTGGTGCAGAGCCAACAAACTATCTCTTAATCTAAACAAAACAAATTATATTTTATTTACTGCCCCAGGTAAATTAATACCACAGCCGCAGGAAAAGATAAAAATTGATCAAACTGAAATACCCCAGGTTGTTTCAGTTAAATTTCTAGGGGTGTATCTTGATCAACACTTAAACTGGAAGGAGCATATTGAACACATATCCCACAAAATAGCCAAGAACATTGGTATAATAAAAAGAATTTCCTACCTACTGCTACCCGACATATTAAAAACTTTATACTATACCATGATACACCCCTACTTAAACTATTGCAATATAGTGTGGGCATCTAATTATAACTCCAGACTCTGTAAACTGAAAATACTCTCTAAAAGGATTATAAGGATAATAACAAAGTCTCACTACCTAGCACATACTGATGAGCTGTATAAAAATGTGGGGATACTGAACCTAGATAAACTACTGGAGTATCAAATAGGAAACTTTATGTACTCTTCTGCCAATAAATTGTTTCCACACGAATACTCGAGTCTATTTACTAAGAACTCACAAGTACACCAGTATGCTACAAGGAGAGCCGGTAATTTAAGAGTTGCATTTGCAAGAACTAATATACGGAAGTTCTCTATAGCATGTGTAGGGCCAACCATATGGAACTTAATACCTAAGCATATAAAAGACAGTCCTAGCATTAATATTTTCAAGCGCCTGCTAAAAAACTGGTTGTTGGCTGACAAGAATGAACAGTGATATGAACTCTAAAGATGTCACAGATAGTACATAAGCTAGAACATAGATTACTATAGATTAAAGTATGCTAATGTTACTTAATATCTTTTACTTTTGCTTGATCGCCACCTGTCCTAATTGGGATTGCAGTGGAATTTACCTTACTACCCTTTACTGCCGCCATGTAATGTACTAATAGCAAAATGGGGGACCCTTCCTAGCGGGATCTTATCCCTTCTGGGTTCCCTTTTGCGTCCAAATGAATCCCTCTGTTAAATGAATCCCACCATTGGACCATAAGTCACTGTATATCTCCTATGTACAACTAAGAAAAGCCAAAAGCTTTAGTATGGGACATGACTTTGGCCAAGTGGCTTACTATGTCACATGCGAACTGAAGTGATGATTGTTTGATCAGTATGGTTCTGTTCTGTTTATTTTTCTTCTACTTTGGTTTAAAACTTGACTGAGGTCAGATGTAAACAAAATAATCGATATGTACAATTGTTGTTTTGGAACAATAAAACGCTATGTTATGTTATGTTATCAACATTATCAATGTCTACTGATCGAAAACATAAAAAAAAACTGGAAAATTCCTTTAGTATTCCACGATGTTGCCACGTTCGAATGATGTTCTATTAATATAGCATAGAGATTAATAGTTAGTTTCACAAACACAGGTAAATTATATATTTATTTATTTATTACTGAAGTCTTATATAGCGCTCCTTCAAGGTTATCTACTCAGGTGCGCTCCCAGTCCAACCACGGTCAAACATGACAGTAGTCATATATACCTAGAGGTAAAGAACTTAAAGTTAATAATAGTAAGTAAGAAATTACAGAAGTTAATTTTTAAATTTATTTTTTCAGACTGGTAGTTGACTATTTACTTTTTAATAAATAGTAAATAGAAGCATACTATTTCAATAGGACCTTTTACTTGACTATTTAAATAGTGGCATCAATAGTCATAAACTATTGAAATACTATTTAAATAGTATGTACTATTTAGATAGTACCCAACGCTGTTGATGATGAATTTTACCCTCTTCATTACTTCGAATTTTCGAAGTAAGTATTGGCTAGGATCCATAGGTACATATCTGTGGCTGTGCTTTTAGGCTCTGTCGCAGTATGTGACAATGTTGGCATTTATGCCAAAATGAAATAAATTGAAATACCCTACCTTCACCAGCTGCTTCATGCTATTGCTTTCGTAAGTGGTAATAAAGTCTAATCAGAGAACTTATCAAAACATCTGATACATTTAAATTTTGAAGAGATCTGTGATGGTCCGCTCATATCTTTAAGTTTTAAACGTTTTAAAATATGAATGTGTAAAAATGAATTATATAAAATGTATCTAAAATACAAAATGTATCTAAAATACAAGTGTCTTACGTTTTGCAGTAACAATACATGTCATGTCTCCGTGCAGCTTTTGTTTGGATAGGGACAGTTTGCCTTTCACAGTTCAGCCCGGGAAATTCGCTCCCCACTTTTCGCCCCTCGAAAATTTATTAATGAGATGCAACATGTTGGATGAGTTATAACAGTTTATTTTAAAGTAAAAGTATAGAAATGAGACACACTGCAACTGTCTAAAACTGAAAGTTCTAGGCAATACCTCAAATATTCCATATTGTTGGCATTGCTTGCATGTATGTATGCATGTTTGCATGTATATATGTGTGTATGTACACATGTATGCATTTATATATGCATGTATGTAAAAAAAACTGGGGATTTATATAGCCCTCTTGAGCGCATGGGCTATATAATATTTCTTAATGAAATTCTCACACCTAATTTTGTGTTTACTACAGTCAAATGTGGAATAGAAATTACAAGAAATTTAGAATTTCTAGTGTGTTTTCTGTCTGACTAAAGATACAATATGTATTTGTCACTTTATTACCCATGATTTTTCCTGTCTACCCAGTGCTCTTATTAACTATATCATGGGGGTTACAAAATTTCTGAGGAGCAAAATGTGGGGAGTGAATATTCTGGGAATGAATTGTGGGGGCAAAAATCCATAAGCTGCTTTTGTTAAAACAATTCTGTGCATATTTGACCGCTACTACACTAACATTAGATGTGTTGTTGCTATTTGTAGATGGTCCTTATGGAATATTTGCCGGCAGGGATGCTTCTAGAGGTCTGGCGACTTTTGCGTTGTCAGAAGAGGTTCTAAAGGATGGATATGATGACCTGAGTGACCTTAGTCCGATGGAGATGGACAGTGTGCGGGAATGGGAGATGCAGTTCATGAGTACGTTCCTTGTTGATTCAAGATTTAGTAAGAGCTGATCAGTTCTTGTGGCACAGTAGTCCAGTGTTTAGCATCTTGTCTTACTTCGACTGTCCTTGAGCCGAGGATTGGCCACACCATGGACAGTTTTGCTCCATATGCTTCTGTCTCTTATTCTCTTAAAAACCAGTGCCGTCCTAAGGCATGGGCTTGCTGGGCAGTCCACGAATCTAGGGGCCTCCAAATTAAGAAGACAAAAAAATTAATGTGTGCGTGGCCTCTATGCACGACAGAAGTGAGTGCAAGCTGCTGCAATGCTTATGTTATATTGTTCAAAAGTTTGTGCTGATTAATCTGCTTTAGGCCTACAGTATGTTTCTTTTTGCTTAAGCATTCATTTTTGTTACGAAGTGAATGTTGAAAGTACCAGTAAATCTGTACGTTTAATTTTTATTGACCGTGTAAATTGTTATCCCCGTTGGTGGGCCTAGGCCCCCATGCAGTGCATTGATTTGCCCAGGGCCTACAATGCTGTTAAGATGGCACTGTTAAAAACTCTAACTGATAATCAAATCCATCCATTTTTATTATAAGTTCATATCTAGTCTTCCTTAAGCTCTTGATCCAGAGACTGTGCTTTGTATAATCTCCTTCTCTATGCAGTCTCCACTCCTCTGAAGCACATGCCCAAAATATGAAAGCTTCACCTGTTGGATTAATCGTCACAGACTACTTTCCACTCGAAACGTCTCCAAACCCCACTCATTTGTCGTCCTCGCAGTCCATAATACACTGAGAATTTTCTGCAGACACTTCATTTCTAGTTCATTGATTCTTGTCTCCTCATCCTTAATGGTCCACTTCTGACAGCCGTACATTGCAACTGACTGCACAATAGCCTTCTGAATAAGTTGTATCTCTTGTTGCAAGCGAGATTGTATCTCGTGTTGCAAGGAAGATGCTGTGACTTTTCCACGCCTTTTTCACTGGTGCCTCACATTGTCCCTTTGCTAGTCTTGACCACACTCAAGGTTCTTGGTTATAAGTGAGCCAAGACATAGGAATGCGTCAACTTAGGTTTAGCGTATTGGAGTGAAAGTTATTTTGGCTTATGAACAGATTTTGCATTTTAAAATACTGTGGAACTGTGGCAAAGCATTTTCAATTCTGTAAGATAATTTGTTGCTTGTGTGTATTCCAGTGAAATATGACTGTATCGGTAAGCTGATAAAGCCAGATGCAAAGCCTGAAAGTGGCAAAGAAGAGGTTAAAAGTGATCCAGAAAAGACAGTCAGCGATTCGGTGAAATCTGAAACTTCTCCGGAAAAGACTCATGACGATGGTGTGAAAAAAGAGCCAATCACTGATGACGATGATGTGAAAAAAGAGCCAATCACTGATGACGATGATGTGAAAAGACAGCAAATCACTGATGACGGTGATGTGAAAAGACAGCCAATCACTGATGACGGTGATGTGAAAAAACAGCCAATCGCAGGATAAAGTTCCTATTGGCAGCAGTATTGATTGACAAAGAAGACTTGCTCTGCACGGACTATTGTTCACACTTGCTATGTTTAATGCATTTCGTAATCACAGCGAGCCTTTAGGGGGCTCTAGGACGACACTCACAGTCCCATCATATTGCTGAACTTCAAATGTGGACCTAAGGGCAGGATTTTCCCACATATCAAAGAAAACTGAGTGTTGCATAGAATTTAATTCCCACTGTGCAATAAAACTACGTGGAGCCTCTTGGAAAGAGTTAACAATTTAAGTTTTGTACTCATAATTTTTTTTTCTATCATTCCTGGTGATTTGTAAAGTGTGATGGTTTCATACTATTTTGTAATATTAATTGCAATGAATCTGAAGTTATTAATACACCAGAGACCTGCTATAACATGCTTCCTTATAACACGAATTCTAATATAAAAAGGGTTAGGTTCTTGTATTTGTTCACATATAGAACCAACTGTAATGCTACCTCGTTATGAGATGGGTCTTTGACATGGCTCTTACGACTTGGTTTTTTTTACCTCTGTTACGTAAGCGCTTGAAATCTTTTCCTTTGATCCTGGTTTTACGTCGTTGGCTTGAGAACGCCCCTGAAGAGGTGGTTTAGAAATCTGTAATTAGAATTACAATGGCTACCAAATACTTCACTATAATGGGTTTTTGGTGTACTAATAGGCACTAAACACTTTTTAGTGGTTATTACTAAAGTTCTGACATAATTGGGATAATTTTTATACTAAAAAATTATACAGAAGTTGCTAAGAACACTTGTCTTGGGATACACCACATTCTGATTTTAGCTCAAATGTTTGACAAACGACGTACACTATGAGCTAAACATAGCAGTAGTTATGGGGTAGCCTGAGTGTTCTTGTTGTCACTGTTCTATAGATTATACTGTTCAAAGTTTACTAAATATATAAACAATGCTTACTTGTATAACTGCTTAGAGACAGGAAGCAGTGTTATGCATGCTGTATAAATGAACGCATGTTGGTAAATAAACGCCCTGTGTTAACCTCAATCTGGCAGTCCAACATTACGTAAATGTTAACTGTTCGAGGTTTCTTTGACAAGCTGCAGAATTCTTGATATGCTATGTCTTTTTGCTTGTACATGTATATCCAGCATTTGCAAAAAACTATTACAATACAATAAAACTGTAATTTGATAGTGCCGTCCTTACAAAGTTTAGACGTGTGAAAATGGAAATTTCCAGTCTAGTTATTGATGCATTATTATTATAATGTGAATAATAATACATCAATAATTTGACAGTAGATTTCCATTTTCACAATGATGCGACGTATATATGAGTGAGGTTCTTGCTCTTTCCTGTAAGGAGAGATTGTCCCAGTGGAAATGGTTGTATTTGCGCACATCGACCATCGATTGATGCGTTGTACATTATGATTAGCGGCGCTATAGAAGTTTCTGGATAAGATCCAATGTACCATCTATATAGGTACAAAAGTATAGGTGCATATGTGTGTGCAACTAGATATTTATGTAACGCCATGTAACTACCTTCCGACCAAGCAGGCTGTAATACGTAAAAGTTTCTATGCCTCATTGCTTGAAATTGTCACTTGTTGTGGTGCTTGCCCTTAAAACCACTCTCATTGGACCCAAAGTGAGCCATCAGTTGACACCATGGGCCTACTGTGGGCCAAAAGAACATGGCTGTGTGGGTGATACATGTACCAAGAATAAGACTTGCACAGTTGATTGTGCAGATACTTTGTCTCTGTAGTAGTTTGAGAAAAATCTCGATTAAAATGGTGATTAAAGACTTGTATGCATCTGCCTTTTCATCCAGATTGTGTTCTTGTATTATCTTCCTTGTTAAATCTTACATTGGCGGTAATTCTTTCAGGCCTGCTCTGTGTACAGTTTAATGTGTAGGAAATAAGTTACTACATCAGTTTTTAAGTCAGAAATTCAGAATAGTTGTAAACCTTGCTGCACGTGTGTGCTTGACCATGCTGTGGTAAGTCAAGTAAACATGAAATTGCCTATTAATAGATTGTTTTCCCCAAGTAGAAGTGGGCCTACGTACAATCAGGGCTGTAGTGGTAAAATTAGAGGTGAGTACACGCTACCGGTTAGTTTTCCAAAATAAATTAGAGGTGAGTATAAGCTACAGTGTTTTAATATAAATAATATAAATATTTTGCGAGGTGAGTAAACGGTCTCTACTCTCTAGAGGTGAGTAACTGAGTATACGCTGTATACCCACGTATACCCTCGACTACAGCCCTGCATACAATCGAAAAACCAGATTGTTACTGCACCTTGGATTTAGAACCCTGTGGCTGCTGTCATCAAGACAAGAACTAGTTGAGTGCCTTACTGTAAATAGTACTAAACTTGATAATACTGCCCTGCTTACAAAGTTCAGAAGTGAACTCTGAAGCCCGGTAACAGAAAACATTTAGAACCGTAAACAAACTCGAAGAGTTAGTCTTTCAGTTTAAGGCGAAAGACAGTCTTGGTCGGAGAGTGAACTGTGACTCAACGTCTCCCAAAGACAAGACGTATGTGTACTGGAAACAACTTACTTCCAACAGATGCTGGTTGAAGATCGGATTGGCCTTTAACAGGGTGTAACTGTGGAGAATGGCAAATGATTTTCACGTGCTGTGGAGGATGAGGAGTGCCAGCTTGAAGCGGATACGGGAAGAAAGTGTGTAGACACAGTTAAAATAATTACTGCCTTATCCTATTAACTTCAAATCAATCAATCAAATATTCGTTTATTGAAAACTTTGCTTTGTTAATTCGGTCATTAATTAACCCGAACCGGGAACTGGTGTCCTTAGACTTGATTATTCACTCGCTAGCAATTACCAAAGTTTTTTCGAACTCTAATTGAATTTAATTAAATATCGTTGACAGACTCGATTTATAGATGGCGCAAGTGTGCGCTTTGTGATCTGTCTGTTTTTCATCGTCTAAGAGGAGGCTAATATTATTTTCCGGCTGAAAGGGAAGAGTTTTGTGGGAAGACTACTTTTTTTATTTATATTTGTTATTTATGTGTTGGGAATGGATCGCGATCCGAGTTTAGATCAGTTGAATTATCCTGGTAGACATCCATCCGAAGAAAGGGGAGATTCGGGGTCGTTGTCAGACAGATCAACTGGTGCGGTGGAGTCGTCTAGCACGGCGTCGCCTTCAGTGGCTTCGTCGACGTCAACGTCGGCGGAGAATGTTGGCATAGGCTCCATGGTTGACAAGGTAAGTAAGTGTAAAATGTAAATGTTCTCGATTTTCTATAGCCAACATATGGCTTTGACCAAGCTCATTTTTCAGTGAATTTCAACGAATTGAGTGGTTGTGATTGCTATTAAGCCAACCTCAAAATGCCAGCCAACCCCACCCTTAAGGCGAGCTTGTGTATGAAAAAGCCACTCGTCAATATTAAAGCCAACAGCCCGCCCTGCCCCTAAGGCTGTGCAACCCACGGCCCCCCTGCAAGTCTGGACGCCCATGGGAGCTATTCAGACCCAGCCTATTGCGTAAGGGCAGCTAAATTCAACTTCGAAGGAACTGTACTTTACTGCTATAGAACTTGTAGTATGCCACTACAAGTTCTATAGCAGTAAAGTACAGTTCAATACAAGTGAAAGCACACACTACAGTATAAGAGTGAATGATATTTCTTCAGAGATGGTATACATTTGTGTTTGAAAGCCTGCCTAAGGACCAGTATTATTCGGGTGCGGCCCGAATCCCCGAAACCCGAATCCCCGAAATGAATTTCGGCCGAATCCCCGAAATCGATTTTAGACTAAAATTACAAATAAACAGGTGAATAGGCAGTATGTCGAGATGCACATCAAGGCCACGCTAGGTCTATGTCACGCTGAGTTTACATTTAACTTTGAATAGTCTTAGAGAGTTTGGCCGCTTTCAATAAAACTGTTTTCGGGAAATCGGGCTTTTATGTATTTCCAGCGTCTTCGGGGATTCGGGTTTCAGGGATTCGGGTTGACCCCGTATTATTCCAATACAGGCTTAAGCTACAATGCTATTAGTAGGTACTTCATAGCAGGCCCTTAGCCAGCCACCCGTCCAGCCGTCCTTTGGGCAGCTGAAATCATTTTGGACGGGCATAACTTGCGTAAATTGCTTAAATGTGATAGGCTATAATGTATAATCCATTCCCCTTCATCTGTGTAAGGATGTTCCTTTCTCACAAAAGATACACTTCTCTAGCTGCTATTTATGGTCTAGGATAGGTGTAATTAAGTGCCAGTTAGATGAGGTTGTTTCATGGTAATTGGTAACTGATTTGACTATATAAATACCTTGACCTTATGAATAATTATATAGGGGTTTGGATTGATAACAAGTAAGGTCTGTTCCCTAGGCTATAATAATCAAATAAGGGAATTAAAAATTATAATCTGAAGTCAACAGATTGTTGTTTGTATCATTGTATATAAAACAAAACTGTTACAATTGTGATCAAACCCAAAAGTCATTCAGCGTAAAGGCATTGCAGACTTTTGCAGTCGGACTTGTACGGTCGCAGCATTGGGCGGTCGCGACTTTGAATGCTTTTGGACGGCTTACTCTTTATTTCTGGCTAAGGGCCTGCTTCATAGCACTGTCTATACTTCCTGTTTTGGTAATTGTCAAGAAACATACGAGAAAGTAGAGCATTGCATTGCAAGCAGTCAGAAGGACTAAACTCTTTATAACATGACCGTGGTTCTGGCTATGGCTCCAAAAACAGCGATATTGGAAGTTTCTGGTGTGCTGGACAGTATTGCGGATTACATGTATTGAAGATGACCAAGTTATGGGAGCATAAGAAATTATGGTAATTTTACCATACCATACTTATTTCGTACTGGACATTACAGGTGCTAACATCATCATTCTCACACTCTGCTCCACAGCCATAGCTGTACTGTCTCAGGACAGGAATAAACTACCGCGAGAATTCTGACAAACATTTCATCCTATTGGGAGGAGGAATAGAGTAGTGGTTACACTCATGGCCAAGAGAGCATAAGGTACGCGGATTGACTCCCGTAACCCCCTCTAGGGCGGCGCCTTGCATGGCTGCCAAACCGTGTGTTTAATTAAGATATTGATTGTACTTTCATGTTTCAATGTAATCTTACTGCGTCTGTTGGTTTGAAATAATAAAGAATATAATTATATCCAAATATCTGGCCCATCCTACAAACTCACCAAAACCTCGCCTCTTGCTACCTCTCCACAGTTCTTTCATTCAACACTGAAAGCTCTTCTTTTTCACTAATTAATAATTATATCCTGATTTTTTGTCTTCCCTTCGCCTCTTTCACTGGTTCAATTCTAAACACCATTCACCATAGCTGTCTGACTGTCTGCCTGCCTGACCCTTTGCATCTTAACTTGGAAACGACTTTGACCGTGCCTGTCTATTGATTTTATTTTGACTGAGTGCCTCTAAATAAGCTGATTGCTGCAATTTCATTTTTGGGGCGCTGTATAAATTTTAAAATTATGATTGCCAGAATATCTGTAATATGAAATCTACTTTGCCTTTATATCTTGGATGGTGATGTTAAGGCCGTTATACACTTCAGATCGAAACTATCTCCTTGGTCTGTTGTTTTACTTTGTCAGGATGCAACCTTGCAGAACAGGGCTGACGAATGTCAGATATTTCGTGGAGAAAAACGGCAAGGAGATGGTCAGCTTACTTGTTTGTTTTAAACAAGGTGTATTATAAGTGTTTATGGGTGTGCTCAGTAGGCTAGTGCTGTAGAAATTTTTGAGATTATGATTATTGGTTAGCGTGATTATGATTATTGGTTAGTGTGATTAAGATTATTGGTTAGCGTGATTACGATTATGATCAGTGATTATGTGGGTAGCATGATTATTGATTAGCATGATCAGGATTAGTGGTTAGCACGATTACCATTAGTGGCTAGCATGATTATGATAAGTCGTTAGTGTGATTACTGTTATTGATTAGGGTGATAACCATTAGTGGTTAGCATGATTACAATTATTGGTTAGCTTAATTACTATTAGTGGTTAGCATGATTGCCATTAGTGGTTAGCAAGATTACAATCAGTGGATAACATGATTATGATTATTGATTACTGATTAGGGTTATTACCAATAGTGGTTAGCATGATTACGATCAGTGGTTATCATGATTACAATTATTGGTTAGCATGATATCCATTAGTGGTTAGTATGATTATGATCAGTGGTTATTATGATTACGATAAGTGATTAGCATGATTATGATCAGTGATTAACTTGTTTTCGATCAGTGGTTAGCATGATGATGATTAATGGTTGGCATTCTTAACTGTCAACCAAGAACTCAGGGGTTCAAATCCCTGCCTGAGCAGGAAGACGTTTCGAGATTTCTGCTGCACTTGTCTCCCTTATCAACTCAGGTAAATAGGATAATGTGTTTGATAGACTTAACTTTTTGCTGTTACTGTGTCCTGTTTTTTCTGTTCCAGCTAAGGATGTAACATACCTGTGTCCGTACACTGGAGCAATTCGAGGCACTCTATCCGTTACAAATTACCGGCTGTTCTTCAAGAGCAGTGAGAAGGTAAGCTGGATTTTATTGAGAAAGGAGAGATAGCTGATGAAAGTAATGTTAAGCTGATGAAAGTAATGTTAAGCTGATGAAAGTAATGTTAAGCAGGTGAAGTCCCATGTGGAACAAACCTGAGGTGTTCATTTCTTGAGATTTTCGGCTTCTGAGCCGGCACTTGACGAATCCCAAATTCCGGGACAGCGGGAATCGTAAGACTCGCCATTTGCTTTCCAGTTTATGCCAATAACCAAATTATCCTGCATGGTGAAAGAGACAATTGTACATGGTTGATGGCTGGTGCATTATACACTGTAGCTAAGTTGCCGATTATTTTTCTACACAGAGTGTGCTCAGCAGATAATGTGATGTAATGATCTGTGAACTTAGGTGTATTGTTCAAGCATCCCTGATATTCTGCACTTTGAATCGGACCAAATTATTGTTGAGTTTTTTTATGTTTAATTAATTTTGTCTGTGCTGTTTTAGGAACAGATGTTTACCCTTGATGTGCCGCTTGGAGTCGTAAGTAAAGTCGATAAAGTCGGCGGCATTCGAAGCAGCGGTGAAAATTCCTATGGCATTGAAATCATATGCAAGGTTTGTTGCCTGTCAAATTCGGTGTTAACTATTCAACAGAGTTGTGTAGCATTGCTGACATAGGGAATTGGGTGTCAGTCACTTTGAAGTGAACTCTCAAAATCAGCAATCTGCTGCTAAGTCTGAGAAAGGAGACCCAGGGAGTTTGAGATCCATCCTGTCCTCCACTTTCCAATCTTTCCTACTCAAATCCATCCTATCCTCCGCCTTCCAATCCCTCCTACCCAAATCCATCCTGTACTCCGCCTTCCAATCTTTCTGCTCAAATTGATCCTGTCCTCTACTTTCCAATCCCTACCCAAATCCATTCTGTCCTCCGCCTGTCACTTTTTCTTGTGCTAGATTCAGGAATTTGACATAGCAGCTCCTCTGCCTTCTTCTCTCCCTGGTCTTCTAGCAACCGGACTTGGACCTCCACATGGTATCTCTGGACACAATGCATCGCTCTTGACTAAACTGATGGATGCCCTGCTCTTTTCGAGATTAATATTCCAAATCTAGAGAAATCAGAGAATTGGCTACAATGGAAAAGTAGAAGAAGAAGAACATTCCTTAAACTAACTGTATGAGGCAGCCACGGTGATGTTCTGATGACTTCATTTTCTTAGCCAAGGCAGCTGGGGTCCTTATCCTAACCATCTGAGCCTCCATCAGCCAGTGTACTCATTTTATTACCGAGTTCAACGGGACATGCAAATGGGACAGAAATCTCAAATCTGCTTTGGCCCTGGTGGGGATTTGAATCCCATACCTCTTGGTTAACAGATTAGCATGCTGACCACTAGAATACCATGCAGTTGAGTGGATAGACCATTTGGAACATTGGAACAGATGTGTCTCAAATCAGTTTGTTATGACTTCAGCAATTCAGTTGTCTTGGCTTGAATTCTTGGCTAACATTGTTAATCTTGACGTTGTAGGATATGCGCAACCTGCGATTTGCACACAAACAGGAAAACCACACGCGACGTCAGGTTTTCGAGAGGATAACCCAGTACGCTTTTCCAATCAGTAACAAGTTGGTTAGTATTCGCTCATTATCCTCTGTAACCGGCAGCGGTATGTCAGCCAGATTTATCAATAAACGAATATATATTTACTCTTCTGATTTCAAAGCTTTTCGTGCATTTCTTCTTTTTCTTGTGTTTCTGTTCGGCTGCAAGTTGTTTCTTATTTCTGCACCTTGTTTTGTTTTGTAGTCACTTTTTGCTTTCGATTACCGTGCCCAGTACGAAACGGACGGGTGGCAGGTTTACGATGCTGCGGCTGAGCTGAAACGTCAGGTTTGTCGAGCCTGATGATATTTTGCAAGATTTTATTCGTGCTGTGGAATGTTTTGCAATAGGCGGTTCTCCAGTTGCATAATTTTAAGTGATAGCACCAGTACCTTAGCGATGGGTGTTCCAGCGGTGCCATGGAACAGGGCGCAAGTCAAGAGGATCATTTGGGTTGGGAGCGCCTCTAAATCATTGAGTGGCGCTTTTATAAATGTTCGATTTCAATTACAATCATTCTGTATAAATATATATTTAAAATATACTTCGGTATAGGATTTACAAGGATTTAATATTATGTAATGACTAATGGTTTCAGCAGGGTGATACGAAAGAGTCTTTCAGTTTGCCAAGAAATTTAAATTTAAAATATTTAATTATTAATGCATGTTTTGCTGCCTCTCATGCTGAAGTACTTGATAAACTACGTATCCAGGTATCGAAACTGTGCACTGGCCTAATTTAGTAACAAGAGGTGTGTGTGTGAAAATAAATATATCGAATGGTTTATACGACGAAAGCAAAGCAATTTAAAAGCAGCACAATTTTGAAGCAAAGCAATTTAAAAGCAATGTGATTTAGAAGCAAAGTAATTTAAAAGCAAAGCAATTTAAATGCAAAGTAATAGAGACAAATGTATGTATGGAGCTGTAGTATCTTTCCTGTTGGTGCTTAGTTTTGTTTTAATCTTACAGGGTGTTCCAAATGACAGCTGGCGCTTGTTTAAGCTGAATGAAAACTACGAACTTTGTGACACTTACCCAGCAATTGTAAGTAAAGGTTTTCATCTGTGTTCTTTCACATGAGAATATGTTTAAACATTACGTGAGAATGTGTTGAGCATTACATCAGAACATGTTGAACATTACGTGAGAATGTGTTAAGCATTACATCAGAACGTATTAAGCATTACATCAGAATGTGCTAAGCATTATGTGAGAACATGTTAAGCATTATCTGAGAATGTGTTATGCACTACACGAAGGTGTGTTTATGCTTTTACGTTGTGTAGTTGACCATCACAAAAATGTATGTATGCACTTGTCCAGAAGCTTAATATACCATCTTAGATCTATAAATGTCATGAGTCCTGCCGTTGTACCAGTTGTTCCCAGAGCTTGTGTGCAGTGCTGCAGTGAAAGTACGACTCGGTGGTCTATCAGTGGCATACATGGTGTGTGATCTTTTAGCTGCAGGCTCAATCCTGCTAGTGTTAAGTAACAAACAAATATATTGAGTAGTAATCAAGAAAGAGGGCTCAAAGTTAGTATAAGCTATTCGCTATTCTTGGCTCCTGTTGCACAGTACTTATTGATACATGACTGTTGGCTGTAATACTTGTTTTGTGAAACATATCTTGTGCAATAAACAAATTCCAAATCCAACATAATGCATTTGTCGCTGTAACGTGTCTGTCTAGCAGATCTTAAAAGTGTGCCTTAAGATGAGCTGAGAATGTTTTCTTACTGCCTCCCCCATGATCTACTATAGGACATGGGAGCTGTACTTTACTTTGCTTACAGCAGTACAAGAGAGTCCCTGTTGGAGTGGATGGGTGCCATTGTCAGAGTCTGCCAGACTTAAGCATTCTGTTTGTGTCTGTAGATATTGCTATACTCTGTTTAGATGTATGTACACCAAAGTGCAGTTATGCAATTGGTACAATAAAGAATGTACTTACTTACTTATCTTTATGTTGCACCTTTTCTACTTCTCAGATGAACGGTCCGTTCTTTTGTTCTTTGTAGTTGGCTGTGCCGAAGGCAGCGACGGATGAAGACCTTCGTCATGTGGCCCCTTTTAGAACAAGAAATCGACTGCCGGTTGGTTTAAAAAATTATGAAAATAGTTTATCAAATTATCAGATTGGTTTTAGAAATTGATCGGCAGTTTTCCTGACGTCTTTCTCAGCGTTTTGATAAATTTAAGCACGAGGCATTTTACTTTTTTTTATTTTGCTCAAAGCAGAAACACGAAGATTAGAACAACGCAAAATGGCAAAAACTGAATAATACGAAACTACAGAAAACACAAGATATACAAAAACAATGATGAGGTTTACTTTACTTTTGCTCTTGACTATAACTTTGCGTTTTATATTATTATTATTAGTGTTGTTGTTAGCATTAGATTTAATTCCTAAATCCATTTGCTCCATGGAAGCGATCGAAAATATTTTAGAGAGAATTTCTTTGGATTCTCTTTGCTAATAATAATTATTTTTATTTACACAGTGTAGCAACAAGCTGTGGGATTTTAAAATATGTTGTAAATGATGTCTGATTGCTATTGTTATTATTGTTTTCAATTATTAATACTAATATTATAATTATAATGGAGTTTCATTAGTATTTTTATTGCTTTTAATTTCTTTGTTGTTTCTGATTTTCTGCTATAGTAACCATTTCTTATAATCATCAAAATGGAGTTTGGTTAATCGATCTTTGTGCTGTCAGGTGTTGTCATGGATACATCCCGACAGTCAGGCTACAATAACCCGTTCGAGTCAACCAACGGTTGGTGTCAGTGGCAAGAGGAGCAAAGATGATGAAAAGTACATCCAGTTGATAATGGACGCTAACGCCCAGTCACATAAGCTGTACATCATGGATGCCAGGCCACAAGTGAATGCCGTGGCCAACAAGGTAAGACTTCTCACGTTCTAATTCGACATTTCCATCTGGCTGTAGTTCTGTCACTCAAAACTGAAGTCCCGCCTCTTGAAGAATTCATACCGTAATCTATCCAATCCTTTGCCTTCCAAGCTTTCTTTTCCTCAACTTAACCTACCTAAGCTGCTCTGTCTGGTCTCCCTGGCAACCAGACTCAGATCTTCTCTTAACATCTGTGGGAACCCATCTGACACAGCGCACCGCCCGTGAATAAGCTGGTGCCCTGGGCTTAACTTTAGAGTAGCGCTTTAGAAATTTAGAGTTCATGATTACGATTACTTAAAAAGTTAAAACATAAATGTATTTATCATGGCTGTAGTGGGCATGGCCTGAGTGCAGAAGAATTTTTGGCTGAGGTGCAGACATTACATTGGAGCTTCCCTACTTCCTTAATTAGTCCTTAGTCGTCATCCAGTGTCGCTTCTGTTTCTATGGCAATCTGCTCATGTATTTCAAAATCAATGTTTACTTGATCTATGGTGTGTGTGTGAAACAGTCTAGTGATTAGAGTGTTGGTTTGTCAATTGAAATGTAGAGGTTCAAACCCCATTAGGGCAGAAACTTGTTTCGAGATTTCAGCCCCACTTGTGCCCCATAACAAACTCAGGCATAGAAATAAATATGCTGACCATGCAGTGTCAGTGAACGATCAGGTGGCATAGGCATAATTGTGGGGGTACGAGGGTACCCATACCCCCACTTTCTGGACTGGGGTTACCGTACCAGCACTTTTTAAACAATGCCAATCAATATTTTATTACTGAGCCTTCCCTGAGATTGTAGTCTCAGCCTTGCTTCATGTATGTCAGAAATTACGCCCCTGGGCATGGGAGGGAGGGCTGGCTGCCGAGCCTTCCACGCTCAGGCTAAGAAAGATGAAGTCGCCAACATTTCATACTCTTGTGGCTACATGCATCCATTGGAAGCTCAGGAGATTGAGCTTCTTTGATTTAATTGTATTTGAGTTAAGTTGAAACGTTTGAATAATCTCGTTTGTGTTCTGTTTAGGCTAAGGGTGGTGGATATGAGAGTGAGGATGCTTACCAGAATGCTGAACTTGTCTTCTGTGATATTCACAACATACACGTCATGAGAGAAAGGTTAGGCTGTTTGTTTTAGGAAGAAAAATATTTACTACCATTTTTGTAATTATTGATAACCTTGATCAAGCCCTTCACTTGAAATTGCTCAGCACCATCGATTGATACTTGGTCATTAGATAGTGGTGTTTAATAATAATTAATAATAATAATTTATGGCTTACATGTTTTGAAATTGAACAATGCTCCATTTCAGTTTGCGCAAACTGAAGGAGATCTGTTTCCATCATCCGCTCGACGATGCTCACTGGCTGTCTAACATCGAATCGACTCATTGGCTGGAACATATCAAGGTCAGGTCAAACTGTGCTGACAGTGACTTCAAGTAAATATATTCAGGTCAGGTCAAACGATGCTATAAAGCAGTTCTGATGAACATATTTAGGTCAGGTCAGATTGTTCGAAAGGGGACTTCCAATTAATGTATTTAAGTCAGGTCATACTGTACTGGCAGTGACTTCAAGTAAATGTATTTAGGTCAGGTAAGACTATAAAGGAGTTCTGATAAATGTATTTAGGTCAGATCAGATTGTTCGAAAGCAGACTTATATTGTTCGAAAGGGGACTTCCAATGAATGGATTTAGGTCATCTCAGAGTGACTACCAGGCGCGGATTTAGAGGGGGGCAGAGCCGGCGTACGCCCCCCTAAACCTAGTTTTGCGTGATCTAATTTCATATATATATATATATATATATATTCACGGGATTGGATTGGTAGTATTTACGCCCCCCCTAACCAGAAATCCTGGATCCGCCCCTGACTACAGAATTTCCATGGGCAGTAACACATATAGTAATGGTATTTGTACTAAAACCATATCAAGGCTGAGGAATTAGTGGTGAACGTGAGTCAAGATACTTTGTTTAAAGACCATTCTGTTTGGAATTCTTGCAGCAAATCCTGGCTGGCGCTGTACGCATCGCAGACAAAGTCGAAGGCAACAAGACTTCCGTTCTGGTTCACTGCAGCGATGGATGGGATCGAACTGCACAGGTTGCCTACTCTTAGATCTACCAGCATTTAAATTCCTGATGTAGCATCAGCAAATTATTATTCGTATTGTTACTGTTTTTTATGATCCTCAGGAAGAAATTCTCCAGAGAATAAAACACCTTCTGTGTGGCTAGAACACGTCGATATCCAGCCGACCACAGTGGTGTGCAAGGCAATGGCATTCGTATTATTACTATAATTTATTATTATTGTTGTTGTTTCAATATTTATTATGCACACAAAGTCATGCAAAAGTTTGAACCTGAAGAAAATTAGATTTCTCTTATGTGTTGTTTCACCATATTAATCAATATTTGTGATATAATTGATATACTTATAAGCAGTATATACGTCGTTGATAGTGTTGAATATTTGTACATACGACTTTTCAGTGAAAGCCTCGTTTAATGTTAATAGGGTAACTGATCACTTGGCACTCGCACCAGTCATTGTTGGTGTGTCCAGTGTCATTGGATTCATGTTAATTCTGAATGTTCAGTGCCATTGGATGTGCTGTGTTAAGGTAGCCAAATGGGAGTAACTGTGACCTTCTTAAGGTAGCCAACTGGGAGTAACTGTTACCTTCTTAAGGTAGCCACATGGGACTAACTGTGACCTTCTTAAGGTAGCCAAGTGGGAGTAACTGTGACCTTTTTAAGGTAGCCACATGGGAGTAAATGTGACCTTCTTAAGGTAGCCAAGTGGTAGTAACTGTGACCTTCTTAAGGTAGCCAAGTGGGAGTAACTGTGACCTTTTTAAGGTAGCCACATGGGAGTAAATGTGACCTTCTTAAGGTAGCCAAGTGGGAGTAACTGTGACCTTCTTAAGGTAGCCAAGTGGGAGTAACTGTGACCTTCTTAAGGTAGCCAAATTGGAGTAACTGTGACCTTCTTATTGTGTAGCTTTGGCTTGGCCATTCTTGGCTGTTTTCAGCTGACGGCTCTGGCAATGCTTATGCTGGACCCCTACTACCGAACAATTCATGGCTTTGAGGTTCTCATCGAGAAGGAGTGGCTTAGTTTTGGACATAAGTTTGCTCAGGTAAGTCTCCTAGAACTCTTTGTAAGCAGAACAATTCTACGTTTTGCGCTCGAAGTCATTCTGTTGGAGTTCAGTATTTTAGCATGACGACAAACTACTAATGAGTTTGTCTTTTATTTCGGCCGCTAGTTTTCAAATATTAATGCATCATGTGAAACTAGGCAATTAAGTGCTGGTTCTCACTTCTGTCCTGGATCCTCACTTCTCATCTCAGTCCATCTCCTCATATCTTTTCGTGGTTCTACCCTGATCTGTCCTCCTTTGCTGCCTCTAGACTTCACAGCGGCCTTCCCAATCCACCCTCTGGAGCCTCTCCCCGTTCCCACATTCCGACTAGTGGGCCTCTGTTCGACTATCCGACCGAGTGGAGCCAACGTTACATGTCTATTCCTAATGTGCTAACTAAACCTCTAACCGATTTGTACATGTCTAAGCCTTTATTACATGCATGATATTTTGCTGTAAGCTGGGGGACTTGTTCAGAGCTGTGTAATCAATAAGCCATTCAGGGCACTTCATTGTTGTCTTGGCCATCACCTCAATTGTTTAAAGACTAACTTCTGTATGATGCTCAGAGCTGCTGAAGGTCTGGTGTATCATTTAATGGAGATTCATGTTGGTGGATCACCCGTAAATGATTAACTGGAAGTATTATATTATTACTAACAGACGGAAGCAGATAAGTTAAAGAGTGATTTGTGGATTTCTGGTTTCTGCTTTATGTAATTAAATGTTGATCAATGATTTTTACCGTAGAATATTGCTGAGGAGTTTCCTAAAATCGGTGCTGTGTAAATGTCGTTTACATTTACATCACATTGTATGTTTTAGAGAGTTGGTCATGGTGAAGACAAGCATTCCGATGCCGACAGGTCACCCGTTTTTCTTCAGTTTGTTGACTGCGTTTGGCAGATGACAAATCAGGTTTGTTTCGTTTATCTTTCAATTAGTTTTTGCTGATTGATGATGTTATGAACTCATGTTTGCTATTGGTGTCATGGACAAATAAGAAATTAATATTTATACAAGTCATATCATCAGTGTTCTACATCTGATAATCATGCTCTGGCAGATTCAGAAGGTTTGGGGTTTGTTCAATTTCCTGGTAAAACAAATTGAGTCTTTTGTACCAGTTTATGAAAATGGGTATAGTTATTGCACCTAATCTGAATCATAGGTTTTGCAATTGTTACAGTCCAGGTTTCGTATATCATAGTGGTCCACGGTGTCACTGCTTAATAAAACAAATCCAAAGACATTGCTGATCTGTTATGCAGAAGGACAAATCCAAAGACATTGCTAATCTGTTCTGCAGAAGGACCTTTTTGTTGTCTTTACACACAGGCTTGTCTGCACCAGATGCTTTGCAAGGCCAACCAACAGTGTGTACAATGTTTATCAAAGAATTTGTATATTACCTTTTAAGAACCTTGTTAATGCTACCCCATGTTGATGTTTGGCTTTCAGTTGCACAAGCATATTTCGTATGTGGTTTATAAAAAGATTTCTGACTTGTAATTTTTCAGTTTCCAAATGCTTTCGAGTTCAACGAGCAGCTGTTGGTTACAATACTTGATCACCTCTACAGCTGTCTCTTTGGCACCTTTCTATTCAACTCCGAGCAGCAGAGAATCAAAGAGGTGCCTTTTCTTACTCCAGTAGATATTTAAGTGAACTAAACACGTTAAAGTTCTATTTATACGAATAAGCTGATCTACCTGACACAGCTTTTGTGTGGCACTGAGAAATTTTTTAGATTTACATTTGCAAGAAAATGTAAGAGACAATCTTATCATATGAGATAACAGAAAAATAAATTAGTGACATTAGTAGCAGAGAAATAAATTAGTGACATTAGTAGCAGAGAAATAAATTAGTGACATTAGTAGCATAATATGATGTAAACGAATTCTTGTCAGCTTCTATTTCATTGGCATCCAGGCTTTACTATAAAATTAGTACATCAACTGTATACCAACAATCAAGCTGCAGGGATGTGGATCAGTCACTTTATTTATGCGTATGAAATTGTGAACTCTGTAAACACATGGCTACCTGCTGAGGTTGATATATAGGACCAATCTTCAGTGAATCTGCAGGTTTAACGACATGCAGCAGAGGGTAGCAACTGCTGATGTCTGCATATCTGTGATGTGGCTTTTGTTAACTTTCCAATGATGAAATTCATTTAGTTGGAGTAGCAATGTTTGCAATAGTAGCCAAAAACCCAAATCCATCATCTGTTTTCTTTGTTGATTCGTCGGACTAGCCATGCTTGAGATTTGCAGTGCTGTCTGACTTCACTGTATGTCTTAATTTTTTTAATGCTGGTGTGATTTGGGATTTCTGCGTATAGGGTGTGAAGGAGAAGACGACATCTCTGTGGTCTCATGTGAATAGCCAGAAATCTCTCTTCACAAATCCGCTGTATACAGAGTGCAAGCGGGTTCTCTTTCCAGTGGCCAGCCTGCGACGTATTCAACTCTGGATTGGATACTACCTACGCTGGAATCCTCGCATGAGGCCACAGGTATCGTTCAAGATATGGACTACATTTTTACTTTGACATGTTACTAACTGTTACTTAATTTATAATGCAGAACTGTTGAAGAATAGATTAGATTTGATAATAAGTGTGATTTTGTTTGATTGGCAAAATCTCAATATAAATTTTCTCTGCTCTCCTGCATAGATTATCTGCACACAAGTTCGGCAAATTGTCCCGTCTGGGGAAATCCTCTGTTTCACCCCGTTATTGTAATTTGTAATTGTAATTGATCATTTATATAGCACCATTTAAAAGGCAAAGTACTTAAGTACTTGTAATCATGGGCACTCTCTTTGCTAGCCCATATATGATGTTGACTGTCTTTAAGGACTTGGCTTTATTGTTTTGCAATACAATGCACAGAGAATCAGAAGAGTCACTGGGAGTTCAACGCACAGACGTGGAACCCAACCAACTGATTACCGTTGGCCAAGGAAGTAGGCAGACTTAAATTCAAGAGGAGGCAACTCCGGGAGGCATCCAGGTGTAGTAGGGGTGCGGAGGCATAACCCACGGAAATTTTGTGAATTCTAAAAAAGCAAGAGGAGGTAACTGCCTCCTCTTGCCTCAATGTGGCTACCCCTATGCCGTTTGCTACATACCATGAAAGCAATTATGAGAAAATGTCCCAGTTTTTTAAAACTTTGCCGCAGCATCCCGCCTTTATGAAGCAACATTTGTAATTCTCATATAGGTAACGCCACCATTCACGGACAGTCATATGGCCCAACCACACACATCTTCATTGGGTACTTGAGATGCTGCATCAAGCTGTCTGATCATAAGCAATGGGGAACTAACCACATTTCAGTTTCTGTTAAATGTTCGAGCGCTTGAATCTAATGCTTTTGTCACCGAATGTTGTCTGCAGGAACCGACGTCTCTACGCAATCACCAACTGCTCTTCCTAAAGGATCAGCTACAGAAGAGACTCGAGGAATTACAGAAGGAAGTCCATTCGAGAAATATGAGACCCTCTGGACCATACTCGTCACCAAAATTGTCAGCTTCCGTTATGATCTGAACTCTCGAAACGTTTGGAAAACATGCATACATGGACATATACACTTATAATTAGAATGCGCATATTGTATATGTATGTGTACAGTATATGTGCGTATATTTATATGTGTATATAGAATGTATATTAGTAACAGCTTTAATTAAGTGCTGATTATTCTGCGTGTATATGTGAAGAAACTGAGTAAATGGCATGCAGGACTGTTGTAGGAGATGATGGTATGGACAGTGGCGCGTTTACAGAAAACGGAGCCCTAGGCACAAACATTTGTAGGGGCCCTTCTGAACTTGCACAAAAAATGAACTATTAGCCCAACTGAACAAAACAATTATAAATTACAATAATATACTTTTATGTGAATGATAACTAAAACTTAAAAAATAGGCTATATTTAAAATAATTCAAAAATTTTATTTTTATAATTGAAAAAAATATTTTCATTTGTTTGGGGCCGTCCAAGATTTGGGGCCCTAGGCGCGCGCCTACTGTGCCTATGTGTAAACGCGCCTCTGGTATGGACTGCTTTTTGATGCTTTGACTTGATATTCAGGTTGTTTTAAATGTGTTCTGCTAATTGTAAATGCTAATCTGTTATTTTCTTCTCGATGGAAAGTGTTTCTGCAGTGTTGACTGTTTCCTGTGATTCACCAAGAGAATACAAATAATCCAGTTTGCTTTTCATCGGTGTTTCCTATTTTTAAGGTTGGTTGATTGGAAGTTCTCAGGCTAGCTGCCCAAAATGTAAATGGTTGAAGGTAGGCCCCTATGCATTTTAGTGCAGCTTTGGACTAACATGCATAGTTGCATACCTATTCAATTGTTGCCTTAAATGGGCATTGTAGAAACAAGTTAACGAACTAAGATTTCCTAATCAACTTGGAGCTGACGATGCTGGTGTAAATTGCATTCTAAAAGATACTTGGGGGCCACCCATTTAGTATGTAGACAGAAATCCGGAAAAATTGGCCCCTTCCCTGTACGAACGTGTACTTTTTACACCGACACACCAGGTCCTGCATAAGTACACTTGACGCACACCACCCCCGAATCCTATGGAATGGTCTATATTTACTCCATGCAGAAAAAGTAAAGGATTAATGATGTTAATGTGTTTAATAAAAAAGACGTATCAGTAATGTGGCATACAAGTGACACCTCTCCTGCCGTCCTACTTCTATCGGTAGTACTTGTCTGATAGCTCAAAAAACTGAACTATGGCTCACTTGAAAGGCCAATCAATTTGAAGGCCAATATAGATAAATTTTAGGTCTTAGCATCACCCCGTTTCCTATGCATACGTAGGCCTACTTTATCTGTAGACCCACAAACGCAAGCATATGCATTTGGGTTAACACCCAGAGCTCCTTTCATATATACTAAATTGATGGAATTACCTTTATGGAAATTGATCACAAACACGGTTTTAAGGAATTTGAAAGAATCATTTGCGATTCATATATTGTATAAGCTTATACGTAATTGCGTTTGCGCTTTCAAGAAGTCTAGCATACCTCGACATTTCTGGACAGTTCCTTCAACACAATGCATTGCTCGCGAATAAGCTGGTGCCCTCTGCTTAGCTTTAGAGAGGTGCTTTAGAAAGTTGGAGTCTACGATTATCTATCTTGCTTTTCGGTAATGCTCAGAAAAAGTCACCGTACTAATTAACGTAAGCCCCTAATGTGGGCCCCTAGACTCTACAAGCGTCGAGAGGCTGGCTGTTCCAGAGGGGTGGGACAGCTATGGCTATGGAGCGATTCGCAAATTTTAGTGATGAGGTGACGGAAGGGCTGAGAACAGTACTGTTAGGGCAGCAGAGGAGCGGGTTGAGCGGAGTGGTTGGACCGTCAACAACTGACGGAGATAGGAGGGCTGGGAGGATTGGAGTGTATTGTAGGTGAGTTACATGACTATATTCTATTCGTTCAGGTATTTTAAGCTAGTGGAGAGATTTGAGGACTGGAGTGATGCGGTGGTGCTTGGAGGTTTTAGTCTCGGGCTCACAGCACGGACGAGGGCATTCTAAATGACTCGGAGGCGGTTTATTTGCGTGATGTCTATGTTGAAAGAGCGGGTTGCAATAATTTAATTTAGCGTGAACTATAGGGCCTAGACAGGGGCGTCAACCCCCCAGTCATTGGAGCAACTCCCCTCCCCTTGCGTCCCCTTCCCTTTCCTTCCCCTCTGGTTAATGATGGCACACACGCAGACAGATCTCCCCCTCCTATATTTGGATGGAGCATTTGCTCCAAGGTTTTCATGGTTTAGACGCCCATGGGCCTAGATGTATGTAGCAATTGTGGATGCAGTTTTGAAGTCGAGCACAGGGCGGATTCTGCGAAGGTCACGGATATATATACATGAAACAGGAGCGTGAAGGATGGGTGGTGAAACAGGGCCAGTTTATTACCTTGAAGCGAGCGTCAGAAGCGCTCATAGTAGGCCTAACTGCTAATAGCTATCGGGCCGTTTTTGGTTTTTCCCGATCCATCGACAGTAACATTAATATCAACTGTCTATTTTGAAAAATGTGAGCGTTTGACTTGCATTATTAAAAAATTACTTATCTACTTACTTATTCGGTCGCTACAGAAATATTATGGTTTGGAAGAATGTTTATCCGGAAATCGGTTTTCACCGGATATTGCCCTAGACCAATTAACCGGAATCGGCGCATCCCTGGACTGCGGATACAAATACCAAACGTTGACAAAAACAATTTCTTTCCGACGGTTAAATAAAGACGTATAATTATGTAGGTTCAGAAAAATCCTGTCTAGTATAATTCAAGTATGTGTTATTTTGTGGTAGTGTAAATTGTACTTGATTTGGAGAACTGCGTATGTTCGTATTTCTGCGGGTTTTTGTAGATGAGCGATAATATGGGAGATTGTGTTAGTTAAGGTGTGCGTTTTTTTCTTGTGTAATTTTTGTGTATTTCAGAGACTTTAGTTTCTCGTCATTTCTACCAACACGCTACATTGTCGACGTTTCTTGACTGGTGAGTTGATGATCAATGGATACTGGAGATAATTTGGAACCTGGTTTCTATGAGGAGACAGTGCATGCCTTGGTTGTTGATCTGAATGTTGGTGTGGATGATGAGTCATCGATGACAGCAAAATAGGGTTACAGCAAGAAGGGGGAGTTTGAATGAACTACAAGATCCTGTTACTGTAAGAAAATTAATGCAGGTGCAGCCCCTATAGTGAGAGATGAAAAAAATGCAGATCATTTTGATTTGCATTTTTTTATGATTTGCCAGAATGATACCGGGGAAAATTTAGCTGTAGTTTCAAAGGGTATTGAAACACTTTTGCAACAGTGTCGTGTCATGCTTAGGCATGACTTATTGCAGATTATATCGCAACATCCTAATGTACACGTGTTGTTGCATGGTTTATGTTGCCACACGTTAGCTTATGAAGCCAGAAAAGTGTAAAAAGAGCAGGTGATGCTACAACTAATACACATCGATTAACACGGAGTGTCACAGGTGGTTTGCGTTTTAGAGACATGTGTTTTCTTGCCAGTTACAGGAAGTAGTGATGTGTGAATAGTTCTGTCTGGTGGTGGTGGGTTCAATAAGAAGTTTAAGGGTGTGATCCGTGAACATTGATGTGAGCATGTCATCAGATGTAGTTGCTAGTTCTGAAGACTGTGTCAGTTGTGATAAGGCAGAGATTGGATTTTAGATACAGACAAAATGGGTCAATTGAGCTTATGGGGACATAACACTAAAAAAGGTTTAGGGCCCATGTTGAAGTTGTCTTTGATAGAAATGCATCTGGACCCTCAGTAAAAGATCAAGAGCATTTACGCCGTTCAACCAAAGTAACAAATACTTGGACCTCAGAAAACAAGGCCGTAGCCAGGATTTTGTTTCGGGGGATGTTTACTCATCCTTGAGCAAGCCAACAAGCAACCAAGTCAACCGACTAAGGGGCTTGGCGTTAGTAAATGCATTATTTCATTTTTACAGTATTTAATTTGGGTGGTGTTTAAGCACCCAAAACATCCCCCTAGCTACAGCCTTATCAGGAAACTTTTCTCAGTAACAAATCTAATAAGAACTCATTCATTGACTGACTTAAATGCATCATCTTCTGCATAATGGTTTTGCAGAGTGATGGTGATGTAATGATTTCATCTGTTGCTCTGCGCCCTACGAGAAACAAAGATGTCCCGTTGCTGTTCTGTGTGAGGGTACAGACATATTGGCCTTGTTCATGGGCGTCCGCAGGAATTTTCCAAGGGGGCCAAATTTTCTGGGGGGGCAAATTTCTGTAGGGGTGCAATATGAAGTTTTTTGCATAGAATAGCTGACTCACCTCAATAATTAAGTGTTTTTAGCATTGAAAATCGTGTTGGGACTGTAGTTGGAATAATCATAAAAATCAAAAGATTTTATTTTTTTTAATATTTTCAAAATCCCCCTCCGAACGCACATGGCCTTCTTGTTGTACCACCGAAAACCAGACATGCAGGACATGTACTTCGTGTCAAAAACGAAGAATGGTAGAAGTGTTAACGTTCTTCGAGGAAAATGCATAAACATAGGTTCTGTGCAGCAAAAACTTAGAAGTAATGCATGTGATTGCATTCTAGTTGTGCATGCTTTGTGGGAGGGTTGTGATTCGACATCATCCATATTTGGCCATGGAAAAGGCAGTAGTCTTAGTAACATTACTAGGGACAGTTCCTGTCACGTCCATTGCAATACATTGCTGTATGAAAAAACATCAGTAGGAGAAGTGTGTGCAGCTGGAATTCATTCGTTGGTTGCTTTGAATGGTGGTTAAGTTGGTGAGGTGCTTTCACACTTGTGTTATGCAGCCTACTGTAGCCAATGATTCCAGGCAGAAAGTGCTGCAAGGTTCCATGCAATGCATTTGCACCAACAGGCAGGGGCTAAAGTGGAGTGGGAACAGCGTTCCCACTGCTCTCGAAATTCTTTGCTTGCGTTCCCACTGCTCACACGTGCATTCCAATGAAACTCTTCTTTGGCATTCCTACTGCTCACCCAAACCTCTTTAACCACTGTCTACAGGCTGTTAGTTTGGGAACTTTGGGTGCTTCTGTCATCGATCCAACAGACTGGGGTTGAAAGTTGGAACATGATACACATATGTTCCTTCCTATTCAAATTGATGGAAAAGTTGCACCCAAATGAGAGGACCTGAGGAGTCGGAATTTCTATTATTTATACTATTACCATTGAATTCATTACCCTGGTAAACATAGGCTTTGACACAATATCCTTCATATGTGACTAACAGTTCAGAAGATATAGTAGTTAAAAGATTTCGGGGTAGCCATCTGTAGTTATGGGTAAAAAAGTTTTTATAGAGATGCAATACACGTGTATAATTCTAATATTCAGATTCTGTGCACATTTCAAGTTCTAACGATGTGTAACTTTTGCTTGGCAGGATTTTTCTAAGGTTCAGAAAAATTCAGGCGGACTGCGGTCGCGGAGTAAAAAGACATGTCGCCACCAACAAGAAGCAAAATTTGGGAGTATTTTGAGATTAATGCTGTTGATGAGACGAAAGCCAACTGCTTGATTTGCAAGGAGAAATTAAGAAGAGGAGGAAGTGAATCGCGTTCCTTTGGAACAAGTGCACTTATTAACCATCTGCGCGCAAAACATCCCGATGAATTTAAACAATATTCAGTTATCGACAAAGCAGCAAAGAAACGGAAACTGGAAGAGGAAAAGCAAGCGTCTGCCAAAAGAAAATCAGTGCAAACTCTGGATGCGATATTCGAAAAGAAATATCCATTCGAGCCTAACGATGCACGCCAAATCGCAATGACAAGAAAGATAGGTGAGATGATCGTGTTGGATCTACTACCGTTCAATGTGGCGAGTAAAGAAGGTTTCGTTAGATTGCTGCACGAACTTGAGCCTCGGTACGTCGTGCCTTCCGCAAGGTATTTTTCCAGAACGCTTATCCCGGATATGTATGTTGCTGTCAAGAGTAAAGTAAAAGAATTACTCGACACGGCTACCTACATTAGCTTCACCAGCGACGTCTGGACAAGTGACAATAATCTCCATGCATATCTGTCTCTCACGGCTCATTGGATAGACATTGATTGGAATCGAATGTTTGTGGTTCTATCCCTGATGAATCTAGAGGACAGCCACACTGACCAAATGATATCCAACACTATCCTTGACATGCTAGATACCTGGGAAATTCCATATGGAAAACGCGGAGTTCTGGTTACGGATAATGGCGCCAGCATGGTGACAGCAGCTCAGCTGACTGGTCTGGATCATATTGGCTGTTATATTCACACCATCCAGCTTGTTGTTAATCGTGGCCTAAAAGTACAGAGATCCGTTATCGATGCCATTGCAAATGCTCGCACTCTTGTCGGACGATTTCAACATTCGACCCAGGCAACAGAACAGTTGAACAAGATCCAGAAATCATTCCACGTTGATGGAACCGACTATACAACACATCGCCTTATCCAAGATGTTGGTACCAGTTGGAACTCAACATTCCACATGCTCGAATGTCTGATAGAGCAGAAAAATGCGATCGCAATATATTGCCAGGACAATGCCGGAATAAAAAATTTAACTCCTGATGAGTGGACCCTCGTGGAGCACGTACTAGCAACATTGCGTCCTTTTGAAGAAGAGACCAGAAATGCAAGCTTGGCAACTGCCACTGTTGGAATGATTATTCCAAGTGTGAAGGTTCTTAAAATGACGTTGACAAAACCTAGGAAAGCAGACGATGACCTTGGCGTTCAAAGAATGCGAGCTGTAATGCTGAAGGACATGGAGCATCGATATGCTGAGATCGAGTCTAATCAGATTTGTGCCTTGGCTACTGTTTTGGACCCCACGTTCAAACTGATCTTTTTCAGTGCCGTGTCACAAGACATTGTGAAACAGATGTTGGTTGATGAAATGATTCGGGAGGCATGCAAGAACGAAACTATTGTCAGACCAACTGCAGCTGCCACTGCTAGTGTTACTTCGGATTCGGAACCAAAACCATCGACTTCACTGGACACGTTTTATCAAGAAATATTTGAAACCTCTTCTGCAGATATTAAGATTAAGCAAGAAACCACTTTCGATTCTACTGAATTAACGTGTCAACAACAGATGCATGCTTACTTGGCAGAAGCACGTCAGCCAAGGACCACACCTCCAACAGATCCAGTTGTTTATTGGAAGTCCAGGGAGCATACATATCCACAGTTAGCAGCGTTGGCAAAACGTGTCTTTGCTATTCCACCCTCAAGTGTCGAGTCGGTCGACAGTGAAAGTACATTCAGTACAGCTGGCCTTATCTGTAGCGACAAACAATCTCAAATGACTGCTTCAAAAACTGAAATGTTGTTGTTTCTACAGAAAAACTTAAGTGTCACAAATTATGAGTATTAATTTGCGTCGCCGACTCGCCGTGCTATAGAACTGTGCTAACTATGGTGCTACAGATTTTCTTAATCGTAGAGTCATGCATAGTACTACTACACAGTATATACTATTTAATACGTACTTTATATTGCCAAATGCCAATGGTGTTTAATAATTACGATTTTATTGACATATTTTGGTAACTTAACCTAGTTCATGTTAATTAAATACCTATTTTTATTAGTTGTTTAATAGTTGAGTGTTTAATGTAGTGTGAAAAGGACAGTTTGTTTCTATAGTTTGGTTTATCTTCGCATTCTTTAATTATTATGCCATGTTTCACAATGCCTCTCACACAGCTGTAGAATACCAAGCATTAACATCTTACAGATGCCAGGGCTGTTGACATCAACTTTGACTTTTGGCAGATGGAGATGATGTGCCTGTATCCAAATATGGCTAATAATATTATATAAGTAGCTTTTGTTGCATCTGAATCCAACTATGGCTAATCATAATTATTATGTGAGTATAAAGAACCTTTTTTGCACCTGGGAAACGCCTGTACATTTCATACTTGCTACCATTGTGGAATATGCATCGACATATATTCATGGACGGAGCTTAAGCGACTGAAGTTGAAGCCTGTTGTTTGCCTGTGACGTCATTCATGGTCAAAATGCATTACGGGAAAGGTCATGGGTCGATGGCAGATACTAACCAGTCTAAATATAGATATCGATGTTTCGTCCATGAATGACGTCAGGCAGAGCTAATTAGCATATTATGTAAAGGCATCAGAATCTCAAAGGCAATATACTGGCCTACGCTCCGTCCATGAATATAGGTCGATGGGAATATGAACTTAAAATATAGATGAGTCCAATGCAGGGTGAGAATTGTCTGGGGGTTCAACTCTCCCCCAATCTTTCTTAGGACCCCCAGTTAAGACTTCATTGCACACCCCAGGAGGGTCGTTTCCAACCCACCCCCAGTAACTGTTGTGCTAGTGTGACTATATTGTGCATATATTTGAGCATTTTCTTTCACAATTCACTTTGTGGGTTACTAATAAAGTAATGCTCTGGTTTATTCTGAGATTTGTGACCATATGAATTTGTAGCCTATACTAATAAATTCGGTGATGTCATCACTTTAAAAACTTTAAGCTTTCTATTGCATTTTTGAATTTTCATAGTTTGCAAAACACGGATAAAATATTCAACTCCACATGGATCAAACTTCAAAGTCTGACTCAACCCCCAGTATTTTTTCTATAATTATAAGCAGTGGCCCGGAGCACCTGCGTGTTTCAAGTGAGGCCCTGCAGGCATTTAGAGATTATGAGACCATCGGACCCTGTTGTATTCAATTTTAGCAACGATTGGAATGCCAAAAGCCTTTGTAGCAGATGCTGAGGCCCACTGTGACTGGCTGAACTACATGTACCAGTCCTAATGAGGCTCGGCGATGGTGCGATTCTGAATCATGGCGCTATAACATGTTGTTGTGCATAATTCATAGTAAACATGGCTGCCGTGGAAGGCGTTGATGGAATCGAAGGCGGCGAAAATCATGTCGATGAGTTAGGTTTGGATGCAGATTTGGATGAATTGGATGACAAGGAATTCGACATACCCCCCGTCGAAAATCCACCGACGCTTGAAAGTATCCTGAACGCTCCGGACGAAGACGGCAGCCTTCAGGAGAGTTCGATAATTATTCAGGTAGGGCCTACTCTCGGCAGATTAGTTAGGCGATCTGTGAAATTCTGTCGCATTTATACAGCGCCAGATTATAGTCGTTATCAGTTTGTAATGGTTTGGATATTTCATTCATAGGAACTTTCTTGTGCATTTGTGCATTCAGATGACGGACGTCACAGTGGGTGAGGTTACATCCATAAAATGTCATGTCAAACGACGTATCTATATAAATTATAGATTGAGTAATGCAAGAATATGTATTTTAAATAGGCGTGGTTTGTTCATATTATTTGGACTAGAGTAATGGGCGAACATGTACAATCGGGGTGCCTATGTACTACCTGGGTGGATGTCTTTGTATCGTGAGGGTAGGTTAGGGTCAGGGTAAGCGTCGTGAGGGTCGGTTAGGGCTTAGGGTTAGAGTAAGTGTAGCCTATGTATTTGCGCGACTAAAAAAGCTATACCTGCGAGTGGAAGCAGGATTTTAAACTTCAGGGCTAGGGTTACATGTACATGTTCGCAGAGTAATGCAAGATTGGTTATGTTTCGATATCTGCCCTGCTTCTCGTGTTAAAAACTTCTTCAAATGTCTTGGCATACAACACTATGACAATTGTTTTTTAACAATTTATACTTTGCACTTATGTAGTAATGACAAACTGCTACTGATGATACTGAGTAGTTCTGTGTTATGTGGTTGCCCGAGGTATATGCAGTAAAGCGTGTGTAATTTTTCTGTTTATAGGATGACCAAGGTGAAACAGGTTCTTTATCAAGTCAAGAAGGCATTTTAAGTGAAAAACCGAAAAAGAAGAACAAGAAAAGCATTCGATACGAGCAGCATGGAGCCATACTTCGCCATGTTGTCCTCAAAAGCGTTGCTGCACAGATGGCCTCTGCAGCCGACCGTGTTAACGCTGGACTCCCAACAGCACTGGCCGTTTCATCGCTGATTGCAGTTGGCACGTCTCATGGTCTCGTTCTAGTTTTTGATCCAAAGCAGGTGCTGAAATGGTGCCTCGGCAGCACAGCAGTTGGCACTCAGTTCGGTGCCGTGTCCACGATTAGTCTTAACATCGACTGCACCCGCCTCTTGTGCGGCTTTGCCAAGGGTCAGATAACGATGTGGGATCTTACAAACGGGAAACTCCTCCGAACCGTCACGGATGCCCATCCACCAGGAAGTGCTGTCCTCCACCTCAAGTTCACCGACGATCGTACGATCGCTGTGATGAGCGACAGCGGGGGCTCCGTGTACGAACTGAGTTTCAAGCGCCTCATTGGGGTACGCACCTGCGAGTCGCAGTGCCTGTTTTCGGGCAGTCGGGGCGAGGTGTGTGTTGTTGAGCCGCTGTGTGTGCAGCGGAACCTTCAGGAGCATCCAATGAAAGACGTGATCGTAGTTGCCATGGCGTCTCTGTCAAAGGTCCTTATTGTTGTTATTAAGCCGCAGCTAAAGGTGCACTACGTTCATCCGCTGCGGGGAGATCCGGCGACCTTGCCTCTTCTCAGCTGGCAGTTTGTTGTCATTCAGGTGTCCGATAATAACCGGGTCATCGATCCTGTTCTTGCTTTTGCTCGAGATCAGACGATCTATTTTGTCCAGGTTTGTGTTAAGTGGAAAGATTTTTGTATAGCTGTTTCATTATGTTTGTTGAGGTATTATTTATATTAAGTGTTTTGTGGCTATGGGTGAGAATGTGAGCATTTAAATATCTTAATTCTTTAATGACGAGTGTGTACTAAAATGTATGGAAAAACTAATCCCTCTCATTGTTAAAGGGTTAAGTTTACATGGATAACATTTAATTGTCTTAAGTATCTTGTGCATGGATAACATTTAATTATCTTAAGTATCTTATGCATGGATATCATTTAATTATCTTAAGTATACACGGGTAACATTTAATTATCTTAAGTATCTTATGTCGTGTCGCTGTCGTTGCTTTGCGATGGTAGGCTGCAGGTATGAATCAACATTGCCCAGCGTTTTCTATCTCGTATTGTGAGATATAAGAAGATATATATATATATATATATATATATATATATATATATATATATATATATATATAATATCTTATATCTTAAATATCTTGTGCATGGATATCATTTAATTATCTTGAATATCTCTTACTTTTTCCATCATCATAGGAATTTTATGACTATAAGACTATTTTTAAGTGTGGACATACTCCCATTTGAGTTGCAGTTTCAAAGATTTAAATAATGCGGCAGATTATGGTTCCATATTGATGTGATCATGTGTTGGCTGCTTTAAAAGTCAGTGCGTTTAAGTATGCCGAGTTTTAGATATATGTCAAGGTGTTCTGGTGACGAGCTGCTGGATTTACCTGTACTTTTTTGTAACCAACAATCGTATGTCTTGTAGGTCATATGCCGAACTGTCGATGACATCAAAATATCGCCTTTGCAGAAGACAGAGTTACCCTACAAACTGTTGGCAATCACTTGGATCAATTCGCGCACGATGATCATCATCGATACATCGGAACGTGCTCACGTCATCGATGTCAGATCGGAGGAAGAACTTGAAGTGATCGACCTGGCTGTAGTCCAGCTTGTATACAGTACGAGCTTTTACAAGTCGTTGGCTACGGGCGGGAATGTGAGCAAAGCGTTGGCCTATGCAGGTGAAAGGGCGTGCTACCAGTCACTGGTTACGTTCAACGGACAGCTCGTCCTTCTCGGAACAAAAGGGATTCACGTGCTGATGTTACGGACGTGGCTCGAACGAATTGATGCGCTTCTGAAACGAGAGAAATACCAAGAAGCCCTGAGTCTGGCTCAGTCGTTTTATGACGGAAAGGCAAAGGGTGTCGTGGGGCTTTACGGAATACCTGAAAAACGGAAGGAGGTCGTCGGGGAGCAGATCATGACGATCCTCCATCTGTACGTCGATCTTGCTATGACTCATCTCTGCCCGTCACGTGGAAAGGTGGAGGAGCTGGAAAGCTATTTCCAGGGTGTTGTAACGACGTGTGTGGAGCATTGTTTGTGGATGCGACAGACGGATTTCCTGTTCGGAAAACTCTACGACCGGTTTTCCGAGGATCCGATCGCGAAGGGGACGTACCTGGAGTGTCTCGAGCCGTACATTCTCAACGATATGTTGACATCTATCACTCCTTCTGTTATGAAAGATTTTGTGCAGCACTACGAGCAGAAGGGAATACTTTCCAGCGTCGAATCTTGCATCATACACATGAACATTGCCAGTCTGGATATTCACCAGGTAAAAACAACGCACCATTTTGGTTTGTGAAGGGTCCTTTTCTAAGTTGGCTTGTAATAATTTTGCATGTAAATGTGATCGGTGAATGATGAGTTTTATGTAATAATAATGATAATACATTCCTGTTTATTGACAAGCTCACTGACAAAACACAGAAGTAACATCGAAACACATGACAGTACAATTATCAAGATCTTGCAGAACACACGTACTGGCAGCCTGTTAGGCACCCTCTCATTTTACAGCTGCCCCCTAGGAAGTGGAAGGCTGAGTCGACCTGTACCGAGCTTACGAGTATCGAACCGTGTCTTTCAAGATTGTATGTTCTTCAAGCAAGAGTGTTACCATTCATCTATCCTATGATTAGTGTGTGTCGTGGCGCAAAAGGCCATTTAAAATTAGGTTAAACTGATTGCTTTGATTTATATGTATTTGGACAAACATGCAAAATATGTAGATGTCTGACATGATGGACTGTGCAACTGAACTTCCATGTTTGTTAAGTTGGTTCCCATGACTTGGCTTTCTTTTAACCTCGAGGTTAAGATCATGATTACAAACTTTTATATGCCTTTCTTAATAATATAATAATAAAATGCATAATATAATAATTCAGTCATAATACAGCACTAAAAATGCAGTCACAGTATTATACTAAAATATTTATAACATAATATTTCAGTCATACTGAATAATAAGATGCTTATGGGGAGGGGGGATAGAGTAGTGGTAACACTCATGGCCAGGAGAGCATAAGGTACGCGGATCGACTCTCGTAACCTCCCTCTAGGGCGGCGCCTTGAATGGCTGCCAAACCGTGTGCTTAATTAAGATATTGATTGTACTTTCATGTTTCAATGTAATCTTACTGGGTCTGTCGGTTTGAAATAATAAAGAATATAATTATTATTATTATTAATAATATAACATTATTATTATTAATATAACAATGATTCCTATTCACTGACTGATGATCTTTTTCAGGTCGTTTCTCTTTGCTGGGCACACGGTCTCTACGATGCAATACTATACATCTTCAACCAAGGCATCCTCGACTATACAACCCCGCTGGAGGAACTGTTCACTCGTCTCTCAGCCGCGCTATCGACGGGTAAACAGCTGACATACGAACAGGTTCAGCTCGGTAACAAAATTCTTGTTTACATCAGCTGTTGTCTCGTTGGAAGAGCGTATCCGCTCGGCGATATTCCGTCGGAGCGGGTCGCAACAGTTCGGGATGAGATCCTGCGATGTATGACTGCGCTGCACACGCCAAAGCATCAGGATGATGAACCGGTGTATCCGCGGCTGAGGTCGCTTGTGCATTTTGACGCGCGCGAGTTTTTCAATGTTCTGTCTCTGGCGTTTGAAGATTCTGGTTTTGAGCTGGAACAGAAGCAGAGAATTGTGGATATTCTGCTGCAGCTGATGGTTGAGGGGTCGGGTTTCAGTCCACCACAGGTGAGAGAATATCCATTTAAAGACTTCTAAAGTAAGGTAATAATAATATTCGTGTTTATTGACAAACTTATAAGTAACATTTCAGCATATGTGACCTCGGCCGAGAGAAGGGACCACTTGTCGCAAATGGACTTATTGGCAGTTTCCACATGCTTACACCTTAGGTCAAATGAGGGAAAAATTTCAGAGGGTTTGGACCATAATTTATGCACTTTTTTCACAAAAATAAAAAATATCATTTGGCGGGAAATCGCATAAAAAAATTAATATGTCTGTACCAAATGCATTAATGCCTAAATTTAGCCTTAACGCATCAAGTAGCATAAGATTCGTTGTAGTACAGTGAGTCCGAGCTACAGATTGATTAATTAGACGCAAAAATCAATATAATCGTTTAGCGTAAAAACGCGTTTTCCGGCTAATCTAGAAAGCGACAAGTGGTCCCTTCTCTCGGCCGAGGTCACATATGACAGTACAATTATCTGGAAGGCTCTTCTATTATTTAAGATAATCACTATCTGTCAATCATTAAATGCCTCTGTTAATTAAATGGAGAGTTATTCATTTGAAGGCTCTAAGAATATAAATAAGGTGATCACTGTATCTATCAATCATTAAATGCCTCTGTTAAATGTTAATTAAATGGAGCAATTCATTGGAAGGTTCTTCTATTAAGGTGATCACTGTATCGGTCAATCATTAAATTTATGCCTCTTTTACTTCAAGCATTGTTATCTGGCAAGGGGTTCATTCTGTAATAATCAGCGATGGGCACTAAACTTTTTTTTAGTTAAACTAAAACTATTTTCCAACTAAAACAAATAGTTTAACTAAAGTTAGCAACTGATTTTGGAAATTAGTTAACTACACTAAAATAGGTAGCTAAACTTTTTCCAACTTTTTACGACAAACATTTTCACAATAACAGAGATAAACCATTGCTTCATCTATTTAATGCCTCTGTTAATTAAAATATAGTTCTTAGAAGTAGTGTGCAGTTGTCATTCTGCTGAAGTCCAAGTGGAGCTGTACAGAACAGTAGCACAACTATTCGATATTATTTCTTCAGCATTGGCAGTTGTCTGTGAATGGTTTACTTTTATTTTGAGAACTGTGAAATAATGGTTATAATTGGATTAGTTGTTTTTGGTCTGCTTCTGTACATACTTTGACCATAACTATGAAGTGAATCTGTCATCAATATGTACAGAGAACTTTGTTGAATGATGTGGTTTTAGTCTTACAGTATGGCATACTGAGGACTTGGTAGAAAGATTGAATGAATGAATGAATGACAAAAGAATCGATGAATTATTGAATGCATAGGCTGAATGATGTACAGGTGAGTGCATCATCAGTATTGCTAATGGAAGACTTCAATAAATGAGTTACTGAAGGAACCAGTGAACGATCTATAGGTATTTACAGTTGGATAATGCGTAAAAGTTTCAGCATTTTTTTCTTGTAGGTCGGTGTGCTGTTCACATTTCTGGCACGTCAGATGGCAAAGCACAATAACGCCATCATGGTGAACCGCACGTTGTTTGAACAGGTTCTCGAGTCGCTGTGCGCGTCGGGCGAGGAGTCTCGCCATGAGGAGAGGCAGCAGGCACTCCTTGAACTTCTGAATGCTGGTGGGCTGCAGCATTTCGACGAGGATCGCCTCATTGCAATGGCAGACGGCGCCAAATTCTACCGGGTCTGCGAGACAATGCACGACCGAAGAGGACATTATCATAAGATTCTGTCGTGCTACTGGCGCGATGCTGCAAGGCAACAGCAGGTTTTTGTTTACATTTCGAGAGTTCTTACAGAAGGCAGCACATTACCGGAACAGAAGCAAATGGTGCAAGAAGAGGTGCTGAAGAACCTCGAGCACCTCGTGAGTATTGACGCAAAGAAAACGGCCAAGCTGGTTCTGATAACGTTGAACTGCAGTCCGTTGGAAGCAGTAAAGCAGGTGGTAGGTAACGAGGACGTCATGTTCGATTTTCTCCAGGGATTGTTTGCTTACCGGGACAGCAACGTCAAAGAGGATATATCGAAGAGACCGGTCAAGGTGGAGCCGGAAATCTGTGAACGCTATCTAGAGCTGATGTGTTGTAAGGCACCGGAGCAGGTGTTAAATTTCCTTCGGTCGGAGGACAGTTACCGACTTCAGAAGTCACTCGAGATCTGTCAGAGGTATCAGCTGACGGACGGCATGGCATATCTTTTGGAACGTTCAGGAGACATCCAGGGAGCTTTCGATATTCTCATGGGTGAACTGTTGAAAAAATTAGGCACTGCTGTCGGCAAAACGAGCGATGTATTCGTTGAATCGCAGGCAGCCATTGGATGCCTGATTCAGCTTCTCCAGAGAAACTGTTATAAGATGGACCAGCATCAGCGGGAAAAGCTTTGGTTCCCTCTGCTCGAGGTTGTACTGGCGGAACAGAGGAAAGCGACGGGCGACGGACAGGACTGGAAGACGATGACAAGGCAGATCATCAATGCCATGATGGCGTATATTCCTCTCCCGGCCGTGCTGCAGAAGATCATGTCCGACCCTGCGTACAGCTCGGGCAGATTCGGGGAGATGAAAGATCTGCTTCTTGGCATGCTGGACACTTACAACTACGAAAAGACTCTGCTGCACACTTGCGCCAATCTCATCAACCACGACCTTCACCACCAGCTGGCAGCACTTACCGTTGCCGTTGGTCGCGCCGTCACCCTCCGGTCGGACTTCTGTCTGCTGTGCTCGAGAGCGATTGCAACCGTGAAGGAAAAGGACTCGGCTGTCTGCTTCCAGTGTGGTCACGGCTTTCACGGCCCCTGCATTGCAAGCGTCACTGCTGCTGGGTCGACGTCGGAGGAGGGCCACAAGTGGATGTGCTACATCTGTAATAAGAGTCGTGCCCAGACGCAGGGCATCTCACGGAGCTTGCATTCAAGTGGTGGTTCAAGCGCGGTCCAGCAAATGTCGCCGCCATCCAGGCAAGGAGAAGCACCGATCAGTGAAGCACAGCTGACAGCCCTCGAGAGTCTACGGCAGACGCAAAGGTGTCCGTCGCGACTTGCCATCTTGTCAGAGCTGGCACAGCGAGATCGGGTTGGTGGTGGTAAACTGAGTTACCAGCCATACAGTCGCTCCAGTATCCTGCAAAATGAACAGTTCCCTCTACGGGTTGCCGCGCCTCCGCCTCCGTAATGGGATAGTTCGGTGTAGAATGGTAGATTTCATGAAATTAGGTGCAAAGATTGTTCTGAGTTCGACGTTTAAATCAAAGTACATTGCATTAAGTCAGATTTTTGGTATTTTGTGTTCCAGGCGTGCCTGGACTTTTGGCAATAATTTGCTATGTTTACGGGCTTTGCAAGGCTGGGTAAAATGTAGTGATAGATATATGTTGTTTATCATGCACAGCACAGATAGTTCGTGTTGTTTTAGAAATTTGATTTTTAAAATGAGATCCTAGAATCATATTTTGTAAATTTGGCATACCATGTTGATCAGATGGCAAATGAGAGGGGTGACCATTAAAACAGATGTGCTGAGGCTAAGAAATGGCATCGTTGGCACTTTATACCTGTGGCTGTCTCTCTAGAGTTGGTTTAACTTAATCATACATATACTTAGCATACCATGTTGTTTAGAAAGCCATCATGTTGCAGTGTGTTTGTACATATATTGTATCTGCATTTTCAAATTTGACTTTTTCCAGGTAGTTACCACTTCGTCTAGCTTCTAGAGCTTGTTGTAAGCTTTGCCAGTATCGAACTAGGAATTTGAGATCCCACATCTGAAGTTCTATAATCGTCTGATATAATTTTATGTTTATTATTTTACATTTTCGTTGTTTTTGTATCAGCATGTGTGTTACAAAACTTACTTGTTTTCTGGTAACAACTGTGTTGTCCACTAAATCTAGTCGAGTCTTGTACAGAAGCATTTCAATATAACTGTAGGCAAAAGCAGTGAATTTCAATTTTTGACTTGTTGACTCTGCATGACCTTGTATGGTTAGCTGAAAGGTTAAAGCTGCAAAACGACCTGATTGTATGTTGAAAATTAATCACGGTAATTAATTAATTAGACCTAAGAACTATTGATAGAGGTAGGTGCAATGTCATATATGTCAACTGTGTATGAGAATCCTTTGTTTGGGTTCTGTGTGCATGTGTGGGCTCACCACTGATGACTCTCAAGTTTCTGTGCAGTATTTTGCTTGTTGATGAACACTTTAACAACAAGCTGCATTGGTTCCCAGTTCCTTTTAGTACACTCTCATCGTTAAAGAGTTAAATTCGAACTCACAACATTTAGGCTAGCACAGTTTGCTCTTGAAGTGGTGTTTAATTAAATTTCAAATTACAGTACTATGTGATTACGTTGCTGGAATAGAGCTCAAGCCTCATCAACATTGTTTGATTGAAAACAATGTTAGAGTTGAGGCCAGAATGTTGTTTGGTAAAATTAAAATGGCATCCTCAAAGCACTTGAATTTTTTCCAGTGCTGCCTGCCTGTGGAAAGTACCATGTTGCAAGGTCACGCTGTAAACTGAATTAGATTTAGGATGCGTAATTTATTTAATCATATTGGAATTTGTATTATAATTAAGGTAATTCTAAGGAAGCTGGCGCTCATTATCCATCACCAGCACAGAGTGCTTCCAATTCCAGTTTCACCTAACTGGATTACATGGAATATCATACTGGTTTGCAATGCCAGAGTCATAGCATCTGGAAAATGTTGCCCTTCAAAAAACTTTGGCTGTTTTTGCAAATGGAGCCTTTTCCTGGCTTGTATAACTTATATTATTTGTATCTTTTGTAAGCAGTCATTGTAGAAAATAAACGAATAACTGAGTAATTGCACCCTGCAAGGATCTGTAATCTGCTGTATATGTATGTATAAATATATACACAGACACATGTATATGTATATATAATAGTTGCAGACAGGGGCGTAACTTTGGTCTAAAAAGTGGAGGGTACCAATTTCTTACATACACAAAGCAAGGCAGAGACTGAGATCTCTGGGAAGGCTCAATAATAAAATATTGATTGGCATTGTTTAAAAGAGGGGGTACTGTACCCCTCAGTCCAAAAAGTGTGGGTATGGTACCCCAGTCCGAAATGTGAGGGTACGGGTACCCCTCGTACCCCCACAAATTATGCCTATGGTTGCAGAGATATGTAGGACACCAGTGGGAAAACCTCATGAAAATATATATGTACACTGTATGTGTGATTGTGTGTATATATAAAAGGGGAAATGAGGATAAATCAGCTCAAAACTTTTCCATTTTTCTCCTGTGTAACTTTCATGTTATGTTTGCGTAATGATATTTGTGTAGTTAGCTGTTGCAGTGTAGACATGTCAATAAAAGTGGTTATCTAATATTCTGCTGCTGTCAATCCAGTTGAGATAATTTACTGTGCATTTGTCGTAAGCACAATTCAGTGTGCATGAGCAATTTGTGATATGCTTAGTAAATGTTTGAAACACTGCAAGTTTTTTAAATGAGAACTTTATCGCAAAACGTTCATTCATTCACACTGAAAAGGTTTAGAATGATCTGGAAGATTCAAGAGCTGGCTTGTCAATGGTGTAATAGAATACACATTCCCACTCTTGTTATAAAACATCAGGCAAGGTGGTAATTCTGTAAAGGGGCGTCTACCTGGTGGTGTTTATAAAACTTTAGAAAGTGTGAAATTGAGCATGGTTAGCACATAGGTGGGTACATGTCCAAAGTAACAAGCAGGTGCCCTCTCGGCCTTTCAGGGCAGTGAATGGCTGTGTGGTCGGTCCATAGACTGTAGTTCAGTTGGCGTTGATACAACTTTAGCAAGTAGTGAAGTTAGTAGCACATGGCTTGGTAATCGTACTTGGAAACCTACTGGCACCCACTTGGTCAATTGCACGGAGATTGTGTATAGCATGATCCAACAGTTTACCTTGGGACCATACCTATGAGGAGTGTCTTTAGAGGTATTGAAACAAGCATGTTACCTTTATTATCATTATTGGCACCCTAGCCAAGCAGTGAACTGGCGATTACTGGTCCATTTTTATACCTAGCCTGCTAGTCTAGTTACAGAAAGCATAGCATTACATGAGTATGGCATTGTCAATTCAAAGTCGAATGGTTTTAGAGTCATTTTCTTTGCTTTTCCTCAATCAAATGATACAGCAACTTTAAAACGACCACAGAATGCAGTTTAATACCAGACACAAGGAAAGACAATTATGACTGGGCACTAAAGAAGCCCGACCATAAAACCAACTCTAGCAAGTCAAGATCACAACTCCACATGTCACAACGATCATGATTCTTGCACATTCCTTAACAAAGGAGATCAAGATCAATTGCCTATTTAACTGTCGCACGACTTACAAAAAAAATACAAAAATGAGTGAACATAGCTTGAACATGGAACAATTTATTTTGTCCACGGACTAGTATACATATAAATAAACCGGAAATCCGAGCTTTTTTTACAGTTTTTTCTAACTCACTAAGCTTTACAACACTCAGACATGAGATAATGGCTCAGCACCCAAAGAAACTTTCTTACAGCATGGTAATATCACAGTGAGTAATCGTTAATGGAAACTGCAGGACATCGTTAAGTAGTATGATGACAACGATACAACCGCTAGGAACAGAATCGATGTGTGCTTGCATGGCCATCGACAACACGAACAACGGTCTGGCAATTTACGTCTGAAAATTCACAGAACATTTGCTCATGCTTAATATGATGTAGTAATGAAATGTAGTAAATAATGTAATGTCTTCAAGAGACACTCGTCAGAGCCACTCTCGACCTAACGACGGAAAACCAGGATAGAACAAAATAGTTTTCAAGCACTTTCAGAATAGAAATAATTTGTTCTACACATTCATATACTTTAAACGAGTAACATTTACTATGTTAGAAAATATAACGCACACTCAAGTGCAAATCCTATAAAGTCATTAAAATGTATTCAAAATAAGAAATGTATGTGCATGCATAGAGGTGTTGACAAGTTTCATGTACATTGCAGCCTCATTGTAGCACCTAGCTTTGGGGTCATTGCACACTTTTGTATAAATAAGTTGCATTATGATGACGTTGAATTTTAAAGCTTAATTAAATTTGGAATCTATAGGACCAAACAACTAAATCAGAATTCGTGTGAAAGTGGCAGGGAAGCAAGTTATGTGGAGGATATAGTGGACCAATATTAACATCACTACATTGGAAATCAAGAAGAGGAGAAGAGCAGCCTTAAGCCAGCTCTGAGGCAGCCATGGTATAAAGTGTTAGCAACTTCATTTCCTTAGCCTCAGCATATGAGGGCGGGTGGCCAGTCCTCTCCCTCGCCGCCTCATCTTCCTACGGACAGTGTATGGTCAGTGTACTCATTACAGCTGAGTTGGCTAGGGGGTGCAGCGGAAAGCCCAAACCAAATTTCTGCCGTTGCAGGGATTTGAACTCCCGACCTCTTGATTGACAGGTCAACATGCTAGCCACTACACTATCAAAGTCAGCAAAAAATGACCATCTTCATAACAAGTTAACTAAATAACTACACCTCACCACCTAAATAAAATAATTTACTTAATCAATGCTTACCAGTAGCGGTCGGACCATCGTCTGGAAACAACCGAGTGTTTTCCAGTAGAATTCGTTTCTGCTGCATGAACTCCTTATTAAGTCTTTGCTCGCGATCGTTGAGGTTCGAATCCCCAAAAAAGCTTGCGAAGTCTTGCGTACTCCCACTGTCCTTTACATGATAAAACCTATTGCCATCGAAGTGCTGTTTGTAGCCATCGGATTCTGTCTCGTGATTGAAAATGTCTTCGAAATTGAAGTCAAATTTCTTGACCCTGTTGAGTTTCCGAGTCGGTGCTTCACCCGTCCGGTCGTAGTGTCTTCGAGATTCTTCGTCACCCAGAATTTCATACGCTGAAAACAAATTTTCAGCCAGACTTTGAAGAGGGTCATGTGAATGGATGTATAGCAGAGAAATTGGTTTCATCAATAACAGTAATTTATGTAACTGTTATGTATGTGTCCAGTTGTTTCTGTAATGGCTTAAATTAAGACTTCTCAAGGTTGTTAAATCTAGATATGATGCAAGACAAGTTGAACATGCTTCTTGGGTTGTGTCCAGCTTTCAGCATTAGTTTTCTATTGTAAGCAGAGGCAGTTGATAAGCTGTCATCATATTCACATCTGAGCGAAAATACCCTTCGACCACAGCACTATTAATAGATAACAGTTTTTCATGATTCGTCCGTCAGTCAACTAAATGGCCTATGCCAGCAGTTGTATCTCGGGCATGAGAATTGACAACAATCCCATTTTTAAACTGATCTTTTGTTTATTTATGATACGAAAGCAAACTATACTTAAAGATCAACGAAATCTTAAAATTTTCCAGAGTTAAAATTTTCCAGTTATCCAGAGTCATTTATTATAGTACATTTTGAACACAAGTATGTGATTCTCAATACTAGAAAGTATAGTTTGATTTCTGTCAAAAAACTACAAATAAGAGCAAAATGAAATCTATGAGAAAAACATCTCAGCAGAGGATAACAAACTGATGATGGGGAATTTCCTCTCACACAAATGACACCAAAATGAAGGCACATTCTACCTCATCACTTACTGCTCCTGTGAATTTTCAAGACAAATTACTACATGTTTATGTCAGTCAAAACAACAAACAATAAAACTACAGAGAGTCAGAAGAAAATAAAACGAACTGTTAATTAATTACCTTTTGTTATTAACAGGAATTTCTCCACAGCATCTGCATCATCCTTGTTTTTGTCAGGATGATATTTCATAGCCAACCGATGATAAGCCTTTTTTATGGCAGTTTCGTTGGCCAAACGTGATACTCTGAGAATCTTGTAGTAGTCCTCCGCACCAAAAACATTGTGGAAGAACACAAGCGTCAGGAAAACTTGCGGACGCATTGGAAGTGCCTACAATCAATGGATGAAAATAACGCAAAGTTATTCCCTAGTCACAAGCATAACCAAGACACCAAGTCAAGAGAACCCACCTATAATTTTTACAAACTTGAAGCAAAAATTCAACACTCTGTATGTGAAAATAGATTTCCCAACAATTCTGCATACTGGACATTCTTAAGTGGTTTCGTTGCTCTTACAGTCTGTTAATACAAACATTGCAATCTTTCTCAAACATTAGAATCTCGAAACAAACTTCTGACCAAGCGGGGTTTTCTCGCACATTAATCTAACTATTAAGAAGTGGATCACCTAATTATATACAGGCTCCCAGCTAATGTTAGAATAATTTTCGCAAGTCACAGCTTGAATCATTATTAATTCATTGGTTCTCACACTGCATTATTTTGTGACATTAATAATTCGCGGCGATGCCGACAATAAGTACGCATATGGAAATGTATTTCCATTAAAATCGATCAAAATTAAAGTGACGCTAACCATACAACTACTGCCAAAGCAAAATTACATACAATTTGTGTAACTGAAGTAGAAAGTATCGTACCACTGAGACCTTACCAGCAACACTAACCAACAACCGAGATTTTAGAAATCAGACAACGTACTTGTTGCTTTGATAATAATTTACAAACATCGATCAGTCAGTCACAGACGATTTGGTCCAGCGAATGAGTCGACGCCCGATCAATCTTTCTCGAAGAGAATGAAATCGGCGGTAAGGTACGTAGCACGTTGGTACACGAGGACGAACGCTATTGGCTGAAAACTAGGCCAATAAATGCCAAACTAGGCCAAATAAGTATGGTAGTATTTGTTGTGAAATGTGGTGAATTTCTTTTAGGACACGTTGCTTAGTATAGATCCAAATAATGACCTCGTCATTCGACTTTCTTTCGGGACACGTTATCATCTTATGGCGATAACGTAGATCGCCCGCTTTATTACGAGGACGCTTTCTATTGGACAGAAACATGTCAATAATGGTCAACTAGGTTATTTTAAGAATCAGTGGTGAAAGCATTAGACCTGAACTCCGGAACGGAACGTCCGTGCCTTAGTGCCAGTCCCAAGTCTGGATGGAGGAGGGCGATGCTAATGTGTTTAAACTGAAACTACTTTGCATTACACCTACATATATCTATGTATATCTACACCGCCCAAAAAAAACGAATTCTGGAGAACCAGCTTATTCGTAGACGATCTCATTACATCTCATCAGATAAATTATTTTAAAATTAGCGGGTCTAGACCAAAGCATACACAATAAGATTTACAATTGCAAAAGTTACGTGTTGCCTACAAGAAAACAATGCATTCTTGTGGGCACATTATGACATCTTCTGCAGTATGAAAGCAATGCGTTGTAAACGTTTGAAGAGATTAATCATCGATTTTTTAGGTTAATCATGGAATCTGCAGTGGTCACTAAATTTTACCAAATCTTCTGCGGACACGTGGAATGCTACTGGGGAGTAGGAGGTTGCAGCTTGAGCAAAAACTACATATATGGATATGGAACATGTGTAGATAAATAAGGACTCAACCCCTGGTTGCAAGTCCCTGCAATCGACTGTACATGACTGTCGTGGTCTACGCGGGTGCATGCATCAAGGGAAGAAAACCGACGCGTCAACAAGCTTGTTTACAACGCACGGAAATTTCTGCAGCAAGCTGTCAACATTAATTCGGTGCATGCAACAAGGATATACGTGTTCAGTAGGACTTTCCAGGGAAAAGTACAGTGACGTCACAGAACGTTCTGGAATCCGGGAGAACTCTATATAAGATAGACCTGATGTACATTAAGGGCCTTTTGACGAAGATTTGTAAACGTTGAAACATTGATCGTATGACGTTCAATCGAGACCAGCCAACCTGTGTGCTGTCTACGATTGTGATATTTGATAGACGAGTTGACTTACTCTACACTTAATCGACTTTATTTTTAATTAAAGATCTTTTAATAGTTCCTTCGTTGGTTCGTCGTTGCGATCGAAGGAGTCGACCGCGACATTATTGGTGTCAGAAGTGGGATCATCGGTGTTGGATCCGGTGAAGAAGACGCGAGCCGGCGGAGGAAGGAGTCAACCCGGAGGATCAAGAGACGGTCTGTTCCAGACAGCGAGCGGATCGAGACGCCTTTCTACCGTGGGAGACGGGTGAATCGGCATACGACAGTCGGACGAACGAAGTGCGTCGTTCGGCTGAGACAGCAGAAGACAGCAGTCAACATACGGGTAAGATCCTAGGTGTTGTCGTGGCTGAGAAGGAGAAAAGAGAGTGGAGTTGCAGCCGAGTGAGAGGCAGCCATTATTTCTCTTTCAATATCTGCTGATTATTTCTTTGAAATTTGATCCATTGTTGTGATCGAGGCCAGACTTGCGTGAGCTTGTATAGTTTTTGCGTACTTGGCGAGTGTACTTCTTTGGATACTGAATAGTTGCACTTTGGGTTGTGGAATTTTCCTTTTGTGTGGCGGGTTTGCCGCGTGGTGTCTGTTTTTTTTTTGTTGATTGTTGTTGACTGACTGTTTGTAAAAATGGAAGCGTTGACAACAGAGATGCAAGCGAATATTCGCAAAATGTCGTCTGAGCGCCTTAGGGTGTATCTTATGAAGGCAGGAAGGGACGAAGATGATGTTATGTCATGGGATCGAAATCAATTAATGGAAGAATGGGCCATGGAGATTGGAAAAGAGGAAGAGGAATTTAAGGGTAGTCCAATATCTCCAACAGGAGTGGATTACGAGCTGCAGAAGCGCCGTCTGGAGTTCGAAATCCGTAAATATGAAGAACAAAGGGAGGAACGGAAGGAGAAGGAAGAAAGAGAAAGGGAGGAACGGAAGGAGAAGGAAGAAAGAGAAAGGGAGGAACGGAAGGAGAAGGAAGAAAGGGAGGAAAAGAGGAGAGAGGAAGAAAAGAAGGAACGGAAAGAGAAAGAAGAAAGAGAAAAGAAGGAACGGAAAGAGAAAGAAGAAAGGGAGAGGAAGGAAAAGCAGGAAGAACGAAATGTTAGAGATTCTTTAGCAAGTCGTACTAAGCGTTATAGTGATGCCCTTAAGAATATTCTTTGGAAATTTCCTTCCGACCCTATAGAAATTCCAGGTTTCTTTGATCACTTGGATGGTTTGTTTAATGTGTATGAGGTGGCTGAAGATGTTAGAGCAAAATTATTGCTAGCCATTTTAAGTGAAAGAGCTAAGGCATTAACCATGCGCCTTACTGAGGCACAGCTCCATGACTACAAATTCCTGAAGGAGTTTTTGCTAAGGGAGTTTAAGATAAGCCCTTCAAATCTTAGAGCCCGATTTTGGTCGTTGCACAAAGCATCGGACGAATCATTTACGATCTATTCATCCAAATTGCGTGTGGCTCTTATGTATTATTTGAAAAGTAGAAAGATAACTGATGAGTTTGATAAACTTGTAAGTTTATTGGTTGCGGATCGGCTTAAGGAGTCCTTGTCGAAGGCTTGTTTAGATTATATCTTGGCCCAAGAAAAAGAGGAGTGGTTGAGCTGTGAAGACATAGCTAATGCGGCTGACATTTATGTAGCGTCGCATGATGGTGGGAATGACTTAGTATGCCGTAGTCATCCGACACCGAAGTATAACAATTGGATGAGAGGTCAACCACATGTTCAAGTCAATAACCAGACAGCTCAACCCAAGTCTCCCAAACCGGAAATAAGGGGTGAAGCCAAGATAGGTGCGAGGGTGTCTCAGGAGGAGGCCAAGGTAAAGGGTCTCTGTTTCCTATGTCATCAGAAGGGTCATAGGGCAAGGGAGTGCCAGACCAAACCAAGTTCTAAAAAGGTGAGTACTTGTATATTTGGGAACCCAACTGAAGAAGTGATCGACTTAGTTGTTGAGAAGGTCAACGTGTTGCATGAGATACCTGAACAGGTAAAGCAAGGGAATTTATTGGATAATTCTAAACCAATAGGCTTGGAAACTGCTGTAAGGGTATACGAGAATAGTATTGATGGATTACACGAGAGGTCGTATATCAAGGTACAGATTGAAGATCTCCCTTCTCAGCCAGCATTATCTGATTCAGGAGCAGAAATTTGTTGTATTGATAAGAAATTAATTGAGTCACTAAACTTACCCGTGATTAAACGGATTAATATAATTGGTTTTCAGGGAGAAGGATGTAAGGCAGATGTAGTATACCTACACATGAAATTAGCTAATTCAATGGAAGGAACGACGAACATTGCGCCATCTTTGTGCGTCATGTTCGCTGTAGTCCCTGAACTAAATGAACGGGTTATTTTGACACCCCATGTTGTGGACCTATTAAGGGATAGTTCGCAATATGTAGTGATGGTAGCTGGTGTAGATCGATGTGTACAAATAAATAAAGGGGCAGAAGAAGATAACTTAGAAGTTAATATCGAGAAAAGTAACAGCAACGAATCCTTGCCGTCAGAAGTGAATGAATATTCTCAGGAGCAACTAGTTGATGATTCAGATAATTTTCTTGATGTTGAGTCAACAGAGTTCAAGTCTGATGAGGGAGTAGCGAATAATGATACTTTATTGCGTGAGCAACAGAATTGTCACAGCCTTATACCTTGCTGGCAACAAGCGAGACAGAATAAAAATAATTTCTTTATAGATAATAACCTCCTGTACCACAAAGGGGAAATTATGGGACATAAGGTTAATCAATTATGTTTACCCGAAGATAGAATCGAGGTTGTCTTGCGAGTAGCACACGATGCCCCATGTGCTGGGCACATGGCTTTTAAGGCAACGAGAGCCAGGATCAAATTAAACTTTTGGTTTCCAAGAATGGATGAGAGGATTCGCGAATATTGTGCGTCTTGTCAAATTTGTCAACTAAGAACTCCAGTTAAAGTGGCAGATCGAGTCCCGATCACTCCTATTCCGAGGGCGGATGAACTCTGTTTTAACCATCTAAATATGGATTGTATTGGCCCTATGGTAGTGACTGGAGAATCCAACAAATCGAAAACCCAGTACAATTATGCTCTGGTTCTGGTGGACAAATTTTCTCGTTGGCCGATGGCGTATCCTCTTAGATCGCTGAATGCAAAGGGAGTTTGTGAAGCTCTGTTGCAAGTTTTTACAACTTTTTCTATTCCAAGGATCATCAGTTCTGATTGTGGTACCAACTTTACCAGTCGTTTGACGAAAGAATTCTTGCGGCGAATGGGTTGTAGTCCCAGATTTAATACCCCTGGACATCCTGAGGCAGCTGGATTGGTTGAAAGATGCAACCAAAGCTTGAAAACCATGATCTTTAAGCTTGCTCAATCTGATCCTCGTGGATGGCACCAATTGTTACCGTTTGTTCTGTGGAGCCTTAGAGAAAAACCTTCAGGCACGACTCATATTTCGCCATTCACTATGGTTTATGGAACTCTTCCTCGGGGTCCACTTAGTGTGTTGAAGGAATCGTGGGCTGGCGAACGAAAAGTACCTCTTAACTTAGGTAAATCACCCGAAGAGTATCTCCAATCACTGAAGGAAAACCTCGAATTCGCGAAAGTTTATGCAGATTACTATAGTGATATAGAAACAAAGCGGTATGCAGATTATTATAACTTGCGTAGTACTGACAGAAAATACGAAGTTGGAGATAAAGTAGCAGTATTAGCACCAGATTTTGGTAGTTCTAAATTTTATAGTCGATGGCAAGGACCTGCTACCGTAATCAAGGTTAAATCCCCATATTCTTATATAGTAGAAATAGAGGGAAAACAAAGACATTTACACGCAAATAAGATCAAGCGATACCATGAACGACTCGAACAAGCGATGATCAATAGCTGTTCAGTAATTGTTGATCAAGATGAAGAATTTGGTATAGTAGAGGTTGTAGATCAGGAAGAACGTGAACAAATAAGCCCGAGTAAGCGAATTGATCCTCTGATTATAGCGCATCTTTCGCAAGAGGAACAGAAGCAACTTTTTGAAGTTTTGGATCGGCACTCGGCAGTATTTGTGGATAAACCTGGGTATTGTCCAGTATTAGAACATGAGATTAAGATAACTCATGATTTTACTCCTAAGCGTTTAAGGGCATATAAAGTACCTGAGCTACTTAAACCTGAAGTACAACGCCAGATAGAAGAAATGTTGGCATTAGACATCATTCGACCATCGAAAAGTGAAATGGCCAGTCCGGTAGTTTGCGTTTTAAAGGGACCCAAAGGTCAAAATGGCGTTCGATTGGCAATTGATTATCGCCATGTTAACAAATATTCTCTAGGTGATTGTTACCCGACCCCAGACATTGCTGACATCTTACAAAAGGTGGGACGGGCAAAGTTTATTAGTGTTTTCGACGCGAAATCGGGGTATTGGCAAATTCCAGTTCGGAAAGAACATCGATGGCTTACGGCATTCGTATGTGATGCAGGACTTTTTGAGTTCACAAGAATGCCGTTTGGACTCAAGTCCGCTAGCAATACCTTTATTCGTGCTATGACCCAAGTTTTACATCCAGTGCGAAGTTTTACCGAACCATTCGTCGATGATATGGCAGTGGTTTCAATGAATTGGAATGACCATTTAGAACATCTAGAGAAATTCTTGCAAACTATTGAGGAAGCAGGACTCACTTTGAATTTAAGAAAATGTAATTTTGCACAAAACAAAATAAAGTTTGTTGGCCATATAGTAGGGTCAGGTTGTATTGAACCTGATCCAGGTAAGATCGCTACGATCAATGATATCCATCCTCCAACAACAAAGAAAGAAGTTAGAAAGGTTATGGGTTTTTTCAGTTACTTTCGAAATTTTATACCTGCTTTAGCTGAAAAAGCACGGGTAATAACTGATTTGACACGAGATAACATACCTACGAAGGTGCCTTGGGAGCAAAAGCATCAAGAAGCACTAGATAAGTTAAAGGATGATCTCAGTAAAGCTACACAGTTGCATACCATTGATTTCACTAAGGAATTTGGTTTAAGTGTTGACGCAAGTGCCACCGCGGTCGGGTGTTGCTTGTTTCAGTGGACCGAAGAAGGTCAAGAAAAACCAATTGCTTTTGCTAGCCTTAAACTTACAGATACACAGATGCATTGGTCTACAATTGAGAGAGAGGCTTTCGCAGTAATTTGGGCACTTAAACGATTCAAGTCATGGATATTCTTATCAAAGATAATCATTTATTCAGATCATAATCCTTTGTCTTATCTCACAGATGCAAGCCCTAAGAGTGCGAAACTGACTCGTTGGGCGTTAGCATTGCAAGAGTTTAACGTGGACTTTCGATATCGTCCTGGACGTCAGAACACGGTGGCTGATTTCCTCTCTCGGTTGTGACTCGGATGGTGAAGGGGGGAAATGGCCCGACACACAAGGATCGAGCCCGCAAATTGTGTGGATAAGTTGACTAACTGATGTGTTTTGTTTTGGTTGTATATGCTGTATCGAGATGGAGTCTGGAGGCCCGGCTTGAGCGTGATGACCCGTTCGGGATGGTGCTGAAGACGTATCATCATCTGAGGGCGGAGGGAATGTCGTGGTCTACGCGGGTGCATGCATCAAGGGAAGAAAACCGACGCGTCAACAAGCTTGTTTACAACGCACGGAAATTTCTGCAGCAAGCTGTCAACATTAATTCGGTGCATGCAACAAGGATATACGTGTTCAGTAGGACTTTCCAGGGAAAAGTACAGTGACGTCACAGAACGTTCTGGAATCCGGGAGAACTCTATATAAGATAGACCTGATGTACATTAAGGGCCTTTTGACGAAGATTTGTAAACGTTGAAACATTGATCGTATGACGTTCAATCGAGACCAGCCAACCTGTGTGCTGTCTACGATTGTGATATTTGATAGACGAGTTGACTTACTCTACACTTAATCGACTTTATTTTTAATTAAAGATCTTTTAATAGTTCCTTCGTTGGTTCGTCGTTGCGATCGAAGGAGTCGACCGCGACAATGACATTCCTGTCAGCCATCACGCCAGGTCGTCCGCTGCCCAGCAGTTTTGCCATTGTTGGTTCAGTATCCTGGAATAACCTTCCCTTTAAATGAGAATAGAGCTAGTCAGTTGGGAGTCCAAGAATATACTTAGTCGGGAGCAGTGCCTATTTTTTCTTGAAGTTGCACTTTACAACTTTCACTTTTGTTATGATTATTGTTTTCCATGTGCACTTATCACAGTCCATTCCATTATTTCTCAACATGTATATGTGCTCAAAGTTGCATATATATATATATATATATATATATATATATATATATATTCTTTTCCATCTGCAATGTATTTGTTATGAAAGAGAAGCCAATTAAAAACCTTGAGCAACTTGCAGCTGTTGTGTTTCAGTCAACATTTCATCTTATCATAATCAGGACTTTGTATATAGTTATATTCATCATTGGGAACACAAGTCATTTCGTAATAACAGACATTTTCGTCTTATCAGTTTCGTCAAAACAGACTAATTTAACATCAAAATGCATTGACTACAGACCACACAAAGTTTTTATTTCGACAAGCGATATTTTATCAATCAGTTTTCATCTCGGGCGTTTTCTACCACACAAAGTTTATAAAGATCGGTGCAGATTCAGACAACAGACATATGCCCAAAACTCGACAGAATGTCGCTTAAATTCTTAAATGTTTCATGGCTTGTACAAGGATCCTGTATCAGTTTGCTCTGTTAGGAAAAACAAAACCCTAGCAACTCTGACGACCAATCAAAAATTTCAAAAAGTGCTTTAATGTCCGTTGAACACAATGTTTCACAACAAAAAACACTTTAAGTTGAGTAAAGGTCATGTCTACAGCACAAACTTGGTTATGTTCAGCATATTATCCTTTGTGAAGTTCTTCAGTTCAATCAGATTTTAGGATCTTTCATGAAGTCCTTCAGTTCATCAGGAATTGCATTTCCCATCGCACTGGCAACATTCTGATTGTAGGCTTCAAACTGTAACCACCAATACATCAAGTAAAAAACTTTTCATTTTAAACTATCCACAACAAATACGTGTAGCTGTAACAAAAATCGTCTTACAACGTAGTGACTGACTAGGTTTCTAAAGACCTGGGCAGGTGTACGCACATACAGCTAATGTAGAAATCGTTGGATTATACATGTAATCGAACATTTATATAGCGCCACTCAGAGAGCAACCTAATCAAGGCTATCTGTGCTAGCCTACACAATGCTAATTGGATTGTTCACAAGGTGTAGAATTCTATAAACAAGTGTCGCACATTTCACAAAGTCTTTATGTCTATACTATTGTTGTTACACCAGAGGAGATCAACATTACAACTTAGCAAATGCTGTTAGGGGTCGTTCATTAACCATTTAATGACGAGAGGGATTAGTTTTCCATACATTTTAGTGCATGCTTGTCGTTAAAGTGTTAATGACGCCCATACAGAGAGAGAGAGGTGTCACACAAATGTGGACCAGGGAGGAAGGGGTCAAGTATTAGTGTGGACACCCACATTTAAATCTTGGTAGATACAGCCAGTTCAGTAAGCCTGTGCCTTAACACTTTAACGACGAGCTGCACTGGTTTCCCAGTCGCTTTTATTACACTATTGTCATTAAAGTGTTAAACACCAACATCTGTCAGATGACAGTGCAGCTCTCTATTACATCGGGTATATTGCAGTCCATCTGATGAACACCACAGTATCAAAATACTGTGTAGCAAAAATAACCCTGAAAGATCAAAATGATGGACTAATCGAGGATGCAACAATGCAGAAATCAGTGCAGAAATCCATTATGCCATAACGGAATGGGAAATTGAAATTTTCATATGCAGATAACGGGGGAGGGGGATCCAAAGCTGGTCATTTTCTGCTAAAGTCCTCTATGTTGCATTTGCCAGTGCTGATAATTCTTCAGCGCAACATGCTTACAACAGTCAACAGTATCAAAAGTAAAGAACTAGACACAATGCACATAAATGATCCAGTGCATTACCTCCATCATCTCCTCTATCATCATCTCCATCGTAATCATATATCATCATAATCAATGGCATCGTCGTCATCATCATCACTACCACTCTCCTTGATCTCTAATACACCATTATTTCACACATGTACTTGGCTTGCAGTCACACATTGTTGGATTACCGAGGTAAGCAATGAGGCATATTCCTCTCGCAAATAGCTCGTGTTCTCCTCATGTTCTGTTGTCGCCTCGGTTGCCTCAAGTCGAATCGACTGACGCTGGGACTGGATAATTTCCAATTCGTCCGCAAGATCCTTCTTCTTATCCTCAACTCTACAAAATCAAACCAAATAATGTCCATCAGTGAAAGCACTAAGAAGAAATGGAGAAGCAGCCACCGTAACTAGTGTTAGCGACTTCATTTTCTTAGCCTTGGCATGTGACGGCAGGAGGCCAGTCCTCTCCCATGCCGTCTGATCCTCCAACCAACAGTGTACTCATTACTGCCAAGCTGACTAGTTAGTGGGTGCAGGTGGAGCATAAATTTCTAAACAAATTTCTGCCCTGACAGAACATTTTAACCCCCAAACTCTTGGTCAACAGCCCAGCACGCTAACCACTGCACACCCACTGCGAAAACACTAAATTACTCTCAATGCACATTTAAAGGTATGTACGCATGTATTCAAGTATTAACACATCACCCTTTAGGAACCTGTCAAAGTGTCAAGGTTATAGGTCACTAAGTCTGTCTTAATACATGCAACATAAATGTAAAAGTGAGTGTATTGTTATTATTATCATTATTATTATTATCATTAAGATTCATATGCACAAGTAAATATAAACAGCAATTTTATGAGCAGAGATCAGTTTCTAACACATGTGCTTTTAACCTCTCATAGTTAAACTCCTTAATGCAGAACAGGATCAACTGCTTCAAAATAAAATTAAGATAAACTTGTTCTAGTACAGTAACAACAAATGCCAATACAACACTTCCAACACAAAATGATAGAGTACATTACAATAAATCAAAGGATATCACCGATAAAAATTCCTAATGTACATTAAACATGCCAAAACCAATATCCTGGAACAGTTAACAGAGCAGTCCCTGCAGCTAGCCTGAGAGGCAGGCTCAGTGAGCCATTGTCATGATGTGTTAGCGACTTCATTTTCTTAGCCTCGGCATACGGCAGCAGGTGGCCAGTACTCTCAACCGTCTCATCTTATCAGTGTATTCACCATAGCCAAGATGGCTAGGAGGCGCAGCAATCTTAAAATATGTTTCTGCTTTGGCAGGGATTCAAACCCAGACCTCTCGCTTGCCAGTCTAGCACGCTAACCACTGGACTATTAATCACTTACTTCATCAGCTTCTGTAGCTCTAGTTCAGCTGCTTCTTCCTCGTGACGATGGACGACTTCCAGTTTCTCCAGCTTCTCTTGCTTGTTGGTAATCACCAGCTTCTGCTTCTGATTGACCTTCTGCAAGGTTCCTGCTCCTTCCTGAAGGTCATGGACACGACCCCTGACATTCGCAAACTCGTAGGTCATCTGTCTACAAAAATTGGCTTGCATTTGTACAATATAATACAACTGTTTTTGATATGGCCCTCCTTCCAAAAGTTCAGCAGCGCACATGTTTGCATTGCCTGACTCCAGCCACAATCCATGAACACAAGAGGGCAACAGCGGACCCATGTGCCACCACTAGAGCTCTACCAATTAATTGGCCATACTCATAATCGGGCCGATTAAAAGAACAATCAGTAGAATAGGTATCGGCAAAAATAATCAGTGCCGATGTAAACAAATTACAATTGACGTTTTTTTGCACAATAATCGTTACAAAAAGAAAAATGAACACAAATATCAATGTTTTGTTTCTTATTAAATATTGATTTATATTAAGCATTGCACTACTTACTAGGCACCACAGAAACCAAGGACCTATTATACACAGGACTGGAAACTACTTAAAGTCTGGGCCCTCCTTTCCTTGGCTTATGTCATTTGATGCTGATACTACATAAATATGTGACATAAAAGAATACAAGCATTGGAGAGACAAAAGCTTCACTTACTGCCTTGCTTTTTCCTTCTCCAGTTCGGCTGAAATTTCCTTCAGGGCCTGTCGGCACTCGGCTTTTAGCTCTGGATTCCGAAGTTTCTTCAACTTATCTAGATGAGCAGTACGCTCCTGCTGCAGTTTCTCCATGCGACCCAGCTGAGATAAACGCCACACAGAAATCGTTACCAGGTGTCATCACCAATCACCCACTGCTCTAAAGGCATCACATCCCAAACGCGCTAGTGTCTAATGCACCAGGCATCAACTGATGGTGCACCAAGCCACAATCAGGTCAATCAAGATCATTCTGTAAGACAGAAAGGCAGGTAATGGTGGATTGCTTGATTGTAAATCCACCCTGCTCTGCTGTTCTCCTATCACTGGCAAATCCTCGCACAACTTGCACGTCTTTATTGTAATTTGTAACTAGAAACTTACATAGCTCCACACAGGAGATAATGAATCAGAGGCATGGGCGCCGACTTTTGGTTTTGTCTCTGGGTGCCAGTCAGGGGCGGATCCAGAAAGTTTTACAGGGCGAACGGAATTTTTTTTTAGGAAATCATCTTCGAAAAAACTGATGACCTTTTTTTTAGTCATCCGGAAAAATTCCACATTATTTCGTCATTTTCCATCATCTACACATAAAAATTTTTTAAAGGGGGCCATGTCTTGTAAAATTTTACGACTTTTTTAGGAATTCATCCCCAGACAAAATTAGATGACCTTTTTTAGGAATATCCCTAAAATTTTTATTTAAGGTCAGAATTCTTCTGGGGGCCAGGCCCCCACTGAACTTTTTCTCTGGGTGCATTGGCACCCAAGGCCCCCAAGAAGTCGGCGCCGGCGCCTATGATCAGAGGCACTTTCTGCGCTACCCTATACGATGTCGGATGCCATTCAGAACAGAAATTTCACCAGTACGTTAAACAATTTGCAGAAAACTTTGAAGAATTGGTAGTGATGAGCTCAGTGGAGCTCAATCAAAAACTAACTAAATCAAAAACTGTTCTTGATGAACGAGCTCTTTCAGCTGCTGGACCTACTTTTTAGAACTCGCTCCCTGTGTCTGTGAGCTCTGCTCAGTCGCTTGTGTCATTTCATTCTCAATTTGCTTATCCATCATAGGCTGCACCTCTGTCTTACGGACTGATCTTCTGGATATTGACCTCATTACAGTTTGGTTTTGGTGTGCCATCGGTTGATGCCTTGTGCGTCAGACACTGGCGCAATAGAAGTTACTAATTACAATATGTAACTACTCAAGCACTTCTATGGTGTACTTTCCTAAGATTTCACAAAGGCCACGCAGCATGATTGACAGTTCTAAAAAGGTGCAGCTTAAGACAAGCCAAGAAAGTTTCTTCAGCTGTTTGTGGCAGCTCGAATTTTCAGTGGAAGTTTCTTTCAGCAGGACGGTCCAGAGCATAATTTTTGATCAATGTAAAACACTTGTAATTAACTCCTCCTCTGCCTCCCGGAGGCATTGCTCTACCTCTAGTTCCACTCACCCTGTTTTCCTGTTCTCTGATTTCGACGTGAAAACGTTCAGGCGAGGTCACAATCTGTTCCTCGACCTTTCTGATCTCTGCCAGAACTCTCGACCCCCTTTCTTGTCTCCTTTGCTGAAAAATGAAAAACAAACAATTACAAGTACCAGAAAACACACAGGTAGCTTCACAAATATGCTCAAATTAACAGTGGAGTAAAATTCACTTAAATAAAATATATAGTTGTTAAATTTGATTACAGACAACACCTACAGACACAATGCCAAACAATGACGCAACGTGATTGTTCGGCGTGTTGATGCATTGAGAGGAATGTTGTGAGCCACAGTTACTCATAGGCATCAAGCATAGTTTCATTTCCCTGTATAAGCGATCATCGAGAGAAACCTAGAAGCACTGTATACCATGTCTAGCTGTTTCTTTCCGATCTGCAGTTTAACGTCATCAACAGCTTTCTTCAGCACACCATTGTTCTTGCGCAGCTGGTCAAGACGAGCACCTGATACTTCAACCTCGCTGAGAACCTACAACAAGCACAGTATACGATAAACCTGTATATAAGAGACAAGCCAGATGAGTTCCGATTCGTTTCTCAAAGCTAAAGAATTCATAACACAGAACAAATAATTAACTTAAGACAGCAGTGGACTTTAACACCAAATTAAATACCTGAAAGTAAAAGAAACCACTCATCTTTCAAATTCCCCTCTCAATATGTGCATGATCCATTTCCTTTGTCTCTCTCTTATTGTATGTATCAAGGATCTTTCTTCTCCAATCCTTCCCATCACTTCTTCACAACAGATCTAAAAATTAACTGGCATCTTACGAGCATGGTGAAACTGTGCTCAGCCATAACATCAATCGATTTACATGTTTAACACCAACTTTACCTTCGCAGCTGCCTCGCTTTCTTCGGCTCGCTGTTTTCGAATAGCCTCAATTTTCTTCACCAGTTCTTCATTTTCCTTTCGAAGTGCCTCCTTCTGTTCAACTTTAGATGCCTTAGCAGAAAACGAGACAAACACATCAACTACAGTTCACAAGCATACACTGAAAACCAACATTCCGTTACATTGCAGTTCTGAATATAATTGGCATGGTAAATTTCGATTAAATATAGGTTAATCATAAATTTATCATTATAATCGTTATCTAGATTAACCATAGGAAATATAGCTATCCCCGGTTAATAGTTCCTTTCTGGTCTTAAGACTCTTCTGTTTGACCAGGGTTGGGCTGGCAGCACTCTCGAGTAGATAATCTTGAAGGGGCGCTATACAAAACCACTGTAATAATAATAATAAGTGTAACATGCCTAAAATTAGCCATAGGAGTGACTATATTAATAATTAGCCACATTTAGGGATCCTGAATCAATAATTTACCAGATGTTTAAATACAGCATGGCTATCTCACACAAATAAATTGCCTGCTAAGCAACTCTCAAGAGTTTAACGAAGTTCACTAGCAGCCTAAACAACACAGGTTCAGTTCTGTAAGCAAGGAAAGTTCGTTCACAGGGTAACAATGCTCGAAAAGCAGTTAAGTTATCTCTGGATAAGATACAGTACGTTGAAATCATTTGATTGTTACCATTTTCTGGATGATGTCGCCAAATTCCTCTTTCCTGTTTGCACGAAAGCGAATGTAATTCATGATACCAGAAAGAACGTGAGTTAGTCGTTTCTTGGCTGCAAATAAATTCCAAGAAAGACCAACAATAAAGTATTCATACAACAATATTAGCAGGGCATTGGGGAACAAAATGTTGACCCAAAAGAGAGCAAAGTCCCACTTTAAAAGGGCCACCAATTTACAAGCAGTACAAAGAACAAACATGACTAAGCATGTAGTAAAAATCTCAACTATGGAATAAAAAAATATGGAAATAAATCAATAAATAATTGTAATTAGTAACATTTATTGCAGTGATCTCTAATGCGCAAGGCATCAGCCGATGGCACACCAAAACAAGCCGTAATCAGGCAATATCCAGAAGATCAGTGCGTAAGACAGAGGCAGCCTATGGTGGATAAGCAATTTGAAAGAGATAAGTTTTAAGGTGAGAACGAGATGACACAAGCGACTGAGCAGAGTGCACAGACACAGGGACAGAGTTCCAACAAGTAGGTCCAGCCACTGAAAAAGCTCATTCACAAAGAACCAGAAACAATATACATAAAATCTACATTTCACAGATGAATTAAATTTCGATCACTGTTCCCCACCACATTACATCAAAATCCAGGCCTTAAGGAATTTTGTTACAAGGTGATTTAATGTACGTGTGTTTATGTCTTTTTGATTAGAATTATATACATAGCTATTGTGATAATCAATTGTTCCAGATTAGATAAATTTAAAGAAGAACTGCCCCTCACGACAGTAAGTCCCATTCACTGGCTTTCTATAATCGTTTACGAAACAACAGATACATGCCATTATTCTAACATCTTTCAGTGCAGTTTAGAGGTTTCTAAAAGGTGCTATATAAATTCCAGTCGTCTGACAATTGTGCTTACTTGGTCGGATAATGTCTTCGATGGTGAAGTCGGTGATCTTACACTGGAGCAGCGTCTGAGCCCTACAGGCAAAACAACAGAATTCCTCAAGTACCCCACTTCTATAGTGAACTGGCTGATGGTGCGCAAGAACCAAGTTCCCTAAGCCAGCCATGGTATGAAGCCCTACCGACTTTTTTCTTAGCCTTGGCACACGAGGGCGGATGGCCAGCCCTCTTCCTCGTCACCTGACTTGACCCACTGACAATACATATTTCTCGTTTCCTATGTAGACTGGTTCTGCTTGGTCTTTGACTGGGGTCCTATCCTCGAAATGGTAAGCACGATGACTATGCCCATCGACTGATGCCTTGAGCATTAATACAGTGGCAGTATAAAATTCTTGTATAATTATTCTCATTATTAGTATCTTCATTACAGCCAAGTTGGCTAGGGGGCGCACGTAGAGCCAAAATCTTCAAACAGAGGGATATGAACCAGATTTGTCCAGTCCAGCATGCTAGCCTCTATACAATCCAACACCCCCACATTGTATGAGAATGCAGTAATCAGAATACAGATCCAATTTAAAAGCATTACAAAGTGGCCTTGATGCATTTTTCTACTATATTTTTGTTAAAACCTTATCTAACTGGCTTTTACTTTTATTTAAAATTAAGCTTTTGTATTTCTTGAGTGCTACAGGCGTGGTAGATCTCAAAATGCAATGGGTTAAGGTCATTGATACTTGCCATTAATTAATTATTAATGTTTAACCAAATATGTTAATACTTAATAAAGTAAAAAGTAATAGTCTAAAATATCAGATCTCATTTTAATTTTTTTCGTCTTAAAACAAACTCACATGAATTTAGCGAGATTCATCAGTAACTGACTCTCCACGTACAGTTCAGCATAATCAAGATGTTCATGACCCACTGATCGCTACAAAAATCACCGAACAGATAAATTCTTTTTTATTAACAACATCCTAACTAAACCAAATACACATACTGGCATTGCTATTTGTAGAAATTACAATTTTTCTCGATAACCGGAATTAAATTATATATAATAAACGCAAGATAAAATAACTAAGGCAATAAACAAATACAAAAATTGCCTGGCTCAATGCACAGCTGTTATAAGACTAAATTGAACTGGCAGTAGAGAAGTTTGAAAACAACTCAACTCAAAAAACAAATGAAAAATTTGCAATCTGATGGACGGATGACAGAAAAACACTTGACTTTCAGAACCTTAGGAAAAGATTTTTGAAAATTAACACTTGAATCAAAAGAATAGTGTAGAAAATAAAGAGAAAAATCAGGGAATGAATTTTTAAAAATTAAGACACAGTGTGAGGGCAGAAGGACATCAACTCCAGCACTGAATGTTAAAGAATAAATGTCCATCCAGAGTCTGAATACTAGAAAATGCAAGAGACAATGGAAAACAATGCCAGAGACAATGGAAAACAATGCCAAGATGATAACAGAGGATGCAATCTTACCAACTGATTCATCAGATCATCAGCATCATTGTCTGTCATGTGAGCCAACAAGAAGCAGTACAGACGAACCCATCTCTCCTTCTACAATCCACAAAAACTCAGCCTTTTATATTCAGCTCAATGACATGGACTTGTAAGGATGTGCATGGATATAGTAGATGACAAGTGAGCGTTTTGACGCAGGCTGTACAGAAGCGATTTGATATATTAGACTGTCTCTACAGAAAAGGGTCCACAGAGGGCCCACAGGATCCACGGACCCTTATCAAAGATCAGTTTCCAAGCAGTGCCTATGGCTATCATGGCTAGAAGTCTTTTGAATCGCGATGACAAGTGAGTGGGCTAACGCAGTGCGCTATAGAAGTCCTAGAATACAAAAGACCCTCTCTACGGAAGCCTTTAACGCAGGCCCAATAGAAGCCTGTTGATATAAAAAGACTGGCTCTGAAGAAGCCTGACGCTATGGAAGTTCAGGGCTTTTATCACAATTGGCTATCAAAAAGGAGTGGAAGATTTTGAACACAGGCTCAATAGAAGGAAGCCTGGGCAGGCACCTGTTTCTCGCGAACAATCGAAAACCCCAATCCTTTAATCAACCAGTCAATCGAAATTAATATAAATACAAATAAAGTATTTTTCAATTTAAATAAATGAATACGTTGTGGTATACATAAATCATAATGTTAGGACAAAACTTTTGCATTTGGCTCGGTATAGGTAAAACATCCCTCTGCTGTCGCAGGTGCATTGGGGAGTACTGTTTCAAACATTTGGCACGACTGCGAAACGGTTGTGGGACAAAACCATGTGCCAAATGTGGAAGGGGTATAAAAACACACGTGGGTGAGTGTATGAAATGTGGTTATTTCGCTAAATATTTGAGAGCTCGACGAGGTGGGTTAGTTCGCGAATTTAATAAAGAATGGAAACGTCTATCATCTATTTCAATAGACTAGATAATAAAAAATTTCTATTTAAAGAAATGATAAACTTATTATATTAGAGAAAAGTTTGCCACAGTAATATAAACTAATTTATTACTATGGCATTGTCTACGAATGAAAAAATTGAACAATTGTTGGGTGAGTTTACTGGTCCCCCCGCTCTTCGAGCTGTTCTACAGAATATCTTAGACGAACCTATCCCAGATGCGGTCAAAAGGCGCTTACTACAGCCACTGCTTCCAAGGCCAATTCCTCCAGTGCGCAAGCATAGAGGGGCAAAACGTAAGGCCCTTCTGGCACAATTCGACCCACTCCTAATTAAGAAGGATAGAGGTGGACCACCACCCTTTCTAGTACACAAAGAGCTCGCCAATCAGCTTCTGAGAGACTTTCGTGCAGAATTACCTCTTAACCACAGGCTGGAAGGAGATGCGTTGGCTTTCTTGAGTGCAATGGAGCACAACATTGAGTCGCAGCTAAACGAAGAGCTCTTAAAAAATGGCGGATTCAAATACTCTCAAGTGCTGACTGTTGATTTAGAAAAGTTGGCACCGACCCTTGACAATGTGTATGATGGCAACGCAGCTCCTGGTACTATTACCAACACGGCTTACTTTCGAAGCAAAGCAGTACCAGTTACCAATGCGGGTAAAATCCAAGGGACTATACGGAAGGCCAAGGCCGAAATACTAAAACTCCTTGAGGATTACACCAATGAGGGGTCGGGGTGGAGGGTGAGGCGGGTCGTGGCGCTAGACCTCAGTTTTGCAAGATATAAGCCTTTCCGAGGCAAGAGCTATTTCCCAACACCGAAGTATATCCCCTATCATTCAGTCGTTAATGTGAAGAATGAAGACAACCGTTGCTTCGAGTGGGCAATATTATCGGCAATGTACCCAGCAGAACACGACCCTCAACGCCCAACTAAGTATCGTGCCCACCTCCACGAGCTAAACTTTGACGATATAGAATTTCCAGTGAAGGTTACAGATATCGGTAAGTTCGAGCGTCAGAACCCTATGGTGTCCGTATCGGTCTTCGGATGGAACGAAGGGTTATATCCAATCTGTGTATCAAAGCAGACCAATAGAGACTACAATATCGATCTTCTACTGTTGGCCAGTGGCGTAAATGAAAATTTGCATTTACAGAATCACCACTACGTCTGGATTAAAGACCTTGGCCGAATTCTTCGTCAAAATAGTAAACACAACAACAGGAAACATCCATGTCGTCGCTGCCTACACATATTCTGTAGACAAGACTTGCTGGATGCTCATATCAAGGATTGTCAGGGCATCAGTAAGAAGCCTCAGCGGATTGAGATGCCTAAGGAGGATGAAAACACCCTCAAATTTCAGAGCCATCGTAAACAGATGCAAACCCCATATATCATATACGCAGACTTTGAGGCGTTGAACGTGCCAGTCCTAAATGCGGCCATGAATCCCAACGAGAGCAACACCAGACAGATAGCTGAGCAGAAACCGTGTAGCTTCTGTTATATAGTGGTCCGATACGATGGCCGCACGAAGAAACCAGTTTTATACCGCGGAGAAAACGCCGTGGAGGAGTTCCTACAACGACTACAAGGCGAGCTAGCCTCTATCAAACAAAGGCTGGCCACCCCAGCTAAGATGGTTATGTCAGCGGCCGATCGTCAATCATTCCGCGAGGCTAACGAATGTCACATCTGCGGAGATGCGCTCGAAGCGGACAGAGTTCGTGACCACTGCCACATTACCGGTAAGTACCGAGGTGCCGCTCACAGCGAGTGTAACTTAAAACTTAGAATATATCCCGATAAGTGTAAGGTACCGGTGGTCTTCCACAATCTGCGAGGTTACGACAGCCACCTCATCATGCAAGCGATCGGAAGTTGTGAGGCCGCACAGGATGAGGAAACTGAAATTAACTGCATCCCAAACAATATGGAGAAATACATGACATTCAACATAGGACAACTACAGTTCATCGACAGCCTCCAGTTTCTAAACAGCTCGTTGGATAAATTATCAGGAAATCTGTCGCTTGAGGATCTGAAAGTCACAACTGCGTATATAAACGAAAACTTTGTTCATAACGAACGGTTAAAATTAGATCTGTTGAGGCGAAAGAGCGTTTATTGTTACGAATACATCCACGATTACCACCGCTTCGAAGAAGACCGACTTCCACCCAAAGAAGCGTTCTACAGCAGGCTCTCCCGAGAGAACATTTCTGATGAGGATTATCAACACGCTCAACGAGTATGGAATGAATTCGATTGTAAAACTCTGGGCGACTATCACGACTTGTATCTCCGTACGGATGTACTTCTACTAGCCGATGTCTTCGAGACCTTCAGATCCACATCGATGAAACACTACAGTCTGGACCCGGCTAACTACTTCAGCCTACCAGGAATGGCCTGGGACGCTTTGTTGAAAAAGACAAAAATCGAGCTCGAACTTTTAACCGATATAGACATGCATTTGTTTGTAGAGAAAGGCCTCAGAGGCGGAATTTCGATGGTATCTAAGCGCTTCGCAAAAGCCAACAACCCGCAATGCCCAGATCATGATACCACGAAGCCAGAAAACTGGATCATGTACCTCGACGCTAATAACCTCTACGGCTGGGCGATGCAACAGCCATTGCCAGTTGGAGGGTTTAGCTGGGTAAGTCCAACTCTCGATGAAGTGTTGGAAACTCCAGACGACGCACCTGAAGGCTTCCTGCTCGAAGTGGATCTCGAGTACCCGGAGCAAATTCACAATGCACATAGCGACTATCCCTTAGCACCGGAGACCCTGACAGTCCAGGAGGAGTGGTTGAGTGACTATCAGAATGTGCTTATGAACGAGTTGGAAAGCAAGTTCACAAAGCATGTGAAGTTAGTGCCAAGCCTACGACCTAAGGAGCGGTATGTGGTCCATTATAGAAATCTTAAACTATACCACTCGTTGGGCCTGCGAGTTTGTAAGATCCATCGTGCCATTAAGTTTAGACAGGAGGCGTGGATGGCTCCATACATCGAGATGAACACGAAATTGAGAGCGAAGGCAACGTCGGAATTTGAGAAGGATTTCTTCAAGCTGGCTAATAATGCGGTCTTTGGAAAGACCATGGAAAATCTTAGAAAAAGAATTAGGGTCAACCTGGTACCGACCTCAAAAGTTGACAAACTTCGTAAACTAATTGCCGACCCTGCTTACATATCCCACAAAATCTTCAACGACCAACTCGCCGCGATTCATAGTTTGAAGAACAAGCTCAAGTTAAACAGACCTGTATATGTCGGCCAGGCTGTCCTCGACCTCAGCAAGCATCTGATGTACGACTTCTGGTACAACGATGTGAAAAACGAGTACGGAGAAAAAGCCCAGTTGCTATATACAGACACTGACAGCCTGTTATTTCAGGTGGAAACTCCGAACGTCTATGCCGATATGTGGAACAAAAAACACCAATATGACCTCTCAGAGTTTCCTAGAGACAGCCCATACTACGACGTTGAGAACAAGAAAGTCGTGGGCAAGTTCAAGGACGAATGTAACGGAGTTGCCATCGCTGAATTCGTGGGATTACGTCCGAAGATGTACTCGATCTTAAAATCTGGTGGTTCAGAAATCAGGAAAGCAAAAGGCGTTCAGAGAGCGGTTGTGAAGAAGGATCTGCACCACGAGTTATACAAAGAATGCCTGTTCGAACGAGAGGAAATGCGGCACACACAAGTCGTGATTAGAAGCCACGACCACCAGATCGGAGTGTACGAGCAGAATAAGATCAGCCTCTCTCCATTAGACACAAAAAAGTGGATATCTCCGGACGGGATAACAACGCTGGCATACGGGCACTACAAAATCAACGACGGTTGAGTATTCTATCGGGGGGTAACTCAGTGCCCATAGGCACCAGAATCAGCTCCTCTCGTACAAACCCGCGGCCAGGCCCATCAACTAGATGGTATAAAGCCGGTTGGCCAGCCCGCCGAACAACATCCAAAATAGCGTGGATGGTGAGCGACCAGTTAGGGTCGGTGGCTCGTTTGCTACCACCCTCGAGCTCGCCGGGAGCGTACAAATATCGAACGAGAACGTCGTGTCCAAGAATAGGCTCATCCATTCCCCACAAACGAGTTTTCATTTGTGAATGAGAGGGCTTCTGTGTCACTTTAGCAGCTTTCATCGCTTCAACCGGCTTCATGTCGAGCAAACGCGTCGGCTCATTGTTTAGTGCAGCTACAACTTCGGGCATTCGGCGAACCCATTCCACTGACCGTTCGGATGACCCCCTTGCAGCCAGGAGCAATTCCTGAGCGTACTGGGCACCGAAAAGTCGCTCAGCTAGAGTACGGTTAAAGCGTTCAACGATGCCCTGTTGGCGATGATTTCCAGCCTCCCCGCGTCTTACAAGAACGTCGTGCTTCGTCAGCAACGGTGTAAAATCACCCATAAATTCGCGTCCAGGATCGACCTGAAAGAGTCGAGGCCAAGTCAATGGGCCCCTCTTATAGATCCGGCTTAAAGCGGCGGCGACTTCGGTCGCACTTTTGTTGATCAACGGTTCAGCTTCTTTGTATCGTGAAGCAACATCGACAACAGTCAAAGCGTATTTAAAAGTCTTTCGACCTACTTTATCGTGAGGTAAAAACAAGAGATCGGCTTGGTGTACGGCGTTTGGGCGATTTTCCTCAAACTTTGGACGCGGTATGCGGCGTGGAACAGGAAGATAAATCTGCCACACCGCTTGTTTCTTCAACCAATCACGAGCCTCTGCCTCGGAAACTTTGGCGGCTGAGGCTAGTTTCTTCACCGCAGCCTTACCCCGCCAGTAACCTCTAGGGCTGTAATAGACGGCTGAAAGGTGCTTAGACATTTCAGTAATACTATATATTACAAACAGGTAAACACATACACAAATGATTTTCATTTGCGTTTTCGCTGGCTCGTTCTGACACCCATCCCCAGCCTCGACTTCGCTGACATAATGGCCGATACCAGCCGCGCATCCTTCTTCTCATAATCCGGAGTTTCATCGGTGAGTGCGATCTTCGACGCGGCTGCAGCGAGGATGTCATCTGCGTGGTTACGCCCCGGAGTATCTTTATGAACTGCGTAAGCCACATCATGGTGGAGGCACGCACGGTCGAGCTGATTAACACCGTGATAGCGCTGTGACAGCCGTTTATCGAGTTTTGTGAATGGTCCACAGTAAGAGTACTTTCCTGTATTCTGGAAAGAACCTCCCGGATTATCTTCCGAAGGCATACCGGATGGAAGGCTCATATGCATTTCTGGTAGAGGAAGAACGTTGAGGGCCCTATTCAGTAGAGAACCACCAGTCTTTCGCGCTTTCGAAGGCAAAAACTGGCTCTTCTTTGCACCGCAGACGGCACAGGTTCCCTTCTTGGCTGGCCGACCGTTTCGTAACTCGACAATTGTTTCATTTGAAGTCTCAGTATGTTTCTTACATCGTAGGCAATACATTGTTTTCGTTGAATACAATCATAACTCGTTGTCTCTATATGGAAATAACAAATTTCGATCTCGAAGCCGACGATGGAAAAAAACACCACCATTGGTTGTTGCCATCCAGTATACGGTGTATAATCTGCGGGCCTAGCGGATGTGGGAAAACAAACCTACTGCTCAACCTCCTTCTGAAAAAGGGGTACCTGCGTTTTGATCGGCTGTATCTATACTCGAAGTCTCTGGGACAGGAAAAATACCAGTTTCTTCGGGACTGGATAACAGAACTCGAAAAAGTTGCCGGGAAGGAAGTGGCTTCCTTTCACTCTTGCTCAGATGAAATAGTTCCAGTTGAATCATTAAATAAGAATGCCAGAAGCCTTCTAGTGTTCGATGACGTCATGCTTGAAAAACAGTCGCCCATCGAAAGGTATTTCACTATGGGTCGACACGGTGGCGCGGACTGCTTCTACTTAACGCAGAATTATTTTCGAATTCCGAAGCAAGCGATCCGTGACAATGCTAATCTTATCGTCCTCTTCAACCAAGACAGCAAAAATTTGCGAGCCATTCACGATACGTTCGTAGGCGGCGACATGTCTTTCGATGAGTTCCGTACGTTCTTCAGCGAGTGTGCTGCCCAGCCATATGGATTCGCAGTCATAGATTTGACGTCCAAGGTGTACGATGGAAAATATCGTTGCGGGTTCGATCGCTTCTATAAGCCCAAGGCAAGTATTTAAAGACACAATATAGGCAACATATAGTCGACATACAACCACGATGTGGACAAAGGTTTCTTCTAAACAGGAGCGAGACGCGTTAACTCAGGATTATTTAGCTCGGAGAAATCGATTGAGACAGCGTTTCGTAGATGAGAAGCTCGGTGAAGCCAACCTTCAGTACGATGCGGCAAAACTTTTCAAACCAATAGCCACAGCCACGGCTGAATCCCAGGCGGCTACGTCTAAGGAGCTGCAGAAAGTTACCAGCGCCTTACAGGATTTGCCAGCACAGATTTCAGAGTCTGCTAATTATAACCCGATAGCAGCTTTGTTCGGTGATTCCGCAGGAACAGCAGCTGCTCCAGCCCTTCCAGCGCTTCCAACATCCCGAATTCCCCCCGCATTGTTAGTAGATCCAAACAAATATCTCAACGTCGCGGCAATCACACGGCATGGGTTTAAACCTCCGAGCGAGCTCGATTTAGCCGACATTGCAGGTGCTGAAAAGATAATCGGTGAGGTAAATCACTATAATCGCCACACCCTGGGCAAAGAGAAAAGGAAAGCCAATAAGCAAGGAGACGAAGAAAAGGTAGATGAGGTGACTGCAGATATCGAAGCCCTAAGGGAATATAAAAAGCGAATCCATACACTGCTAGCGGGCCACAGCCTCATCAAAAAGGGAAAGGGTTTCAGTGTCCCAGCCGTTCCTCTTAAATTACAAGGTAGCGCCTTGGGTGAGCTCTCCGTCGACCCCGTCGCGCTGTCTGCTGGTAGACTAAGAGTGTTTAAAGGTGGGAACCTCGTGCTCGAAGCTCCTGCCGATGAGTCATTGTTCAGCCTGTTAACGAAACGCTTCGTTAAGACTAAGCAATATTCGCCTCAGGCAATTGAAACTTTCAAAAAGCTCGTACAGATGTCTGGTCTGCCTATTCATGGCCGGAAAAGTAAAAAGTTCCAGCTGATTCGAGGCGGCGCGGTGCAATTTTACAACGATCCAAACGCCCTGGTAGAGAGGTTGCAGCTTTTGGTGGCCTCTAGGGCCGCGGGAAACACTGGTCTCGGCAACGAAATCTCCGCCATTCTTGACGAGTTACTGCGTTCCGGTGCGATCTCCAAAGAGCTGGCACTCGAATTGAATAGAAACATGCTCATAAAATAAAGTACACAAGATGGAACGCTCGGAGAAACTGCTCGAGGAAATTCGAGACCTTTTGCAGCCTAAGGAAAATTTTAGTATAGTTGTTTCCTCAGATACTACAGGGTGGACCACGGCTTTCTCACCGCCGCTGTACCTGGATCCAAAAAGACGCTTTGAGCTTGCTTTGGTCAATCTTGAAACCTATAATTCGATTCCGAACATTGACAGTTCAAATAACAAGTTCGTCTACAGCTCCACCAATGGACAGACCTGGAAGACGATCATTTTACCCGACGGAAGCTACGAGATCGCACAGATTAATTATGAAATCAGCCGGCAGTTAGAAATGCAAAATCCGCCGCCGCCAGGTGTTGCTCAACTCAGCTTTGATTCTCCTATTACTGTAGGAGCTAACGCATCTACCCTTCGCGCCTTCGTAAAGATAACGAAGGCCCGTTTTAAGGTAGATATGGCCGCATCTACCATCAGGCAAACGCTCGGTTTTAACCCTCAGACGCTTAGTCTTGGTTATAAAGAGGGAGAAAATCCAGTCGATATTCTCCGGGTGGACACAATCCTGGTAAATTGTGATATTATCTCTGGATCGTATCGAAATGGTAGCCAGCTGCCAGTAATCTACAGTTTTTTCCCGGATGTGTCGCCCGGCTATAAGGTAATCGAGTCTCCGAAAAATCTAGTGTACCTACCAGTAGCACCGGCTGGCAACGTACAGGGCATTCGTGTGTGGCTGACCGACCAGAATGGTGAACAATTAAACCTCCGCGGTGAGACAGTAACTATAAGGTTTCACATCCGCAGTGCGTAGATTTTCACACTTAAATATTCTCATGTTTGTTCTTGGAATTAAAAAGCGGCGTCGTGTCGTGGGTGGTGGACTTTTCGACTGGATACCCAAAATCGCGGGTTTCCTTGGCCGTGCAGGCTCCTTCATTTCGGCGAATAGAGGCACAATCACAAACGTTGCCAAGGCGGTTGGTAATGTCGCGAAAGCCGGCGCCACAACAGCATCTGCCGTCAGGCAAATTGTTGATGCCGTGAAAGCGAGACGCGCTGCGGCCGTAAATGAAGCTCATTTACGAAATGAAAATTCATCTGCCGCGCCTGTTGTTCCCGCACCTTTGGAGAAGGCGCTCAGCGACAAGAGCATTGAATACTTAAAACAACTGGCTGTGAGTCCGCCACCCGTTGTTCCGACAATGGCCGACATAAACAGCCGCATTGCTGGATCCGGTTTCAAAACTATAAAGCCGAGTCGTTGTGGTAGGGGTCTGTTTGTTGCAAAATGAAATAAAAATATTCACAAAACGCAATTTAACAAATGTTTAACTCACCACATATGAAATTCATTTACAGCATGATTAATAATTGAAGCTTGAACTTTTTTACTTATAATAATGGCAGCATTTGACGTGCCGAGTGAAATGTTGGACATCGCTTCGGCGGTGCCCGATGACAATAGCATTGAATCGTTTGAATACCGCGAGTATGAATCACAAAACCCTGCGGCTATTAACAACGGTCAGGCCATACAGATAGACATCCAGAACCAAGACATTTTCACACAGCCTTCCAAGAGCTACCTTCTTGTGGAGGGCAGGCTTACCACAACAGGCGCAGCTTACATCGCAGACTCGTTAGTGTCATTCATCAACAACGCCATCCCGTACATGTTTTCTCAAATTCGATACCTGGCTAACAATACCGAGATAGAGAATGTTATGTCACCTGGGCAAGCCACGACGATGAAAGGCATGCTGGTTTACGGCGATGATTTTTCCAAAGGCGAAGGTTTAAACATGTGTTGGCAGAAGGACACGACCGCGGCGGCGGCGGCTGCGAATATCGGCTTCGAGGCCCGTCGACTGATGATCATTGGAAAACCCGTCCCTATTGGAACGTTTTCATTCATCGTTCCCTTAAGACATCTATTCGGTTTTTGCGATGATTATCACAAGGTCGTATACGGGATCAAACACTCTTTACTGCTGAGCCGGCAGGGGGATGCAGACGCGATCTTCAAGGAAGCCGCTGCGGCCAATGGCCAGATCGCGCTGACTAAACTCTCCTGGTTCATGCCGCATATAATACCCGCTTTGGAGTATAAAAGCATGCTTATGAAGCAGATTGAAGCCAAGGTTAAGGTACCTGTAGCATTCCGCGCCATGCAATGCGACAACATTGCGGTGCCACGAGCGACGACTTTTTCCTGGCGTTTGAGCGTTAAGTCGGGCACGGAAAAGCCACGCTGGATTCTTGTTGCTTTTCAGACTGGAAAGAATGCACATCAAGGCCAGAATCCGGCACTGTTTGACCATGCACAGGTTCGCAACATATTCGCTTTGCTCAACACCGATCGTTACCCGGTGGTTGACATGAATCTCGACTTCACCAGGAGGACAACTTCTCGCGCTTACAAGGCCCTACGTGACTTCAAGGAAGAATATTGCGGTATAGACGCGCGTGAATCGTCATGCCAACTGACACCAATGGAATTTGTAGATTTGTTTCCGATCTTCGTCCTGGACGTGCGCAGGCAATCCGAACGACTTAAAACCTCTGTACAGGACATACAAATCAAGGTGGACTTTAACGAAGGGGTACCAAATAATACGACGGCATATGCCGTCCTGATCAGCGACCGACTCCTGAATTTTGAATCGGATGGCAGCAAATTCAACGTCGTCTACTAGAAATCGGTTTTTCACATTTAGATACAAGGCCCTCTTTTAGATATATTTTTTCCAAAAATGAAAACTGAATACGTTGCGTTCGGCCTTTCACTGACCGACGGGCAAAAGCAAACATTGGCTAAAGCTGCGCGCGATGGCACTGGTGCCACGATTCGACTCACTCATGGCCAGCTTCGTGGAGACGATAAGCTCGCGCTTACGAAGGTTCAAGCCGCACGAATCGCAAAGAAGATTACCTCAGGCGTTGGCATGGAGCTGAGATTCACCAAAACGCAATTGAAAAAGATGACAAAATCGGGCGGATTTCTTCCACTACTGGCTCTCCTCCCACTGCTTTTTGGTGGGTTATCCGCGGCGGGTGGTATTGCCGCTGGGGTGACAGAGGCCGTGCACAACAAACAGGCCAACGACGCCGCACAGGCGGAGGCGGAGCGTCACAATCGCGCACTCGAGGCGCGGGGGTCCGGTTTATATCTCGGGCGCCAGACTTATGGTGGTTGCTGTTCGATGTGCAAAGGATCCGGTCTCTACTACATCGGGCAAAAAAACTAAAACCGCTGAGCAACTTTGACATAGAGAAAGTTGCCAGAGCGCTGCCGCATTTCCGCGGTGTTTTCATGCGAGATGGTCTGCCCGCCGTGGCTCGTGAGAAGGAGTGTGGAGTTGTTAATTTAGATTCCGGCGACGGCGACGGTACTCACTGGGTCGCTTATTGGATAGATGGACCCACGGCCGTCTATTTTGACAGTTATGGGCTGGATCCACCTCTCGAAATTTCTCGATATTTAAACCGTTCCATAAGAACACAAACATTTCAGCTGCAGGGGCCCGATGATGTGGTCTGTGGTCATCTGTGCCTGACCGTGCTAATAGAGCTCGCTGCCGGAAAGAATTTTGAAGACATCGTGCTTGACCTATGTTAGACTTCCGTCACCCTTTTTTGTATAAAAAATGCCGGTTGATAAATTTGGAAGAGACGGTGGAGGTGGGGTGGGAGGTGGGCAGATAAGCGCCGCTGGGCTCATCCACAAGGCTGGTGATACCATGCTGGGAATTCTTTCGGCTGGAGGTTTTCCACTGACAAACGTGGGAACTCCTACGACGGACACGGACGCCGCGACAAAGGCTTATGCGGACATCGTAGATCAGGACAACCTACAAATCACCGGTGGAACGATGTCTGGTGTTCTAAAAATGGGCGGTCATAAATTGACTGGTTTGCCCACGGACACTCCGGGATCTGACAGTGAAGACGAGGGATGGGACGAATTGGTGGGGGAGTCCGACGCTGCGAGTTGGAAACAAATAACAGAGTACGCGAAAGAGCGGGCGCAACAAGCTGAGTTGTATGCAGACGGCTTAAGCTCCGAGGTTACTGGTCTCGTTAAACGCTACGCAGACGAAAAGGACACTGTGCTGGACACTGCCGTCAGGCTGTACGCGGACCAGAAGGCGGCCGCGGCCGAGAACCATGCAGACCAGAAGCTTATCGATGCTAAACAGTACACGGACGAGAAGAACGAGGTGCTGAGAGATTCCGTTAGGCAGTATGCGGACGAAAAGGATGTTATTGTTAAAACTTACGTCAACGAGCAAGATGTTATCGTCAAGAACGTGTGTGTGCTAAAATCTGGCAGCGTTATGACTGGAAGTTTAGTCATGGGTGGCCACCGAGTAACTGGACTTCCAACAGAGATTCCAGGATCTGATAGCGACGCAGCGAGTTGGAAACAAGTGTCAACAGCGGTCGCCGGCGCTCTATTGAGCCTCGATAGAGTTCCCACGGAGTCGTTGCACGTGGTTAACAAACAATATGTTGATGTTCAACATATTGCTGCTAGACAGTACGCGGTCGATCAGGACACCGCGATTAATTCGGCCGTGAGGTTGTATACAGATCAAAAGACCGCCGCCGCAAGGGGGTACGCAGACCAGAAAGCCGAAGCTGCAAAAACTTACGCCGAAGAACAAGACGCTATGGTCAGGAGCGCTTGCGTGCTTAAAGTTGGCGACGCAATGACTGGAAATTTAGCTATGGGCGGTAAGAGGGTGACTGGGCTTTACACGGGGGCCTCAACAACTAATACCGACGCGGCGAGTATCGGGCAGGTGACGAGAATCGTAACCGGCAAAATGACAAAATTAAATAAAATACCGACGGAGCCTTTGAACGTGGCCAATAAACAATATGTCGACAATCAGGCTGTTGTGGTTAAAAGGTATACAGATAGTAAAGAGGCCGCTGTAAGACAGTACGTGAACAGCATCAAATTTTTAAACTACAACGGTCACATTCCGCCTCTGTGCGAAAACGTTTCGGAAACGGGTTTTTGGGCCGCGGCCAGCACATCTCTCCCCGATTACCCGCCGTATATGGCATTCAACTCAGGAGTCGAAGGTCAGTGGAGTACCCCGGCCATTCAGGCTGGCGAGGATATGCCTTGGTTACGAATTAAATGTCCGGCGCCTGTGCGCATATGGAAGGTTAGCCTGACTGCAAAGAATCAACCGCGTATCACGTCTTGGAAGATTCATGGGGGTAATTTAACAGGCTTTACAGAACTACTCTCCTCCAACACCGCTTTGACTGGATATATGCAGGAGTTTACCATCAATACTGACACCGCATACAATTTTTACAGACTGTCGGTCTTAACCACCGACCAACTACAAAGTTCTCTTAGCATATCTCACTTTCAGATCTATACATATTTTAAAGTCGGGGAAACATAAGATTTAATAATGGCCGACTCACACTACAAGATTCGGGGCTATCTCCGGCAAAAAGGAGAAACAAATATGCACAAGTACAACCTCGATGATTTGGTTGGACTAACCAACTGGGGATATACTATCCCTAAGCCCACCGCAGATATGTTAGCCGCGGTTCCCCAAATCCACATCGATTTCGTTTCGGACGATTATCACAGCCGCGATATTTACACAGCGACCAAAACTGTGACTCAAAGTTCGTGGCAAACGCTTCCATTGACCGCGGCACGTTATCCATGTATTACGTTGCAAACTAATAATGAGGTTATTTCATTAGACCGCGGATTCTGGAGGCTTACAATGTTTGGTGTTAGCACCGGTGATGCGTCAGTTCGCGTTATTACAGCCGCGGGTAGCATCGATCGTACAGTTGACATTCAAAGTGGACAGTTTGATGCATCTAGGGCAATATTCATTCCAGGACAAACGAGTTTTCGAATTGAAGGAAAAAAGATAGGCGTTTTAAGTACTTCAACTATTGAGTTAAACGTAACGTTACTGATAGAGCAACTATAAAAAAGTATGTCTTTGTACCCACCGCTGATGGAGTCAACAATTTCGTCAGACACGACGTCGCAAACATTTCGCTTGCAGAAGATCGGCGAAATAGAAGCATTCCTGAGGTCTGAGGCGATAAGTCGGGGACAACTGTGTAAAAAGTATGAGGGTTGTAGATGTGGCTAATGGGGCGTCGGCCGGCCTTGCTATAGTTAGTCTTGGAACTGGGGTGGGTGGGGCAGCTATGTTAGCCACTGGTATTGGTTTTATTCCTGGTATTGTTCTGGAGAGTTTGGCCATAGCGACGAGTTTTCTGGATATTATTGGAAATGTTGTCAGTAGAAGTTTTGTTGCTAAAGCTTCAAAACACGACGAAATTTGTATTTTGGCGGAAAGTAAGCTAAACACAGTACACGACCATATTTCTCGGGTGTTGGAGGATACGGCTATTAGCGATGAAGAATATAAGCTTATTCTGGGAGAGGAGGAGAAATATAGGACGATGAAACGTGATATACAAAGCAAGAATGGAAAAAAAGAGTTGCCGAGTCAAAGCAAAGACGAGATGGTGGCGGAACTAATCAAAAAACTAACCAGCGCTGGGACTTGCCCGCGAACCTCAAAATAAAAGTTTTCATCGTAGGTGGTTGGAGTAGTGAGTCTGTTGTTATTCCTAGCGCACCACCAGCATATGCCTTTAACAACCACGAAAGCAGATGATTTTTAATCTAAAAAATGGCACACGGGCCTATAATGCGGTCATATTTTGGGGGTGACTTCGAATCCCTATTATACATCTATTACCAACAAACTTAATAATGAGTATTAAAATCGATTTAATCGTAGCGCATACTAGTAAAAACATAGTAAGTCATGCTACTATATGGAAAGGGTGCTGGATTATTTTCGAAAATCGTCATATGTCTTCAAAAACTAGCAGAATTTTTTTATCACCTACGGAGATTTTGAAATTTCAATATCTAAGTCAATTCTTAACATACTGATGTAATGTAAACATTAATTTTTAGCACTTTATCTCCTCTTCCATTCCTTTCGTCAAAAAATTTAAATATTTATATTTGGTTGCGCCAAAAATGCATAAAAATGAAGACCCCCGTAAAAAATGATTGCAGATGTGTGTTCAAGCGCATATAAAATATATTTTCTTGCTAAAACATTTGTATTGTGAATATAATAAATGTGCAGAATTCATTGCCCGACAGAACAGAAAAAACAATTCGGATATAAATTTATAAATGCTGTAGCTATGACTGTTTAAGTGACTGGACCCCCGAAAGAAATTACTGTTTTTCTGTTTTTCAAGGTCAAATAAATATATTTCCTGGCTACAATATTTCTATTGAAAATATAATAAATATGCAGAATTCAATTCCAGACTGAATACATAAACATTTAGCAATATATCTATATATACTGACTAAGTTATGTAAGGTTTACTACATGGGCCCCACTCAAAAAATTTAAATTTATATCTTTAAGGCGCTATAGAAAAATATTCTAAGTGTAGCTTTTTTGGTTTGAACAAGCTAAATGTTCGGCAGGCAATGCTGGATAGAATAAAAGAAAAATTAGGAATATATTTTTATATATGAACTGGAAACAATTAGTTTACTATATTGACCCTACTAAAAAATCATATTTTCTGATATTTAAACCGCTATATAAATATATTCTGGCTACAGTTTCCTATTGTAAATATGATAATTGTTCATCAGGATATGCTAGATTGAATGCCAAAAGAATTAAGAACATATCTATATATTTGCACCAACTAAGTTACATTTTATTAAGACCCATTCTGTCGATATTTACCGTGCCACGCTAAACAGCGTAGGCCTATATATAAACTGGTTTCAAGTCAGAATTTCCTGTTGACGAAAAAGCGACTTAGTCATAATTCTCCCATTTAAAAAATATTTTCAACTTATTTGTCTGCTTAATGGTAATTTTTCTCCTCTGTATACCTTATAATTTGTAAAATAGTAATATGCCTATTTCATAAGCTATTGACGACGGGAAATATAACCTGGGTTTTTCCACTAGCTCATCGGCGAACTAAATACAAATATATTCCTTCATTGAAATCCTAACAGACCGCATTAAGGCACAGAAAAATGATTGTTAAAATAGGCAATAGTTTTTTGGTTGCCACGGGTTTGCTCTGTTTTTTTTTTGTTTCCTAATTTCTCTGTTATGAACGATTATGTGTAGCCTATTATGAGGCTTGTATAAACAGCCTGAATTATTCATGAAAGATTTACGACTTTGTTTACAACCTAATCATGGCTGGCGGAAAGTTTTGTCTACGGTGGCCTGTATGGGCTACTAAATAATCGTATAAATTTTTGCATTTTCGAAATGAAATAATAAAAATAGTTGTAAATATGAATAAATAGGACCCGAATGGGCCACCGTATTTCTGAACTAAGGTTTTACAGTATAATATATTCGGATTTTCCGTCTCTCACCTAGTTTCCTGCATTGCGATTCGCTGGCGGAAGCTGTTGATCTGGTTACAGTATGGTTAATAGCCTGGAATGGGACACGTGCGAAAAATCGATAGCGTTTACTTTAATGGATTTTGGCTCCTTTCGCATTAAATTTCTCCGAAAATAAATAATTTCATCCGACGGAAAGGTGACTTAAAAATCTGGGTTGGATTTGTCTATTGATATCACTGCCAATTTTTTATGCATTTCGTCCTTTTCTAGACATTTTTGGAGCGTTTATGAAATGTCTGGAGCGTTTATGAAATGTCTAGAGAGTTTAGGTTGTGTCTGAAATATTTCTGAAACGCATTCTAAATGGGTCAACCGCGTTATTTTTGGCATTGGCATGGGTCAATCGAGTTATTTTTGTCGCAGCGTGGAGAGATGGCTGTATGTTTCTATAAAAGTATGTGCTGCACACAGAAATACTGACTTTGGGTGAACAATTTTACATGTCGCAGATTTGCGTTTTTCTTCACGATTTAAATTGAAAAATACTTTATTTGTATTTATATAAATTTCGATTGACTGGTTGATTAAAGGATTGGGGTTTTCGATTGTTCGCGAGAAAACAGTTGCCTGCCCAGGCTTCCTTCTATTGAGCCTGCGTTCAAAATCTTCCACTCCTTTTTGATAGCCAATTGTGATAAAAGCCCTGAACTTCCATAGCGTCAGGCTTCTTCAGAGCCAGTCTTTTTATATCAACAGGCTTCTATTGGGCCTGCGTTAAAGGCTTCCGTAGAGAGGGTCTTTTGTATTCTAGGACTTCTATAGCGCACTGCGTTAGCCCACTCACTTGTCATCGCGATTCAAAAGACTTCTAGCCATGATAGCCATAGGCACTGCTTGGAAACTGATCTTTGATAAGGGTCCGTGGATCCTGTGGGCCCTCTGTGGACCCTTTTCTGTAGAGACAGTCTAATATATCAAATCGCTTCTGTACAGCCTGCGTCAAAACGCTCACTTGTCATCTACTGATATTTATACAGCATACCAGTACTTAAAGAAATTCTAACAAGTTCCTGGTACAGGGTGTGGACTCAGTTATGCGCTCCCCGTTTATGTGCAAAGCGATGTTATATCTCCAAAGTTATATACTTAACAATCGGACTGGTAAACTAACACGCCATATGAGAATTGCAGTTTAGCACTCAGAATTGACTGTTTCAGCATTATCCACTTTTTATGCATGGTCTGGTTTAAACTCTGCATCATAACACAAGTATGCCAACAACTTTGCATTAAGGAGTTAACAAAGCACATGGTCTAAAAGAAATAAGGTATTTCTTATTAGCACCCAACAATGTCTTATTACCAAACACCCAGAGGCCCGGGAAGTGTTTAAAAGTTGTGTGAGCCAACCAAGGCAAGGGAAACACACTCATATTATATATATATATATATAGGGCCTATATATATATATATATATAGCCTAAAACTGTTAAATACGTGTGCAATTGTAGTGGGTGTACGTGCTTGATTCTTAGCTGTGTAAAAATTCGAATAGTGAACAATACAGTACTTATGGGAATACGCTTGAGCTTTATTTTTATTTTCAGAAGATTAATAGGCTCTAGCAAAAAATTATGACTTAAACAACACTGAAGTGGTATGAATGAAAACAGAAAAACAAAGCAACAGTTTTAATTAATTAAGCTAATAATTTAGAACTATAGATAATTCAGCTCTCCTTGGTAAGCCTGTAGCTTTGCCCAGGGCTCCAATCTATGTACAATATATAAAAAAGTCGATTGAAATATAAATAATCACATATTCAGTATCATATAATTCATAAATTTAAATTAACTCAAAATTTCAGTTAGGCCTACTGATCGAAATTGACAAATTTAAGCACATTAGTAAACTCCCATTGAGTTTATTTATGTGCCAATTTACACATAACTAATAAAAATAAGAAAGAAGCAGAAGAGCAGTCTCTTAAGCTAGCTCTGAGGCAGCCATGGGTATGAAGTGTTAGTGAGTTCATTTTCTTGGCCTCGGCCTAAGAGGGCGGGTGGCCAGTCCTCTCTCTCGCCGTCTCATCTTCCCATTGACAGTTTACGGTCAGTGTAGGCCTACTCATCATAGCTGAGTTGGCTAGGGGGTGCAGATGGAACAGAAATCTCGAACCAAATTTCTGCCCTCTCGGGGATTTGAACTCCCGAACTCTCGATTGACAATCCAACGCGCTAACTACTACACTATCGAGCATCCCTATAAAATAAGAAAACAAGTCTATAACTGAGTAGGAACCAGTGATTTACTTTAGCAGTTCGTTCAAGCTAGATTCTGACCCATTATTGTAATCTCGGTAAGTGCGTGATTAGGCCTACTCATTCACACTAACCACGTTTTGATTCATCAGCATTCTCGGCTTCACTGTCACATCGTCTGATTTTAGTTGTTTCAGGTTCTCCATGACTTCACCATAAGCAAATCGCTTTTTGCACGAAAATCCAAACTTCAGTAAACTCATTTTTACGTGGCAATTGAATTTATAAGCTTATAAGTCTAACGAATCCAACAGAGGTCGTAGTGATTTTACGAATTTCAGTTTGACACAATATAGATATATATACATATATACGTGTTTATATATGCATATATATTCCATGTCTATCTATGCGTGTACGTATGCCTATATATCTAGTATACATATAGAGATAGAGTGACAAAGACCGTGAAAGACGCAAATAACAGAAAGCTGCATATCTATGAATATGTGGTGTACACATCAGCGTATAATATCTACAGTGATTAATTTCTTCTTGGCTGGGGTCTGCGGATGCTGGGTCTACCGAGGCTGGAATCTGCCGAGGCTGGGGTCGCTCGACGTCAGTCCAGAGGCTGTATACTCGGGTCATGACCCTGCCGGTAGCTCTGTATGCGGTTAGATAGATAGCAAAGGGGCTGAGCCTGCCATAGCCTAATTATGCTGTGGCCATATACATGAATCAGCTATCCTTGACAGTGGTGTTTTGTCTTATTGCTGGCGCACTTAGGACGCATTTGACCATAAGTGAACTTGAGTGCACACAATCGTATAGCAGAATAATTATTTGAGTGCACGTGAAAGGAAGATACACAATACACTGAACCACTGAAAGCTGCATTGGGAGGGTTTAACCTAACCCCCAAGGTAATTTTTAGGAATTAACTGGAGGGGTTGAAAAATGAACTGGGGGCTGAACCCCCAACCCCTCCCCCGACAATTCAATTACTGGGTCTCTCACTCAAAATTTAAACACTGCTCTTTCACAAATCTTAACCCGACTCCTTTTCCACTTGCCTCCCTCGCCGCTGCAATTCTAAGCGCCATCCACCGCAGCCGTCTAACTGCCTGCCTTCCTGACCCATTTGTACCTTTGCATTTGCTGTAATATATATATATATACATATATATATATTACAGCAAATATTACAGCAAATATTACAGCATATATATATATATATATATATATTACAGCTGTCTTAATAATTATCTGTCCTGTGTCTTGCCTCTATGCCCACATTCCAACCGTACACTCTCTCCCAAGCCTTGTAGGATGATAAATTGCGCGTGTCACCCATCAAAGGTGCCTTTGGATTGACCATGGACAGGAGAAATTCTATCTTTCACCAGCCAACTTGTAGCTTGCAGAGATTAAGGTTTCCAGTATCCATGATTCTCTTGGCAGTAGCTTAGCTTGCTCACCCTTACCTAATTAGGGTCACATCTGGCATTTGCAGGCGCTCGTGAATCTGAGTCTGAGGTTTCTCGTAGGCATAAGCTTTGTCTTTGTTTTACAAAGGCTCTCATATTTTATCTAATCACTATTAGATTTTAGGGCGCAAATTATATTTTTTATTGTATCAATGCCCCAAAAAGTTGTGTGAGCATTTGTCTGCCTCGGCGCCACAGAGCCAAAACTTGTGTGAGCACCGGCGCCTTTGGCGCCATAGGTTCCCGGGCCCCTGCAAACACCCTTATTACCCAACATGTCTTATTAATACCCAACATATATCTCATTAGCCCTCAAAAACCATGCGAAGTGTTGATGCAGTGGAAAGACAATCATCCTGTACTTGAGCATGCATTCTTTTGTATGTGCGCATGTATGTATATGTGTGCATGAAAGGTATTTACGTACGTGGTAGGTCACAGTAGCTGAATGTACATGTATGTATGTATGTACGATCATGTATGTACGTATGAACATCTATGCATGTGCGGCCTGCGCAAGTATGTATGCATGTAAACATGTGTGCACATACATAAAGACATGAATACAGTGCCCTTTACTAATTGCTCATTCAAGATCTGTTCTGAGCTACTAATACATACGCTTGGTTGCGTAAAGTCATTTTCCTTTATATCGAATTCGGAGCCAAGATCGAGACGGAATCCTTCTATCAAATCCGGAACTGTTAGCACTGGAAACGTCAACTGGCCGCCAAATGCATCCGTCATTCTAAATAACATGAAAACGAAATGCCAACAGTTACAGCCTGAAATCAAACAAATCTTATAACATAAGATCAAACTATTCAGTGTTAATCGAAAGCTCCATGGTGTATTTGTTGCTAAGGAACTTTACAAGAGAAACACAAATTATGTCAAAAATCCACAAACATCGACCAAATAATATATAAACGTTTTATTTTTTGACAGGAAGTGTAATTCGACATTTCCAAACTATGTTTTAGCGCTATACTCAGTACTTACTTACTTCATAGCACTCTAATTCTACGCAATTCTGGGGTGGCCATGATGCTTACCTTGTGTATGGCTGTCACCAACCCACCATAAACCTTTACCCCAGTTCGAGTAACCTCTCCCACTGTAGTGCTTCTTTTCGTGATAATCTTACACGTTTCGATTAGATTTCCTCTGCTCCTCCTTCTCTCCAATGTTTTCAGCCCACTCCTTTTCAACCTTTCTTCACAGTTCAAATCTTTATAGCCCCAAATCATTTTTGTAGCGCTTCTCTGCACTTCTTCCAGTTTTTTCAAGCCCTGTTTTTGCTATGGATTCCACCATGATGTAGCGGTATGTTCTGTGCCTTGTAACCGGAGAGTCGCAACTTCGAATCTACCTCAAGCCACTGTGTAGCAACCTTGGACAAGTTGCTCACCGACAACTGTCCAGCGCTCGTGAATAGGCTGGTGCCCTGCGCTTGGCCTTCGAGTGGTGCTTTAGAAGTGTGGAGATAACGTTACAGTATTAAAACTGTGGCCTAACCAGTCATTTTTACAGCTTCAGCATAGTATCTCTGGTGACTGTTTGGGATCAACCCGAATCCCCGAAAACGCTGAAAATACACAAAAGCCCGATTTCCCGAAAACCGTTTTATAGAAAGAGGCCGAATACTTGAAAACTATTCTAAGTTAAATTGCAAACTCTTATATATGACAGACTTAGCCTGGCCTTGATGGGTAATTGCGAAGACTGAGTGCCTCCCTATATAAAGAATATGGTTGCCACCGACTTCGCTGCAGTAGAGCGCCGTTGCCTACCAGCCACATTCAGCAATGCAATGCGCTAGGTAAGTAAGTAAAACGAACGCTTGAAGTGAAATGCACACTTTAAGCAAATAAGCCAAGTCGGAAAATATTTACACGCCGGGACGAGTTACGGAAACTGAAAAGCCTTATGTATTGTCATTGTCACACTAGCATAACTCTCTGCCTCTATCTACCTCTGTCTATATGTCTGTCTGGCTCTCTGTGTGTCTGGCTGTCCGTCTCTATGTCCATGGCTCCCGCAATCACAAGAAAAGAAGCCAAGTCGGAAAATATATACACGTCGGCACGAGTAGAGGAAACAGAAAAACCTGATGCTAACCAAAGTATTGTCATTGTCACACTAGCATAACTCTCTGCCTCTATCTACCTCTGTCTATATGGCTGTCTGCCTGTCTGTCTGTCTGGCTGTCCGTCTCTATGTCCATGGCTCCCACAATCACAAGCAAAGAAGCCAAGTCAGAAAATATATACACGTCGGCACGAGTAGAGGAAACAGAAAAACCTGATGCTAACCAAAGTATTGTCATTGTCACACTAGCATAACTCTCTGCCTCTATCTACCTCTGTCTATATGGCTGTCTGCCTGTCTGTCTGTCTGGCTGTCCGTCTCTATGTCCATGGCTCCCGCAATCACAAGCAAAGAAGCCAAGTCGGAAAATATATACACGTCGGCACGAGTAGAGGAAACAGAAAAACCTGATGCTAACCAAAGTATTGTCATTGTCACACTAGCATAACTCTCTGCCTCTATCTACCTCTGTCTATATGGCTGTCTGCCTGTCTGTCTGTCTGGCTGTCCGTCTCTATGTCCATGGCTCCCGCAATCACAAGCAAAGAAGCCAAGTCGGAAAATATATACACCTCGGCACGAGTTACGGAAACTCAAAAACCTGATCCTAACACAAGTATTGTCATCGTCACACTAGCATAACTCTCTGCCTCTATCTACCTCTGTCTATATGTTTGTCTGCCTCTCTGTCTGTCTGGCTGTCCGTCTCTATGTCCATGGCTCCCGCAATCACAAGCAAAGAAGCCAAGTCGGAAAATATATACACGTCGGAACGAGTTGCGGAAACTGAAAATCCTGATGCTTACACAAGTATTGTCATTGTCACACTAGCATGCATAACTCTCTGCCTCTATCTACCTGTGTCTATATGTTTGTCTGCCTCTCTGTCTGCCTGTCTGTCCGTCTCTGTGTCCATCGCTGTCTCTCACTCCCTCTACATATAATTTGACCAGTAAACGTTTATTACATCATCGTATTTCCACTCAAAACTAGTCTCACCTTTTCAAATACTCCTACCTTGACTCATCTGATACTCCGCCTTCCAATTATTCTCGCTGTAATCGACACTCGCCAACTCCGGAAAACGAAAGATACTTCTATCCGTAGTGCAGGAATTCCGGACATTTACCCCCTGGATATATTCCCGGACATATCCTCCGGACACTTACCCCAAACACTTCTCCCCCCCTCCCGAATCTCGGTAGGTCATTTCCCCCCGGACAAATCTCCCCTGTGGATTTATATATGTATGTATGTCTGCATGTATGTATGTATGTACGTATGTATGTATGTATGTATGTATGTATGTATGTATGCATCTATGCATGTATGTGTAATATGTGATTACTGCTATTATAATATAAGTACGTCACAGTACACTGAGTACAGTTTAATCCTTTATTATAAGTAAGTAAAGCAACTACACTAACGTTAACGATAGCACAAAGTCCCCTAACCTGTCCCTAGTCTGGCAGTCAGCGATAGACTGGCCATCGGTCCAGCGTCAGTGTTCCACCGCTTGGTCACTACGGTGGGCGTGGCCTGTGTTAGCCAATACGATACCCTCACATCCCTTATCCAAAAGTTAGTCTCTCATCCCAAAGAGTTCCTCGTGCCTACAATGCTAATTCTAATGTTACTACTATGTTTACGTATGTCTACGCGTTAGTCTCTAAGAGCTGTCGCTTGTCCCTATATTTGTGGCCCGTAGTTCCTCAGTTGCTGAATCTGGCCGGTTTTCGAATTACTCGGCCGGACAGCGTTCTGATGTCTCTCTGGGGTTTGTCGCTTGAGGGCGCTGTGTGTGTTGGACCGCCGGCAGCGTAACATCAGTGCCTAGTGTCGACGGTGATCGACTGCGTGAGAGATGGTGTGGTGGTGTCTCCTTCCCCCGCTGTCTGTCTTGATTGCCGTGGAGTGAGGAGAGCAACGGTCGTGGGCAGCTGTGTACGTTCGGAGGGGGTGCTTCTCCAGGGCAGACGGTCGGGTCGGGGACTCCGAGATTGTATTTCGGTCTCCACGGTCGGGTTCAAAGAAACCGGGAGATAACGGTTCTTCCTGTGTCTCTGACTGATATCGAGCCCAGATGTGGCACTTTGAGCCTAGGTCCTTAAAGGCGGCTGTACTGCCTGGGGAGTAATCTGACTCCCGTGCTCTACGGTTACAGCCGTTGATCCCGACGGTTAGTCGCCGCAGGGTGTCGTCTATGGCAGGCTGAGCTATAATCAGGCGATGACCCTTGAAAGCGACCTCGTTTGGGGAGGTTGGCCATCCCGATTGTATATGCCTCAGCAGCTGTTGATACCCATCGTCGTGCTCTGCTACTATCGTTCTGAGTGCCCTGAGAGGCTACCATGCTGAGATCTTGTTTGTCCATCAGCGATGCTATATCGGCAGAGAATTCAGCTCCCAGCAAGCCGTCGTTTGCCGTGGGTGGGGGAAATGCAGGGGAGAGGGCGTCTGCTATGTCAATTAGCGGTTTGTGGTCGGTTTCAACGGTGACCTGCGCATAAGCTGTGACCACATGTTCCTTCCGTATCTTCGCACACGTGCATAGTGCATACATACGTACATACATACATACAAGCATGCATATATACATAAATACATACATACATGCAGTGCATACATACATACATACATGCTGCATACATACATCATGATACATGCATACATACATACATAGAGACATACATACGTACATACATGCATACATGCACAGGGGGGATTTGTCCGGAGGGAAAATGACCTACTGAGATTTGGGGGAGTGTTGAGGGAATTGTCCGGGGGATAGGTCGGGGGGAATGTTTTGGGGGGCTAATGTCCGGCATTCCTGCAATACGGATCTATAGACGTATCCTAAGTTTTCCGGAGTTGGCGAAGCTGGCATATATGATGATATAATAACACATTTAACGGTCAAATTATACGCAGTGTGAGTGAGAGAGACAGATGGACAAAGAGACGGACGGACAGACAGATGGACAGCCATATAGACAGGCAGATAGCAGTCTTGTTGTCAAGACCTTAAACCTCAAGACCAAGACCAAGACCAAGACCTTGAACCTCAAGACCAAGACCAAGACCAAGACCTTGAACCTCAAGACCAAGACCAAGACCAAGACCTTGAACCTCAAGACCAAGACCAAGACCAAGACCTTGAACCTCAAGACCAAGACCAAGACCAAGACCTTGAACCTCAAGACCAAGACCAAGACCGAGACCAAGACCCAAAAAATCACAGTCGTATCCAGACTTCCATTCCTTACTAAAAATTGTCCAGTCGGACTACTCGTTATTTTAATGAAAACATGAGTTTTTTCTTTTATTCAAGCAAAACAACTCTAAATGGAGAGAGCAGAGAATTCCGAATTCCTATTTACAAAAGTCCTTCATGCGAAATGTTATTCCAAATGCCTGTTGAATTTTATAAAAACCAATTTGCCCAGAATTTTCTGACCAAGACGTGACCTGTGGGGCATTATAAAAATTCTGCCATGTGAAAAAACACGGTCTACAAGTGCTGAAATCGCTAGCACGCAAAGCAGCTTTTCAAGAACCGGATGTAAATGTACAAATTAATCATGAGTCTGTTTTGAAATCATTCCATGGTAAATAACCGGAAGTCAAAATAATTGTCCAAAACAACAGTGAATCCTCATTCACACCGTGTAAATACTAAAGCAATAACTGTATGAGTAATTATTGGATAAATTTTTAAAATTCTTGCCGTTTGTTAAAATTAATGACTGTTCATATTGACAAAAGTCTTGGTCTTGGTCTTGAAAAACCAAGACCAAGACTTTGAACCTCAAGACCAAGACCAAGACCAAGACCTTGAACCTCAAGACCAAGACCAAGACCTTTGGTCTCAAGACCAAGACCAAGACTTTTAAAAACGAACTCGAGTGCACTCGAGACCAAGACCTTGGTCTCGAGGACAACAAGACTGGCAGATAGGCAGACAGACATATAGACAGAAGTAGATACAGGCAGAGACTTATGCTGATCTGACAATGCATTTCTTTGGTAAGCATCAGGTTTTTCAGTTTCCGTAACTCGTGCCGAGGTGTATATATTTTCCGACTTGGCTTATTTGCGTTGTGATAGAGGGACCCATGGACATAGAGACGGACAGCCAGGCAGACAGACAGACAGGCATATAGAAAGAGGTAGATAGAGGCAGAGAGTTATGCTAGTGTGACAATGACAATACTTGTGTAAGCATCAGGTTTTTCAGTTTCCGCAGCTCGTCCCGACGTGTATATATTTTCCGACTTGGATTATTTGCTTTGTGATTGCGGGAGCCATGGACATAGAGACGGACAGCCAGACAGACAGAGAGGCAGACAAACATATAGACAGAGGTAGATAGAGGCAGAGAGTTATGCTAGTGTGACAATGACAATACTTGTGTAAGCATCAGGTTTTTCAGTTTCCGCAGCTCGTCCCGACGTGTATATATTTTCCGACTTGGATTATTTGCTTTGTGATTGCGGGAGCCATGGACATAGAGACGGACAGCCAGACAGACAGAGAGGCAGACAAACATATAGACAGAGGTAGATAGAGGCAGAGAGTTAGGCTAGTGTGACAATGACAATACTTGTGTTAGGATCAGGATTTTCAGTTTCTGTAACTCGTGCCGAGGTGTATACATTTTCCGACTTGGCTTCTTTGCTTGTGATTGCGGGAGCCATGGACATAGAGACGGACAGCCAGACAGACAGAGAGGCAGACAGATATATAGACAGAGGTAGATAGAGGCAGAGAGTTATGCTAGTGTGACAATGACAATACGTGTTAGCATCAGGTTTTTCAGTTTCCGTCTCGTGCCAAGGTGTATTTATTTTCCGACTTGGCATATATGATGTTATAATTATACGTGTAATTGTGATATTGTATACATTTTGACTGATTAATTAATTAATTGATTGATTGGTTGAGCAATCGATCGATGGATTGAGCGAGAGAAAGAGAGACAGATAGACAGACAGACACATAGACAGACAGACAGAGGTAGACAGAGAAATAGACACACAGAGATACGGAGAGAGGGAGAGACACACAGAGACACACAGGGGCAGGTCTCGTGCCTTGGCTCACTTATGTCAACATATACAGGCAGCTATAAAGGGCAGATAAAATATTATGGATACGGAAACGGAAAAGTTAAATGTTTACGGAAACGGAATGTTTTCGTGCCGCTGGTTTTACCAAGGTCACTTTCTCCAAGTGCTCACAGCTCAAAGCAGTGGCAATAGGGTGACCACATTTCTTTTTTGCATTCCGGGACACCACAGATATATAATATATATATATATATATGGTGCTTCTTTCTAGAAAAAGGTTCAAGAACTCAACAGTTATGTAAGGGCTAAATCGAGGGCGAAGCCGGAGAAAAAACGGGGGTGGGGTTTTGAGTGGCGCTTTAGAAGTTTGGAGATTATTATTACGATTGAGAGGGCAGAGAAAACACTGTATGTATATATATATATATATATATATATATATATATATATATATATATATATATATATATACGCAATGCCTCGACTGAAATATAGGCCTATTTGTTAGATATTAGACCAAAATGCATTTCATTTGTAATTGATTTAATTAGAAAGATCAAAAAATACACAAATTGGTCAATTTATTGCTCAAACTCAAAATAAAAATTGCTTAAAATTAATAAAGATTCAAGCCGAGAATGCAAAGACTTGATAAAGTGACCCGTATTGGTCTCAATCATGTACATTACTCTTATTTTTGGCACAGTTACGATTTACAAATGAAAAATGAAATGTTCGGTAGACTTTACAGAGACTAGGCTACATTGACATCATTGAGCGATAAGCAGAATGGTAATCTAAGCAATGTAGACTAGTGTCAAAATGTAGGCTATATTTGTTGTCATTTCCTAAACAACGCAAGAACCCTTGTTGCCTTTGACAAACGTATGAAATGCTTGGCAATCCATGTCGAAATTCATCTTCACCAGAAGTTCTGCCTTAATAAGCTCGGATGAGCATCTGTTTATTGTCTCGGATCAGAATGATTCCATCAAATTAAATACTCGTTCAACTGCAGCATTTGAAGCAGGTATGCTCATAATGAATGCGACTAGGCCTATCTTCAAAAGATTCGGTACATTGTCAGTTCCAGCTTTTTTAGAATAGGCCCCTTTACAGCTGCCCATATCAACGTCTATTGCAGAATAGGCCCCTATAGACCCCATAGTTAGCCATACTCTTAAGATTACACTGTGCCGAGGATTTGTTAATTTTGTGCGGCACTACGTATTTGCTGATGTTGTTATCTCTTGTTTTACTGATTATTGGGAAATTAAAATAGCAACTTCTACGTATTTAATAATAGAAAAATTCATTCCGGGACGTTTCATTGTCCCGGAAAGGAGGTGTCCGGGACGCGGGACATTTTGTCACATTCCGGGACTGTCCCGGACAATCCGGGACGTGTGGTCACCCTAATATTAATTACTGTGGCAACGACAAAGCAGTGGCAACAACAGTCAATAACGGACTGTGGTAAAAGATGGTGAAATAAACTTAATCACAGATACCTGTTTCAAAGCGAAAGCCGAATGTTCTTAACAAACTTTCAGTCGATATTAGATTCACTTTAAAATTGCCACCAAAATCATTCGATACTGATTTGAAAGTCAAGGACGTGTAAAATTAGTTCTTTTGTAGCGCTGCTATTACAAACTCTTTTGTAGCGCTGCTTCAAGGCACGCACTCGTTCGTCTAATGCCAAACTGTAAGAAGTTTGAAACCTCAAAGAAAATTAAAGAGTACTTAGTAAGCGGTCTTCGCTATGTAAACAGTAATAATAACGTGGTAAACAACCTTCACCTGAAATGAAGATTTTATTTGACCAGTTACTTACGGTAATCGTGATTCTACAGGGTTGTTATCGTAATCTCGAAACTTATAAAGCGCCGCTCGAAAGTCAAGCAGAGCATCAGCTTTTTCACGAGGTCTGTTAATAATATTTAGATTTCTTCAGCGCCCTATAAAACTACCCGCCATGACTAAGTCGCCAGAACCACCTAATTCTCCTGACAGTATGCCTACATGGAGCCCACAACTCATATTTTTTCATATTGAATTCCTTGTGGAGCCCTGATGGATCAAATCTATTGCCTGTGAAAATGCTAGCAGGGCACAAATTAAATAAGCCTAAAACAAAATGGCCATACAAGCAGGTAGGCCCCTATACATGGTCAAGTTCAGTAATTGCTTCAGATTCAAGAGTCAGGCTGTTAAGAATGACGGTTCTAGAATTAGAACGACGAGGGAGCAAATGGGAAGAGGTAGAATCGCCATAGAATTTTTAGAAGCATTTTTAATTTTGAATGAAAGCCCTACAGTGGTGCCCGGAGTCAGTTGCTAAGGAATTACCGACTGACTTAATGAGTTAACGACTAACTTAATTAACAACTTGGTCAACTTATGCACATGCCCATCAACAGTACTGCTGGTAATAAGTAATGAACTGGTGATCAACCTCTACTGTGACTCGTACCTTATAAGCAGTGTTGTTCCTGTCCTACTGCTGATGTCTTCGTCAAAAGTCAAAGCTCGGAGACCATGATTAAAACAATAAGCAAATTATTAAGGCAAAGAAGTCACTATAGCAGTCGATATAGACTATATCTTGGCGACTAGTTTCGACGTGAGGGTTTAGCGGCTCTGGGGACTACCCTACAGAGATTATAAGTGCAGTAAATGAAGTTGGATGGATAGATTGAGCAGCTCTGTGAGATGTTAGTTCTTCATGTCATTCAGGAGACTTGATTTAAAACTTTCCACAAATTGCAGTAATTACCTTGCTTCTTCTTAATTTGGATTTACAGCAAATAGTGTGCTACTGTCGTTTATTATCTCCCATTAGATAATAACCATTCTGATTTTTGTCAGCTCTGCAGTTCCTGACTCATGTCAAAAACCCCTAGTTGGCATACTATAATAATAATAATAATAATAATAAGTATTTATTAAATTCAAACTGACAAGAACACAGTAAGATTACACGATTATAGTAGTGACAGACGATAACAAGTTTAACAGGAGTCGAATTTAACTGTATGGCAGCCTGCAAGGCACCCATCTGTCCTACTGCTCATTTTACAATCGCCCCACAGGGAGTGAAAAGCCTGAGTCAACCTTTACGGGGCTAGCGGGTATCAAACCCACATCCTTCTGATCTTCATGCCAGCGTGTTACCATTCCACCATCTCCTCTCCTCTGATTACTGTAGTTTCTCATAATTATGCAAGGCAAATCATTAAAGCGCTTTAGTTTGTGCCTTTCACCACAATGTATGTCACTTTCTCACAAATAATATGGAAGGCATTAACACCTCATAAAAAGAAGCGGCTTGCAGTTGTAAATATGCATAGGCATTTCTTATACATGTATATTGTTTCAGCCATGATGGCCTGAAATGTCCACTGTTACCAAGTTCGTCATCATCGTTAGTCACTGGTGGATAACACATCCAGCAGACGTTGGCCAGCAGCAGTCAGTTCATGAAACTTATAATAAATGTTTAAGAAAATTTTCTTCAAGTTTTTTATCGGGTCTCTTCTATCATTCACACCCAGATTATGGGCTACTGGAAACTCTATGCAAAAGACATTGAGGTCTCCCTCCCTTGCCCTCTGCAAAGAAGCTCGCCAATGGTGAAGAGATTTGAGAAGCCAAGACTTCAACAAATAGCAATAGAATGCTATTAAATCAGCAATTTAGGTCCGATAGATGTTCCTTGATGATATGGGGCTTTTAGCAGCTACCTAGTTTTCCTATGGCATAATCCGGGAGTTTCTTCTAAAGTAGCTCTTTACAACAACTGCAATGAGGTCATGCAATGTAATAACTCATTTAATACATGTCACCAAATGTTAACAACAGCCTCAGAAGATGGTTGGGATACATGCAAGGATCTTACAGCAACAAAAACAAATACAACAGCATATCAACAAAAGGACCTTTGAGGTTGCACAGCTTGGACACAAATTACAATGTAGTAAAACATGTACAGGGATTAAAACTCAGGACACTAAAGTAACAGGCCAATTCATGACCATTCAGTCACACTACAACCAATTTCCCATTGTGCAACGCACTTAAGACACCCGTAGAGAAATACAGGACACCCGAAACATTTTTATAACTGTCATTAGCAGCCATATCAAATACCGCCTTGTGTACAGGCTGTGTTATTATAAGGTCAGATTCTAAGTACTCCATAGATTTTGGATCCATGTCCAAAACCGTATAATAAAGAATCATCTTATAATGGTACTCCACTGTATAACTGAATCCACAATCCGACTCAGCAGAACCTTACAGAATAGTTTATCACAGAAACTAAGGTCACGTTTGTTGGCACAGTTTCACAGCCGGACTGCTGCATGGTCGCTGTTGATGATATTGGAAGCCAGACTTGGATTGGAAAGTCTTCAGACAACGCGAACACTGATAAGTCTGACCCTCGTGCTTCGACAGACGATGCTTCTTAATGCTGCTCTTCGTCTTGAAGTTCTTTCCACAGTCCGGACATGAAAACTGCAAAAGACAGTCAGCCGGAAGGCTCTCCGGGTGATGGACACGGATATGCTGGAGAAGGTGGCCACGTTGCGTAAAAGAACGCTGGCAGTCTTCGCAACGATATTTAGAATCCTGGTTGTGCAGGCGTTGGTGAACAGTCAGACCTCTGCGGCTCGAAAGCTGTTTGCCGCAATCGGGACAGTCGTAGAAAAGGCCTTGGTGTCTGCTTCGAACGTGATCATCAAGTTCTTCAACGGTTGCAAAAACAGACGGACACTGGGAGCAAGAATAACCTTTGAAATGGACAATCGTCTGTGCTCTAATACCAGGATGGGCAGTCTTAACGTGTTTCGCATATTCCAACTGACCTGTACAGGGATGATTGCACAGCTTGCATTTCACTTCTTTGTGGAACTTTAGTGTGTGGTAACGAAAAGCGTTGTACGTGCTGAATGGAGGTTGGGAACAGAAGCGACACTGAAAGAGGTATTTTTCATGCTGAAGCCTGTGTCGTCTGAGTAGCTCGGAATATTTGAAGATCATTCCACAAATGGAACACTGGTACTCTCGTTGGCCGATGCCTTGTGGATTGCTGATGTTGTGTTGGATAAACTGATGTCGTAGCAGCGTTTTGTTAAATGCAAACGATTTTCCACAAGTGTCGCACAAGTGACTCGTCATTTTGCCAGTTTCTTTGTTGTTCTTGCTTCGTGTGAATTATTCAACAATTTTTTTTCAGGTTGTGCTGTTGGGCCAGATACTTTTTGTCGAAGTTTGCTTCTGAAAACTCTTGGCCACACACCACCGCTAGTTCCATGCAGTTTGGTAGAAATATGTCTATCAGCAGAATCATTTCTTATCTGTTCTTCATGCTCAGCCACTGCAAACAAATATTACTCGTTAGTTTGTTCAAATCTTTATCAAACAGAAACCAATCAATGGGTAAACACTTTGGTTCATCACCATGCAAAAAGCTTCATTGGCCTAATAAAATTCTGCATTTATTATTTTGTGCATAATCCATCATATCATCTTTTTTTCTTATTTAAGGAAATGCAAGTAGGACAGTTACAATTACATAACTTCATTACAGTACACAAAATTCCTATGGAGCGCCACTGATGAGTTCATTCTGGCGGTGGATTTTTATACATGTTATAATTACAAAGTTAATGTAGTGTACATGTAAGTCAATCAATCAATCAATCAATTTTCGTTTATTATTAACACAAGCTGTCAGAACGCAACTTGAATACAATAAAATGGTTGCTGAACGAGTTATAAATGATTAGATGAGTTGTATAAAGGTAGTTGATGTAAGTAATCAATATACATTTTTATATAAAACTCTAGGTATAAAGTTAGAGTCATCCTTGCCAGGGAGTGAAAAGTCATGAGGACGAGGTCGGAGGACATGGCCACTAGGTCGGCTAGGGGGAACAGATAGCGTAATACATGTCTTTCATTAGTACGAATTGTCCGAAAAAGGCGAGCGTCAGCCTCAGAAGCCATTTCTGCAGCGGTAGGAGACGAAGGATATAAAAAGGCCGTAAGAACTTAGGCTGCACATAAATTACACCAGATGCTTACGCCAGGAGCATTTCAGTCACTTTAATCATGACTTTGGACTGGTCTAAATCCACAATAAACAGTTTTTTTCCAACCTAGATAGCCCTCGTGCAGATTTATCTTCTTTTATTTCACTAATAAGGTTGCGTACTACAAATCGTAGGAGGGCCTCGCTAATACATCGTAGGAGGGCCTCGCTCGTAGAAAATAAATCATTTTATCAAACGTGTAATTACAGTTAAGTAGAAAGATTTAATGGAAATAATAAAAATCACATTACATTTGATAATTCAAACTAACATACTACAACATTAAAATCACAGTATAAATAATACTGTGTTAAAATCCTAATAATTATAATATTATGTTTGGAATTAAAGCGACGGAAACGAAACCTTATCTATGAATAGCTGAAAATAAGTATGTAAGTGATTTACGCGACGTGACAACATAACCATAGCCTTAGTTCCAAGTGTCTGGTAAAATTGTAAGTAAAAAACCAAACATCACAAGATCACTGCATTCAGCTTCTGTTATCCATTCGTGTTAATTATCCTGGCCCTTGTCTGAAAGTTCACCATTCTGTCCTGCCATTTGTGTATGTTCTAGGTTGCCGATGTTGCAACGCAGAGGAATCGGTTCTGGAAAAGTATTGACAGAATATAAAAGGACGGAGCATGGAGGGTCCGAGGGGCATCTCCTTAGCAGCCGAAGTTGGATCTGTAGACCATCGACCACGATCATGGCCCTCAGACAGATCCAGCGCGCAGAGTCTCTGTGGAAAACTTTTAACAGTTTGAGCACGAGAAAGAGCAATAAAACTGCTAAAGAGCTTGGAATTCCACGCACATTACAGTTTAGCCAGCTCTAGTTACTGTAGGTCAACAAAGTTAAAAATCGTCGGATTTTTAATAATCCCGGTTCATTCTGGCCGTGCAAGAGGTCCGAACCTCTGGAACCAGCGCCGCGCAACTGGTTTAGTTTTGCAAAACCACGACGCATTTAGCCATCTTTTATGGCTGCTAGAGCCGTTGACCCCGACTTTGCGTAAACTACAAGAATGCAGCCTAGTAATACTCCTAGAGTCACCCAATTGCTACTCACATTCGGAGTATTTGCCTAAGTAATTGGCATTAAATTTTTTATAATCTTGCATATTAAATTATAGACCAACAAGGCATATGCCTAAAGTAAGCAATATGAACCTGATTAGCCTTTCCTCTTCATGTAATGCACAACTTCCTCCAACAGAACACAACAGTATGAGCCGTGAGCTCACCACATTAATTTTTTAGCTTCAATAGGCTAACGTTACGTGAATTTTCTGAACTTTCCATCCTTTGTAAGTAGGCACATAATGTAATTCTTTAGTGCTGGCAACATCACTGTTGAATAGGCTGGTGCTCTGCACTTGGCCTCATGGGCGTCTAGAACAATTTTTCCAGGGGGAGGGGCAAACATTTTTCAGGGGGTAAAATTTTCTATGGGGTCAAGAAATTTTTATGGGAAGCAAAATGACGTTGTTTTGCATAGAATACTTGACTCATCTAAATAGAGTGTTTTTAGCATTGAAACTCGTGTTATGACTGTTGGAATAATCATAATAAAGATTTTATTTTTGTAAAAATATTTTCAAACTCTGGGGGCAAATGCCCCCTTCCCCTCCGGACGCCCATGCTTGGCCTTCCAGTGGTGCTTTAGAAGTGTTGAGATTACAATTAAAAGATGTAGGCACTTCAAGGAATCACATGGACAAAAAACTTGGTTTTTAAAACATTCACATTAAAAACCTTCAAGATATTCTTCCAAACAGGTGGCATATTACTACTTAAAAAATCGTCCAAATCTTCATGTGTATTGTCTGAAAAAAAGAAATGTCTGGGCTTTTCTTGACTAGGAAAGGGGGGTGTCCATTAAACACGTCAGCAATGAAGTTGGGAAGGTCGTGTGGACCACCTCATCAAAATCTATTACACAGGTTACTTCAGCAGCGCGTCTTATAAATACCAGTTCAGTGAGACATCAATCTGGAGCTGGGACACATTCTAGGTCTAACTGCTGCTCTGGAGTCAGTGGCAGTTGCAAAGATATCCCCTTGTTTTTATTAACTTCCTATACATATTCAGCCCTCCCCAGTTTAACGTTTAATTAGCCAGATTGACTACAATGTTTTTTTGGTAAAAAAAGCCTCATTAGATCAGTGTTTCTTAACCAGTGTTCGACCGAACCCCTGGGGTTCGGTGAGCCAGTGCCAGGGGTTCGGCAGAGGTCCTCTGAAATATATACATATTCAGAGTCAGTGAGTGTGAGTGAAAAATCATTTGCTATTTTATTTTCATTTCTTGACTTTTATTTAATAAATTTTTTTGCAATAGATTGCCTACCATGCCCTACCTTATGAAATTTAAACCTTATGAAATTTAAAGCTGTTCATCCTGTTAACCTTAGTTAACCTTCGATATTGCAACAGCAAATGTTAACGATCGATACCTGGACGATCTTATCGAACGTCAGCAGAGCCACATTCAACAATTGTTCTTTGGTACAACACTCTCAAGATTTTGGTGCCGCCAAATGGAAGGATATCCTCGCATTGCTAAAGCTGCCCTTGAAATCCTCACACTGTTTGTCACATCATATATCAAAACTGGTGGAGATTAAATCCAAGAAAAGGAGCAGGCTTGATTGCGAAAATGACATGAGAGTGAGTCTTTCCAAAACAGAGCCACGCATTTCTCACATTGTTTCCAAACGGCAACAACAAAGGACACATTAAGATGCAATTGGTAGTGTTGGTATGGTTAGTTAACTGTTAGTAGTTCATGTATTGTATTGAATGTATTAATATTGTATCACATTTTGGTACAATTTTTTTAATTTCCTTTTGTTCCCATTAGTTAACAAATTATTGTTAAAACTTGAGGGGTTCGGTGAGTGGTCATGGATTTTTCTTGGGGTTCGGCTCCCTTGAAAAGGTTAAGAACCACTGCATTAGATCAACCGACTTTTTAGCCCACCCCCTAGTCCAAACTAGAACTGCCACCGTTTGCAAGAGGATGGGTTGGTTGAAGCCAACAGCAGAACAAGGAATTGCCTTTCGTGTGGACATCCTTTAAGGACGATTTCTCCATAAAACTAACAAAGTCAGAATGCGCCCAAGTGCCAATGCCTATGGAAGTGCTAACAAACGCTGAACACCATTTCATCAAAATAATCATATGCTGTCTGAATACTAAATTTTCTGTTTGCATTCTCCACATCAACACACTCCTTGACAATTATTCTAAACCCACCAACCCAGCAAACACACTTTCAGAGACAAAAAAATATCCCGAGTATTCTCGGTTTCAAATAGCGACATTAGAGAAAACAGAAAAACTCAAGTAACTTTGACTTTTCCTTATAGAACTTCACTAGGATATTTTCCGTGTCTGAAACGGTTTGTGCGTGACAGAAAGAAGTGTCACAGATCAGAAATTGTCAAAGAACGGAAAGCAAGTCTTTTGTTCTGTCTATTGGGCGACTGGCTGTTCTCCAGCAGGCATGTTGCGAATGATATCCGAATCACCTGAAAAATCAACCATACTCAGTTACAATATAAATTAAACAGACTGAATATATTATATTTAAAAACTGTGAGATACTTCCATAAGCGCCCGGAGGGGAAGGAGGCATTTCCCCCCTTGATTTTGTGCATATTTAAACAAATTAAATCTTTTGATTATTTTGAAATTATTACAACTGTCCCAACATGATTTTCAATGTGAAAAACACACTTAATTATTTAGGTAAAGTCAATGACAATTATTTATTTTAAAAGTTCTCACGTGTTCTGTGTTCAAGAAAAAAAACGTCATTTTGCCCCACACTACAAAAATTCCTGTGGATGCCCATGTATATATTACTGTTTATTACATGGGAATTATTTTATGAATCAAAGAAATACATATTGCAAATATACAATTTAAAATTGCACTGTTAAAATATTCTCCAGTCGTTATTACACAAAAAGACTGATAACAATTTGCTTCATTGGTTACGGCATTACTTTTGTATACATTATAAAAATGCACATTACACTCAATTTCATACTTAAGGTTTAATGTCCTAAAGTTAAACAGTGTAATGACTTATATACAAATATTTTACTAAATTGCTAAAATAATACAACTACAATATTTCAGTTTATTCACGCAGCCTATCATTCTTGACATTCTGTTTAGGTTAAACAATAAAAATTCCTTAAAATCAAAACATTCAAACACTTCAGTCTCAACACTTTAATGATTAACTGCATTGGCACACTCTCGTCATGTGTAATTAGCAAGCTAAATTAGGAACGACAGTGCAGCTAAAAAAAGAATAATGAATAAAAAATTAAATATAAGTATGTACCTGGATCGGTGATGCTGAGTGTTGTAACACGGAAAAGCTTCCCGCATCCTGTGCCTAATTCCAGGTTGTTACCGTTGTAGTGGTGGACTCCCGTCTTCGCAAGCATGGCATAGTACTCAATCTCGCTTTTCCTAAAACAGAAGTTGCTTCTTTTTTTACCACCGAAAATTACAACATAACCAAAACCTGATTTCTAACCTCATCAGATGCACAAACTACCTGTACTGCCACAGGAGTAATGAAACTGGAATCAACCACTTGTCATTGCTTATGTCAAACCACAATCATCACCAATTAAGTCTATTAGCAAGTTAATAGCGCACCATAGCAATTTATAACTTTGGTGTAACACCAAAATATGTCAATACACCTTTTGAAGGCCTTCTCCTCAGCTAATAACAGTTTATCACTGCCAAAGCTGCTCCAACATGATGGGTTTCAATGTTAGGCAGGGGCCTATTTGTTACGCAATGATCGTGGGCTGACGCTGTGGTGCAGCGGGATGTGGCAATGTAGCGGTATGTTCGGTACCTTGTAACTTGAGGGTCACAGGTTTGAAGCCATTGCGTAGCGACTTTGGACGAGTTGCTCACCTACAATTGTCCAGCGCTCGTGAATAGGCTGGTGCCCTGCGCTTGGCCATCGAGTGGCGCTTTAGAAGTTTGGAGATTAACATTATGAATAGAGACATGTGTGGCACATTTCCACATAAAATCTTCTGTCACATTTCACCATATAAGCTGTCACATGACACTTGGTGAAAAATATTTTTGCCACAAACCTGTGCTTTCAATGCACGGACACTATGAGGACCAATCAAACTGATGTGACACTATACACTGCCAAATGGCATCAATTTTCATGATGTGAACTTTGTCGCATGATTCCAAACGACCATCAGCCACTGCTTTAAAATCAAATCAATTTCAAGTTAAACAGTTAATGACTTCATCGCAGCCTTTTGGACTCCGAAGTCGGTTTAAGACTTGAATTTCGGTTCTTACACTGAACCTTGAGATTTAACGCAAATCACATTTGTCCAATGTTAAATTTCCTGTATTAGATAATGCTCATTTCCCGAGTCTTTTCTGGTGACTAGGGAAAAATAACAGGCCATAGTAGTCATAGTCATTGTCATTTCGTTCTCAACTTAAAACTTGCCCCTTTCATTTCAAATTGCTTATCCACCCTAGACTGCCTCTCTGTCATATGGGCTGATCTTCTGGATATTGATCTGATTACACAGCTTGGTATTGGTGAGCCATCAATTGATCATAATAGTCACTAATTACAACTAATTGGGTAGAGCATACAGGACAATTAACAGTCAAGCGAGGTCTTGTAAAGTTATGTCTACAGGTTAGAGTGTGTTAGCTCAATGGTATATCAGTCAGCAGCCTCACTTAAGCCCACCTGTAAAAATGCAACTATTGGCAAGTCTTTCATAGTTTTAGAGGAATGTATGAAAGTCACTTAATTTTTTTAACAAAATTCTACAAATACAAGATAGCAAGGTAATTGCATACACCTCAGTTCACAACACATTTTTCCAGCACACAAGGAAAGAAGTTTTACCTCAGAGGTGGGGTGTTATTAGCGATGATGACCAGCTTAGCCTTGCCCTGACGAAGGGTTTTCAGAGTCTGCTGATAACCCAACACAAACTTGCCACTTTTCATCACAAGGGCAAGCCTTGAGTTGATGCTCTCAATGGTCTTCTTCTGTAAAATGTAACCACAATTCAATAAGGTGTTCGATAATCAACAGATTAAACTTCACACTTTGCAGGCACCTCGCCCTTTTAAATCTAACTTTAAATACGATACTTTACAAGAATTCATCGACAGAAAATACTCGTTTAATTCTAGTCTTGACCAGCAGGCTGCCTTTCCAAAATGCTTACGTCATTAAAATCACCATCTACTTACTAAAAATAAATTAAATTTAAAACTAAAATGATCAATTAAGCCCATAACACATATCCATAGTTTACTATTTTACAGCTCAATGCTGCAACGTCTTTTAAACTTATTAATCCGCCATGTAAAATTACTGCAACGTGGTGAACTATGTAAAAACTTCTGAAAAATACTCAAGTTCGCAATTATACACCGATTGAACTGATACAACTTATTTACTTATGTCACTGTTTATTCTACAGCCTAACCGTTTTCTTCTGAGGGGCCATTTTCTCAGTTTTCAATGTTTCTGTGTAAATCACTTGCAAGACTTTTACTCGCACGCGGACCGGAAAAGAATATAATTACGGAAGTGACCTCAAATCTGCCAAAGATAAAATATTATAACGGATTCGCTTAAACTTTATTCTGCGCTAGGATGAAGCTTCTGGTAAATGTAAAATACAAAATTACACGTTCTTTGAAAGCAACCGTATGGCTTGAAGCGGCTGAAGCCTGCTCATTTTTCAATGCGTTCATTGATTCTTCACCATCGCTACTCGTTAGAATGGGTGCCTCGGATCTAGCTGGGGTTCTTGGTCCAAAATACCCTCTAATCTGGAACAGATGCATCTGAAAAGTTTCACGCGGTATTTGGCTGTTGACGGGAGAATGTTGAAGCTAAAATTACGATTACGATGTGTTTGCATACTCGCTACATTCTGACTTTAATCATAAAGGCGCTTTAGAACTGGTGAAGTTCTTTTACTACATTGAAGTACGAAATCTATTTTTCGGATTTTTGCGGACCGACTGTTTTGAGTGCTCACCTTGTAACGCGGGGAGTACGGTTCGATCCTTCTCTACTGAGACGCGGTAACTGTGGATAAGGACTTTGAACAAGTCCTCCACTCACAATTACTGCTCAGCACCATCGATTGATTCTTGGTCAGTAGATAGTAAAGCTTTTTATTATTATCATCGTTGATTCGTTATTTCCATAAATGGAATCTATATGACACACGCACACACACGAACATACACACACACACACACACACACACACACACACACACACACACACACACATACACACACAATTATTATATATGCATATATATATATATATATATATATACAAGTTTACGCCAGTGTATATATATATATATATATACACTGGCGTAAACTTGTCCAAAATATTGGAGGGGCAAGAGGTCTGGACCAGAGGGGCAAAAAACAAGTTTTTTGAAGATGAAAAGTCGTTTTGTGTTGTTGTTTTTCCTGTTTTTTGTCTTTTATAGTTTTTGTTGTGTTTAAGATTTTCGGATTTCGGATCATAAAAATCATGAAAAATGGCATGAACAAGAGCTCCAACTCAGTTCGATTCAGTTGCGATTTCCGAAAATTAAAAATCTTAAATCAATGTTATTAAGATAACCTCTACAAAAATACAAAAATAAGAAATTAATTTTTTTTTAAACAAAAAACAAATTTTGTGGATTTCTTTTCCTTTTTTGTTTAAAACCAAAATCCGAAAAAAACTTTTTTCACCTCTGGTCTGGGCAGTCAGCAAAGGCTTCCGGTGTTACGTTAATGCGTATGAAATGGGGTGATTTGTTTGCATTTAAATTTGTTTCATATTGAAGATATTGAAGACAAAAATAAATCTTTGTTTTCATTATGAATTTCTGATAGTATTTTAGTTCTGTGTCTCTGTTTTTCTTTTTCTGAAGAAATTTGTCTATATTGAAACATAATATTTTAATTTTTAAGAAATTCTCCTCTCGATTTTTGGGGGGCATTGCCCCGGCTCCTTAATTATTGGTGGGGCACGTGCCCCGGCTGACCCCCCAGAGTCTACGCCTATGTATATATATATATATATATATATATATATATATATATATATATATATATATATATATATATATATATATAATTATATATGACTTTACACACACAGCACACACACAACAGTTCTGTGGCACTTTCTGTG
>OY744610.1:53198135-53260635 GCA_963556255.1 Allolobophora icterica
CGACTACTACTCAGAGGCGCTCCCGACTACAGCATTTGATACTGTGCCGGAATTTTCACGCCGAAGCGCCACGAGCAATTGCGAGTGAAGGACTTGCCCAAGGTCCGTACGCAGCGGCTAGAGTGGGATTCGAACCTGCAACCCTCCGGTCACAAGGCGCCGAACTTACCACTGAGCCACCACGCCCCACGAGATGCAGGATTGATGCTCGTTAGGGATGTGGTGTGCCGTCCTGCGTGTTGCTTGCACCAGTAGCGGTTTCAAGAAGACATGATAGGCCCTAAATGCACGCTTCCTTATCTTTTCCTCTGCTGCGAACGCGATTGATGTTTGGTCATTAGATAGTGGCGCTTAATAAAATTAAATAATACCGTGCTTGCGCAAAATTATCAATACTGGCTACGAGAGGTTATGTCCCTGGTTGCTTTACGGTGGTTTGGACATGCTGTCAAGGACGCTCCCGACAATGCACGAGATTCGGGCGAATTAGATCACTATAGTTTTTACGAGGGCAATACTTGTACCTTTATCTGGAAACGAACCTGACCTAACCTGCTAATGGCTTTTCAGTGCCTGTGAAATCTCCAAATTAGGAGATCACCTACTTCAAGATCATAAATTTAACCAGTTATTCTTTTATGACTGTAATGCGCTGATGGTCGCTATACATACATCTGCATTCTGCAGGCACGCTGTTTGATAATTAGCGAACAGTAGGCCTACATTCGAAATAAGCGACATTTCGTTATAAGCATGCACTTCGACAAAACAGCTGTCTGTTGTGGCCGGGCTATTTAGGCTACTGTTGTTCGAACCGGAAGTTCGAAATACCGAAGTTTTGCTGAGATTTAAGAGATTTAAATTGGACAATTATAGAAACATTACGTTACATGTGTATTTAATATCACAAGTTATTGGTGTTTAATTTCAGATGATATAACCAAGGACTTTGACGAGGACACCGAAGAGGAGGACGTTTTTGACGAAAACAGCAGTTCAACGCCCTCTGACAGCCCCGTCGAAGAGAAGTGTCTCGAAGAGACCCTATACCGCCAGGACAAGACACCGCCCATACGGGACGACCAGCCCACCACCAGAGAACCCAGCATTCACGTCGTCGACATCTTCATCTCACCCTCGGTCGACCTTAGGGCGGCGCCCGTCACGACACAGACATCCAACGACGACAACGCTTACGACTCGGACAATCCAGACGCCCAGACGACTACCGCTCGCACGGCGGACGCCACGCAGGACCCCGACGACAAGACAGGAAGCCCGCGCATGAACCTCAAAAATCGCCGAGCGAAGCTTATCCTACAACGCGCGCAGGCTGTCGAAATTACGGAGTCGGACGCCCTCGCGACGGCAGCCACTCCGTCAAGGTCAAGCGCACAAGGATCCCTGGATACTAATGACATAATTCACAAACCCAGCGACACAGAGATTATAGTCGAAGTATCCAGCAGAATTAAACCGCCTACAGAATCGCGGTTGAAACCGTCGAACGTCGCTGTTGACCCAACAGAACCTTCTGGAAACCCGATCGATATGGTCTTAAGCTGGCTCGACTCCCCGTGGATCCAGTTCTTCATCGCATTCGTAATGGGCGCAACATCCATCTCCTTGGTAGCCGATTTACCTCCGATCTATCTAGTCACTGCAGTAGCCTTACTGAGCATAGTCTGCTTCCGAGTTCTCGAAAATCGTCTGAAGGCTGGTTGAAGTCGCCAATTACAGCGTACACGATGCGTATAAAATGGTTTGCCTTAATTCGTTATAGTTCGAGATTAGTTCAAAACGTGGTAACAAATTTGACGAACTAAAGCCGAGAGACAATGTGGAATTTAAGTGTAAATCCGCAGAAACGACACTTCGGTCTAGCAAACGTGGAGCGATCACAGTCAAAATCATAAGGCATCTAACATTTTCGAGGTACAAGATGTTTTTCAGTTGCTTTCTGTTCTCGGTTATCAACTAAATTGAAACTTTGTTATTATCATTCACTACAAGTTGCTATTGCTGTGGGCTACAACTCGGCCTGGACATACACGATCTCCAAGGAGCCAGCTCTAACCATGCATAAGCCAAAATAACCTTAACTTGTTTGAATATCCTAGATCATCATAACAACCGTTACAAAACAATGTTGTACTTTGCGGTCCGCTGCGAATCGCTGACATACAGTTTCTTCAGCCTTCTTGTAACCTTCAATTTACACATCGATGGGATGTTATAAAAAAAATCTTCAAACAAGTCATCTGGCTTCGTTTCTTCTTGCCCGTTATCGTATCTATTTATCTATCAGCGACTTCGTGGCAACCACTAACATGCTTTAAACCAACGTAGTCCTTGCATTTGAGCACATATGATAGGTTCTCTTAAACAGCAAGCACTTCATAAAAATCCAGATCTGAACATCTGGTGATGTGTCAACCAGTACAAGTTTAAGAAGAACAGTCCCTTAAGTTAGCCCTGAGGGAGCCATATGTATGAAGTGTTAGCGACTTCATTTTCTTAGCCTCAGCATATAAGGGGGATGGTCAGTCCTCTCCCTTGCCGTCTCACCTTCCCACTGACAGTGTATGGTCAGTGTGCTCATCAAAGCTTAGTTGGATTGGAGGCACAACTGGAGCAGAAATCTCAAAAAAAATTCCTGCCCTGGCAGTGATTTGAACCCCGACCTCTCGGCTGATAGTCCAAAGTCCAGCACACTACACACTACACAGAGTTAAGGATAGCTTTAAATCATGGGCCATGACATTTACATAATTTGCTAAAACGATTCTAAGTAAATACTTGTTTTCTGTAAAATTCAAAACACATCTTTATTTCGTAATTAAACTTCGACAAGCCTATTTCAACATCGAAAACAAAATTCACTTACATTGCATATTTTCTATGCATCATAGCATAATTTTAACAACAATAATAAAACTGAGAACTACCAGTTCAGTGATCACTAAGAATTTCAAAGAAAATGTTCTCGAATAATCAAGATAGGAGTGCTGAAGAAAAACTTTGAGTAAAAGTGAGACATTACGAAGGAGTAAGAGCAAATTCTGTAGTTAGTAAAAAATTAAAGAGAATCACACCAAACACTAAGATCAGATAAATAATCTAACTCATTATAGAGCATATTGATTCTGTGATTATTCTCGGTAACATTCTACAGTTTTCTGAGTAGTTCAAACAATTAATTTACACCGAAAACGATCAAATTCTGCTGCAAAGGAAAGTTAGCGAGTTGCACTGGTTGACCCATCGTACCTAGACGGTCCCTCACTGCCTCTCGATCGGAGTCTGCTTCAGCTGCAGAAGAATCGACCGCATCCGTGAAACATCCTTCGTGTTGCGCGAACCCTTTGGATTGAAGTCGCATTGACGACAGACTCTCTCCCACTCGCCACCCGGTTTCTTCTCATCTCGTTCTTGCACAAACGCGTCCTCAGTTTCTCTAGAACAGAATTAGAAACATCCAAACAATGTAGGCGTCTCTTGAAAATACATGACAGAAAATGGCTGCATTCTCTTAATTCCACGTCAATGTTAATAGCAGCTTCTTAAGAGCCATGCTTTCAACCATCTAATCCAGCGCTTCCCAAATTTTTCAGTGTGACGGACTGGCAGAAATTTACTTTTCAGTGTGACTGACCGGCAAGAATTTTCCCATTGTCAGCAATCCATTGAATTACTATTTCTTCAACAGTTTTCATTTACAACAGCTGAAATACTTTTATTCCCAGAACAAATCTTGTAAACTTATATGAAAAGTATGGTTTTGATTGCGAGACAATTGTGTTTTTGAAGATAGTTCGAAGTGAGACGCAATAGACAAAACATCTATTTTCTTTTTTGTCCAGTTTCTTGACTCACTTTGCGGACCAGCAACTGAGGCCTCGCGGACCAGCACCAGTCCACAGTTTGGGAAGCACTGATCTAATAAAGACTTCTATGGACAAGGTAGCCGATTGGCTCTAGCACTCTCCTTGTAACGCGGAGAGTAGGGGTTTGGGCCTCCCCTGAGATGGTTATTGTGTAGAAACCTTGAGCGAGTCCTTCACTCACAGTTGCTCAGCACCAGTGATTCATTAGATAGTGGCACCCAATTAATGCGAAACGATAATACTAAATAATAAAAACAATTCTATAGTAATTATTGTAATGCACAGAGTCCTAGAAAAACAAAACATCTAAAAAATCCAAGATGTCAGGAAAGTAGTAACTAATTTACGAAATATGTTGAGTAAAGCATGCAACATAGCTTTACTGAAGAACCAAAATACATACACTGTAAACCAACATCTTAAACAGTCTAGTACAGCGTTTCCCAAACTTCTCGGGTCGCGACCCACTTGTGAATACCTTGGCAGTCTCGGGACCCACTGTGTAAAATTAAGCATTGTGTACTAAAATTTGCGGTAATACTGCAAACGGCGGTCCCAAATTATAAAATCGGTATAGCGCATAAAAAATAATCGTCGTTGATCCCACTTCTAGTTTCAGTTATGTTTTCATCGATGATCCAACTTCTAGTGTGAGCTAGATTTTCATCACTCTTCCAACTTCTAGTTTAAGTTTTACTATGAAACGTTTTCATCGCTCGTGCACGGCGCTTAAAACGATATATTTTCATCGATATCCAACTTCTAGTTTGAGTTTGATTATGTAACATTTTCATCGATGATCCAACTTCTAGTGTGAGCTATATTTTCATCAATCTTCCAACTTCTAGTTGACTTTTACTAAGAAATGTTTTCATCGCTCAAACCCAGGATTTATTTAATTTTATAATTTGGGACCGCCGTTTGCAGTATTACCAAATTTGCTTCGTAAATTGGTATCGAAATATGCGGAGTTACGTACAGCCCTTAGAAAATAAAGCATTTAAAGGAAACTTAGGTAAAAACAGTTCACAATATATTGCAATCCAGGTAATTAAGCCCAATCATAGCCAATTATTGTTGCTGCAAAAAATAAATGTTTCTTAAACAAATTTGGCGACCCACTTGCCAGAGCTTCACGACCCACTTTTGGGTCGCGACCCACAGTTTGGGAAACGCTGGTCTAGTATACATGACCCTGGTGGAGAAATGGAACAAATTACTGTGAATTGACTTGTTTATATTCTATATGAGCTGCTACCTTAAGGAAGTTATGGTAAAAATTTACAGATATTATGTCCAATATTTATGCACTTTGTTGTCTAAATATAGAATACTGATTTACCAGAAACTGTAAAAAATTAAACCTCTTTTTACACACTGCTTTTAGCAATGGAATTTAGTCTTTAATATAGCATGCGGCAGAATACCGTTCATAATTACATGAGCTTCATATGCCAACACATTAATTAGATCAAAGAAGCAATATTAGTGATGTTAGGTAAAAGGGCACTTTGTGGCTGATCTAGTAAGTGACAAGTGGTCCTTTTCTGCAGCAAAGGCACTTTGTGGCTGATCTAGTAAGTGACAAGTGGTCCCTTTGTCCAGCAAGTTCTTATGTACTGGTGCATGTAAATACATTGCAGAATGTTGCCATTTTTATACGACAACCACAGAATGTATATATATATACATTATATCAAATCCCAAAAATCTTTTTTAGGCTTAAAAACCACAGTTCCATGCATCAATGCATACTCAAATAAACAGAAATCGAGAAAAAACACTGCTAAAGAAACCGTATATTGCGAAGAGCTGCAGCACGAACCGATCAAGCAGCCAAAATATGATAAACATCACCAGAAATGCCCAATCTGCTTTACGCAAAATAAGAACTGGAACACATATGAACCGAACAACATCAACACTAACTTAAACTCAAGTCATACCCCTGAGGCGACAGTCTGCATTTTAAAATACGAAAACAATGTAATATAGTCTTTACAACTTCTAAGGCACTTTAGTAACCATAACAATGAAACTGTTCGATCTCTCAGACTGCAGTGACCTTCAGACCTCGACAACAAATCTCATCTTCCTGGACTCATTTCATCCATAGGCTGTCTCCGCATCTTATCAGATTTCCCTAGAGCTAGGCTTCAAACTGAACTCATCATCCTAGAATTTGGCACTCGTGCCGATTTTGCTCATCAATAACAACTCAGCAATGCTCTGAGCATTATCACGCTAATCCTATACAAGTTCTCGGCTTATTACTTTTACAACAATTTTCACATAATCTAAATCAAGACAAGAACTATGATGGATTTAAAACTTGCCACCAGGACAGCAGAAAGCTTCTAAACCAGAACCTCTGTATAACATGCATAGTTATCATCTCAATTCTTTTATAATGTGGTTCAGAACAAATTATCTTCAGCACTGACAAACAGCCTTAGCACAGTGCAGCCTCATTATAAATTTGAGCCCGAAACAGTCCCCAAATGCAGAATTACAAAGAGGTTCCAGTGTATTATGCAACACACAAAGTTAATCAAGTATCCTGAGAAACACACAAAGTTAATTGAAGTATCATGGGAAAGAAATGGGGGATGCTATTAATTGGGAAGCATTTGATCTGGTTAACTTGCATCATGCCTCACTACTTTTAAATTCACACAGGACTTAGAAGCAAAAGCTTCAGTCAGTACAAACTTTGAAACTAGTGTAAAACCCTTAAAATTGAGCAACATTCAGCAAAGCTAGAAGCAGAATAACCAGTACTAAGCCAAGCCTCATAAGCTGTACTTCAGTATACAATTAATTAAACAGTACACTTTCCACCTGAAGGAAACTTGCATATGTAGAATGCAGAATGTAGAATGCAAAAAAAACCAGGAAAACATAACGGACAGCTGACATAATAGACTGGATCTGACATGATAAGTTTGTGGATGTCTAGATAAAGCAGACAGTAACGAACCTGTTGACCTTCTTCGATTTGTCTAGTTGTTCTTCCCGGTGTTTATGCCAGTCATCTAACTCTCGCCTTGCCTGCTCTCGCCACTCGGCCTTCTTTTTCTCGGACTCTGCATCTGAATTTGATAGAACCATCAACATCAAAGCATTACGAAACACCACAGAGAGACAACAATAGAGGAATAATAATAATAATGACAATTTCTATGGCACCGTAACACAGCCTTGTCATTACAAAGGTGCCTACACAAAACTATAAAGATCCCAACTGTGGAAAAATTGCACCAGTGGGGCACTACCTGTGTCCGTTTGGCTCCGCATGATTAACACGGCAAGGCTCACCTGTGCGTGCGAGCATGTCTGTGACCAAGATAGCAAATGAGATGCAGACAGCAAGTGCAGTAGAAACAGAGTGTGAGCAAGACAGACAAAAGTGTGAGCATGACATGATGCCTCTCTTACAGATTTCGTTTCTCTCGATTTTCAAACAGTACAGTTCTGGATTCTGGACTCAACCACATTGAGAGCAGCTTGCCAATCTAGTTCACCATAACAGCAACCAACAACAGTTCGTTAATACAGTAGCACAATACAGAAGTCATGAGACTTAATAAATAGCACATCATACCTTTCTTCAGAAGCATCTGCGCCTGTTCCTCACGCCAGATTCTGATTTTCTCCGGCTCAATACGCAGCCGGTCCTGTTGCTTAACCGAAGTGTATGCATCTGAACTGCTCTCCTCTGTATTGCCCTGTTTCAGACAATAACAATGTTCAGTAATAATAAAGCTACTATAATAATCTTAGGGGTCCGACATACTCTACCCATTATGGCTTTTTTTGGTGTACCATCGGTTGACTCCTTCTGCATTAGACACTGGCGCAATAGAAGTTACTAATTACAAAATTATACAATAAAATTGGAAGGATTTCCTCAACAGACCACATGACTTGGTCAAGGATTACTAATTTTACCTTGCACAATGTGAACGGAGTCTTGACTTCAGCTGTGAACAGCACAGCCATAACAGAAGTCCAACAGCACAACATTTCCATTAATTGTTTGAAATACAGAACTGTAGAATATTATGGAGAATAATCACCGAATCAATATGCTTCAATGAGTTACATCATTTATCTGATCTTAGATTTTAGATATGACCAGAATCTAAATTCTTTGAAAATAAAAAAGTGCATAAATTTTTACTGAAAAATGACTGTAAAATCCACAGATAAAAACAAAAACTCTTTGCTTACATAATCACCTGAACCACCCGTGCCCGAGCCACCAGTGAAGGGGTCGAAACCCACATCAGCCGAGTTGACTATGGTACCATAATCGTGAGGTGCATTGAACTACAAGTTCAAAACAAAACACATAAGAAAACCCAACAAATCTTTCGTAAGTACTGTTATTGAGGCCTGAGCTCAAAGCTTAATTTGTATCTAGCCTAGTTCTTCTCGTTACTGAATGTGATGACTAAATTACTTACTATCCATTGCCTCCTACCTTGAGGTGTCTCGGAATTCATCACAGGAAGCCAGTGATCTTCCTCTTTTGAATGGATCACAATTACTGACAAGTTTTAATTCACAGTGGCACAGGATTGACCATCTTTAGAGTCAAGCTAAAAGTGCTACAAAAGTCTGGATAAGACTAGGCCCCCAAGTGGTGGATAAGCATAACCATGGAGGAAGGACAGTCCCTTAAGCTAACCCTGATAGGCAGCCATAGGTATAAAGTGTTAGTGGCTACATTTCTTAGCCCTGGTCAGGATTTAAACCCCTGATTTCTCTACAGACTGTCCAGTGTGCTAACCATTGGTAACCACTAAACCATCATGTATAATTCTAACCAGAATTCAACTGCAACAATGAAACTGGCCATCTGTTGCAAATTCTAACAGATAAAATACATTATTGTGGTCTCTTTTTGTTATTTTACTACCCCACCAAACGCCAGCATCACATACAACAGGACTTTGTTATTCAGAAGCGGTATATGGCCCATAGAAAGTATACAAATACATTGCATACTTCAGTTCAAATGGTTTACGTGGACTCTTTCTCAAACAAGTATCAAGCATTATACAATGCAGTCCTCTGTTTAAAACAAAAAACTAAGGTAATAATTACTCACATCCTCGTCGAGAAAGTCGGTTGTTTTGGCAGGGTCACTTGATCCAAAGTCATCTTTCAAGACAACAAAAATGGAAATAAATTATGTCACGTATAATTAGACAAAAAATAGCACACCAAAAAATTATTTCCAATTAAATGACTGGTTAATGTATGCATACGTTTTGAGAGATTTTTAAAAGCCGCAATACAATCGATTCGATACAATATATATACAAATTCATTTTCGACAATTAGCAGGAACTGGAACACATTTACACGATCTTAGCCCTGTGATTGTGGCATATTATGGTGCAATAATGGTGATCGTGGTATCGTAGGGTGCGCCAACTGGAAAATGGCAACGTAATAGATGATAGCGCGTTAGTAAAGGCGTAAGGAATTTACCGAAATTGTCCTGTAAATCTGCCAATTCGTCTTGCTCTCTCTTCAAGAAATCTGCTACAATGTCCTTCTCGTCCGGTTCAGCGCCTGTAAAATCTTCGGCATCATCAGACATTCTTAGTGATGGGGAACGACAAAAATCCGACCAAATCAAACCTAATAAGCCCAGCTCAGGTAAATAGCCACGCCATATATAAATGGCAGCCGGATGTTACGCACATATCGTGTTCCTTATGTTGCGCTTTACCTCGATGTGTTGCTATCTCCACAGTATTTATACTGTGCTATCTCAAAATATGCAATATATTTAAACATAATTATTACATTCTGCAGCGTGCTGTTTATGTCTGTTGATCAAATGTAGCCTTTCCTGGTTCAAGAGACTTAGAGACCTATTCTATTTTTGTGTCCGAATTTTTTGGCATAAGCACTGTTGTAGGCAGGGCCGGATTTAGTAGTCTTCCGCCTATACGCCGACACTGAATGCCGCCCCTTGTGCAAACTCAACATATAAATGAAATTACCATAATATTATCTATATGCTATCGTTATAATGGGGTTAATGCCTTCAAAAATATTGTAACTTATTTAAAAGGCTGTGACTAGCGGACCGCCAGGCGGCCCGCTAGTATTTCGAAACTTGCAGGCCGCCTGGCGGTCCGCTAGTGAATACGATATTTTGTGACTAGCGGACCGCCAGAGGGCCCTGATATTTCAAATACTAGCGGGCCGCCAGTAACGTGATTCCACCAGAAGCCCTTTCAAATCCGAATCCTTGGGCCAAAACATTGGCTACACTAACCCTAAGACTAACCCTAAACGTCTCAAACCTGTCACTGAAAGACCCCCAGTCGGGACGGTAACGACGGTTGCTTTGTCCTTCGATTTTTATACTTTCTGCGGCCATAGGCCCCGCTTCGTGCAGCATAATCGCAGCGAGGAATCTTGGGACGTGCAGCCTTCTTCTGCGCATACTTTTTCTTGGCGTCACGCATTGTAAGAATACTAAACTTAATCGATTCATAGGCCCTACAGTTTTTTGGAATTTCTAAGTCGTTAGAGCTAAAAATTTGACCAACATAAATGAAACTGTCCGTTACGGCCGCCATATTGCTTATGAAAGTAGCCACGTTCTGGAATCACGTGAGGTCTTACACGTGACTGGCGGCCCGCTAGTTTTTCGAAATTTGAGGGCCGCCTGGCGATCCGCTAGTCACTTCGAAAATACAAAAGGCATTTTTAATAACATTTTGCACGAAAAACTTTTGAAAATACGAATTCGGAATTCTCTGCAGTCTGCATTTAGAGTTGTTTTGATTGAATAAATTAAAATCTTATGTTTTCATTAAAATGGCGAGTAGTCCGACTTGACAATTTTTGTGTAAGGAAAAGAAGTCTTGGGCTGAATGTGATTTCTTGGGTCTTGGTCTTGGCCTTGGTCTTAGTCTCGAGGTTCAAGGTCTTGGTCTTGGTCTCGAGGTTCAACGTCTTGGTCTTGGTCTCGAGGTTCAAAGTCTTGGTTTTGGTCTTGGCCTCGAGGTTCAAGGTCTTGGTCTTGGTCTTGAGGTTTAAGGTCTTGACAAGACTGCTCGTAAATCGTAAGTGAATGTGAACTCAATGCAATGTAGCCTATGTGAATTAACTGAAACCATTAAATGTCCGTTTGTGTCTTAACATAATTATTTGAATTTATTTCTAAAATTATTTTCAGACTGAGTGGATATGGCCCACCTTTCGATTTAAAAGTAGGCCCTAATGTATATTCTATTACTGTGTTAATGACTGATGCACTCGTAGCCGAAAAAGGTAGTTTACGCACTTTAACGGCTAGCCGAGAAAGGTATAGGGGCTTTTACGGCTAGCCGGAAAAGGTAGTTTACGCTCTTTTACGGCTAGCCGAAAAACCAGCTGTAAATTTGCTCAAGCCAGCCGTTAACCAGAAAAATTACAGCTTAGGGGTATACTCAGAGGCGTAGCTAGGGGGGGAGCAGGGGGAGCGGCCGCTCCCCCTGAGACCATTTTCCACGATGCGGGGCCTTTTTCACAGTTTACTTATTCCAATCGTTCAAAATTTATTTATTCCAATCGTTCAATTTTTTTTTATTCCAATCGTTCGAACGACATAATTTGTTTTCTGGAACTCTAGAAAGACTTTGCGAAACCAGATGGGCATTCAGAAATTCGGCAGTACATATACTCTTGCAGAATTTACCAGAACTAATAGTTGCCCTGCATATAATATACTCGTGAATGGTGAGATTAAAAGCTGCACTACGAAACAGCTGACTGAGGCAAAGGGTAGGCCCCCTATGCTTGTAACCCTTGTTACGTTCGAATTCTTAGTTTTAATATTCTGGAAAAAGTGCTAGAGAACTTGCTTTCAGTTTATCCACATATTTACAGAGAAGTAGCATTGATTTGGTAACACCTCATTTGATTCAACTTTATGAAAACGATATTAAAATATGCGAACTGAATTCAAATTTGTGTTTGAACGGATTGAGATTGAAGCAACCGAGCTGGTTCAAAAATGTGATATTACTGCTGACTATAGGGGCCTAAACAACACAGAGTTCGAAAAAGAGATTCCATCAGTGGATAACCGAATATCTTATTAATGGTTGAAACCTAAATAGTGTCACTACTCACTAGATTGTGTCACAAATCTTGACTTCAGTACTGTTCCTCACTCTACTATGGCCTAGTTTCTAGTCGTTTGGCGTGCCTTAATCGAGTGCAATGCTCTGCGGCACGTCTTATTGGTCGAATACCAAAATTTGGTCAGGTCTCTGCAGTCTTGTTGTCAAGACCTTAAACCTCATGACCAAGACCAAGACCAAGACTTTGAACCTCATGACCAAGACCAAGACTTTGAACCTCGAGACCAAGACCAAGACTTTGAACCTCGAGACCAAGACCAAGAATTGAACCTCAAAGACCAAGACCGAGACCAAGACCCAAAAATCACATTCAAGCAAAAACTTCTTTTTCTTACAAAAAAATTGTCAAGTCGGACTACTCGCTATTTTAATGAAGACGCGAGTCTTTTATTTTACTCAAGCAAATTAACTTTAAATGCACACTGCAGAGAATTCCGAATTCATATTTACAAAAGTCCTTCATGCAAAATGTTATTCCAAATGACTTTTGTATTCTTTAATCAATTCGCTCAGAATTTTCTGACCAAGATGTGCCCTGTGCGGTCTCATAAAACTTTCGCCATGTGAAAAGATACTTTCCATAGGTTCTGAAGTCGCTGGCACACACTGTAGCTTTTCAAGCACTGGATTTAAATGTACAAATCGTGAGCCTTTTTTAAATCCTTCCAGATATAGCATAACTAAGTTGCTGCTGCCGATGGCGAGACCAAGACCAAAACTTTGAACCTCAAGACCAAGACCAAGACTTTTGGTCTCAACACCAAGACCAAGACTTTTAAAAACGAACTCGAGTGCACTCGAGACCAAGACCTTGGTCTCAAGGACAACAAGTTTGGGTCTCTGGTTATATGCTGTAGGTCCTGAACTGGCTCCAGCCAACTGTCAGCCAGCGTGCAGTATAAGGGTTGTTTCCCTGGTCTGGAGGTGCTTGCTGGGATGCGCTCCAGCTTATCTGCGGGTCCTTTAATTGCAAACCCATGCTGGGAGTTCAGGGTAGTCGCCACCTCCGATCTTTGGGCAAAGGGGTACTCATTGTGCCTTTTGCCCGCTCAGTCACCATGCAGAACCGTGTTTTTCAGTGGTGGGCCCGACGGCTTCCCGGATCTATGCCTGGTGACCCTGGTCCCGATAACTCCCTCTTATACATTCTATACTCGATTGAAAACTGTATTGTTTGGCCGTGCAGGAGTCGGGAGCACCTCTGAGTAGCCCCCCTGAGGAGGTGCTATATAAATACTCGAATGAATGAATGAATAAATAGCACAACTAACAGATTTGAGCATTTCACAAATGTGGCTTCCAAATTTAGTTGTGTTAATTAGATTCAAAGCATTTTTGCAACGTGAATGCCGATAACTATTTATTTTGGTAGTTGGGGCCTTTTTCATGTGCTCGCTCCCCCTGGTGTTGAAACCTGGCTACGCCACTGGGTATACTTCCATCCCAGCTCATGGGCTTGTAGGCCTACATGTGGATGCCTAGTAGGCCTACACGGCAGTGCCGTCTTAACAGCATTGTAGCCTACAATGCTGTTAATTTACGATTGAAAGACAGTTTCGCTAGTGATGTGGATTATAACGAAGTAATCGATAACTTTGCTAAAATGAGTCCTAGACGAAAAAGGGTGTTGTAATTGGTTTGTGTTTGTACTGCTATGTTATAGTATACTGGTATACTAGGCTACTGATTTACTGTACATATTTCGTTTGCCACCTTTTGGGTGTTTCTGTTTTCTATTTAAAATAAAAAATGAATACATATAATCATAATGAATGTAATTAATTGAAATTATTTATTTGGGTAATTGGGGCCTTTTTGATGTTTTCGCTTCCCCTGGTGTTAAAACCTGGCTGCGCCACTGCCCATGGCGACTGCACAGCGTGCCCAATTAAGACGGCACTGCTACACGGTGGTCCATTTGTTGAGCGCTTGCCTTAATTGCAACCGTTGTCTATAGGTTCCTATAGCAACCAGAGAGATCCGTCAGGCGAACCAGCTTAATCACAAGCGTTAGTTTCCGGTTTTACAACGCTTATTTAACCCTAATCAGTCTACTTGTTCTGCTTAGCATTTCTAGTCCACGGTTCTAGTGAGAAGTGACGTCAACCGGAAGAGATGCCATCTCTGTCGACGTGAATCAGACCGGAAAGTCAGCCGCAGGTGCTCTACCTGTCACAATCCTGTTTGCTCAACGCACAATGTAGGCTACAGTGCAGCAGTCTATACGTATGTGACAGTTGCAGTGGCGTAAACTTGTCCCAAAAAATTTAGGGAATTGAGTCTGGAGTCTGGACAATCAGAATCTCTGAGCCTCAAGAGCTAGACTTAATAATTGAATGTCATCATCGCTAGGCCTAGTCATCCGATCCTCGTTAAACTTAAACGCAGCTTCCAGTCCAAGTTCGTCAGTTAACCAGCCGGACAGGAAACAAAGCGAAGACCTTTCGACGACGCGTTTCTTTACATGTAAATTTGCTTCATATTGAAAATATTGAAGATATAAACAATTCTTTGTTTTCATTATGAATTTATGATAGTATTTCAGTTCTTTGTCTCTGTTTTTGAAGAAGTTTGTCTATATCGAAACATAATATTTTAATATTTCAAGAAATTCTCTCGATTTTTGAAGGGGCTATGCCCCCACCCCAATTATTGGGGACACGTGCCCCGGCTACCCACAGAGTCTACTCCTTTGGACAGTTGCATGTAAAACTTGCATCAGACTGATAAAACTGACAAATCTGTGTAGCATAGTAAATACAAGACCGATGACAGTGTTAATAAGTTGGTTTTTAAAATGACGTTTCATTACAGCATTTTGAGTTCTTAGCCGGATAAAGAAATCATATTTTCCCTGCACGAAAATTTATGCTTATGCCATTAATTGATTATGGTTAAGCTTCTGGTGCAAAACAAGTGGACATTTACTAATGACATCGTGTAAAGTAACAAGTAGGCCCAGGGGCGTAACTTTAGTCTAAAAAGTGGGGGTACCAATACTTTGGTCTAAAAAGTGGGGGGTACCAATTTCTTCTCCACTTTAGCTTTTCGCATGGCGCCCATTTTGAACATATTCCCTGTCAGTATTCTCATTAATTTTGGTTGCCGGTTTACCTGTGTATCTAAGTATTTTCGTACTTTTGGTGTTGACTGCGTTCTCTGAGAAGGCACAATAATAAAATATTGATTGACATTGCTTAAAAAGTGGGGGGTACAGTACCCCCCAGTCCAAAAAGCGGGGGGTACGGGTACCCCTCGTACCCCCCACAAATTACGCCTATGAGTAGGCCTACTGATTCACATAACTCATCGTTCATAAGACAATTTCATGTAATGACAATAGTCTGAAACTGCGTTATTACAAATTCGCATTATTTGTTAAATATAACAATTTCTTTGTGGAAACTTGAAATCCTTGAGAAATTAAAACTGTGTCGTCTGCATGCAATTTGACGCATTCACAGAATGCTTTTGTTCTGGGACAAATAACAAACATGTTGATCATTTGCGACCCCGACCGTAGGCCCTAGCGGTTAAGTCGTTTGGTGTGCCGGTGTGGTTATAACGACGCCGCCATGCCAGAGATGATTGGCGTAGTAGCCTACAGGCGTTAGTCAAGACATAATTAAGAATATAATAGAAGAGAAATGTCACGAAGTCATTCATGATGTGAACTTTTTGTAATGCTCCTCTCATTATCCGCTTCCAACTAATGAATATTCATAACCACTGTTTACAAATGATGACATTCCAACGGACGTTCGTTTCACACTTAATTCAACGTAAATTTAAATATACCGTAAATGGCTGCTCTTTTAAACTAACGGCTTAAAACGGGCTTAAGCTAATTTACCTAGATGGCGCGAATAGGCTAAAACGAACGAACTTAACGGGTTTAAACAGGCCAATTTACTTAAGCCGTGCATAACGAAAACTTGCTTTCATTTTAATCGCCCGATTCCCGTTTTTAAAATTGGGCTTAAAGAACTAGTCTATAAATAGGCTGGTAAAGTCAGGATTCATACCAGGCAGGTGGGCAGTCAGATGGCTATGACCGATTTTTTAACATTGAAGAGGCAATATCTATATAAATAAGGAGAAGACTCTGTCTGTCTGTCTGTCTGTCACAGCGATCTTTGACCGCGATGCATTTCTACAGCTTTGGACCTTTTCACTCCAAACCTTCACTACTGTCTCGGGGTGGGCATTACACACCTAGTGTGAGGCTTCGCGTCCCCCGTTTTCACCGCTACCATGGTGTCCCGGGCCAAAACCTCTCCCAAACCCCCACTTTCAAAGAAATTCGAGTGGACCTATTTTCATTCGCCAGATGGCGCCGCCCGAGAAGATTCTGTGTATTTGACCGCCAATTCTGTTTCACCGGCATGCAATTCTAAAGATTCGCCAGATGGCGCCGTCGTAGGGATTTCACTTCACATTAACTTTTGTTGCTTATTCGCTACAGGGATTGAAACTTATACCTAAATTTGTTGCTTATTCGCTACAGGGATTGAAACTTATAACCCCGGCATTACACACCCAGTGTGAGGCTTCGCGTCCCCCGTTTTCCCGCTTCCATGGTGTCCCGGGCCAAAAACTACCCGGGCAATGCATTTTTAGCTGGTAAAAAACTTACACTAAACCTATTTTCACTCGCCAGATATCGCCGCTGGGTTAAGCAGCTACAGTACGGATTCGCTAGAGGGATTGAAACTTTCACTGAACTAAACCAGGCCAACGCCGGGTTAAGCATTTTTTGTTGCTTATTCGCTAGATGGATTGAAGCACCCAAAACGCCGGGTTAAGCAGCTTCGCGTCCCCCTTTTTGACAGCTACCATGGTGTCCCGGCCCAAAACCTCCGAAACCCGGGCAACGCCAGGTAAACCAGCTAGTAACTAATATTCGTGGGTTTACACAGGATCGTTGCTTCCCTAACATACTCTCCTGACCTGGCACCAAGTGATTACCAACTGTTTCCAAATTATAGAAACACCTCCGTGGATGGAGATTTTCGACCGATGATGAGCTCAAGTATGCGACGGAAGAGTGATTAATGGGGCAGTCAGAACTATTCTATTTTACTGGTATTGAAATACTCCGAGATCGTTACAAATTGTGCATTGACAGAATATTGTCACTATCCATGTATGTTGAAAATAAACGTGTGCTCATTCGTGTACCTTTTGTTTAAACAGGTTATGCTCAATACTTATTGAATACCCCTCGTAATGTAGTGAGGGCCTAGAATTTCACATTTTTACAGAAAAAACTGAGAAATATTAAGGTTCTGTCATTCTGCCATCCAGCCTTGCACCCAGGGCTTCTACCAATGTGGGAGTTGGGGGAAACGATCTCCCACGGTTGCCAGAAGTGGGGGGGGGGGGTTTAACGTTCTGGATATAAACTGGGGGTGTTGATTTCCGATAATATATTTTATTTATGTATCATACATTTGATCGACAACATGTTAGGCCTATCTTGAAGTAATTTACAGTTCTAACATACTTCTGAGCCGAAGTCGGCCAAAGTGGGGATGTTGGTCGAGGCAACCAGGTTGGGAAGCATTGGTTTAATCTAATGATCTAATGCAATCTAGTCCAATCTAATTACTTCCATTGCGTAGTGATCATGATCACAAGGCACCAATTAATTGGAAAGCAACTTCAAGTGAAATTATAGTGGAGAATAATTCATAATCTGATCACTGAAGGTCAGGAAAGTTACCTTGATCGAGATTTAATTATAATCTGGCTATTGAGCTTAAGACACGTACAATGTCGTACATGTACATGCATTCGGCCAGCAGGTGGCTGAAGGCATATTTTGAGAATGTTTCTAACGCTATCGATTGCTGCCAGGGGCCCGGGAACCTATGGCGCCAAAGGCGCCGGTGCTCACACAAGTTTTGGCTCTATGGCGCCGAGGCAGACGCATGCTCACACAACTTTTTGGTCAGTAATACAATAAAAAATATAATTTGTGTCCTAAATTGCAATAGTGATTAGATAAAATATGAGCGCCATTGTGAAACAGAGCCAAAACTTCAAACACGATGCGCTGATGGAACCTACCGAAAGCTGAAAGCCGGCCAGTGTCAGGTCAGGAAGGGTCAGTAAGCTATAAGTGACTGGAAAGAGAAGCGTATACTGGAACCTTACTCTCTGTCTGAAAGCTGCAACAGGTGTTAGATGCTAAAGGAAGGTTTCTCATAGTGACACACGCAATATATCATCCTACAAGGCTGATGCGAGAGTGGTTGGAATTTGGATATCCGATATAGAGATAAGAAACAGAACAATTAATTCTTAAGACAGCTGTAATGCATGTATACATGGAAGCCCGCACGTTGGGGACTTGACGCCTCCTGGATTTTGAAAATATATATATATATATATATACATACATACATACATACATATACATATATATGTATATATATTATACACACAATTAAGTGTAATATAAGTTTAAATAATGAAAATAAGTTACACCTACAGCTGGATGTAGTTGCCTACTATACTTCTTAAAGCAGTGTTTAACATCTCATGGCAACGTCGGCCGCTGAACGTTCTGCAGTAGGCTAGGTCTAGACACACATCATTCATTAACAGAAAGTTTAGTTCGACATGTATCTACGTTAATATATATACACACATACAGACATATGCCTATGTAGGGAGATATTGTGACAGCGGAACATGAACAGAAAGTTGCATATCTATGAATATATTATATATATATATATGGCGTATACATCAGCGTATCATATTTACAGCGATTAATTACTTTCAGACGGTGTCTCACGCTCCTTCCCATCCTAGCTCTCCCACGTCCCCAAACAAGCGCGCGACTTCGCCTCTGTAGGTCCAGAGGTTGTGTTAGACTGCAGATTTCCCAGGTCATGACCTAGCTGGACGGTCAGAGTGTTGTGGTATAGATGCCAGATGCTGTGGCTCTGTGTAAGTGTGCATTAGCTATCGTTTACAGGGCTGCTTTGTCTTAGGTCTGATGCAAGGTTTCTCCACTAAGTGAGTGGAACGATCTTGGGTCTGATGCGCTGAGTGACCTGCAGTGCACAAGTGAGCTGCAGTGCACAAATATTGAGATGGAGTCCTGTAGGATGCGGCCTTTACAGATGCATTAGATATAGGGCCTACCATACAGTCTGCAGATCAGTATACATGAAATATTTGTCAAAGTCGCATCCGAGTGCTCAGAGGTAGATTTCTCACGAAGTGTCTGTGCAACGTGTTCTTTCGGACATTATTACAGGATATTTTAACCGGTTTATTATAACCTTCACTATACGCTTGTCGCCAAACATTCATTACTCACTACATTTGTGACCGGAGTTCGACACTTTCGTTCTTCGCCAAACTGCGCTCATCACTGGTCGTTGGACACCTTCGCAGCTTGATCGTGGAAGACCTTAATTGTCAGGCAGGTAGGATAGACTCGCATACAAATAAATATTGACAAAGATCCAAGTTTGTATCAGTAGGCCTACAGAGGCATCGGCTTGGTATGATGTCTGGTCTGCTTCACCATCGCAAAGAGGACTTAAAGACGCAGACTTCATCGACTTGCTTGCTCATACTAATTTCTACCCTTCTAACCGTAAAGCTATTCTTATTCTCCTAACCATGCCAACCACTAAGCCTATGTGCAAGCGAAAGATCGTTCAGCACGCTGAGTGGTGTGAAAACCTGGCAACGATCTATATAATTATGGCAGACGACAGACTATCCGGATTGTGTATGATGAGTGTACACAGAGAAAAAGTTAGCAAGAATAAAGAATTCATAAATAATGTTGTAGATGAATTTGGCAAAGGTCATCGTCGCCTTCAGTTTCTTTTTAGCTAGGTGTATAGGCCTACACTCAGCATACAGTTTCTCAACAACAGAAGGGCCTATATTACTGACTTTATTGTACTTTAGAAATTGTGCACGTCTATGCTAAAATATATAGGCCCTAATTGTCTTCTTTTACTATGTTAGAATGTTTCTCTTCCAGTTGTACCCAAAAAGTATGGAAACTATAAATTCCTGCTTTCAATGCAAACTATAGTGCATGATGTGTATGACTTTTTGCTCTATATTAAAAGGGTTTAACCCTCCCCTGCATAAATTTCTGCGGGCGCTCATCCATGTATATATATGTATGTATATATAAATATATATATGTATATATATATATATATATATATATATATATATATGCATGCTTGCCGTGGTTGGCTCACTCAACTTCTAAACACTTCCCGAGCCTCTGATTGCTGCTTGCCATGATATACTGACTCTGGACAAGACTAGTGTTTCATGAAATTATTATATGATAGGGCGGCGCCTTGCATGGCTGCCAAACCGCTTGTTTAATTAAGATATTGATTGTACTTTCGTGTTTCAATGTAATCTTACTGCGTCTGTCGGTTTGAAATAATAAAGAATAGCCTATAATTATTATAATTATTATATAGGCTATTAAGTGTTTCAGTGCAACGAACCAAACAGAGCTTTCGACGCACATTGTCTTCACCTGTACATCGAACCAGGTGTAAAATAATTGTGCACTTGAGAGACCATGGCAAGTTGACACGTGGAATAAAAAGTGCTCGCAATTAAGGCTAATATTAAGAAGGAGAAAGAGAAGAAGAAGAAGAAGAAGAAGAGAGAAAGAGAGACAGAGAGACAGACAGACAGACAGAAAGAGAGAGAGAGAGAAAGACAGACAGAGAGACATACAGAGAGGAGAGAGGCAGATAGACTAATATATATATATATATATATATATATATCAGAGACAGAGAAAGTTAAAAACCTCGATCTTCTCGCAATATAACTTGTCCGTTAATTATGTCGCATGTTGCACGGAAGTCTGCTCCAAAAGGAGTGGCAGACATTGGCGAAGCTTCCGCGAATCTTAAGTATGGTTTCTGACATGGGTTTAGCTAGGCAGCTGAAACGTACTTCCCATATACCAGCATTTGATGATGATGATACTCGTTTGATTGATTCACCAGATGACAAACCGCACCGTGGCTTACAGAAAAATGAGTCAATAAGAAAAGATAAGAAAGAGATGTAACTAAAGTGTTTAGAATGTTAAGTTTACATTTGTTGTTGGCTTAGATGGTTTAAATGCTTATATAAAGCCCTTGGTATAAAGTTTTCATCGTCCTTACAGGGCAGTTCAAGACAGTGGGCTCGCGGTCGGAGGGCATATTGGAATTGGGTTAGTGGCGGGAACAGGCGTCGCAAGACATGGTCTCGATTCCCCTCGATGGCCTCGAGGAGATGGTCCTCCACTGCCCCAACCCGCTTCTCCATTGAGGCACCTCCTTCACATAAATAACCCAGGCGAGCTGTTTTGGACAGGAGGCGTTCCAGTCGTTGGCTGTCTGCTGCTGTCACGTAATCCCACCATGCTGGGGCTGCATACAGTAGTCGCGATATTTCATCAAGGCTACACAGTTGGAATCAGTTAGGGTCAGTGTGGGAGACCAATTTGGCCCATGGCGAATAAAGGTATAAGAGGAGAGGTAATGCCCTCTGCCCTTTTGTGCCGATGCACTGGTAACACCAATGCTCGTTCTTACATGAAAAATTACTGTTCGAACAAACAGTAAATAATGTAGTATTACAAATACGGATTCGATTGTGTTTGGATAATGTCCTCCTTTCAAAGTTCAGAACTGCACACAGGACCATGGGACAGAGTATCGATGGCGCTGAGCAATTGTGCTTGAAGGACTTATGCAGTAACCGCCTCAAGAAGACTCGAACCCATATACTCCGCGTGATAGACTAAACGCTCTGACCAATCGAGTATCGTGCCGTACCACTTAAATGTACAATTAGGGGCCATCCACATATTACGTACGCACTGAGGGGGGAAGGGGGTGGTCGGATTTAGGCGATTTTGCGTACGGGTGCGAACGGGGGGAGGAGGGGGGGGGGGACAAAATGTGTACGTACGCAAAATAAATTTCTAACTATGACGTCCACATTAGCCTATTTATAAACTCTGTATTGCCCTATAGTCGTCCGATGGCATTTTATTACATTATATAAAAGCCATGTGCAGTTATTCTGTGCTGTGAACGAGACACCTATAATTTGTCTATATTGGCCCTCACTCATCTTTCAATCTGGCCTAAAGTTCAGACAGCCTGGAGCTGTCAAGACACTTTCTGCAACTGGTCTTCCGGGGGGGGGGGGTGCGTCAAGCGTACGTACGCGGGGGGGGTGGAAGAAAGTATGCTTGCGAACAAGGGGAGGGGTCCAATTTTCCGGTTTTTTTTGCGTACGTAATATATTGATGGCCCCTTATATATCATAAAAAGTAATTTCACTGACTAGTTAGCTAACGATAGCCTTATTAAGAATCACTTAAAATAGACAACGTATAAATTACTTTTACCATGATAGGCTAGGCTGTATACTATCTGCGGATAAGGAGATATTTTGAAATGCTGCACCACATTTCCTTAATTTTCTAAAACTGTCAAGTCACCCACGATCAATTCATAAAAGGAGCTAATCAAATCTCCAATTACATACTTACGTACACATAATGTAAAGCTGTTTATATGGACCGAGGTATCAGAAGGGCAATAGCCTACCATAGCCTTAAAACAAGCAAACAGGTAAAGGGGTCGGTTTCAGATAGATTTGCAGGGTGATTTAATTCACAGAATGCTTCAGAGTGATTCAAAGAGTGATTTACGGTACAGATAAAACGACAGAAGCCAGCGTAGGCCTACATCTATCAGCGATTCGTCGTCTCCAACCATTATTTTACAAACCCGTTGTGCTGGACCATCAGTTATAATACTTCCGAACACAGCACGTTCAAGACAAAGACATGTTAGCATTAACCCAGATTTTGCAGAAGCCCTATATTTAGTGCGCAAACACTATGAAACACCGACATTAAACGCATATATCATTTTCTTAGATATCGATAGAGCTGACATGGACCGGCGCCATGAAACAACAATACACAATTTGTGATAATAGCATTTCGATTGTCATAGGCCGGTGAGGCTAGCCAAGTGTAAATCCGTTTTATTGCCCTATTGTTTTCTATTCCTGGCGACGGCTTCAACCCGCAAATCGCGATCGAGCTTTGAAGGGTATTCATGCTGCATGTATAACGTTATATCAATTCTACTGAGATGGAATACAGTTTCAAGCTTTGTTTGGTCTCGGTTCGTCAAGAAATCTGCGTATAGAATAGCTGAGAAACTGAAATGTTAGAGACTACTTCGTGACGCTGACTAGACACGGAATTAGAATCACTGGTTTTTTCTCGACTTTACTCATATGCTATGCAGTAAGGAGCTCACCTAACAGTTAGAATCATATCTGATTGTACAGCGGCGGTGCAATTTTAGGATAACATTAGAAAACCTTTCCGATAAGTTGGCTGATGACAGAAATATGTCTCAGAAGATAAGTCAGGTTTAGTTATCCTAATGCTCTCACTTCTGCTCCCTGCGTAGAATCCAACCGGGACATTCTGATCGAGCTAGAAAGGTCTGATTGCTACATTGTATTGCGCATCTTCGATTCAGCCCAGCTGGAATATAGCTTCAAGTTTTGTTCTGACATGACTTCGTAAGCAGGTGAACATATCATCCAATAAATCGGCGTACACAATAGTTGAGACCCTGCAATTTTACAACCTAGGCCCTACTTCAAAACGCTGTAACTGTTAAAATCAGGTATAATTTTGTTACAGAATAAAGGCGGCGCAGTTGTAAAGAAACATTTGAAAGCTGTACCGATAAGTTGGCTGATTACAGAAATATGTCACAGCAGATTCGTCAGGAGTTGCGCAAGTTCGGCGAAAGTACTAGCATGAAAGGCGTCAGTCGAGCTATAAAGGCTCACAGTCGAATTGTGAGAGTGTCATGGTTGGTGGCTCTTGTGGTCTGCTTTACCCTGATGATTTACCAAGTGGTCATCGTCGCATTGAACTACAGTCGTCATAACTCCATAAGAAACTCTTTAGTCGTTTGGAGTCAACCGATTTTTCCGGATGTGACCATCTGCAACCTCTTTCCAGTGTTGGACACGGAAGATTTTCTTCGCCTGTACAATTCATATTTGGAAACTGTTCGGTTCGTACAAGATCGGGCTCCGACGATGCAAAAGATGAACAATGCACTGTGGCGCTATCTTCGACTGCTGACGAATTTCCAGTTCAACCTCCCTCTGTTGGAAATGGCCAAAGAGAAATCGAATCTACTGGAAGAGTTTATTATGGTCTGCAAGAAATACGGCTGGGATGCATTCAGTGGTACACCGTGCAATACGACTCTGTTTCTAAGCAGACCGCTCCAGCTGTGCAGAACCGTAAAAACAAGCAGCGACGTGGCCGCAATCAGCGTCATTCTCTTTCTGAACAACTTCTTCCCAACGACCATCGACTCATTCTACAATTGGATTCGCATTCCTCAAGCTACCGGCGCCAGAGTTATGATTCATCCTAGAGGCACAAAACCGGATCCCAGAACCGCAGTCTTCGTCTCACCCGGAACGTACCAGGAAATATATGTGGAACAGAAAAACCTTACCAGATTGCCCCAACCTTACGGAAATTGTAGCGACAGACAAGAAATCCATCTTTATGGAGGTAATTCCCTGCCATACTGCCGATCGACTTGCATCAGTCTGTGCAGACAACGCCAATACATAGACGCCTGTGGTTGCCTCGATGCCTACGCGTACTTCACCGACGAGGACATGCAAATGGGAAACTCCACGTTCTGCCTCAACATCACCCACCTACTCGAGAAGTCGTCCACGTACAGAGTGAATGATACGTTAACGGAAAGGTTTTGGAACTTCATTGACTGTATGTATACTTTGGTCCCCAACGAAGATATCTGCAACTGTCCCGTTGAATGTTTTGAAATTCAATACAGCTACAGTAGCTCAGCTGCGGTCTGGCCGAATATTAACTACCAGTTGGCGTTTTATAACCGTTACCTACAAAACGATGAGCGATATAGTAAGAAATTCGAAGCCTACGAGAAGATCTGGAACAGCACAAATGGTGAAGGCGGAGCTGAAACACTAGAACAGCTCGCAAATCTGAACTTGATCAAGGATAATTTCGTCCAGGTCACGATTAAAATGAGACAGAAGAATACGGAGGTAGTGAAGTACATTCCGGCTATAACCTGGGATACGATGGCTTCAAATCTGGGCGGGTCTTTGAATCTCTGGTTCGGAATCTCCGTTATGACAGCAGTGGAGATTGTCGAATTAATCTACTCTCTGTTGAAAATGGCGCTGGCTAAAAAAGAATTGGTTAATGTAGAAGACATGCCCGATCGAAAATCTTCAAACGCAAGCGCCTTCTCGGTGGATGTGCTCGTGTAAACTCAACGTTTCTCTTGTTAGCCTTATAGTGTAAAACGATGAGCAGAAAAATATTTGGTCAGGGAATGGCAGAAATTGATTTTACCAGTAGGCCTAACACTGATGGGAAGAAAAGACTGGCTTCTCCATTCCTTACACTAAACGAACAGCTAACGACCTAATTATTTTTGCTGAATGGCTGACGCAGCTCTGTCTAAACTACGGCTCCAGGAACTCCGCTCAAGAGTCCTGCTATGTCATGAGCCGGCCGGCCATGCCGCGGGCCACCGTGGCTCCTCCTCTACCTGTCGCTTCTGACTATAAACTATCTATTACGCTATATTCATTTTGCTGTATACTGAACCTGTTAACTGTTCACTTATTCAAAGTGTTCTCGAAATTAATTACTTCTTTTATGCTTCAGCGAGGCACTTAGAAGTGCACTTAACATACTACCACTGTGAGCATTCGTGATGTGTATTGGAAATGATTTAATTACCTTTTGTTCTAAAGATGCACTCAGTAATGCACGCCTGAATTACACTTGTATTTGCAATACTTTGCATCTAAATTGTTCATTAGTCGCGAGCTATATCAGTAATGAAATAATTACATTCCTCGGATCGGGTTGAGCAAAATAAATTAACTGATAAATGGGCTTAAATAATGTTAATAATAACCATATCCTTCCTAAATGGAGTCCAAAAGTAACTATACACGATTTGGCCCTGAAAATTCTGATGATGAATCTCGGTGTAATTTAACTTTGGAGTCGATCAGATCTCTCCTCATTGTGTGCCTAAATCTAAACCTACTGATATCTGTGCCTTCAATCTTGCACCCTGCCATTCTACCCAAAGGGAGATATTGACTCCCCTAAATAGTAACCCGAATGTTAGTATGAATATTAACCCAACGATAAACTATGGAAATGATATTGGCTCATATAATTTATTTAATAACGTATCGATTACGGGGAACGATAACCTCGATCCTGATACAAATTTATCTTCCCCAGTCACCAGGTCCATATCTAATTACTTTTCTGAGGATAGCTTTAATAATATGATAAGCAATAATAACCTTCATTCTAACTTGACCCACCTTCAGTTCTGTTGAGCCTTATAATACTCATCAATGCTTTTCCACTTCAAACTTTTCTTTTCTACAGTGGCTGTATAACTATATGTTTACATGTTGTTGTGGATCAATAAAGCACTAATTGATTGATTGATTGAACTTGAAAATCCTGCACATAAATGTCCACAGCTATTGGAAAAATAAAAAATCTTTGGACCTACATAAAAAGCATTACCTATAAATTTCACATAACAGCGCTGACTGAAACTTGGACTACTCTCCATTCTGAGGACGAAGTTGTCTATCCGGGTGATAAAGTTTTCATCAAATCTAGATGAATGTCTTTATGCTCAATCCATCGCTGTTAACATCACCATGGATAGTTTGCTGGAATATTTACTTATTAGCGTCACGCCCCCTAATAATTCTAACATCCTTTGCCAATTTCTTCTATACTGGTAGTTCAAAACAAGATCATTACACTATGCAATCCCGCTAAACACCGGAATGGTTCCGCGCGACTAAACTTTACATGTCTAGATAGTGAACCCGACAGAGCTGTATTTAATGTCTTATATTTATCTAAACTTTACATGTTTAGGTAGTGAACTTGACATGCTGTATCTAATTCCCAAGTGTTAAATCAGAACTATTTAAAATCGTTTTGTGATTCGATGTTTCTGTAGTTAACTTTAGCTGTGCAAGTCTATTAGTCTTCTTTACTGTTTATTAATGTTAATTACTATGGTGATTCTTTCAGTTATTATTCTAAACATTTTATTCGCAACTTTAACATCGTTTAGTTTCATGTAGACGGCGCTTTTATGAGATACTTGAAGGGCTCTATAGTAGGCCTACGGTAAAGTTAATCATGTAGGCCTACGTGCTTCCCAATGTGGTTTTTCAACCACGGAACCCTTCCTATAACCATATACAATATATATATATATATATATATATATTTTTTTAAATTTAGATAAAGTAACGTTTATTGCTGTTTAAACTTTAAGCAGGATGATAGAAGGAGTGTAGGCCTATGTGTTGAGGGTGTTGAGTGTGTTTTTGAGTGTGTTTTTTGTTGCAAATGCTGATACTGTTATGTTATACTGCTTTGTTTTCAAACTGCTTCAATAAAGGATTTGATTGATTGATTGATTGATTGTTATGCAATTGAACTTTTGAAGTTAGAGGTTCTCAACTGGGTCTGTGGACTGTGTTTATATTGCTTATGGAACAATTCTACTGCTTGAATTGATCTTAAAAAATGTTAGGGCTGGTCTGAAGCGGTTTGATTATACTCACTGTTCAAGCACACAATGCTTGACAATTGGGGTTGATGGGGTGGGTTTTGTTTTGTTTTGTCTTGTTAATGCTATAAATAATAACGGACACGACACCTAATGAACTGCTCCACTGGTTGCAATGATTTACTGTAACTAGGGGGCCCTATTAGCGAAACGGTTCGTTCCTTTGGGTACTCCCATTGTCACTGCATGTAACATGTACTTGTTATTTTCATGCCTATATGTTTATGGTGAACAATAAAAGCATTTTGATTGATTGATATTAATCCATTTACATAGTGTTTTGTGTGAAATGATCCCTCTCCTTAGCATCTGATAAGAAATGATCCCTGTCCTTAGCATCTGAAACATTCAGTTGATCTATCCTTCAGCCATGACTTGCATTTCTACGGCCAATGATTGTCTCTACAGCTCGGCGAACAATAACCCATTCGACGACAATCACAATACCACGGTTTAATTGTCGCATATGGAACTCCATTTATAATCAATTGCGATGGAGTATGAAGAGGCAAGATGGTCAAAAGCATAAACGCACAAACACGTACCGAATGTATGATTTTGTATAATATATTATGCATGTGTGTGCATGCATGCATGCCACATGTATGTATGTGTGCATCTATTTACGTATGTATGTGTGTATGTATGCATGCATGCATGCCGCATGTATGTATGTATGTATGAATGCATGTATGTATGCATGTATGTATGCATGTATGTTTGCATGTATGTTTGTATGTATGTATGTATGCATGTATGTATGTATGTATGCATGCATGCATGCGTGTATGTATGTATGTATGCATGCATGCATGTGTGCATGTATGTGTACCCCTAAGCCGTAATTTTTCTGGTTAACGGCTGGCTTGAGGAAATTTAAGGCTGGTTTTACGGCTAGCCGTAAAAGATCATAAACTGCCTTTTACGGCTAGCCGTAAAGCGCGTAAACTACCTTTCCCGCACGAAGTGCATTAATCTTTAACACCGTAATGCAATAGGGCCTATACATTTAAATCGATAGGTGGGTAAAATTCACTCAGCCTGAAAATAATTTTAGAAATCAATTCAAATATTTTTGTTAAGAAACAAACGGACATTCCATGTTTTCAGTTCACATAAGCTACATTGCATCGAGTTCACATTCAATTACGATTTACGAGTATGTAATACTGATTGGAAGTCAGAACCACAAAATAATAGGGCTACCAGACGTGCATTAATAGGTGTAGGCCTAGCCGCATAGCGGGAGAAAAAAGATACACAGAAACAAAGAAGTGAAAATTCTGGTAATAGACTGCAGCCGCTTTTGAAGCAGAGTAGTAAGAGTGTGCACTCTGCACTAACCTGCATGAGAGATAATTAGAAATATTTAACATTGAACATAAAACCGGAAGTAGAATATGCAACATAGGTCAGCCTGGACAGGGCCTCTACAATTGAATAGACGATTAGACGGTCATGTAATTGACGTCAGCACTCACCGCTCGTTGAGCACTAAGTACAAATTAGCAAGCCAACGCGGAAGCTGTATAATCACAACTGTGTGCATATTCTAGCCGAACTTTTTTCCAGCTGCTATCCGTGAAATAAATCTCGGCGGTTTTTCGGCTAAGCCGCAAAATTGCAGAAATTTTTTCGGCTCGGCGTCTAACGGCGGCGGCTTAGGTATGTATGTATGTATACATGTATATGAGTGCATGTATGTGTGTTTGTATGTGAATATGTATGTATGTGAATATGTATGTATGTGAATATGTATGTATGCATTTATTTATGTTTGTATGTATGTATACAAGTATGCGTGAAACCTGAAGTTTTGAATGGTCTGTACTAAATCTCAATCTGATAATGTGATAAGAACTTTGGCCATTTTTCCGTAATCAAGGGCAGTCATGTTAATCTGAAGCTTCGTAAATAAGCAACAAATAAGGAAACGAAAACAGATCCCAGCCGTCTTTTCTCAGCGTCTATCGGATTATATGTCGTATGTTTAGTTATATGCCTGGCTGTCCATGCGACTTGTTATTTGCCAGACAGACTAAGCCATTGTCGCTCTGGTTAGCTACCTCCTTGGGTGTATTGTTTGTTTCCGTCTTGCCTGCTTTCTGACTACTTGCCCGTCTGAACATCTGTCCCTCTCTCAGCGTGTTCGCTTACAATTCGTGGTACAGAAATTGAAAGGATACAACGTAATTTCTCGCATTCTAGTCCATCAGTCTGGATCTCATCAGATTCTAGGCTACTCCACAGTAGACGATTGATATTCAGTTCAAGAGACACACCTGTTCGCAACGGTCTTATGCAATTGATAATGTCATGCGCCGTTAGTTAAGTAGGCCTACACACCGTCTAGTGCCTTATCATTCCTCTCCCATATTTCTTCGATTCAGAAAACCCTTTGTATTGGGGGCATTTTTACCCATTATTCTCTTGTCTAAAGGTTGACATCGCGAAGTATGTGAAATTGTGTCAATGCGAGCTAGAATGGCGGTTGACAAGTGCACTAGTAAGTCGTTTTCAAATGACTGTAAACACCCTCTGTGTTTCGTTTTGAATAATTAATTTGCGTATAATTCAAAAAGACTATAAACAAATTATGAAAGAATTTTCTCTGTTGCCGGTCTTACAGTCACTGTGAGACCTCTCATTTTGTGGTAAACTAAAATTTCTGCACAAACAGCCAACACAAACAGATTGACTGTCAGCAATATAGGGCCTACATGTAAGGTGGTGAAACAGGGCTAATTGGCTACGTAACAGTTCTTAAAAGATTAAATGTAAGATAAGCTGAAAAGTATATATCTACACCTAAATGTTTTATTAAACAATTAAACTATTCTAATTCCTGCAGAATGGAAGGTATAACATTAATACTTTTGGCTGGAATCTATTCATGTAACCGGTATCAGGGTGATACAGGTTTTGACTTAGTACGTGTGGTATCAAGAATTGTCTCTTTCAGTTTAGTCTGATACAAACAATGGTCTATATATGGAGACCTTAAATGGCATGGCACCTATTCAAACGGGCAGCAGACCACCTGGTAAATTCATTGAGAAATTCACAGGGTTGAGGCCACATGGCCATCGATCACTAGAGGAAAACGTTACATTTAACTTCTGGTCTTGACAGCAGCATCTGTGACTGGGAGGCTGCTGTCATCCGGCATCTTCCTTGTGACTTGGTGTGTAGGCCTCTACTGTATCAGTGCATATGCAAGTGTATTCATGCAATATGCAAATGCATGTTGCTTCATCTTATTACAATATACCAATGCCTATACAGATGTGAAGTGTAATTAAGGATGTTCATTGTAAGGCAGATGTCTGTAGGTGCCTTCTCTCTCAGTCCCTTTGTGTGTAGTTGAGATTCATTGTCACGGAGTGGCTTTAGGGGCCATCCATATATTACGTACGCAAAAATCCGGGAAAATTGGACCCCCTGTTCGCAAGCGTACTTTCTTCCACACCCCCCTGCGTACGTACACTTGACGCACCCCCCCCCGGAAAACCAGCTGCAGAAAGTGTCTCGACAGCTCCAGACTGTCTGCACTTTAGGCGCTCCAGACTGTCTGCACTTTAGGCCAGATTGAAGGATGAGCGAGGGCCAATATAGACAAACTATAGATCTCTCGTTCACAGCACAGAATAACTGCACATGGCTTTTATATGATGTAATAAAATGCAATCGGACGACTATAGGACAATACAGAGTTATAAATAGGCTAATGTGGACGTCATAATAAGAAATTTATTTTGCGTACGTACACTTTTGTCCCCTCTGTCCCCCCGTTCGCAGCCTACGCAAAATCGCCTAAATCCGATCCCCTCCCCCTCATTGCGTACGTAATATGTGGACGGCCCCTTAGAGAACATGGCCCTATTGACTAGTCAGAGGATAAACGCCTATTCAAATCTCATAGTGGCTCATGCTTATCAAGCATTCTGATTAAAGCACGCCGCGCCGACGCCAACATTTCGTGGGCGCCGCCGCCGACGATTTTTGCTGGTCGGCGCGCCGCCGCCGGCCGAAATGACCGGCGCGCTGCCGCCAACACTATGAAGTCGGCGCAGGGCTCTAGTAATAGTATAGGCCTAGTCATTGAAAGGCGTGTCAACCCATTTGCAATAGTTAACTATTAGGGTACATATTAATCCAATGGGGCAGAACTTCTTCAGTGCAAGAATTGTAGACTTGTGGAATGGTTTTGATATTAGCAATGTCTCAGTTGACAGTATCGCAGCTCGAAGAGGAAACTATAAGATGGATGTGCATTAAGTGCTCCAGGTTAACTTGCAGTAGTTCTAACATTAGGGTGGTTCTGAAATCTGAAATTTTGAAATGTGATTATTTCCGCTTATTATCTTGTTCTAGTACATACTAAAATATATCTGGCCAAATATGAGTTGATTTGAGCAATATTTAGAGGTAGCTCAATGAGGTTGAAGTTGTCAGAGCTTGTCTAACGTAGCCTAATTACTGTGCATCCAAAAGATAGAGTTTCAGTTTTACGATTACAGTTACGATTAGTAATTATTATTGGATAAAATTAAAGAAAAATGTTGACAGGAAAACTGAGCCTCAGCCAAAAAATTAAACAGAATTTGTTGATGCCTTAGATAATTTATTTGACATTGCTCACTTGAATGCCTTAAACATAATCGAAATCTAAGAGGATAAAGAGTGTCTGCTTGCCCAAAGAGAAAGAGGTCGCCGTTGTTGTATGGGACCAGTTGATATGGTACTTACTTCAAAAGAAATGAGGGCATCTAAAAGGCAAAGATCAAGCATGCAGAGAAAGCAGAAAGAATATCAATATTTGGAAGCCATGAATGAAAAAATTATTCCTGAAACCTCTAGTAGTGATGATTCAACTGAAGAATGCAAAGAAGGTGGCAGTCAAAATGTAAATTTAGTGAAAACGAAAACTCCTTTAAGAAAGCCACTAACAACAAATATTGTGACACCAAGTCTGGCAGCAGCTTTGGACAGGACACTGACAGGAAGGCAACATACGTGTTAGCAGCTGCAGCTCAGAGTCTAGGCCACAATGTAGACGAGTTGAAAATCAGCCGTTCTTCAATACATAGAGAACGAGAACAATATCGAGAAGAGACTGCTAAGAAATTAAAAGATATATTTAAAACAACTACATCATCTACACTGGTTGTGAACTTGGATGATAATTCCTTCCGGATCTGACAGGCAAAAATTTGGTTGACCGTCTACCTGTCATTTTATCTAATGTTGGGGAAAGCCAACTTCTTGAAGTTACCAAGCTACATTCTGGCACAGGAGAAGCACAGGCAGCCGCTGTTGATAAATTGTTGCTCGAATGATTTATGCTTACTGAAAACTCTGGTTAGCTATCAATAAGAAAATCCTGCTCTCTCCAAAGTAGCCAGCAATAAATTTGCAGGTCATCTGTGGTACCTTAGTGAGGGGCTCGTGGGTTTGGCATTTTTTGATTTGGCATTGACAGCCAAGTCCAAACGAGCAATGGTGAAACCTTTACACGAGCGACCAGGGCAAGATGATCTTCCTATATTCTATAGGTAAATGTTCAGAAACCTGTGGTCATGAACATACAATGAAGATACAATGAACTCCATGCTATTTTTTGACTGACTAAGAATCTCTAGTGATTTCCTGAAAAGCGATCGTGAAACATGGGAACTTAGAGATGGTTATAAAGTTGCCTCAGAAATTATTCATCATCTACAAGTTGTAAATGACAATGCTGAAAGAGGAGTTGCTTTGATTGAAGAGTATATTTCCATAATTACAAAGAAAACCAGAAACAATATCTGTTTCAAGTAGTGCATGATCACAGAAGCAACTTTCCAGAATGCAAGAAAGAAATGCTTAAGTCAAAATAAACTTCAGCAAATGATTTGTGAGCCATTAGGCCTATATTATTATTACATAATAACATAAAGTCATACTAATTAATTGAAATCATTTAGAACTACTACTTTAACAGTTTGTTCACTTAATAATAACAACAATTAAACATTGTTGTTTCATTAGGTAAAGAAAATATTAAAAATGATGGATAATGGAAAAATTTCTTTTAAAATACCGTTATGTCAAATTTAAATGTTATTGAGCTACCTCTAAATGACAAGATAATGTTCTATAACTTTGCAGAAATTTCTTTTACATTCATTGGAACACAACTCAAAGCGGAAAGTCAAGAAAAAACAGTTTTAATTTTCTTCCATGAAAGTCAGAACCACCCTATTCTAACATTGATTACACGTCTTCTCAACCACTTTTCTATGCTATGTTATCACAGGTACATAGATCACATTTTAAGATCAGGCGAACGAAGAGACATTCGCGAACATAACGGAAACGACTGGTAGAGCTGTGGAGTTTATCCGGCCGCATACACCGGTACAAGTATACCTGAACCGATCCGATTTCTCTTATAGACCGTATTGTTGATGACGCCAGTGCCGAGATACGGATACGTGTAGACTGAGAAATGCCTAGGAGGAATAGACGATGACATCGATGCAGGCCTATCGACGATAGAGATACAGATACGCGTGGAGATGATGGTTAAATGGATGGATGGATGGATGGATATAGGATGGATAGATGTACGATGAGTTGTAGTCGGATATCGGATCGGATTGATTCGGTGTACGTTGGCCTTTCTCAAAGATATCTTGCAAAAATGTTATTGAGGAGAAGGATTAGGAATAAGGAAAGCCTGTCGAACAAACAGAGGCGGACAGAGAAGCAGAAAGAGAAGACAGACGTGACTGGTTTGTCTTCTAGCTACTGATTGATCTCAATCACCCACAGCGGATCGCTCCACAGCAGCAGCACGTTCTACAAAATTTCTTGTATCTTGTTAATCAAAAGTCCACATAACAACAGGCTTGTATAGAATCAAAGAACTCCCAATTGTGACTTCCGGCAAGAAATCGACATCTCATAAGGATGCCAACAGAAAGAGATCAGAAGGCATGTGCCAGGTCCCACAAGCTAATTACAGCAACTGCCAACTATCGCAGGTGTCCGGTGCACTGGCACCTAAAGATCTAGATCACAAAAACATCTATTTAAAAGCCATCTAACTTTCCCCACGTGACGTAATGTAATGTAAATGCGATTCGATGTAATGTATTATAATGCGATGCAAATGCGATGTAATGTCGTATGATGCGATTCAGGGCAATGCAAAAGCGATTCGATGTATGTAATGTAATGCGATGCGATATAATATAATATAATGCGATGCAAATGCGATGTAGTGTAATGTAATATAATGCGATGCAATGCAATGCAAATGCGATGTAATGTAACGTAGTATGATGCGATTCAGTGAAATGCAAATGCGATCCGGTGTAACGTATTGTAATGTAATGCGATGGGGCGTGGTGGCTCAGTGGTAAGTTCGGCGCCTTGTGACCGGAGGGTTGCAGGTTCGAATCCCACTCTAGCCGCTGCGTACGGACCTTGGGCAAGTCCTTCACTCGCAATTGCTCGTGGCGCTTCGGCGTGAAAATTCCGGCACAGTATCAAATGCTGTAGTCGGGAGCGCCTCTGAGTAGTAGTTGACTTCGAGAGGCGCTATAGAAATATCCGGAATAAATAAATAAATAAATATAGGCCTAATGCAATTAGGGGAATGGTTGGAATGACACACTACTTCGATGGTTATTCAATGATTCAAAGTAACTCGCTCAGTCTCGCTGACTGCAACCACATTCCTTTAGATCACTCAGTAATGTTGGTCATAGAGGTTACTTACCTACTTGCTTGAGCAACGTACTTACTTACCTACTTTACATACTCCACTTACTCCCTTACTTTCCAAATTCACATACTTAACAGTAGTTAACCATAGGATTGGGCTGAGCCACTTCAGAACATATAAGGGTTTGTTCTGAGCCACTTCAGAACGTATAAGGGTTTGTTCTGAGCCACTGCAGAACGTATAAGGGTTTGTTCTGAGCCACTGCACAACGTATAAGGGTTTGTTCTGAGCCACTGCAGAACGTATAAGGGTTTGTTCTGAGCCACTGCAGAACGTATAAGGGATCGTTCTAGGCCACTCAAACTGTACAGTTTCTATGAGGCCACACTATTTAAACATATTGTCACTTTGCGCATAATTCTTTTAATTACATTTAATATTTTAATTATATTTGAAACCTAATTTGTACTCTTACACGATTTAATTATCTTATTGAAACATTTCAGATGTTGAATAAACTTATTTCACATAAATTTTAAGTAGAGCATACATTTAAATTATTTTGAACTTCACCAATTTGTATAGCGCCCTAGCACAGAGAGGCTTATTTGAATATGGTATTGGTTTAGCCTATTTGGTAGACATTTTAAAATATATATCATGTTATAATCCAATGTATATTAAAAGTTGTACTCTTACACGAGGTATTTTAATTATCTTATTGACACACCATATTTCAAATGATGAATAAACATATTTCTTGACGCATTTTTAAATATTTTATTTATTTTAACATGCAACATAGCATAGTGGTTAGCGTGTTGGACCATCAACCCGGAGGTCGGCGGTTCAAACCCCACCAGGACAGAAAATTTGAATTTCTGTTCAACCTAGTCAATTGAGATATGGCCAATATGATGTTGAGATAGACCAACCCTAATATGCCGAGGCTAAGAAAATGAAGACGCTAACAGACTTTGCAGTAGATTCATAGAGAACTTCTGAAATATGTTGAACTATTCAAACCTAGCTCGTGTCGGTTGAGTGCGCGCAGCTTATAATTCTATACAACGGTCAGTCAAAAGACCCAACACGCACGAGTGAACATATTTTAAAACCCTTGTAGATGCAATGACTAGACAGTTTCAATGCATAGGCCTTTACACTCACTCAAATATCTACAAATATATACACATGCACATACATATACATATATATTCAGCTTTTAAGTCCTATATATCGGCAATGACTCGACAAAATATGAGCCGTCGAGGGAGAGACCTGAGCACCAACTCTCATATGCAGAGGCTAAGAAAATGAAGTCGCTATCACTTCATGGACTGCTCTGACAACCGAAATGCTGAAGTATGCACTAAAATTTTAAATGCAGATTACAAAAGACGTATGCGATAAACCTAAGATGTGCATGTGCAAATTGAATGAGCATCAAACTTTTGGGTTTCTATATTGCAAAGACATGCTGGGTGGACATGGGACGAAATTTCTACAGTAAACTTATGATTTAGGTTGCTAAAATGGAAGATATAATGATTTGCATGGTAAAATGTCAGATGGCTTTGGACGCTCTGATGCTAAAACTACAACTTTCACACTCCTAAGGAGTATGAAACATTGAATTGTATGATTAAGTTACAACAATTATTGTGAAACACCGATTCTTTTGAAGTTTTCTCTATCAACCTTCTGAAGTGTATATTCATAAGATGTTTGAAATACTGAACTATGCAGTAGAATTACAAATCTTATGGTGAAACATTGCATAGTTTGAACCCTTGTACACTAATTTCTAAATTTTTCGATTCCTAAGTTGTACGAAATACTGACATGCATTGTAAAATTTCAACAAGTAAGGTGAAAAATAAGCCAGCGCGGAAGACTTGTACACTAATTTGATTTGCATGGGACGATGAATTGCATGATTCAACTGCAACGCTTAGGATGAAACGTCGCACAGTTTTACATCTGACACACTAAATTCCGAATTCTCGACTCTGAACATGTATGAAATACCAACCTGTGCAGTAAAAATTTAAACATTTAGATTACTGAGACGTGCACCATGAAGAGTTGAACGATAAACTTAAGACATTTACGTGTTCAAAGACATGATGAATGAGAGTTTAAGCTTGCGAATTTTAATTTGTAAGACTGTTGAGAGCATGTGTGAGAGAGAAGAGGGAGAGAGAGAGGAAGAGGGAGAGAGCGATGAAGAGCGCGAGAGAGGAAGAGGTCGAGGAAGAGTGCGAGAGAGAGGAAGCGGGAGAGATAAGAGGTTTTAGAAGAGAGAGAGATAGAGAGAGAGCGAGAGAGAGAGAGAGAGGGAGAGGGAGAGAGAGAAGAGGTTTTAGAAGAGGGAGAGAGAGAGAGAAGAGGTTTTAGAAGAGGGAGAGGGAGAGGGAGAGTGAAAAAAATCTTCGTTTCAACAACCTTACAGTCTTACAGTCTGTTGAGATGCTCTCAACAGTCTTACAAATTAAAATTCGCAAGCTTAAACTCTCATTCATCATGTCTTTGAACACGTAAATGTCTTAAGTTTATCGTTCAACTCTTCATGGTGCACGTCTCAGTAATCTAAATGTTTAAATTTTTACTGCACAGGTTGGTATTTCATACATGTTCAGAGTCGAGAATTCGGAATTTAGTGTGTCAGATGTAAAACTGTGCGACGTTTCATCCTAAGCGTTGCAGTTGAATCATGCAATTCATCGTCCCATGCAAATCAAATTAGTGTACAAGTCTTCCGCGCTGGCTTATTTTTCACCTTACTTGTTGAAATTTTACAATGCATGTCAGTATTTCGTACAACTTAGGAATCGAAAAATTTAGAAATTAGTGTACAAGGGTTCAAACTATGCAATGTTTCACCATAAGATTTGTAATTCTACTGCATAGTTCAGTATTTCAAACATCTTATGAATATACACTTCAGAAGGTTGATAGAGAAAACTTCAAAAGAATCGGTGTTTCACAATAATTGTTGTAACTTAATCATACAATTCAATGTTTCATACTCCTTAGGAGTGTGAAAGTTGTAGTTTTAGCATCAGAGCGTCCAAAGCCATCTGACATTTTACCATGCAAATCATTATATCTTCCATTTTAGCAACCTAAATCATAAGTTTACTGTAGAAATTTCGTCCCATGTCCACCCAGCATGTCTTTGCAATATAGAAACCCAAAAGTTTGATGCTCATTCAATTTGCACATGCACATCTTAGGTTTATCGCATACGTCTTTTGTAATCTGCATTTAAAATTTTAGTGCATACTTCAGCATTTCGGTTGTCAGAGCAGTCCATGAAGTGATAGCGACTTCATTTTCTTAGCCTCTGCATATGAGAGTTGGTGCTCAGGTCTCTCCCTCGACGGCTCATATTTTGTCGAGTCATTGCCGATATATAGGACTTAAAAGCTGAATATATATGTATATGTATGTGCATGTGTATATATTTGTAGATATTTGAGTGAGTGTAAAGGCCTATGCATTGAAACTGTCTAGTCATTGCATCTACAAGGGTTTTAAAATATGTTCACTCGTGCGTGTTGGGTCTTTTGACTGACCGTTGTATAGAATTATAAGCTGCGCGCACTCAACCGACACGAGCTAGGTTTGAATAGTTCAACATATTTCAGAAGTTCTCTATGAATCTACTGCAAAGTCTGTTAGCGTCTTCATTTTCTTAGCCTCGGCATATTAGGGTTGGTCTATCTCAACATCATATTGGCCATATCTCAATTGACTAGGTTGAACAGAAATTCAAATTTTCTGTCCTGGTGGGGTTTGAACCGCCGACCTCCGGGTTGATGGTCCAACACGCTAACCACTATGCTATGTTGCATGTTAAAATAAATAAAATATTTAAAAATGCGTCAAGAAATATGTTTATTCATCATTTGAAATATGGTGTGTCAATAAGATAATTAAAATACCTCGTGTAAGAGTACAACTTTTAATATACATTGGATTATAACATGATATATATTTTAAAATGTCTACCAAATAGGCTAAACCAATACCATATTCAAATAAGCCTCTCTGTGCTAGGGCGCTATACAAATTGGTGAAGTTCAAAATAATTTAAATGTATGCTCTACTTAAAATTTATGTGAAATAAGTTTATTCAACATCTGAAATGTTTCAATAAGATAATTAAATCGTGTAAGAGTACAAATTAGGTTTCAAATATAATTAAAATATTAAATGTAATTAAAAGAATTATGCGCAAAGTGACAATATGTTTAAATAGTGTGGCCTCATAGAAACTGTACAGTTTGAGTGGCCTAGAACGATCCCTTATACGTTCTGCAGTGGCTCAGAACAAACCCTTATACGTTCTGCAGTGGCTCAGAACAAACCCTTATACGTTGTGCAGTGGCTCAGAACAAACCCTTATACGTTCTGCAGTGGCTCAGAACAAACCCTTATACGTTCTGAAGTGGCTCAGAACAAACCCTTATATGTTCTGAAGTGGCTCAGCCCAATCCTATGGTTAACTACTCTTAACTTACCTACTTAGCTAATTTACATACATGACCTACTTACTTAGATAGGCCCACCTAATTTACTTACTTAGATTTAGTCAGTCATAAAATCTGAAACCGAGGCCCGAATCGGAATCGGAATCCAAATTGTCAGTAGTTTATGTGACCTGAGCGATTGACTTCGTCCCACTTGTTACCTTACCCTAGAGCAGTGTTTCCCAAACTGGGTGCTGCCGAACCCAATGGTGCCGTTAACCTTCTTTAGGGATGCCGTAGCTGGATGGCGGAATGGTAGAATCTAAAAGATTTACAATCAAGAACATTGGGAAATGCTATTGATTATTATTACTGAAAAAGACCTATGACTGTTTTTAAAACCTTAAAGTTGTGCAGAAATATTCGCAAAAATGCGTTTGAATACAAGGAGCGTTCCTCGTCATTAAAATAAAGAATTAACTGGAAGACAAATAAATGAAATTAAGGCTAATTGCCGTTGACTGAATGATGTTTAGTAAATATATATATATATATATATATATATATATATATATATTGTTGGGAGTGGCCTTCAGCCATCCCGCCATTATCATCCTCACGTGCACTTACTAACCTTAGTTAAGACGCACCTCGTTTGAAGCTAAAAGTAGGATGGTCTCGTTGGCTATATATAGCAGTGTTCTTGTGTCTACAGGGAGACCGGTTTTAGTTATGTAAGGCGTAAGTCGTGCACTGGTTGTGTCACGCTTGTAAGTACCCTTTGTGGTCGTTTTCCGAGAGTGGTCGCTACTCATGTTTAATTGCCGGTTCTCGAGTTGTATCTTCCTTAGTGAAGTTTGTGCAGGCGTCTTCTCGGAGAGTCTGTCTTTTGTCGTTTGGTTTTGTCTCGTATGTGTGAGTATCGTTTCAATTATGTACATAGTGTAAATATACCTTTTATCAATATTGCGAAAGTCTTTGTTTTTCTTGTCATTTCTCATATCATTCTAACTCACATTTCACCTCTAGACTAACAAGCTAACAATATATATATATATATATATATATATATATATATATATATATATATATATATATATATATATATACAGGACATGCGAAGCTTCGGTATTCGAAATACAATACAATACAATTCGATTCGAAGACGAATCGGACGGCAGTATTTGATTCGATTCGAAATTGATATCGTCATTCGAATATGATTAGCCCTTGACGCGCCTTGCTGTAAACTAATTGTTTTGCTAATTGCTCTGGGATTGGTTGCTGCACTCACTTGCACTGCTGCGTGCAACGCGGCACGCGACGACATTTAACTCTCAAGCGGCTGCGACCTTCGCAACGCAGAATCGAAATGGTCAACGAGCTGACATCTATCGGGCGCAGGTTAGAAATGCAGTTGGATAACATCTTCCATTTTGGGCGTCAGTGAGGTAGCGTCTGCGGTAATCCTTGGTTTTAGCGTCCGAAATTATTTTCATTGAAACGTTCTAATACAATGTACAATAAATAATCATCGTTCATCCAACTTCTAGTTTGAGTTCTATTTTAATCGATTATCCAGCTTCTAGTTTCGTGAATATTTTTGTCAATCTTCCAACTTCTAGTTCGAGTTTTACTATAAAAATGTTTTCATCGGTCATACACGGGAATAATATCGGCAATAAAACGATATATTTTCATCGCAATTCCAACTTCTAGTTCGACTTTAACTATGTAATACTTTAATCGATCATCCGGCTTCTAGTTTCATTGATATTTTCATCAATTTCCAACTTCTTGTTTGAGTTTAACTGTGAAACGTTTTCATCGCTCATGCAATGTAAATAATTTCGGACGCTAAAGCCCAGGATTCTGAGAGTCAATTCACTTGGAGGACAGATAATAACCAGAGTAAACGGAGTGACGCTGCACTCTTTCTAAAGCAAATGCAGAAACTTTGATTTAGGAACGATATGACAAAGATGTGTTATTTTGACATTGTATAGGCCCAAGAGGATTCGTGAATTTGTAAACGTGCGATTTAGGCAAAAAGTGCGTGACGAAATTTAATGGGCACGGAACCAGAAGTTTCAATTAAAAAATTATTTGTGTCACTTTAATTCACATAATTTTTAGTTTCATTGATGCAGACACGTTTCAAGGGCTACACTGATATATTGAAAATGTTTAAGTGGTACGCCTGTGCTATTAAGTACACACTACATGAATATCAAATTGGTACCAGTTGATTGTATACATAAGTGCGATTAGAAATTGGTTAATGAAGAATATACTTACTTACTTATTAAACAGAATCCAACGTAGCAGTTCATCTGTCCTCTTCTCTGGTCTTTGTTACTCGGACGTTATCTTAGTTGACGCAGCGCTGGTGAATGAGCTGTTGTAAGTTGTAACGAGCTTGGCTTTAAAGTAATGCATTAGCAACAGTACTCGAGTTTATAGTATTGCGATTGCTCAGTTATCTCAGAAACAGATAACTAAATATTGCGGATATTTGTTATAGCGCTTGATCTTCTACCACCTCCTCTCTCTGATCGTCTGGGCCAACCGGACTCGGATCTTTCCTCGACATCTGGACAACCCCTCTGCCACGACGCAGCGCCTGTGAATAACCTGGTCTCCTGAGATTAGCTTTAACGTTGCGCTTTAAAAATTTGATACTTACGATGAGGTCTTTAAGTAGCTAATAAGCTGATGCTTTGTGCTTAACTTTGAACTAACACTTTAGAAAATTGGAGTTTCACCACAGTATAAATAATTACACAGTACGTCGACTCTCATTGCTGGCTGTTGACTAGTTTTTGTGGTCACGTGATTGCGACGCCATCTTGAATCTGAGCTCCTGAATTATAGATTTAAGCTGAAATTCTGAAATTAACGTTAAAAATAATATTGTTAATTCTAATGAAGTTCTCGATGTTGTTTAAACGTTTAAAAAATATTTTATTTGATGGATTCCGATATATCGGCGTGTAGTCCTCAATGTTGTTGTAACGTTTAAAAATATTTGATGTGATTGTTTCCGGTGTATCGGCATGGAAACGTTCTCTTTCAAGATGTTTTTTGGTCACACATTCTGACTGCTGCAGAGGTCGGGAGTCGACGTACTGTGTAATTATTTATACTGTGGTTTCACTTACAAAAGCAGTGAACTTACCAAAGCAGAAAACTCCACCCATAGAGACTTAAAAGCTTATACCTTCGTGCAGGCTTCTTAGCTGCGGTTTATTGGTTGATGTCCTTCGGGTAAGGACGTGGGCGACGATACCTATAAAGCGCGACTGCGACCACGCTGCGGTGTCCGACATTGAACATTGATTCAGATTGAATTCAGCAACTGTTATCTGTTTTGGTTGCCGCTTGAAGTGAACAGGTAGGACCATTTCATTTACGAGAGAAAATCATCGATGCATGGGTTATGGCTTCAATTGGGTTGCGTGAGAACCTACTACTGTATTATTATTTTTTGCCCCGGGGGTATCAAGGATCCCCCAGGTAGGTAAAAAATTTGTCCGGAGACATACATAAAAAAGAAAAAGATTATTCCTGGAACGGCCGAGCGAGTATTATAATAATTATTATTATTATTATTATTATTATTATTATTATTATTATTATTATTATTATTATTATTATTATTATTATTATTATTATTATTATTATTACTAAATATTTTTATGCCCCAAGGTGCATATAATCCCTCGGGGACTTAAATATTAATTAACAGAGGTAGATACATCTGGAACGGCCACTACTCCTCAGGTTCTAATAGAGGGAATGTGCCGCGGAAAGCTACTGCGTTGGATTGTCAACGTCAGGCATTGGAAGAGGTATGATGTTTCTCGTACATCACCAGAAGTGGTGCTCAGGCTCTTTCCAAAAAAGCAACTTTTCTGGATTTAACTGCAGCAAAATCGTTTATAAGCTGATTGCGGGCACGGCCCGGGCTCTTAAAATCGCCTGGCTCCTGGGCATTTGCCACCCTGCCTCCTCTCAGCGGGCCTGATTATTATTATTATTATTTATTATTATTATTATTATTATTATTATTATTATTATTATTATTATTATTATTATTATTATTATTATTATTATTATTATTATTATTATTATTATTATTATTATTATTATTATTATTATTTATTTTACCAGTGGGAGATAGGATATGTTCCATCAAGTGATAAAAAATTGTCCGGAGACAAAAAATGGGCATCTGGAACGGTTACGCTTCCTCCAATTAATATTATTATTACTATTTTTATTATTATTATTATTATTGCTGTTGTTGTTGTTGTTGTTGTTGTTATTATTATTATTATTATTATTATTATTATTATTATTATTATTATTATTATTATTTTTTTTTTTTTTTTTTTTTTTTTTTTTTTTTTTATTATTATTATTATTATTATTATTATTTTTATTATTATTATTATTATTATTATTATTATTATTATTATTATTATTACTACTACTATTATTATTATTATTATTATTATTATTATTATTATTATTATTATTATTATTATTATTATTATTATTATTACTAGTATTCCCCTCGTCATTAATATCATCATCATCATCATCATCATCATCATCATCATCATCATCATCATCATCATCATCATCATCATCATCATCATCATCATCATCATCATCATCATCATCATCATCATCATCATCATCATCATCATCATCATCATCATCATCATCATCATCATCATCATCATCATCATCATCATCATCATCATCATCATCATCATCATCATCATAGTCATCATCGTCCTATCCATCAAACGAGGAAGAATATAAAGAAAAACAAAGAAGAACACAAAGATGAAGAACAAGAAGAAAGAAAAAACTTCCAATGCCATAACTCGCTCGGTCTTGGCTATAGGTGTTCCAGCTGATAAACCAGAAACATCTTCAGCCAAACTTAAGACAAACCTTTTTAGAACTGTTAGACAGCGAAGTTCCAGGGAGAGTAAGGGAGAGCAAGTGTAAAGAAGAGCTACAAAAATGAACAATGACTACAAGAACTGCAGCTACGAAGAAAGGTCGAAACGGGGTTTACTAACAACACTAGAGAAGGAAGAGCAGAGGATACCTAACTGAAACAAGATTATCACTGGAAAGAAGCAGGGGCGGCGCTACACCAGGGCGAGCCAGGGCAAATGCCCTGGTAAAAAAAGCCTTTGCCCTAGTCATTGCCCTGCCAGAAATTTTGCCCTGCCCATGATTTATTTGTGGCATAAATCGCCCTCTGCACTGGTTACCTGTATGACTGCCCTGGCTTTGCTCTGGTTACAAAACTTGTCTGGCGCCGCCACTGGAAAGAAGGAAATGCATTAGGAGAGGTTCTTTGAATTAACACCAAGCAAGGGGACTCGATGACACAGATAAAAATTATTTAGAAAACCGCAAAGAACGTTAGGGTAGAAATTCTTCAGCGCAAGAGTTGTAGACTTGTGGAGTGGTTTGCGTGATAGTGAACATTTAGTGAACTAGTCTTAGTGAACACTATCACAAATTCAATCATCATTTGCCCTTTGTGTGTTCATTTGCCATTCTCTGTTTCGTTCGACTCGTGATGAGATGCAATAAAGAATTATGTTATGTTATGTTATGGTTATGTTATCACAGCTTTAAGAGGAAACTATAGGAAGGATGGCTTCAAGAGTTCCAGGTTAGCTTGCGGTGGTTCTTCAGCGCAAGAGTTGTAGACGATTAGAATGGTGTGGATAATAGGCTCAGTGGACACTATCACAGCTTTCAAGCGGAAGATTGGAAGGATGGACTTATTCACGAGTGTTGATACATACTTCGTGGCAACACAACACCACATAGCCAGCGATAATTTATTACGCACTTAGCGCAGCCACAGATGTTATTAATCCGTAACCTAGGCGACAAGGAGTCTAATTATACAGGAATCGTTCTCGTGATAATAATAATTATACATCGGGTTGCATCCCTCCCCACAGATGTATCGCCACTTATATTTTTATGCTTGGTATGAAATATGATGTTTTAAATACCTATTCAGGCAATGCATTGCTGTGAAGATGTAATTAGACCTACGTGCGAACTTTCCATAATAGACATAAATCCGCATGTATTTGTCACGTAAACAAGACGCGATATTGCCTGTATTTCCGATATTTCCGCCAGAGAGCTGCCCTTAAATTAGTCATACGCTCGTAGACGTGTGAATAGGCTGGTGCCCTGCGCTTAGGCTTCGAGTGGCGCTTTAGAAGTTTGGAGATTGCGACTACGATTACGATACGGCGTTAGGCCTAAATGAGGAGCCCCAGTCGTTTGTATTACAGGTCCCAGTGTGAGAATTGTAGAAAAAGACTGGGGGTGGGGTTAAACTTGATGAGTTTGATCATGTGGAGTTGAATATTTTATCTGTATTTTGCAAATCGAAAAAATTCAAAAATGCAGTAGAAAGCTTAAACTCCCTCAAAGTGATGACATTATCAAATTTATTAGTATACAATTCACATGATCACAAATCTCACAATAAGCCAGAGCATTACTTTATTAGTAACCCACAAAGTGAATTGTGAAAAAAATGCTAAAATATATGCACAATAAAATCACCCTGGCACAACTGAGGGGGTTGGAAACGACCCCTCTGGGGTGTGCAAGAAGCACTGAACTGTGGGGTCCTAAAAAAACTAGGGGGTTGAACCCCCAACCCCCGACAATTCTCACCCTGACTGGTCCTTGCTAAGATACCTCAATTTTCTGAGACACAATTAAAGAAGTATGGTACAGAATTACAGCCGAGGAGATTCGTTTAGTTTGCATTGTGAAGGTAAGCTTTGGTCATTCAAGACAGTCTTTACCGATATATATATATGGTAACTTCATACGGAGCACCCAGTTTCAAGACACCGAGTGCTTTTTTTATACAAAAAAGGTTCCGGAACTGAGCAATTATGGAAGGGCTAAATCGAAGGCGAAACCCGAGAAGAAAACGAGGATGTGCTCCCGGTGACAGACCCTCCCCAAGAAAATTTCTCACGCCACATTTGCATTACTAAATGGTACATTTTTAACTATATCATTTTGCTAAATTACAACTTAGATAGCAGATAATAGTTAGACACTAAAATTAAATTAAAATAACTAAATATTCTTCTATTAAAATAACTTAATTTTTAAATAGCTGAAATAGCGTTCCGGCGAGTTCCGGCAGAAAAACACCAGAGACATCGTCTCATGAACGTTGCAGGCTCAGCACCATCCAATAGCTTCACATGAGTTGTAGAACGTGACGATGTCATGTCGAATTTGGGATAATTCAATCCAATATAAATCACAATCTAGTCCTGACCTGCTTCAATCATTAATCTAATCTCATTTCATCTACTCTCATCTGTAATCTACTCAAATCAAATCTGATTCGATCCTTTCCAATCTAGTGTAACCTAGTCTAAGACGATGTTATCATATCAAATCCGATCCACTCTAATCAATCCCACTCTAATCTGATCTAATTCATTCTAATATAACATAATCTAACTTAATCTAATCTAATATCACCAAACCTAATCTCATCTCATCAAATCTAATCTAATCTCATCTCATCTCATCTCATCTAATCTCTTTTCATCAAATATAATCGCACCTAATATCATCTCATCACATCTAATCTCATATAATTTAATGTAATCTAATCTCATCTAATCTCATCTCTCATATAGCCTAATCTCACCTCATCTAATCTCATCTAATCAAATTTCATTTCATCTAATCTCATTAAATCTAATCTCATCTAATCGCATCTCATCTCATCCAATCTCATCTCATCAAATTTAATCTTATCTCGTCTAATCTCATCTCATCTCATCTCATCTCATCTAATCTCATCTAATCTAATCTCGTCTGATGACTCTTACACCGCCGTTATCAGGATGATAAAAGCTGAGGTGATAGGCATGTGTGGCATTATAGGCCTACGTGTAATTTTTATAGCGGAAATCCCGTGTGGTGCCTTTTTTTTAATGAGCTCTTGAAATTGCACGTTACAAGGCTAGCTGAGTCGAATAATACATTTTTGCCCTACTCCTACTTCAATTGTGTCCTGTAATGCAGGTGATCTTGGTCTCAAATCCTTAACGACAGGTGAAATCCAGGAAACTCGACTTTGGCGTTTGCTGTCACTTTGGACAGATATACTAATGACTAATGAGAGCTTTGTTCGAATCTGCGCGGAAGAAATGCTTTATCCCAATTACGAATAATTAGCTTTTCTCATTAAGCTGTAAGTTAGTTCTTCTGTAGGTGAAAATCGTCAGGCTGTTACCATGGCGACGGAGAATACTACCTTGTGGAACGTCACCGCAGCTACCATGGCGACGGAAAATACTACCTTGTGGAACGTCACGGCAGCTACCATGGTGACGGAAAATACTACCTTGTGGAACGTCACGGCAGCTACCATGGCGACGGAAAATACTACCTTGTGGAACGTCACGGCAGCTACCATGGCGATGGAAAATACTACCTTATGGAACGTCACGGCAGCTACCATGGCGACGGAAAATACTACCTTGTGGAACGTCACCAAGAACATTATCTGGCCGAGCACCCTTGTGCCAGCAGGGAACCAGACGAGAGTCGGCAACGGTCATAACGGAACCAGCGTGGTCGTTTCCGGTGGATTGCCTCCTCTCGATTACCTAGGCATCGCCTACGTCATCATTGGGCTCGTTGGCATCGTTGGCAACGGCCTCTCCTGCTTCGTAATCCTGTCTCATAAGCCGCTGAGAGTCCGTCTGGCCAACTATTATCTCATCAACCAGTGCGTCATGGATCTGATCATCAGCGTGCTACTCCTCATCCAGACGACGGCCAACCTCGAGCGCCTCCAGTTCACGAACCCCGCCGGGACGTTCTACTGTTACCTCTGGAAGTCTCGCCTCTTCGTCCTCGGTCTCATGGTCTCGTCGACGCTGAGCATCGTAGCCGTCAGCGTCGAGAGGTACGTCGAGGTCGTCCACCCGATCCGTCACCGCCTGGTCATCAGCCAGCGCATCGTCGTGGTCAGTCTGGTCGTCACGTGGATCGTCGGCATCCTCTTCAAGATGTCCAACCTTCTTCCGTTCGCCCGCTTCAACAACGGCGTGTGCGTACTAGGCGCCTTTCCGAGCACCGGCGTTTCAACTGTCGTCGTCATCTACAACTTCGTCGGCGAATACCTCGGCCCGCTCTGCGTCATCAGCTTCTGCTACGTTAAAATGTGGGGAGCACTTCAATCGAAGAAACCCGTTGGTCCGCAGCCGTCCTCGAACCAGGTCTCAACGGTCTCGAAGTCTGCCCGGGCTCGTAGGAACATCTTCAAGACGCTGCTGACCGTTGTAGTCTGCTTCATCATGACCTGGACCTTCAAGCAGACTCTGGGCTTGATCAACGGACTTGGACTGGCGCAAGTCGACTGGAACGGCATTCCGTACAAGGTCAGCGTCATCCTCCAGTTCTCCAGCTGCTGTCTCAACCCGTTCATCTACCTGTTCCAGTACGAAGAGTTCCAGCGCGGTCTGCTGCGTTACGTGCCGCATCGTAAAGTACATCCCGTGTCGAACGTAGCGGCAAGTCATTCGTCGTAATATAATTGTAATGTAATTGGATATTTATATATCGCCGCGCAAAGGAAAACCAAATCAGAGGCGTTTCTGCGTTAGCCTACTTGATGCCAAATGACATTGCGAACGAAAGTATTACATCAGTTGGCAAAGACAAGAGACGCAGGTCAAACATAATTTTAATTATTTACCATCGTTGGAGAACGCCTTACGCATTATTAGAGATGGCCATAATCCACTCCTTCCAGTTATCCTTAAAAAAAGTGTGTGCGAAATAAAATTCTTGACACTACATAACAATAATGAAAGTGACACAAATTACGACAAGACAATGAGTGAAATAATGGCCTTTAACAACCCCTACGGGAAGTTGTTTGCGCAAAGGTGTCTCTGTCGCAAGAGCGTGGTAATTTGATATTGGCTTCTGCTAGGGTGTAAGCGACAAATCGAAGCCAGCATTGTTAGTATGGCCCAGGATTTCGAAGGCCAGCGGAACAAAATGATACTGCACTAGGAGTGGATTGTATTTGGGTACCTTCCTAGATGCCGCAGCCGCACCGGCGGCCCCAATGGCCGAAAGAAATGTAGCAGCCAAGTATGAAGCCGCCACATCATCATCATCATCATCATCATCATCATCATCATCATCATCATCATCATCATCATCATCATCATCATCATCATCATCATCATCATCATCATCATCATCATCATCATCATCATCACCACCACCACCACCACCACCACCACCACCACCACCACCACCACCACCACCACCACCACCACCACCACCACCACCACCACCACCACCACCACCACCACCACCACCACCACCACCACCACCACCACCATCATCATCATCATCATCATCATCATCATCATCATCATCATCATCATCATCATCATCATCATCATTGCATTTACTACGCCAGTAAATCTTACTTCGTGGCGCGAAGCAATTGTGATTGAAGAACCTGCTTAAAGTTCCTAAACAGTAGACCTAAGCTGACCACCTCAGAAAATCTCGAAACCGCACTCTCCGCGTTGCAGGCAGAACGCCCTAATCAATACATACATTTTCTTCACATTCATGGCCTAAAGGGCACAAACTAATTACTAGAATTGGTCTACATCAATAGGAAAGATCAGTGACACATGCCGTGGCAACGAAGCAACGACACAAGTGATGTTGATGTAACAATACATCAATCGCAATGTCCTAAACGACGCAAATGATGTAACAATACATCAATAGCAAATGTCCTAAGCGACACAAGTCAGTTATAGACTCGCTAATTGGTAATACTGAAGAAACTGCTCAGAGGAAACGTTTTCTAAACCGTCCAGTGAATTTCCGCCATCCAACGATAATAATACTATCGATAAGAATCATTTCAGCACAGCTTCTTAAGGAACAAGAACGAAAACACACAACCGCTGTGACAAACACAGATACTGCCTTAGGCAAAATTGCTCCGATACATAATAAAATACGAACAAAGGAAAATAAGAACGTCAAACAGAAACTGGGTGCATATACGCCAGCAGGTTAAAAAATGGGGAGGGGTACAAACTTCTTACATACACGAAGCAAGGCGGAGACTGCGATCTCTGGGAAGGCACAATAATAAAATATTGATTAGCATTCTTCAAAAAGTGGGGGTACGGTACACCTAGTCCAAAAAGTGTGGGAGGGGGTACGAGTGCCCTTGTACCCCTTACAAATTACGCATATGTACGCCAGCCACCGTTGCTAAGCTATTAGTAAACCAATCAGATCTTTTTTCGCCACGTTTACGAGACCATTTTCCTCGTCAGTTCTCCTGTGCTTCTGTCAATTTGTCGAAACCTACGAAAGGTACTTGTCGAGATTTGCCAGAAGTGCACAGAGGCGCGTTTACAGAAAACAGGGCCCTAGGCGCACACATTTTTTGGGCCCTTCTGAACTTGTAGACTGAGAGTCTGCCACTCTGGTGGTGCTTAGCCTACCATGTGCAAAAACCCACGAAGTTGAACTGTTAAAAATAGAAAATGGGTTATATTTCAAACAATTCAAAATTCAAACATGTTATTTTATATAATTGAAAATAATATTGTAACTTGTTCGGGCCCTTCAAGATTCGGGGCCCTAGGTGCGCGTCTAGTGCGCCTTTGCGTTAACGAGCCTCTGGAAGTGTACCCTGCAACAACCCGTACTCAGATCTTCACTAGGCACCTGTGAATGTCTCCTCTGTTAAAACATGTGAGTACTCGTGACTAAGCTGGTGCTCTGCGCTTAGCTTTAGGGCAGCGCTTCAGAAATATGGAGTTTACGAATCGAACCACGATTACTCGAATAGAAGGCAGCGCAACGATAAGATACAAGGACGATGGCAGAAAATAGAAACATTCTAAGCTATGCCTACTAAGCCTATTAGATTTAGAATCTCTGTGTTAGTAATTAAGTAAGTACTTTCTTTATTAACCAGTTGCTAATCGCACTTTGGTGTACAGACATCTCATAAACAGAGTTAAAAAGTGTGTCATCCTACCAATAAATGTTTTAATGTTAGACTGTTAGATGTTAGATTTTGAATTGTTTAGTGTGTGTTTTCCTGTGATTTGCCTGTACAGACGAACGACCCACATTTTGGAACTCAAACTGAATAGATTAATATGTAATCTATTTTCACTCGTAAATTCAGGCTTCAGCCTAAAACGCCTTAACCAGTTAATGTTCTTATCATCATCATCATCATCATCATCATCATCATCATCATCATCATCATCATCATCATCATCATCATCATCATCATCATCATCATCATCATCATCATCATCATCATCATCATCATCATCATCATCATCATCATCATCATCACCACCACCACCACCACCACCACCACCACCACCACCACCACCACCACCACCACCACCACCACCACCACCACCACCACCACCACCACCACCACCACCACCACCACCACCACCACCACCACCACCACCACCACCACCACCACCACCACCACCACCACCACCACCACCACCACCACCACCACCACCACCACCACCACCACCACCACCACCACCACCACCATCATCATCATCATCATCATCATCATCATCATCATCATCGTCATCATCATCATCTTCAGTTCCTGACGCCAGCAAGTTGGCGGCGATGGGTACGAATAAATGATCTCCTGTGTCCTCGGTCATTTGTCAAGTCTGTTGCCACCCTTAATGTTAGTCCAAGTGATGTTATGTCCTCAGTTATATTATATATCTAGCGTAGTCTTGGTCTGCCTTTGTGTCGTTTCCCTTCGAATCTTGCATGTAGTGCACTGTGTGGGATTCGGTCAACTGGCATTCTCTCTACATGTCCAAACCATCGGAGTCTTCGTTGAACGACTTTGTCTAGCAGAGTTGTTTGGATACCTAATGATTGTCTTAAGTTATCGTTTCTTATTTTCTATAGGCTTACACTCCCTGCAATCTTCTGCAGCCAGCTCATTTCTGCTGTAAGTTTTTATACTGAACCACAAATGCTGTATCTTTGCATTGTTAAGATTATGTGCTTCGCCCAGACAGCACACAAACGTTGACGCTTTAACGACGAGCTGCGTTGGTTTCCCAGTCGCTTTTAGCAAACTCTCGTCGTTAAGTGCTAGTTGAACGTTGAAAAATTGAGACTAAAATTATTGTAAGGTTAGGTAACGTAGGATAAGGTGAAGTAAGGTCAGCCAATCAAGGTAAGGTAAGATAAGATTAGGAAAGGTAAGTTTAGATAAGGTTAGACAAGGTCAGGAAATTAAGGCACAGTAAGGAAAGATATGGTTACGTAGGGTAGGTCAGAAAAGGTTAGGTAAGGTCAGCCAATCCAGGTAAGGTAAGGTCAGATAAGGTTAGGTAAGGTCAGCCAATCAAGGTAAGGTAAGGTCAGATAAGGTTAGGTTACAAGGTAAAGTCAGCAGATCAAGGCAAGGTAACGTAAGGTCAGGTCAGACAAGGTAAACAAGGTATGGTTAGGTAAGTTAGACAAGAAAAGGTAAGATTAGGTAAGATAGTAATGATAGTCCACACTAAGATAAGCTGTATCTGGTAGGAGCTAACACTAATGTGGCCAATGCGCTCGCTTACATGTAGGCCTACTTATATTACTAGAGTATTTGCCCCTCATATATGACGGGTTGAAAAAGAAAAAGAATGGATTGACAGGAAGAGAAAAGAATTTGTTTATTGGAATGCTTGATTAGAAGTCACATTGCGAGTCAAACAGATTGATAGACAAACAGCGGTTAGTTAGTCTGTCGATCCCTTCGTCCCTCTCTCCCTCCCTCCCTGCTTTCCTTCCTCCGTGCGACCCTCGCTCCCTCCTCCCTCCCGCCTGGATCAAACAATACCTTAACATCGATTGGTCACGTGCAATACAGGACATATGAGTGTTTGTCCTGTATTGGAGGACAAACCAATCGATGTTTGTACTAATCAGTCTTCCCCTCGTCAGTATTTGCTCCTCCTCCTCTCCCCTTCCGTCAGGCCATCAGTCACATTCCATACATTCCACAGCGTTTATCAAAGGACACACAGATCTGGGAAGCTATATCAAAGATGTTCAGAGATTCGAAGAAGACGAGGGACGACTGGTGACGAGCCTCGTGACAACATCGTATTCCGTGGAATTTGTGGAATTTATATGTGGTGCCTCCAGAAAGCCCGCAAAAGTTAGGGGCAATTAGGAAAACGTAAATTTCCAACGTCCGTATAGTGGAACATAGCATAGCGTCCCTACAGACTACTCATAGAACTAGAATTCAATCTTATTACTGGTTTAGTAAACATTTAGCACATCTCTCTCTCTCTCTCTCTCTCTCTCTCTCTCTCTCTCTCTCTCTCTCTCTCTCTCTCTCTCTCTCTCTCTCTCTCTCTCTCTCTCTCTCTCTCTCTCTCTCTCTCTCTCTCTCTCTCTCTCCATTGTCCGCCACACGCACCCCTTTTCATAATCATTTCCCTCTTCGCTTCCAGAGTCCACAATGATGTATGACGTCATAGTCTGACACTACACAAAGGGAGGCTTTCATATCTTGCTCCTTGTCCCTGCATCCGGAAATGGACGAATGCCAAGGTCCCTGGACAGTGGACACCTTACCATTCCAACTGAAATTTCGTGTCATATTACGGAACTAGGAATGTTAAGAGCTAAAGATTACAAATAAGTAGCTTGCTATGCCAAATTGTCTGGAGTGCCTAATATTTCATTTCGATCTTATCTCGTAAAAACTACTGACTAAGCCAGGTCATCGGAAAAATGGTAGCCAGGTCTGCGGACAGAGGCGTCATCTGCCGAATTAAATGACACAGCTGTAATTCCAACAGCCTAGACCAGTGCTTCCCAAACTGTGGTCCGCGAACCCTCAGTTGCCGGTCCGCGAAGTTAGTCAAGAGACTGGACAAAAAGACGACAGGTACGCGTTTTCTAAGTTGGGTCTCGCTTCGATCTATCTTTAAAAAACACCATTGTCTCGCAATAAAAACCATATTTTTTATATATAAATTAAACAGATTTGATCTGGGAGTAAATGTATTTCAGCTATTGTAAACAAAAACTGCAGAAGAAAATAATTATTCGAATTTCTGACAGGTCAAATGGAAGTTGTTGTTTGCCTTTACTAGAAATTTTTATTGTAACCTTTTCGTTTTTGACCGGAAATTAGAAACCTGATGTGACGTATCTCTTTCGTCTTTAATAACCTGGTCACCGCTTCCGTCAATAGAAAATAAACACGTCTGCTTTTAGATTCGATATTGTAAGTATAATATGTTATAAATTTGAAAATTACGACAATTAAATTAATAGGCCCCAATACCACACCCCGGAGACGAGGACGGCGTTCTCCAAGCTTAAACACGCTTCTGTTATATGCCTACAGTTTCTTAAAGCCTGAGAGAATTTTCGTACCTCAGGCGTCAAAAAATTAAATTAATGAATATATATAAACAAACAGCGCCATAGCATTTATATTTATAATTTTTTTAATTGCAACTTTTCTATTCATATCAGATCAGTACAAAGTATTCAGGTGATATTTAGTACTGAATTATATACCCGCGCTAATCGGCGCTATATACTATTAAAAAATAATTTAACTTTTTTGACCCAATTTATAGCAAGTATTTCAAGAGTAGCCTTTACAGGTCGCCTTTTCCGTCTTTTTTTTAGCCAACTCTTAATTGTCTCCGTGGGAAGATTTGCTTCCCCTAAATTCTCACAGAAAAGGCCGCTATAGGGTCCAATTCGTGAGTTTCAGAATTAACATAGAACTTTTAAGATATTAAGAGCCAGATATTAAGAGCAATATTGTTATGGACAGTTTTGTTAAGGGCAATATTGTTAAGGACAGTACTGCTAAGGGCAATATTGTTACGGAGATGCTGTGGCCATATGGGTCATTTGGTTGAGACGTATGGACGACCAGAGTTCTTTGTGAACGAGATTTTATGGTCGCTGGGCCTGTAGTCTCTCTATATGTCTCTCTGTCTCTATCTGTCTCTCTGTCTCTCTCTGTCTCTGGATATTGATTTGATTACGGCTTGGTTTTGGTGCGCCATCGGCTTATACCATGTGCGTTAACAGCGGCGCAAAAAAAGTTACTAATTACAATTACGTTAGTCGCTGTGGCCGAAAGCCAGACAATTGTTGTAATCCTTAATCATAGTGATCAGACGAAAGTAGTGCCCGATTGTAGGACGCCACGAATGTTATCAGGTTAATCTCAATATCAAGCCACGCGAATTCTACTATGACACGTGCAGGGCTGTACGAATGTTGCACCCTTTCTCACTCCTCGGCGTTTTCATCTCCTCCGGGTTCAGCAACCGAGCCGATGGCGTATCTTCCCCAGTCGTCGCTGACGAACTTCCACGGCGTGAAGCTGGCCAGATGAGTGGTGCTGTACTCGGTTGAGTCCTCCCCATCCCCGCGAACCGGCTTCGCGTCCGGTTTGAAGTTCTCCGTCTTAACGAGTTCCCTCCGGATGAAATCGCTCTGGTAGTTAGTGGTGGCGTCCAGCTTAGCGGGATTTGGCTGCCAGACGGGCTTCTCCATCCTCTCCTTCTCCGGCAGCTTGTAGTTGACATAATTGTCGCGATACTGGGTCTGGGTTGGAAAGGGCTCCTCCGACCTCATCGGTGCTTCGTTCGGACGATAGTCCTTGCGGGGAGTGACCTCGTGCTGGATGAAGTCCCTCTTGTAGGTCGGCTCACCGCTGAACGGGGCATCGGGAACGTTGTATTCGTTCTTCCGCATCGACTTGGTACGTTCGCCGAGCGGCCAGGTTCGGAACTCCGTCTCGTAGTTAGTCGTGCCATCGAAGGCCCCGAGCGACTTGTTAGCCTCAGGCGGGCGCTTGGAGGGGATCTTCTCCAGCGGTTTCGGCGTGTATTCCATCCGGTTCGTCGTGGAGAAGTCGAAGTCGCCATCGGGGGTTTTGTAGACGGCCTTCTCGCGGGAGAAGGGCTTGTCGATCTTCCATCCAACGTAGGACGTCTTCTGAGTAGTGGAGCTCTCGAACGGCACATCAGACTGATAGGGCCCGACTTTAGGCCGGCAACTCGTCTGAAGCTCAATGCTCTTCGCTGTGTAATCAGTACTGTAGTTCGTGATGTCGTTCATCGGGACCAGGTTCGGCTGCCAACGAGGTCGTTCCAGCTGCTGCCTCATCCCCTGCGGCGGATATTTCTGGAAGCTATCCCGATACGAGGTTGCGCTGGCAAAAGGTTCATCCGAGGCGCGCGGCTTTTCCAACGGCCGTGCGTTCTTGAAAGTAGAAACCTGATGGGGTACGTACTCCGTTGTGTAGTTGGACGTACCTTCGAACTTCTTCGACGGAGGGCGGTATTCGTACTGGCGTGGTAGTCGACCGCCTGACTGGAGGTCGTACGCCTTGTAGTCATCTGTGTGGGTGGAAAAAATAGCGACGAATACAACAACAGGACAGGAAATGATCCCAATCGCAATTTAAGTCAGTAAATAAGTAAATATGTTCTTATTAGCCAATTGCTAATCGCACTTTCGTGTGCAGACATCTAATAAACACAGTTAAAAGTATACAGCATTCTAACAATAAATGTTTTGCGCATCAGGGTGTCGGCTTGGGGGATTATGCGGGGACGGAGGGAGTAGCAGGTGGGTTTGGTTGGAGGTAGTAATTGGTGCAGGACGTGGTCCTGGTCCGTCAGGACAACCCCAAAGAGGGGTTATCGTCGTTATCGCAGAGTTTTACAAACGTTGGGGAGTCCTCGAGGAGATAATGAGGGCACATTAGTCTGCGTATCAGCGCTTCGATTTTGTAATTGTAATTGTAATTGAACATCTATATATAGCGCCAATCAAGGAGCAAACTAATCAGCCCATATGGTGTCAAAAATGTCATTAGGAACTAGAATATTAAACCAGTTTGCAATACAAAGCACAGTTAACTAGAAGAAGAGTCACAAGTGGCGGGCCAACGCATACACGTGGAACCAACCGGTAGATTGACACAGCATGCAGCACGTATCCGTCCGGAAGATAATGCAATACACAATTTATTTAGCGCCCTCTGTAGATCGATTCAGAGGTGTTCATTGCATACGACCGTCAAACACACTCATCGAGTGATGCTTTAGTTCAGTGCATCGCAAACTGTGTGCCGCGGCACACTAGTGTGCCGTGCGAGATTTCAGGTGTGCCGCGAGAGAAACCTAAAATTCGCTAGTCTCTTTAGTTGACTTTTTAAGAAATTATTTCATAAATACAAATTTCGGCTTTTTAATGTTTTCATTTTAAAGACTAGTTTCTCTTTCACAGTTATTCGACGTCAAGTGATCAAAAGTAAAAACTCTAGTGACATTTATCTATTCTATGTTATTTATGTGTTCACCCCTCCGCTCGACGTCATTATTACGGAGATTCTAGCTTAACTGTAACTGAATAGGGTATGTTCTTCTACTGATGACTTGAAGTGACATTCCTCAACGACTTTTCGAAAGGTTGAACACCTTAAATTTGAGTCTTCAAGGCGCAAAAGAAAACATAATCACAGTCATGGGGAAACTGAAGGCATTCGATCAACGAAAAGTTGCAACTGTGGATTAAGAATACAAGCAATTCACAGCTTGATTGTTTTCCAGGCATTGATGCTTCTCCACACAAGAGGATAATAAAGGAAAAATTAGGGAGACGCTGGAAAATCTCGCCTTAGCATTCGCCGAATACTTTCCTTCACTGGAAACTAAAGAGTATGAATGGGTCATCAATTTATTTGTAAATCACGAATGTACCGGTCTAACGATGGCTGAAGAAGAGAGTCTCATCGATCTTAAGAACGATCTGATTCACAGAGGCTCTTTTGCTGATCAAGAGTTGTCAGCATTTTTGATCTCAATTCTAAGCCAATATCCAGTTTTGAGCACGAAAGCAATCAAGTGTTTGCTGCCGTTTCGATCTTCGTATCTCTGCGAAGTTGGATTTTCTGTTCTAATAGAAATTAAATCGAAAAAGACGAGAGCGACTACAGATGGTGAATGATGAAATGCGTCTCTGTTTGTCGGCGATCGAACAGCGTCTTCAGTTAATAGGCCTATGCTCTCATAAACAAGCTCATTCATCGCATTAGTGATGATTAGTCAATTAAAAATCTGCTTTGGTTTCGCTATTACTGGACTAAAATGACAAGGTTAAAACATGACAAACTGAAATTATTGCTGTAAGTTTTGTAATTTTTATAAATTTTAATTGGTGTGCCGCGATAAAAATTTGCTCTGCTGAGTGTGCCGGGAGTTTAAAAAGTTTGCGAGACACTGCTTTAGTTGGAAAGAACGCAACTTAAGCCTGGCGAGTTCCAGTTAGGAATGAAATGGAAAGCAATAGACAATAAGAACAGCTCTTTCTAGACAACTAGATTCTCTCCAGACTCGGATCTCCACTGGACATGTCCTGACAACCCGTCTGACACGACGCAGCGCTATAAATGAAAATGATTAACCAATGCACAGACGTCCTGTAGGCAGGGCTGTAGTGGTAAAATTAGAGGTCAGTATACGCTACCGGTTAGTTTTCCGAAACAAATTAGAGGTGAGTATACGCTACAGTTTTTTAATATAATTAATATAAATATTTAAAAAATATTTTGTGAGGTGAGTATACGGTCTGTAGAGGTGAGTACACGCTGTATACCCGCGTATACCCTCGACTACAGCCCTGCCTGTAGGACAAACACAGGATGCACCAGAATAAACTCAATTGTCTAAAAATAGACATGTTTGAATGTTACACCCATTGTTTACACCACACGCATTTGGGTTTACTGACCTTGAAAATGTTGCAGACGTGAATGAATAAAACAGTTGCTAATGAAGGCAATCTTTTAGTTTGTGCTCGATAGTCTAGTGGTTAGCGCGCTGGACTGTCAAAAGAGAGGTCGGGGTTCAAATCCCCACCAAGGCAGGAATTTGTTTCGAGATTTCTGCTTCACTTGCGCTCCCTAACCAAGTCGGTTACTATGAGTACACTGACCGTACACTTTTGTTTGGAAGATCGGACGGCGAGGGAGAGGACTGGCCATCTGCTCTCGTATGCCGAGGCTAAGAAAATGAAGTCGCAAATACTTCATATCCATGGCAACACCAGGGTTAACTTGAGATACTGTTCTTCTTCTTACCTCTGTACGACGGTTGTCCGACGAACTCTCCTGGATTTTCTCTTTGTCTATCGGGTCGAATCATCTTCGTTAGAGTAATTTGTTTCTCTGAAAATGACACAATGATTTCTAAGCATTGTAGACCTGGAATCAGAGAACTGGTAACAATAGGTTTGTGTTTTGCAAGGTGATACGCCTTTCCCAGCATTTCTTTTTATGTATGAATGGATCTGAAACAACTCAAGTCCTTTCTCGGTTTAGCCGTGGCTGGGCTAGGAGCGCCTCTGAGTAGGTCTCTTGAAGAAGCGCTATATAAATTTCCAGAATGAATGAATGAATGAATGATTGAAAACTTAACAGAACTCGTTTCAAAAGTGAATCTAACTGGCGATATATTCAGAGCCTTAAGAACCTTCACATAACGCTGCATACACTAGCGCATTGTTCCCCAACCTGGGTGCTGTAGTTCCCAAGGGTGCCGTGAACCTAATCTAGAGTGCCGCAGCACCAAAGGGTGCCGTGAACCTAATCTAGGGTGCCGCGACTGGATAGAGAATGTCAGAACCATATCTATGCAGTTTTTCCGTTTGAAACGTAAAAAACTACGGATTATCACTGCTGACGTAATAGGCCAATTAATATAGCTATTACTCTATCATGATGTAGTGTATAAATAGTCGCAACACGGTTGAATACAAGGAACTTTGATGTCGTTAAAATTAACTAACTGGAAGAGAGATAAATGAAGAGATAAATGAGAGATAAATGAAAACAAGGACTAAATGACTTTTAGTAAGGGTGTCTTGCTCGGAAAAAGGCTGGAAAGCATTGCGCTCTAGCTTAAGCGGGGTTTACGTTTTTCATAAATCAAAACTTAATCTTTAATATAACAACGAGCTGCATTGGTTTCCCAGTCACTTTTAGTACGAGCTCGTTGTTAGAGTGATAAGCAAATAATGTTGAGGTAGCTACAGAAATCACCAATGACAGGCTCTCACACACAAGTATAACCCAGCCAACGGAGCCCCACGCAGAGACAGATCACACCATGTTCAGAGACCTTTCAGACACGTTACATGACTTTTCTAAATTAACGAAAGCTTACAACCGCGAGTTCTTAGGAATTGCTGAACTGGCTTCCACTTACGAGGGTAGTCGCGATGGTAGTTCGTTTCCAGTTCAATGGATCCTTCCAATGGCTTATACCGTTTGTCTTTTCCAAACCGATTCTCAGATCCGGGTTCATCGCTGGCTCTGGAAGAGAAAAACAAGAACCACGTGAAAGCTTAATGAAAATATTTGTTCGATTAGTAATTAGTAATTAGTTATTACTTAATTACTAAATTACGAAGGTTATTAAATTATGAAGTTATGCATGAGCAATGCGGTTGAAATGTATGTTAGCATCAAAGTATGTATGTATGTGTGACATTGTATGTATGTATGTATGTATGTATGTATGTATATAGGTATGTGTATTTATATGCATGCATGTATACATGTTTGTATGTATGTACTTTTTAGTATGTACGCCTATGTATGTATGTACTTGTATGTATATATGTATGTATGTATGTGTGCATGCATGTATATAATATATACATCTATATACATATTTTAGAGACAGAGATGAAGAAATCGTGTACTGTATACAATACAATAGAGAAATACAGGTGCTTATTATACATTGGATACAGGAAGGATGCGATCACGTATTATGTGAAAATACCAGGTAACATAATTATGCCAAGCGAGACCTTGACGGGAGTGCTATCTTTTCTTATACCTAACCCGTGTGAATACTTGTGTCTCTTTCTTCCTATCATTTCTCTGCTGTTAAAGTTGTTACCTGTCTCCACTCACCTGAGGTCTGAACGATGGATGATGCGAATCGGAGGCAGGTGAACAGTGGATCCCTCTTGCGGCATGCTTACTTTGCTGTCGACGGATTGTGTCACGTGCTGTTTCCGCAATCTGCGGCTGTAGTCGAAGAAAATGAAGTGGAGGAAATTAATCACACTGTCGCAGCACTTCTACCTGTTATTACGTACGTTTCCTCAAGTTATAGGGATACGGGTTTTAGGACGGATGTTCAAAAGAGGCTCAGAGTGTCTCCCAATGAAATTTATATTTCTCCCGGACATTTCTGTTCTGAGTATAATTATCTTCCTCATTAGCTTAGGGTGTCACCTATTGAAATTTATTTTCTCCGAGACATTTCTCTTC
>OY744610.1:53265635-53295635 GCA_963556255.1 Allolobophora icterica
GCCAGCATCGCCTGGTCATCTGCAAATCTCAATGCCTTCACCCTTCTTCCTCCTACCTTTATCCCTTCCTCCATATCCTCTAGCGTTTCTCTTATGATCTCTTCTATATAGATGTTGAATAGTATTGGTGACAGTGGGCATCCTTGTCTTACTCCTCTTCCTATTTTTCCTGGTTCCGAGTACTCTCCATCAACTCTTATTTTCACTCTTTGTCCCATGTATAGATTACCTATCAATCTTCTTTCTCTCCAATCCACCCCTTTTCTTCTCAGTATTCCCATTAGCTTTCTCCAGTCTACTCTGTCGAAAGCTTTTTCATAGTCGACAAAGCAGATATATATGTCTTGGTCATGTTGGATGCTTCTTTCTGCTATTACCCTCAATGCTGCCACCGCGTCTCTTGTCCCCTTTCCCTTTCCAAACCCATATTGGTCCTCTCCCAAGAAATTTTCTGCTTCCGCCTTTGTCTGCAGTCTCTTTGTTATAATTCTTAGCAGGATTTTTGATGCATGTGTCAGAAGGCTTATCGTGCGACGGTCTTCACAGTTTGTTGCATTCTGCTTCTTCTGTATTGGTATAACAATTGTCTGCAGGAAGTCCTTTGGCCATTCTCCCGTGTTGTAGATGTCCTGGCATAGCTGCACCACCTCGTTCATTGCCTTCTCTCCAAGATTTCTGAGTATTTCTATTGGGATGTTGTCAATTCCTTCCGATTTTCCATTCTTCATGTCCTTGATTGCAGCCAAGACCTCCTCCCTCATCACCTCCGGACCCATGCCGTCCTCCCCCTGTGTTTCTTCCTGCTTCCGTTCTTGTTTCCTCATTTCTTCCTCGATGCTTCCACTTCCTGTGTATAATTCCTCCACATATTCCTTCCATCTTTCCCTTATGTCCTCTGCGTCCTCCAGTAGTCTGCCATCCTTGCTCTTGATTGCACCTCCTCTTCCTGTATTTTGTTTCTTGCTTAGTGATTTTATTTTACCGTACCCCAAATCACTTCGCCCCTGTTCCTGCAGGAGTTCCAGTTCTCTGCACTGCTCCTCCCACCACCTTTCTCTTGCTTTATCCGTTGTTCTTCTCAGCTGGTTGTTCAGTTTTCTATATTCCTGTCTAGCCTCCTCTGTACTCTGATGTTTCCATTTTCTTCTCTCCTCCATGTCTTTGATCATCTCTGTTGTTATCCATGGTTTACGCGGTTCGTTTCCCTTTTGGAATCCTATCGTTTCAGTCGCCTCTTTCATCAGTGCTTCTTTTAGGTTCGTCCACCTCTCTTCTGTTTTTGTTCCCTCTTTTAGATTTTCTACTTTTTCCTCTAGGTTCTTCGATACTTCTCCCATCTTTGTTTTTATCATTTCTTTGTTCCACTTCATTTTCTTCACTCTTTTCTTTTTGATGAATTTGAGTTGTAGGCTCACTGTCATAGCCACCATGTTATGGTCTGTATCTGCATCTGCCCCGGGAAGGGCTCTCGCATTCTTCACACTATTTCTATACCTCTGCCTTACCATTATGTAATCCAGCTGGTATCTTTCCCTGTCTCCTGGTGATTTCCACGTGTATCTTCGTCTTTTTTCCTGCTGGAACCATGTATTCGTTATTACCAATCTTTGCCTTTTGCAGAATTCCATTAATTTCTCTCCTCTCTCATTTCTCTTCCCCAATCCGAATTTCCCTATTATACCTTCCTGTTCGCCCTCTCCCACTACTGCATTCCAGTCTCCCATTACTATCACATAATCTGTCCCTTTGATGTCTTCTAATCGTCTCTCTATTTTCTCATACATGTCATCCACCTCCTCTTCCTCATGCGCCGACGTAGGCATATACACCTGCACTATTGTTATGTCTACTGGTTGTGCACGTATTGATACTATTATCATCCTATCTTCGACTCTTTCTATTTTCGTCACACATTTGGCTGTTTTTTCTGATAGAAGAATTGCTACCCCGTTTTGTCCCTTGTCTCCTCCAGTGTGGATAACCCTATAGCCATCACTGACGAAATCTCCCCCTTCCTTCCATCTTACCTCTGCCAAACCTAGTATGTCAAGCTGTGCTCTTCTCATTTCTCCTATCACGTTCGCCAGCTTTCCTGGTCTTGCCATTGTTCTTATGTTCCATGTCCCTATTTTTAGTTTTTCCTTTTCCGTCTCCGTCCCTGCTCTGAAGGCTTTCGCTTGTTGACGACCGAGGAAGCCTTGTCTTCCCCTGCCGAACGCGACTCTCCCCAATGTCTGGTTTGAATCGTTAACGTTGTTATCTGAACTTCTTATTGTCGTCATTATTCATTTTACTCGGGATGAGATAGGGAGGTGGTTTCCCGTTGCCTTCCTCCCGGTGTTTTTATCGGGAGACACCATCTCTCTGCGTCGATACCGTTGATCGTCCGTCCTTCAGTTTCTTCACCCATGGGGCACACGCTTATCCCGGCGTGTACTCGGTCGTCCACCACGTACTTCGTTTCCAACAGGGGGGCCACGTGAAGGCGACGTGGTGGACATTTGAGCAGCAGAGGCTTTTTGAGTCGCTTGCTGCCCCATTTCCTGTACCCTCTATCATTCCAAACACTGCCCCATTTCCTGTACCCTCTATCATTCCAAACACGACTTGTTTGACTCTCCTGAATTAATCCATCCTGAAAATGTGTCAACAGATCTCAAGCTTCCTGAAGCGTTTCTTTTATATTCAGGTTCGTGACGAAATAAAATAACAATTTGTTGTTAAAAACATGCCAATGCAATCAATTCCCAGGTGCTAAATTACTGCAATCGCCTCTGCGCTGCAGCCGAATATCCTTCAAACCAACCAAATCCAATCTAACGGTGTCGATCGATAAAACCTTAGTAACCGAGGACAGTGCCGGATTTAGGCATAGGCTAACATAAAAAAGCTACAGCTTTGGGGATCACAATCCCTAGGGCCCTAACAAATCAGAATTTTGGGGGTTTAAAAATATTTATATATATATATATATATATATATATATGTATTTATTTATATTATGTAGAACCTTTTTAAATGGCTTGTGTAGCAAATTCCATCTCGCCTGAGTAAATGCATTCCTTTGAAAATAATTTGAATGTTTTACTTTAAATGCCATGCTATTAAATAATTTAAAGGCATATATGTTTCCAATTACCGTCTAGTGTAATTTGTTAACAAGGGGCTTCTAAACTTTATATAGCTTTGGCCTCACCAAGTCCAAATCCGACGCTGACCTTGTGAGAATCCACTGTGACAATGATCGAAAGAGCCGAGCAGCTAAGGAGAAGTTACAATGACGAGAAACTAAATGGACCATCCCTTGCTTTACCCTAGACCAAATGTAAAACGAAGACATTCATATAGCGCTTGCATTAACGACGTCTAAATATAGACCGCACGTAAATGGTCTCCTAATCGATACATGGGAGGTCTCTGTATAATTATTTACGGCACCAACTTGAACAATCGTAATGCCCTGCTTCAACTGCGATATACTATATTGTAATTGGACTTAAAATTCATATAGCCTCTCTTCAACAGCATATTAATCCGCTAGATTATCTGATGTTAACTGTCATAGAGAATTGGAGTTTTATCATACATGCGTTATAATGCGTACATACGATTATATATATAATACGTGTGTTACTGCGTGTAGTTGTTGTTTACATATGCCTAAGTATAAATTTATAATGTAAAGCCGGTAACATAAGTGCACTTGAAGTCAGACTAAGAAAACACTATGCGACACAGTAGCGGATCGCATGGCTAAGCCAAGGCAGGACTTTCATTTACAACGGCCCCGTACAGTGGCACAACTTTTACACCTAACTTGGAAATGTACCTTACAGAGGTAAGGAGTGGTGTATAGGTTAAAGTAATAAAGCGGAGTGAGAAAATGTGAAAGTGAGACATGGAGACGGTGAGAGTGAAAGAGTTTTAGAGAGACAGAGAGACAGAGATAGAGAAGGCATGCAGACAGATGCAGAGACAGGGTAAGAGACAGGAAGGTTTGTAAGAGAGTGTGAGTGAGCAAGAGGGAGAGGGAGAGGGAGAAAGAGAAAGAGTAAGAGAACGAGAACTACAGCTATAGAAGTTACTAAATAGCCAACTAAATTACTAACTAACCAGCTAATAATAATAATAATAATAATAATAATAATAATAATAATAATAATAATAATAATAATAATAAAAATAATACCTACATGTACACTACTACTACTACTACTACTACTACTACTACTACTACTACTACTACTACTACTACTACTACTACTACTACTACTACTACTACCACTACTACTACTACTACTACTACTACTACTACTACTACTACTACTACTACTACTACTACTACTACTACTACTACTACTACTACTACTACTACTACTACTAATATTATTATTATTATTATAATTGATAATAATAATTATAATAATAATAATATTATTATTATTATTATTATTATTACTACTATTATTATTATTATTATTATTATTATTATTATTATTATTATTATTATTATTATTATTATTATTATTATTATTATTATTATTATTATTATTATTATATTATAGTGGAGCAAGGTAAAGAAGCAGAAGAGAGAAGTCAATACTGCATGTAATCATATAGACGGAACCTTTGAAGTTCGTGTCGGCGCAGAGAGTAGCTAACTCGAGGTCTGTCTCTAGGCCTCACCTGACCTCTGCTGAAGAGCTCTTCTAGCAGCAGTCGCCTGCCTTCTCAAGAACCATCGACGTCTGAAGCGCCCGTTTACTTGGCTACGAAAGGTGGTCCATCGAGGACCGGACCAAGAGCAGGAGGAGGACAAGGAGAACGAGGAGGAGGAGGAGTAAGAAGAGGAGGTGGGACAGTAATAGAAGGAGACGCAATAATAGTAAGGGTAGGATCGGTAGGAGAAGAGAGGATGTAGAGCAGAATAAAGATGACAGGAGATCCAGACGCAGAAGAGGAGGTGCAGTAAGAGGAAGAGGCGGAGTAGTAGCAGGAGGAGGGAGCGGATCAGAAGGAGGAAGCAGAGCAGAGCAAAACGACGAGATGACTCAGAGGTGGCCAAGGTACAGAAGAAGATGAGAAACAGCAAGAGAAAGAGGAAGACAAGTAAGCAGTAGAATATTATTAGTAAGGAGAAGAGGACTATCACTATCAGTAAGGACAAGAGAAAGAGCAGTGAGAGGAGGGTTCGAGGATGTGGAGATGAGCAAGGAAGGGGACAAGGAGGTCCAGGTACAGAAAAATGCCTGGATTAGAAGAACGACGCGAAGCAATGAAAATAAAATAAAATAATAAAAAAACTAAAATTGTCAGATACTTTTAAGGCGCAATATAAATTTAAGAAAACGCGCATGCACGCAAAGTCAGACCTCTGGGGTCATTGGCCAGGGGTCTTGTATTTGAAAGAAGCAGTTAAGTCTGACAATGTTCTTCAATGTTATTTTGTTTCTAAACAGAGCACAATGATCCAAGAATCACGTACAGCTTTCTTGTATGATGTCGAATAATGTATCAATAACTAATAGTAATTAGATTATTTCATTTAGCCTGCTTGGACTACACAATTACAGCAGCCAGACTAATCGCCCGTCTCCCACGCTTCTCCCATATTTCCACATTAATTTTTGAACATCTTCACTGGCTTCCTCTTACTGCCCGCATCCAACTAAAGGTACTTAACCATATTGCCGATCTTACCTGGGACTTGCTCTTAAATAACCTACCTCTGTGACTCATTACGTCCTCCCGCCTCAGCTAGCTCCCTTCGTCCTCTTCGTTCCTCTGATCGACTTAACTCAGGGGTGGGCAAACTACGGCCCGCCAACACTTTTTATCAAAGCTCGAGGGTACGCGTACCCTAAAATAGAATACGTTAAAATACGTACGTACCTTTCAAAAAATACAATACGCGTATGGTACGTATCATACACGAACATTTTATTTATGGTTTACTCGGCGACCCATAGTCTACGTATAATCTGACGTCAACAGTATGCGTTATTGAAACCGGTACTTCCGGTAGCGTAGCAGTAAATTTAATTCGATAAATTCTTTGGTTATAATTAATTTAATGCAAATTGTACTTTCATTCTGAGAACTAAGTACACGTCACTGACTCACTGGTTTGCAAATTTCTGTAACTCGAAAGTTGTAGTATATCTTTATACGCATCAGTCAGCGATTCAGCGATGCCCAGCGAACTTGGGCAGGAATGGACGCACGTGAAAGTGTTAAAAATGTGAAAAACAATTATTTGATTGAATGGGTTGTGATTGTTTGCTTAAATTAAATTGAACATTCTTATAATGAGCAATGACGTGGTTAACGTATTTTTGTATCGTTTACGTACCCTAAAATAGGGTACGTTAAAAAACGTACGTACCTTTCAAAAAATAGAATACGTATGGTACGTACCCTCGAGCTTTGCTTTTTATCCGGCCCCCACAATTCTTCATTTTTTTTAAATTCAGACCGCGAGAAGTTTTCTTCGTTTTACTCATGTAGGGCTGCTCTCTGACTTCCTATACCGGTCTCGTCCTTTAAAATAACTCTATGTATTAAGTCTGCCGATCTGCCCACTTCTCCGCGAAGGCTTTTTGCATATGATCCGTACGCAGAAGTGAAAGCCTTTCAAGTGAAGCTAATGTTGTTTTCAAAGCAGATGAAAGAACAAAACTATGGACACTTTCCTACCTTCCAGTTGCAAATTGTCACAGCACAGTCTGCAGAAAAAATATGCCAATAGCCTTCAGTTGTCAAATTTGAAAGAAGAGTTCTCCAGACGATTTACGGATTTTAAATCAATTGAGGCTGAATTTGCATTGCTTACCATACTGTTCACATTTGACATTGACAATTAGTTCCTACAGAACTTCAGCTGGAGTTAACCGACCCACAAAGTGACAGTGTTCTCAAAGAGCAGCTCAAAGGATCAGACCAAATAACAGAGAGGAATAATTCTCAAATCTACATAATTTTGCTTTAAAAATGTGTATGTTATTCGCATCCACTTACATCTGTCAACAAAGATTTTTCAACTATGAAGATAAACAAATCCAAGTACAGACCTCAGTTAACGGATCTAGACTTGAACTCAAACTGCGAATTGCAGCCAGTGCAATCACTCCGGATTATGGGAACTTGTTAATTCATGCTCACAGTTGCATACATCTCACTACAGTAGCAGCCAAAGTATATTTAATATATTATAAATAAGTAAACTTCTTTTCATGCTAGTCGTTAACAAAAGTAAAAAATTTGTTAACCGGCCTCCGAATTTTTTTGGCGTTTAATGTGGCCCATGTGCAAAAAGTTCGCCCACCCCTGAACTACATCATCCACGCATTCTGAACATACAACATCGTAGTAAGTTGGGATTGTGTATATCAGTGACGTAAACTTGTCCAAAATATTGGGGGAGGGGCGTTTAGTTATTCATTCCACACTTGTTGCATTGTGCGTACAGAAGGCTGAGAAGGCTGAGATAGCCTAGGCCTATCATGAGATGGATGGGAACCTCTTTGCCAAGTAGGCCTACATTGAAGAAAAGGCCAATTCGATCATTGGGGTTCTGGAACAAAATATGTACATCGGAAAATTTTACTGGGCAAAGTGCTCATCTCTTATTTTCATTATGAATGACGAGTTTTCAGGGCTCTAGTTCTCTATTTTGTCGATAGATGTGCCACGAGCAAGTGCACTTTAGTATCTATTATCGTTCATTGTTTACGTGTAGTAGATAATAGACAAGTGATTAAAGAAAATTAATAAATAACAGTTTCAAATGGAACCAAAAGCTGGAAGTTCTTCAAACCAGTACGGAGCGTTGTCCCTGGTTCAGCTAAGGTCTGAATTAAGGCGTCGAAACCTGAGGCTAGCGGGAAGGAAGAATGATTTAGTGGCAAGGTAAAGATGTTTATTTCATTTGACTCGAGCCAAACGAGCTATTGAAGCAGAACTGCTCGTATTATTTCTTATAATTATGTACATATCTTTATGCTCCAATTCTTGCAGAATATATTTAGTAAGTTTGTAACAATTTTGTAAGATATTCTTGGTTGCCGTATCCGGCACTCTATTAGTATCGGGGTCCCAAATATACACACTGGGCGCGGCTTGTACTACGTGCGCTGCCTGCTTTGGCGTCAAATTTAATAATTTACTAATGAAACAGTTGGCAATGGATGAAGTGAGCATTAACTTTGCTTGTTTTTCGCAGGTTGGAGTCCTTCGATGCTATGTCTGGATGTTCTGAAGTCGTTACAGAATACACACTCAATACACCTGATGTCAGCTTGTACAAGGATGTAACGGAGGCAACTGACGTTGAATTTCATTTGCTTAGCAGCAAATATTTCCCATTCTATTGAAGTGAAATTATTGTAGCAATGAATTTTTTCTTTTGTGTTTCACTTTGTCACAAAATCTTGAGAGCACACAGATGTCCTGGAGATACGTGAATTTCTGTTATGGCTCATCAAGTATGTTTTACCCATTAAGTAATAGTAATGGGAAGAAAAAACAAACTTCGTTTAGGAGAAATAACAAATTACTCTATTCTAATCAACAAAACACTTCGGCCTAATATCTGCACTGTATGAGAAATAATGATATCATCGTGCTAGAAGTGAAATGTCCATATTCAGCACGCCATAGTGTCATTAATGATGTTACTGTGCCATATCTTGTGATGGAGAATGATAGTTTGTGTTTGAGAGACAATCATGATTATTATTATCAGGTGCAAGGTCAGCTACTGTGTACTGGCAGAGAATATTGTGACTTTGTGGTATACACACAGTTAGACATGAAAACAATACGCATTAAACGAAATGACATTTTCATATCTACCATGACAAATAAACTGAAACATTTTTATGACAATCACTTCATGAAGGCACTTCTAGATTATCACCTGTACAGAAACAGCAGAAAGTACACATTTAATTACAAAGTGTAAACAGTTCGTATAGTTCTGCAACTTGTGTGAACAGTATTTAAGAGTACTTTGTTTTTTATGTACAATATTTCGATTAATAAACAATGTCATTGAAATGCAAGTGTTATAAAGGTTATTCAAAATTTACTGTTGATCACCATCGACTTATCATACTATTCAGTTAAAGCAATGTACTTTTTGACATCCATTAAAACTGTAAAGCAATCTTGAAGCTTTCATTAAGCATTTCTTGAAACAATCCCTGAACGGAAGTTACATAACATGTAACACACAAATATTATATCTCCAGAAAGCATAGTCTCAGTTGAATTCATGCAATTCTTAAGAATTTTATACGTTTTACCCAGCCCGATTATACGTTCGATGTGAATTCTCTTGGAAGAAATTTTCTTATCCTTCATTACTGTTTCGCTAGTCATTCTATTTTTTTTTCTGAAAAAAGTTGGAATATTCAATGATATGTTATAGGGGAGAAAAAGATCCTCAACATTAAAACCTTTATCAGCCATAACTGAATCTCCTGAATTGCACATGATATTTAATCCTGAACGTTCAACGATTTGTCTATCACTAGTTGAACCACCAAATGCTGGTGAAACATAAGATACCAATCCACCTGGTGTTGACCCGATTACAGCCTTCACAGTATTTCGATTTTTGTAAGTAGAAAATGTTGACTGCTGTGCACTTGGCATTTTGGGTCTTTTTATTGGACATTCAGTTCCATCAATGATCACTCTAGTCGTTGGAAATTTACTTGTGAAATCTGTGGGTGAATAAAAATTCATTAGACAAACCGACAGATTCAAACAAAGTCTCTTCAGGCAACGCAACTATCTCCTCCGCAGCAAAGGGTAGATCCTGTTCCAACACGAGTCGTTTTTGCTTCTCTTTTCTTGTAGTCTGTAGAGTAGCAGTAGAGGAACGTTTCTTTGCCCGCTGCTCTCTCGATGCTGTTGCCTCAGGAATCTCAGTAGTTTTGGTCCAAGGAAACACACTTGGCACTGCATTTTTCTTAAGGCGGTGTATCTGAGGTTCATCTCCTGAATGGGAAAAATGAAATGTAAAATAATTAATACGAGGTTCGTCTCCTAAATGGAAAAAATGAAATGTAAGCTAATTAATGTAATTAGTTAGTGTCTCTAAGTTACAAGGCAATAATAAATAATTAAATCAAGTAAGCAGTTAAAACATATTTGGATGTACAATATCATTTAAGCCATGCACCTGTGGAGCTTCTTCTTTCAAGTAGAATATGTCTCTCAACCCGTATAATATTGCATAAGCAAGTTGGTTAATATAATCCACACAGAATATAAATATATTCTTAATATCATCAAATAAATGGTATTAGATAATACACTATATTACACAAGATAAATAAACAACAGCATTAAACAGTGCTAAGTTTGCATCTCAAGTTAGGAAATTACTAAGCAGTTCATACCGAAAGAGTAATAATTTCACAAAACAATTCCAAACAAAGGTGATTGAGCTAACACATTATTGACAACAAATGAGATTTTTAGAATTTGTTACAGAAACACTTGAATTGGCACTATTAAATGCAAATAATCTCTTCAAATGAAGTCCATGTTTTCACATACATCCTTAAATTAATGGAATAGTTGGCAGTGATGTTATTATTGCTACTAAGTCTGGTACTTGGCACTGTATTAGTTCCGAGCTCCCAAATATACACACAGCCATAGAAGCCTCGGGCCATCGGCAGCAGCTGGTCAGACAGTGGCGTCACAAGGGTCGGTTAGGGTTTATTGTCGCTTGTAATGCATATAGTGGGCGTCCCTGAAATTGCATCTATGCCCGTTACTTAGGTAATAATGCACTTTAATGTCCAAACCGTAGAATGTTGCTGTTATGTAGTCGTCCACTGTGAAGTGGTTCGTACACACGACGCTGGCCTTTGTAGGGGTCCAGGATTGACGTCTAACTGCTACAATCCATTGCCTTTTCTGTGCCTCATCCCTAGGGAATCTGTGTCCATCACGATTATTGCTGCAGTCAGGTACGCAACAGCAAGGCATTTCGAGACAAATACAAAACGTAATTTACGAAATAACAAAAATAACGCTTCCTACAAATAGCTGTTAGCCTGTTACCACACACTGAACGCAATGAGCGATAATACATACTACAGTGCACTTGCTGCTGCTGCCACCTATTTGTTAACTTGTACCCGAAAGTCCCCAATTGCATTAATTCAACTGAAGCGGGTGTTCTATTCAAGCACCGCTGTCCGTCCTCTATCGACAGTTCGTCGAGTTTTTCTAATGCGAACAACTATCTACAAATATTGTAAAATTTTCAAGCTGCCACGGTTTTGTTATAAAGAATAGGCCTACTACATTGTAAGGTGTGATGTTGCTAAGGCACACGGTCATCTTATTATGAATGAATATTGGTTGTGGGTATTGGTTTTTAATTTTAAGTAATTAGCAGTTAAGCACCCTTACTTGTCTTTTTGTGTTTAACTGGTCTTATGAGACGTATTTTCTATAATACTTACCTACATGAAGTGTGCATGAACTAGTCACATAAATACCTTTTTTCGTTTACAGTTTTGGAATTTTATATATGGAGTTCTGTTTGATTTTTTTCAGTGATATTGTCCTACGAGGTTTGCGCCGTCCTTAAAATGACGAAGATAGGGATGTTGTTGTAACAAATTAGAATTGGAATCCCCTTTACCCGACGATTGCCATCTAGTGAATGCATTTATTAACATTGCCTACCAGGATAACTACGTTTAATAACTTCATTTGTATTGGGGCTATGCTCTAATAGTCCAATTGCTGTATCTGCTGTATCTGCAACTATTTCAGGTTGCCTCACAGACATATGACGTCATAACAGCATGGAGCTATTATTACATTCGCTGCAATCTGGGAAATTGTTGGGCGCTGTAACCACGGCAACGATTTAATAATGAGCCTATACTGCCGTGAAAAGCCAAAACACAGTAACTAGTAAGTAATCAACTTACATAATAACCGTTGTACGTCTGTCTGTCCCGTAAACAAACACTATTGTGACGTCACTATACTGCCGCCTTGGCGACGGTTGTCTTGACGACGGCTATAGGCCTATAATATGACGTTATTAATAATTGTTTTTTATATACCGTGATTTTTCACGGGTTTACAGCTAGTAACAGTCATAGTTACTGTGTTTTGGCTTTTCACGGCAGTATAATGTGTAACCAATGACAGAGCGAAATGCGTGTACATACTTAAGGAAAATCTATAAATAGGGCCAGTGTAGATTCAACTAAATTGAAACATCCGTCTTACAGTAAAAAAGTCGAATGACGCACGTCAAAAGACATAACTATCAGAGTCTGTGATTTGTCGATTCCGAAATTCGTTACTTGTGATGACGCACTTACCTACTTTCATGTCTCCTTCTAAATGCACAAATAAGTATACCTTATCCAACAGGTTAAATAATTAACGCACATACGTGTATAGCAAAACTGTGCAAGCAAAATCCCACGGGTGTGAGAATAATTCTAGCAATTAATTATTAATAAATAATTTTAATAATAATTAATTGTAATAATATAATTCTAATAATAATTAATTATTAACCCGCAAGTCCTCGGCAAACGTGTCGAACGATCGTCACATGGGGCTGTTCTAAACTGCTAATATATACTCAGTGTGTGTGTGTGAGTGTTATGAGGCCTCAATTAAACTCCTGCGACTCAGTTGACCTGAGCAGTGAAGGATTCTTGTCACTCTATACTTTCTTACTCGTTTAGCTGCATCTCAGTTCATTTCTTTAATTCTGCCTGAAAACCCAAATCTAACCTAACACCTAATCTACCCCAAAATGAAGCCTATCTCTGCGGGTGCCATATGACGTTATTTCAACATCATTTAGTCTAGCGCAGCTAGAGAGCTCTGAGCAGTCTTGTTGTCAAGACCTTATACCTCAAGACCAAGACCAAGACCAAGACCAAGACTTTGAACCTCAAGACCTAGACCAAGACTTTGAACATCAAGACCAAGACTTTGAACCTCAAGACCAAGACTTTTGGTCTCAAGACCAAGACTTTTAAAAACGAACTCGCGTGCACTCGAGACCAAGACCTTGGTCTCCAGGACAAGACTGCCTCTGAGTAGATATCTTGAAGGGACGCTATATAAATGTTCGAATGAATGAATATGGGATCACATATTGTGTTTGTGGGTGGCACTGGTGCAGGGTGTATGTGTATGTAAACACGTTCTATTTAGTGTCATTTTCGTTATATAGTTGCTCTAAATGAACGATTTAATCAGTATTGTTGTCAAGACCTTAAACCTCAAGACCAAGACCAAGACCAAGACCTTGAACCTCGAGACCAAGACCAAGACCAAGACCTTGAACCTCGGCACCAAGACCAAGACTTTGAACCTCGAGACCAAGACCAAGACCTTGAACCTCAAGACCAAGACCAAGACCTTGAACCTCAAGACCAAGACCAAGACTTTTAAAAACGAACTCAAGTGCACTCGAGACCAAGACCTCGGTCTCGAGGACAACAAGTCTGGATTTAATGAATGAATTTACCGTTACATAATTAGGGACTCTATTTTAAATTAAAGGATGTGTGCTGGTCTAGTGGCTATAGCGTGCTGGGCCATCAACGAAGTTGGAGTTCAAAGCCCTGCTTAGACCAGATCGAGAAATATTTAAGCATTTCTGCTCCACTTGCGCCCTCTAGAGAACGCAACTATGCAACAAGTACACTGACCATAAGCATTGTTGGTAGGAAGAGGACTGGCAATCCGGCCGCCCTCACATGCCAAGAAAAATGAAGAAAACAAAGCTTTATTACCTACTCAAATGGCGCTATACATGTCTGAATTAGCTAATGGCAATATATGCTGACATAGTCTACAATTTGTTTCTGGTCCTAAGCCTAGAACTTAAATATAAACACGACTGTGTCTGGAAAGAAATAATATACTTAGAGAAATAAATTAATGTCGAGATAACATTTTACAAGGGCGCCATTACACGTCATTTGTTCATATAGGCTCTTGAATAAGAAGTTTGTTACGCGGGAGTCATCAGTGATTTTCGACAGCCGGGGACCAATTTCAGATAGAAAGGCGAGGCCCTCTCTGTTAAGGAGACCGAAGGTTTCCACCGGTACACGTACGAAGATGTATCTCTTCTGTAGTTCAGAGTATTTGATGAGTTTTCTCGCAGCAGCCACCTCCGCCGCCCCTCCTTCCGCGGCCGCCGTTTCTGTGATGTAAGAGGCGGCCACCGTGTCCACCACCGTCGCGTCCCACAATAAGGACAGCCCGACGCTCCACGGAATTAGGGTCTGGCCATACGGTCTCTTACCATCCGACCTGGATAGGCCGGACGGCTCCTTGACTGCCGGGGTGCCGGCTCTGTTGAGGCTGCGGTGGATGAGGTCGTTGATGTTGCTGTGCCTAGCTTGTCGGCCGAACCCCAGTGAGCACGAAAACCCATGCGCGCCTCTGGACGAGACGTAGGCGCCGCATGCGCATTTGTGCGGTTCGCAGATTGCCAGACCCAATCGTAGGCCGACCGCCACCCTCATGGTCTCGTCATCCAGTCTGACGCCGCGAGCAGCGATCGGGAGGGCGTGTTGATCGGGAGGGCGTGTTGGCGTGTCCGAGGCGTGTGGTGACTGCGAGGCCTTCAGTTTCGCTTGGTCGTAGGGGTCAAGCAGTTTATCCTAGAGCACCGAGAGGGTTGCGTGTAGTAGCGGACCGTCCCAGTGTGCCTGTCCGCGACCGGGCGTGATCGTCGGGATCGGGACCCCAGAAAGCTCAAGCCAGGTAGTCTTCGCCGAGTCATGTGCCGCGTCAGGGGTCACCGAAATAGTACCCAAGATGAGGAACTGGGTTTGGAGGGTGCCCACGGCCGAAGCCAAGAAGGCGGGAAGTGCCAGCGAGGACACCCTCCTTACTCTCAATCCCCCAGTCCTAATCAGAAGAGAGGCTTGAGACCATTGGTCGTCGTTCATCGAGACGTTAAGCATGTATGTACGATCATTCGCCAATGGTAACCACGACGTCGGGCCATCATTGACCCAATGTCGTATATAAGGTGGTAAAACAGCGGGTCGACGTTGGCAATCGGTTTTAAATTGGAGGGTCAAGCTACGTTGGGCCGATGTTATTGGGCGAACGTTGGACCGGATTTCAAAAGAACATTGGGCCGATATCGTATGTACGACCGTTCGCCAATGGTAACCACGACGTCGGGCCATCATTGACCCAATGTCGTATATAAGGTGGTAAAACAGCGGGTCGACGTTGGCAATCGGTTTTAAATTGGAGGGTCAAGCTACGTTGGGCCGATGTTATTGGGCGAACGTTGGACCGGATTTCAAAAGAACATTGGGCCGATATCGTATGTACGACCGTTCGCCAATGGTAACCACGACGTCGGGCCATCATTGACCCAATGTCGTATATAAGGTGGTAAAACAGCGGGTCGACGTTGGCAATCGGTTTTAAATTGGAGGGTCAAGCTACGTTGGGCCGATGTTATTGGGCAAACGTTAGACCGGATTTCAAAAGAACATTGGGCCGATATCGTATGTACGATCATTCGCCAATGGTAACCACGACGTCGGGCCATCATTGACCCAATGTCGTGTATAAGGTGGTAAAACAGCGGGTCGACGTTGGCAATCGGTTTTAAATTGGAGGGTCAAGCTACGTTGGGCCGATGTTATTGGGCGAACGTTGGACCGGATTTCAAAAGAACATTGGGCCGATATCGTATGTACGACCATTCGCCAATGGTAACCACGACGTCGGGCCAACATTGACCCCTTGTTGTATATAAGTCGGTAAAACAGCGGGTCGACGTTGGCAATCGGTTTTAAATTGGAGGGTCAAGCTACGTTGGGCCGATGTTATTGGGCGAACGTTGGACCGAATTTCAAAAACACATTGGGCCGACATCGGATGTAAGACCATTCGCCGATGGTAACCACGACGTTGGGCCAATGTTATTGGTCGAACATTGGGCCTGGTTTAAAAAAAACCGTTAGCCGATGTCGGGTGTACTAACATCGGGCCAACATTGACCCAATGTGTGTGTGCTGGCTGGGATTGTTAGTCCGCCTGCTATCTGACATATATGGAGCCAATGACAGATCCCAGGTCACTCTCCTTGCGCTGTTTGAAGTGCCGCGTTCGACACTGTCTATCACGACATCCTCTTTCAGCGCTCATCCATTTCTTTTGGCTTCTCTGGCAATGTTCTTGATTGGCATACCTCCGACCGCTCCTTCATGGTGGTCCACAGATCCACTAGGTCTCCTTGGTCCCTGCTCCATTTGGCCTGCCTCAGGCTCTGTCCGTGGCCCCCTTCTCTACATAATCTACAGTGCCGTCCTGGGGTCGCCTCTGGCGGCTGGGTCGGTCCTTAACCAGTCGTATGCTGACGACCTGCAAGCCTATATACACTGCCCGGCTTTCCGCGCTGTTGCAGCGGTGGAACCATGACCCATGCCATGGAGTCCAGGCCTGGATTTCCTCAAAACGCCTGCGGCTAAATCCCGCCAAGACGCAGTTTATATGGCTTGGCACTCCTCAGCAGCTCTCTAAAATAGATCTGTCTTCTCTTGCCTTGCAATTCCAACATCTTTCTTTCTCGATCTGGGTCCGGGACTTTTGAATCATCCTGGACCAGGAACTTGTATTCACGCGGCACATAAATCTTCTCTTCCGCAGTTGCTATTACCAGCTCCGGCAACTCAAGGTGATCAAGGTGACCTCCCGTTCTTTGTCTCCCGGTGCAGCTTCCGCGGTTGTCTAAGCATTTGTTGTTTCTCGATTGGACTACTGCAGTGTCATATATGACGGACTCCCGGCCTGCCGGATTGAGTCGCTGAATAGAATCCTGCGTACTGCTGCCTGCCTTGTAGGCCGCATCCCCAAGTTTGGCAGTGTCTGCGTATATCACGGATGTTCTCCACTGGCTCCCCGACCCATGGTGCATCGCTTACCAAATCTCTGCCTTGGTCCGGCGGTTCCTTGAAGATTTGGACCCTTCATACCTGTAGGAGCTCTGCTGTCCCACCTCATGCTCGCAGCGCCGTTGCTCTCTCCGCTCAGAAAATTACAGCTGCGCATTGTTTCCCGTGCGCGGACAGCCATACGGCAGCCACTGGCCTTCTCTGTGGCTGCCCCCATGACCTGGAATGGGCTCCCTACCAAGATCCGTCAATTACCGATTGGTCATTTCACCCTGTTTCTTACTGTCCTCAAAACTGCGTTATTTGACCGTGGTTGGGCTGGGAGTGCTCCTGAGTAGGCAATCTTGGCGAGGCGCTATATAAAACTACTTTAATAATAATAATAATAATAATAATAATAATAATAATAATAATAATAATAATAATAATAATAATTTAAGGTCGCCTCAGAGACATATGACGTCATAACAGCATGGAGTCATTATTATCTTCGCTGCATAGTAACCGCGCTGTAACCACGGCAACGATTTAATAATGAGCCTATAATGTGTAACCAATGACAGAGCGAAATGCGTGTACATACTTAAGGAAAATCTATAAATAGGGCCAGTGTAGATTCAACTAAATTGAAACATCCGTCTTACAGTAAAGAGTCGAATGACGCACGTCAAAAGACATAACTATCAGAGTCTGTGATTTGTCGATTCCGAAATTCGTTACTTGTGATGACGCACTTACCTACTTTCATGTCTCCTTCTAAATGCTCAAATAAGTATACCTTATCCAACAGGTTCAATAGTTACGCACATACGTGTATAGCAAACATGAGCAAGCAAAAATCCCACGGGTACGAGAATAATTCTAGATAATTAATTTTATTAATAAATAGTTTTAATAATAATTAATTGTAGTAATATAATTCTAATAATAATTAATTATTAACCCGCAAGTCCACGGCAGAGTGTGTAGGCATATCGTCACATGGTGCTGTTCTAAACTGCTAATATATACACTGTGTGTGTTATGAGGCCTGAATTAAGCTCCTGCGACTCAGCTGACGTAAGCAGTGAATCGGGCTTGTCACTCTATACTTTCTTACTCGTTTAGCTGCATCTCAGTTCATTTCTTTAATTCTGCCTGAAAACCGAAATCTAACATAACACCTAATCTACCCCAAAATGAAGTCTATCTCTGCGGGTGCCATATGACGTTATTTCAACATCATTTAGTCTAGCGCAGCTAGAGAGCTCTGAGCAGTCTTGTTGTCAAGACCTTATACCTCAAGACCAAGACCAAGACCAAGACTTTGAACCTCAAGACCAAGACCAAGACTTTGAACATCAAGACCAAGACTTTGAACCTCAAGACCAAGACTTTTGGTCTCAAGACCAAGACTTTTGGTCTCAAGACCAAGACTTTTGGTCTCAAGACCAAGACTTTTAAAAACGAACTCGCGTGCACTCGAGACCAAGACCTTGGTCTCCATGACAAGACTGCCTCTGAGTAGATTTCTTGAAGGGACGCTATATAAATGTTCGAATGAATGAATATGGGATCACATATTGTGTTTGTGGGTGGCACTGGTGCAGGGTGTATGTGTATGTAAACACGTTCTATTTAGTGTCATTTTCGTTATATATTTGCTCTAAATGAACGATTTAATCAGTATTGTTGTCAAGACCTTAAGCCTCAAGACCAAGACCAAGACCTTGAACCTCGAGACCAAGACCAAGACTTTGAACCTCGAGACCAAGACCAAGACCCAAAAAAATCCCATTAAGGCCAAGACTTCTTTTCCTTACACAAAAAATTGTGGAGTCGATATTTTAATGAAAACGTGAGTCGTTTATTTTATTCAAGCAAATGAACTTTAAATGCAGACTGCAGAGAATTCCGAATTCGTATTTACAAAAGTCTTTAATACAGATTGTTATTCCAAATGCCTTTTGTATTTTATAAAAAAAAAACAATTCGCTCAGAATTTTCTGACCAAGACGTGCCTTGTGAGCCTCATAAAAATTCCACCACGTGAAAAAATACTTTCCATAGCTAGTGCTGAAGTCGCTGACACACACAGTAACTTTTCAAGCACTGGATGTAAATGTACAAATCGTGAGCCTTTTTGATATCCTCCTATGATCTTGACCCGGCTTCAGAAACAAGTTTCGACAGGGCTTCCATATACAGCATAACTTAGTTGCTGCTGCCAATGGGTTTTCCTGACCAACGAGACTTGCATCCGTCCGTAGGTATTTGTTGTAAGCAGGCCCGCTGAGAGGGAGGGGCAGGGGGGGGCAAATGCCCAGGGGCCCGGCGGTTTTCCGGCGATTTTTAGGGGCCCGGGCCGGGCCCGCAATCAACTTTTCTCATAAAGCCTAATGATAGTTTTGGGGCCCGTGGGGGCACGGAATTTCTGTCGGTGGCCCTGGTTGTAAGTAACGATGCAAACAGGTTTGATAAGTTTTAAAATTCTTGAGGTTTGTAAATGACTGTTTATATTGACAGCCGGTCTTGGTCTTGGTCTTGCGAGACCAAGACCAAGACTTTGAACCTCAAGACCAAGACCAAGACCTTGAACCTCAAGACCAAGACCAAGACCTTGAACCTCAAGACCAAGACCAAGACTTTTAAAAACGAACTCAAGTGCACTCGAGACCAAGACCTCGGTCTCGAGGACAACAAGTCTGGATTTAATGAATGAATTTACCGTTACATAATTAGGGACTCTATTTTAAATTAAAGGATGTGTGCTGGTCTAGTGGCTATAGCGTGCTGGGCCATCAACGAAGTTGGAGTTCAAAGCCCTGCTTAGACCAGATCGAGAAATATTTAAGCATTTCTGCTCCACTTGCGCCCTCTAGAGAACGCAACTATGCAACAAGTACACTGACCATAAGCATTGTTGGTAGGAAGAGGACTGGCACTCCGGCCGCCCTAACATGGCAAGAAAAATGAAGAAAACAAAGCTTTATTACCTATCTAAATGGCGCTATGTCTGGATTAGCTAATTGCAATATATGCCGACATAGTCTACATATTGTTTCCGGTCCCAAGCCTAGAACTTTAGCCGTCTTCTGCCTACCTGAGTGACTCCTTTGGATCTTGACCCGGAACCGATTCGACACCCCCTGCCTATCGACTTTGATTTGACTAAGCGCCTGTGAATAAGCTGGTTCCCGCGACGTAGCTTTTTCGGGCGCTGTAGAAGTCTCGAGATTACGATTACAAACTTAAATATGAACGACTGTGTCTGGAAAGAAATAATTTACTTACAGAAATAAATTAATGTCGTGATAAAGTTTTACAAGGGCGCCGTTACATGTAATTTGTTCATGTAATTTCGTTAGATAGCATTGTTCTTCAGTCGAAATATCCTTAAGACTTTAATTTTCGCTTTAAGACTATAGTTCAGAGGTGGGTAAACTACGGCCCGCGGGCCGGATTCGGCCCGCCAACACTTTTTATCCGGCCCCCACAATTCTTCAGAAAATTTGTTTAAATTCAGACCGCGAGAAGTTTTCTTCGTTTTACTCACGTGGCGCTGCTCTCTTACTTACTATTCCGGTCTCGTCTTGAATAACTCCGTGCATTAACTCTGCCGATCTGCCCCACTTCCCTGCAGAGGTTTTGCACATCACCTGTATACCCAGAAGTGAAATCCGTTTAAGTAGGACTAAAGCTAATGTTGCTTTCAAAGCAGATGAAAGAACAAAACTACGGGAACTTTCCTACCCTGCAGTTACAAATTGTCAGCGTAGTCTGAGGAAAAATATAACTTTCAGCTGTCAAGTTTGACAGAAGAGCTCTTCAGGCGATTTGTGGATTTTAAATCAATTGAGACTGAATTTGCTGTGGTTACTATACCATTCACATTTGGCATTGACAATTAGCTCATATACGGAACTTCAGCTGGAGTTAACCGACCCACAATGTGACATTGTTCTCAAAGAACAGCTCAAAGGATCAGACCTGATAACATTCTTTTCTTCGCTCAGAAAGGAAAAAATTCTCAAATCTTCCAACTTTTACTTTATAATGTGTTAGTCGCATCCACTTAGGTCCTACATCTGTCAACAACGATTTTCAACTATAAAGATAAACAAGTCCAAGTGCAGGTCTCAGTTAAGTGATCTAAACTTGAACTCAAACTGTGAATTGCAATCAGCGCAATAACTCTGGGTTATGGGAAACTTGTTAAATGCATGCATGTTCACAGTCGCATACATCTCAGTAGTAACAGCCAAAGTGTGGTTTAATATATAATATTGTTATCCGGCCCTCCGAATTTTTTCGGCGTTTAATGTGGCCCCATGTGCAAAAAGTTTGCCCACCCCTGCTATAGTTCATAGGTGAATATTGATCTCGTAATAGCAATTGCACATTACCGTGCCTTACATGTTACATGCGCTGAGCAACTTTCAATTTGTTACATTAAAGTTTAACGTTTACCATTAACCAGACTATACAGCTTTCCGAGGAGCAGTCCTTGGTCTTTCAGCCGAGCATCATGAATCAGCAGGTCTTCGGAATGTTTGTTCAAGCTTACAATATCATCGACGGTTGTCTTTATTCGCTTAAGATCTGATGACTATTTTTCCATTTGGGAAGGGATGTCAGTACCAACGGATGTCTGCAATTCATCCAGCTGAGAAGGAATGTCGTCTGCGATTCCTGTTTTGATATCTCCGACATCTTTGGTCAGCTTCTCACTTGCATAGGAGATGCGGTTGAGAATCTTAGTTTGATTATCAATTCTGTTACAACAATAGGCACATCCTTATCTGAATAAACTCGACACTGTCAGATGGTCCTTCTCCGTTCTCTTTGGCCGCAATTCGACCGCAAAACATCATTAGCAACCTTAGGCCTGTAACTAGAGATGAAGCCATATTGATCGTGTAGTATGCTGAATAAACTTCGAACTTGGTATACTTGTTTCAGTAGTGCATCGTAAACGTGAAAATAACTTACCTACAATCTGTTTCATGTTACTTCTTTTATATTGAGCAACGCATAGGCCTACATTATAAAATCCAGCCCCTTAAGTGCGAATACTAAAATCATAGCAGGCCATACAACATTTTGATTTATTGAGACTTTCAAAGAAATACTTTAGAAAGGCGAATTTTATACCTGATAAATAGCAGGATAGCAGTAAATTTATTAGATATTTATTTTTTAGGTTTGGATAGGTACATTAAGTTAGCCTACTTGTCTTCTCTAATACCGGTATTCTCTTGTTATAGTTATGACTGATTTAGTTGATAGTCCGCAGGTATTCATTTCGCATTTTATTGTCGTATATTGACAATCTGACTGATTAGAGAAGATTATTTAAAGATTACAAATGCGTATTTAAGTGCTCGTGAAGGATAGTTGCGTATGACTTTATTACTTCTTCGTGATTTATGTTAAACATAGAGCGATCGATGAATCTTAATTTATGCCCACGTTTAAGTGCACTGAAGCAAAAGGTTTCTGCCAAATGCTTAATTAAATTGCTCGTTATTTATTCATGAAGGGTATCATGCATATTAATAAATAGAAATTCAGAAGAACTTCGCTTGTTAGTTCCTTCCTGGATGATCGGAAAATGACTGGCTCCTTGATATATCAGATGAAGCTAGGTTGTGATCACGTGCCGGACTTTATAGGTCAGTATATAGGTTACATTAGTTCAATAGAGGTCAAGTTCGTGTTTTGAGTTGATTAGCTTAAAAGTCAGACTTCCACACGTTGAATGACGACGTTTCGAAATATAATTCTATTTTAAACTCAGCTAAAGTTTGTATACGTTCTCAACTAGACTCGTAATAGAATAGTTGAATAGCTATTAGTAGGCGAATTCTTCACTGAAGATAGGTTAACCCAGTTTGTGTCCGTTTTCGCCAAACGTTTGAGCACAAGATCATCAGCATCATTCTGTTAAACTTAATCGCATTACCAACTAGTTCTATGATTGTTGACTTAAACCTTGTTCAGTAGATGGCTCTGAAGCTAATCGAATTGGAGAACTTTAAGCCCAGCTAAGCGGGGAATGGACGGTAGCTGCCAAGTATGCCGGCAAAGTTACATTATAATTGTTGTTGTTATTATTATTTTTTATCATTATTACTACTATTGTCATTATTATTATATGAAGTTTTATAAAGCGGAGATTTTAACATCGCTAAATACACCGTAAATGCGAAATGGGAAAGTAAACCACGCAGTCAGTCGCTCGGTTATTCGTTTTTATAGCGCAAGGCTACCGCAAGTGATCAACGGCTGCAGTTAGTCATTCATAATTCATAGGTCGCGCATAGTCTATAACTCTATATGATGTTTAAGTGGACTTATACATGTGTTTAAGTGTATATTCATAGAGAAATACCTGCAAAAGTGTAAGTTATTTATTCACTTCATATAGTATTGATATGCAAGTGTGTACATTAGTACAAATCAGGTATAAGGGCTACATAATATGTAAGCATGTGTTGAGATTTTCGTGTATACATAAGTACATAAATTATATACATTTTAGGCTAGATAAGCACATATTCGCACATATAAATAATATAAACGAAAACAGAAATGTCATCAAGTATTGTGTTTGTAAAACAAAAGAAATGTAACGCTCCTCTCATATGCTGCAATGACGTCACAATGACCAATGACGTCACAAACGTTCAAAGTAAATTTTAATATACTTGTAAACGGCTGCTCTTTTAAACTAACGGCTTAAAACGCACTTAAAATATTTTATTCGCTATAATAATCTTCGTTTAATATCTTCAAACTGACAACAACGCATTATGATTACAAATCAGTACATGTTATGCGATAAATCTTAACTACTAACAGAACAGACAGCAGTGTATTTTACACGGCGCAAATTGCAGCCTACAAAGCTGTCCGTCTACGGGACTCGATCTCTGTACCTCTCGCACTCTACGCCAGATGTTTTCCAATGCGCTATCGGGCCCCCCAAACATCTAAACGGGTTTAAAAGGGCCAGAAACATTAACGAAGTTAACTGAAAACCTACCCAAAACGACATTCACGAATTGATTTGATATAGCGCCGATATATAAACGGGATTAACCTAATATACGTAGGTCGATAAGGTGCTGAAATGAAAGAGCTCAACGGGTTCGAAAGGCACAATTTACGGCCAAGTTACTTAGGCCGCTTAAAACGAACAGGCTTATACTGGCCAATTTACTTAAACGCATAAGCTTAAACATTTTCATTATGTTCCGCTACTATAGGCCATCTAGCGATTGACTACATTGTTCAGCCTCAACTTCACAACAGAGCTTATTTCGCACACTAGAAATACATTTTCAAATTTTTTTAATTCGTTTAAGTGACTTGATATGATGTATCGCCGATAAATAATCGCCCCCTGTACAATTGGAAAAACATTTTCAAATTTCTTTTACCGTATTAGGACGGGCAAACATCTAGTTAGTATATAGGCCTATGTATATATATAAATGCATTATTGCATAATATTTAAAATTATGTTCATATACACATACATGTATATAAATTATAGGCTAGATAAGTAGGTCATAGTCATACATAGGAGGATGCATACGCGCATGTAGCACATATACAAGGACACATGTAGGCCCCTATATACAAGGACATTATTCAATCGTGCGTTTTCTTTTTGTCTTGTAGGCCTAATATACCGTTACGTCCTGTGCGATGAACTTAGACTCCGTGACGTCCACGATATCAGTGTCCGCCCAATTAGGCGGTATATAAATGAATCCACGTATCGAAAAGCATGTCCTTTCTTCTTCTTCGTCATCGCTGTCGTCTTCAATTATCCGATTGTCATGAGGAATCCTCCTCTGCATCTGAAGTCCTTTCAGAGATGAATGAGTTTTCACTTCGAGGGCAGTGGCGTAGCCAGGTTTCAACACCAGGGGGAGCGAGCACATGAAAAAGGCCCCAACTACCAAAATAAATAATTTTCGGCATTCACGTTGCAAAAATGCTTTGAATCTAATTAACACAACTAAATTTGGAAGCCACATTTGTAAAATGCTCTAAGTTGTGCTATTTATTCATTCATTCATTCGAGTATTTATATAGCACCTCCTCAGGGGGCTACTGAGAGGTGCTCCCGACTCCTGCACGGCCAAACAAGACAGTTTTCAATCGAGTAGAGAATGTATAAGAGGGAGTTCTCGGGAACAGGCATAGATCCGGGAAGCCAGTTCCATGCCGTCGGGCCCACCACTGAAAAACACGGTTCTGCATGGTGGCTTAGCGGGCAAAAGGCACAATGAGTACCCCTTTACCCGAAGATCGGAGGTGGCGACTGCCATGAACTCCCAGCATGGGGCGGTAAAGGACCCGCAGATAAGCTGGAGCGCATCCCAGCAAGCACCTCCAAACCAAGGAAACAACCCTTAGGGGTCGTCCATTAATTATGTCAACAAATTTTAGGCAGTTTTTGACCCCCTCCCCCTTGTCAACAACTGTCAAACATGCAAGGACCCCCTAATAAAATTATGTCCAAAATTCTTTACCACACCCCGAGAAATCAAATTATCTTTCCCTCGAAATATTAGATTTTCAAAAAGAACGCAGGATATTCGCATTTAAGAGATTATGCAGCGCATTTTCTCATTAATCTTCGAACCATATAATTAAAAATGAAGAAAATATCACGTTTGATTAAATTACAGACAAAAAAGTTATAGATCACTCGTAAAGACTTTCGGAATCTGGTTGCATTTTCATAAAATTATTGTTGACGTCAATTTTTCTTGCCCCCTCCGGGCCCTCCCCCTTGTCAAGAATTGTCAAACTTTTTCAAACCCCTCCCCCCATTTTGTTGACATAATTAATGGACGGCCCCTTATACTACACGCTGGCTGACAGTTGGCTGGAGCCAGTGCAGGAGTGCAGGACCTACAGTATATAACCAGAGACCTGACTAAATTTTGGTATTCGACCAATAAGACGTGCCGCAGAGCATTGCACTCGATTGAGGCACGCCAAACGACTAGAAACTAGGCCATAGTAGAGTGAGGAACAGTACTCAAGTCAAGATTTGTGACACAATCTAGTGACACTATTTAGGTTTCAACCTTGAATCAGATATTCGATTATCCACTCATGGAATCTCTTTCTTTTTCGAACTCTGTGTTGCTTATAGTCAGTAGTAATATCACATTTTTGAACCAGCTCGGTTGCTTTTTTCTCAACCGTTCAAACTTAAATTTTAATTCATTTCGCATATTTTAATATCGTTTTCATAAAGTTGAATCAAATGAGAAAGTGATACCAAATCAATGCTACTTCTCTGTAAATATGTGGATACACTGAAAGCCTTCTCTAGCACTTTTTCCAGAATATTAGAAGAACTATAAGAATTCGAACGTATCAAGAGTTACAAGCATACCTTTTGCCTCAGTCAGCTGTTTCGTAGTGCAGCTTTTAATCTCACCATCCATGAGTATATAACTATATATGCAGGGCAACTATTAGTTCTGGCAAATTCTGCAAGAGTACATGTACTGCTGATTTTCTGAATGCCCATCTGGTATCGCAAAGTCTTTCTGAGTTCCAGAAAAAAAATGTCGATCAAAAGATTGGAATAAAAAAAATTGAACGATTGGAATAAATAAATTTTGAACGAGTGGAATAAATAAACTGTGGAAAAGGCCCCACATCTTGGAAAATGGTCTCAGGGGGAGCGGCCGCTCCCCCTGCTCCCCCCCTAGCTACGCCTCTGTTCGAGGGGTCTATGTTTGCACGATTTTCGGCTATTGCGAGGCAAGAGAATAGAGGACCGGCGAATTGGCTAACGTCTGATTCACCGGTCATCAATCATTGTCATCTGCTTAGTCATTGTTTCTCTTGTCTAAATTTATCTCTGTCTTTAGTCATTTCCTTCCTCCCTTCTTTCATTTTTCCTTCCTTTCTTCCTTTCTTCCTTCACCTTTTCGTCATCCTTCTTTCAATTTTCTTTAGTTCTCTTTTTCTTTCTCTCTTTCTTCCTTTTTAAATTTTCTTTCAGTTGAGTCACAGTCACGCCTGTCTTTTGTTTTCTTCATCTGTTGTCTTTAAATTTTTACCGCTGAGTCAGCATTTTATTTATATTCAATTCTGTCTGTTTGCTGATTTGTTCTTCTCTTTATATTTGTTTTCTGAGTCATTTATTTAAAGAAATTAATAAAATAACCGTCTGAATCACGTGATCTAATGAAGTAATTCTGAAAACGACTGTAATTACTTACTCTACCCTACCATACCCTTACCTATTCTAATGTACCCAGTGATGGCACTAAACTAATTTTTTGAGTTAAACTAAAACTATTTTACAGCTAAAATAAAGCAGTTTAACTAAAGTTGGCAACTGATTTTGTAACTAAAATATTTAGTTAACTGTTTAACAACTTTTTATCACAAGCATTTTCACAATGACAGAGGTTAAGTGAACTGTAATCATGCACAGCGTCAATGACAATTTCACTTTCAAACTATGTAGTGTTTACTAGACTAATAATAAACACCAATGTTCTTATTTACACCGCGCCTTACTACATATTCTATGCAGACTCAGCAACAGTGTTAATAAATAAGTAAACGTCGCGTTGAGTTATTGACAGTGTTCGCGGAAGATGGTTGCGTAGTTGCTGATTTTGTTAGTTAAACTTTTCAGTTAGTAACTGAAAAATATTAGTTAAACTTTGATTTTAACTAAACTATTTTTCTCCAGTTAAACTTCATTCTTAATTAAAAAATTCAAGTTTAACTAAAAATTGTCAACTTTTTAGTTAACATTTGCCCATCACTTCCCTACCCTTCCCTAATCTAACCTATCCTATACATTAACGTTACCCTACTCTACCCTACACCATCCCACCCTACCCATCCCTATCATGCCCTACCTACCCTGGCGCTACACTATCCTACCCTACCCTACGCTTCACTATCCTACCCTACCCATCCCTACCCTACCCTACATGCCCTTACCTAACCTAACCTACCCCATACATTGACCCTACCCACCCTACCCTACACTACACTCCCCTACCATACCCTACACAATCCTACCCTACACAATACACATCCCTACCCTACCCTACCCTAGCTTTCCCGTTCGGATGAAATTCATTCTTCCACCAGTTGTAATTTACAAGGCGCAATGTAAATCACTCATTCACTGATACCGTTAACGTTTCTAAAACGCTTACAGATCAACTGAATCGGATTGTTGGTCAAGTTTTATTTACAAGCAACAATTTGCAACATTTCTCGGTAGGTCTACTATTAGTCTATTAGACATCCGAGTATCATTGCATTCATTGTACACTAATTGTAGTTAATTAATTGTAATTCATTGTAGAGCAAGAAGACGTTATATAGTTGATGCTTCTGTGAGTGAGGATGCTGGCTCGCACACCATGGCGGTTTACTTTAGAGATTTAAATCTCGGACTAGCACGGTCCGTACACGAGGACCTCAAACGTCGTGATACCCATTCAAGCGGACAGCGGTGATGAACAGGGGCGTCTATCCCCCCAAGTCATTGGAGCAACGTCCCTTTCCCCCTCTTCTTCCCCCTTCCCGATCCTTCCCCCTAAAATGGTGGCACACACTGATTGATCTCCCCCCTATTTCTTGGTTGGAGCATTTGCTCCAAAGTTTCTTTGGTGCAGTGGCGGATCCAGAGGGGGGCGATTGGGGCGATCGCACCCCCTAAGAGTTCAAAAAATAATTTTTTTTATATTTAAAATTAAAAAATTTGATTTACTATACTGTACTACAGGATAAATGTTATGTGATTATTACGCATGTACAGCCCCGGACTGCAGTTTTAATATTACCTCTACACGCCCTTTAATCATGCTCTAAACTTGATAAGTAATTTTAATTTTAATTCCTTTGACCTTGGACGTCCATGAAATCGCCCCCCGTAAAGTGAAAGTCTAGATCCGCCCCTGCTTTGGTGTAGACGCCCCTGGTGATTAAGGATCTCACCGGATCAATTCAATGAAAGATGAGCAGGGTCGAGGCCACATACGGTCGCTAAAAAACACATTTACAAATGCATTTACAGTAACTTGTTGAGATCTCATCCAATCCCAGAATGACGCCTGCAGCGGCGTGGCTTCAAACTTAGGTCATTTCAAGTAGATGACTCATTTGGCATTCTGATAAATCTTCGTACTTTGTCAGTCTTTGAGTGGGCTCCTCTTTTAAAGATTCGGGGCCCGAAGTTGCACGCCTAGCAGGTCCATAGTTACATGTATGCTTATAGACCACACATCTTATACATTGGCCTTCCTGCAATTAACTACAAACTACCTGCTCCTATAATTTAACTGTAGACGTCTAAGTGAAATAATGTAATCTCATATGACGTAATGTTGTGTAACGTATGTGATGTGATGTAACAGAGTGTATGACAATGTAACGCACCAGAAGGTAATGTGATATAACACGATGCGATGTAGTGCAAGAACCTTTACATTTGCGTCTACGGGTTCATCAAACAAACTCAGTGTCGCTAGATATTGCTTTTCAGTTTTGACGGGAGATTATATCGGCAAGGAAGGTCCGAATAGGTGTACTGGACGGCACGGAGGAAGATGCTTGTGGTAACACATAAGTTGGCAGGAGGTTTGTTTACGTAATCGCTGAAGCAGATGAAGGCAGAGATAAGCGTTGTAAAGGATGGCAGAAAAAGAACTGAAAATTGAGGTTCGGGAAAACAGTTAAAGAATATAGGAAGTGATGGAGGAAGTGTAGGAAGATTACGAAGTGTTGAGAGAATAAGAAGATTATGAAGATTACGAAGAAGAGCAAAAAGAAGAACAGCAGCAAGAGCAGGAAGAAGAAAAAGTACAAGAAAAGGAGAAGAACAGGAGGGAGAAAGAGAGGAAGAATTGTAAGAAGGAGAGGAAAGAATGAAAACGAAGAAAGAAGAAGGAACGAGGATTAGTAAGATAGAATCAGAATGAAAGTGATGAAAGACTAAGACAAGAAGAAAAAGAAATGAACACGAGTGAGAACGCGAGAGTGACAACATAGAAAGAGGAGAAAG
>OY744610.1:53298135-53318135 GCA_963556255.1 Allolobophora icterica
CTTTCTTAATCATCGTCATAATCGTCATCATTTTTTTATCATCGTCATAATCTTCATCATTTTAAAAATCGTCTTAATCTTCATCATTTTAGATATCCTCATAATCTTCACCATCTTAATCATCGTCATAACCTTCATCATTTTAGTAAACCCTACAAGCGTCATAATTTTAATCGTCCCCATAATCTTCATCATTTTAACCATTCTCATACATACATATACACATCCACACATACATAAATAAATATACGTACATACATACACGCGTACATACATGCATGCGTATATACATATACATACATACACATACATACATGCATACATACATACACATACATACATACATACATACATACATACATACATACATACATACATACATACATACATACATACATGCATGCATGCATGCATGCATGCATGCATGCATGCATGCATACATGCATGCATGCATGCATGCATGCATGCATGCATGCATGCATACATACATACATACATACATACATACATACATACATACATACATACATACATAAACATACATACATATATACAGACATATGTCGTACTCTACTGACCTCTTTGAGGCATTCGTTAACTTCACTGAGAATACTCGTTTCGTCGAACATCTTGCCATGATATCTGTGTTCATAGTAATCCGTGATCCGTTGGCGCATCTTCCGCGGCAGCTTCCGGTAGATCATATACTCCTCCACCTGCTTAAACTATTCAATGCAACACAAAGTAATGTAACTGGTCAATCGCGTGGAGCCCGACCTAAGGACAAAGATAGGGAGGGCGTGAAGTAAACATGTCGCCGTAAATGTTAAACAATACACTTGATTTATTTACGATTGTAAAATGTAGTACGCGCTATTTTTCAACTGAGAGGGGAATGATCCGAGAACTGCACTTAATAGCCTGACACCAAAACTAAAAAACAACCTGACGGTTGCAGATGTTATTTTATATAGCGCCGCTGTCTTTGAGCTAGTTTTCCGACGCAGATACAGAGAGTGAGATGGCTAGGTGTGTGATGAAGTTGAGATGGAACATTCAACTCTGCTCTAGTTCACTTAATCATACTCCTGTCCATCAAAGTCTGCTCTATTTTACTTCATAACCCTCCTGTCCATCTCACTCTATTCTTAACTTCTCATTCTGGATAGGAGAGTGTTGAAGTGAGATTGAACAGAGTGGGATAGAGGAGTGTGATGAACTAAGATGGAGCAGAATGGGATGGAAAAGAGTGTTATGAAGTGAGATAGAGCAGATTTGGATGGATGAGAGTGTGATGAAGTGAGATAGAGTTCTGAGTGGGATGGATAGGCGTGTGATCAAGTGAGAAGGGACAGAGTGGGATGGATAGGAGCAGTGCTTTTTTTCTAGGTTCCGGAACTGAACAATAGGTTCCGGAACTGAACAATTATGGAAGGACTAAAATCCAGAGAAAAACGGGATTGGGGGTTGGGAGGGGTCTCAATTAACACTGAAAACAGCTAACAATGTTGAAATTAAACTAAAGTAAGTAAATTATTGTTTTTATCATTATAATAAAATAAATTATTTTTAGTAGCTGAAAAAAGGTGCCGGAACGCCGTTCCGGCACGTTTCGGCTGAAAAAAGCACTGGAAATGAGATACAACAGAGTTGAATGAACCTGAGTGGGATGAGGCAAGATGACTGGAGCTGAGATGGACGAGATTGAAGTGTTGTGCAGTGAGGTGAACTTTCTTAAGACGGCGTTAAGTGAGTCGGGCGGAGGTCACGTGAAGCCGACGTGGGTGGAGTGGAGTCAACTGGAGCGCATTGAGGTGCAATAGAGTGGAAAGGCGCGGGAATTGAAGTACGTCGGAGAAGAGTGCTGGAAGAGGCGGGGGCGGTGGATGGAGTGCCTATAGCTGAACGCTGCGAGGCTTCGGCGAAAATAGTCTTCGACAAACCGATGTTGTAGCAGGAACGTTTCGCAAGTCGCTTAATTGAATCTGTCGTACGGATATAGAGACGCGTACGTTGATGGAGTCATGCAGACGTACGGACTAGGACATGTAGGGAGACTCGTAGAAGGAGCAGACATGTTGACACGGACAGATAGGGAGACGCGTAGAAGGATTCAGGCAGACATGTTGACACAGACACATAGAGAGACGCATAGAGGAAGATAAGCAGACACATACATGAATAGATAGAGAGACGTGTAAGAGGAGTAAGGCACACGGACACGTGTGGAGACGTGAAGAAGACACACAGAGATAGAGAGACATATAGCAGGAGGAAGATAGACACACATACACTGTCATCTAGGAGACGCATAGGAAGAGCCAAGGACACATACAGACACGGACAGATGGAGTCAGACGCACGTACATACACGGATAGATAGACAGACAGAGCAGTAAGTGCAAGAAGACAGGACGAAAGAAGATTTCATACAAGAAATTAGATGAACTCGAAGTGAAGGATAAGGCAAACAGAATAAGGAAACAACAAAGAGACGGCATCGGAAGCAGAAAAAGAGATAAAGACAGAGATAGACAGAGGAATGGAGACAGTTAGAGAGCAATACAGATATCTGCCGTGTCTGTATGTGTCCTTGGCTCTTCCTATGCGTCTCCTAGATGACAGTGTATGTGTGTCTATCTTCCTCCTGCTATATGTCTCTCTATCTCTGTGTGTCTTCTTCACGTCTCCACACGTGTCCGTGTGCCTTACTCCTCTTACACGTCTCTCTCTCTCTCTCTCTCTCTCTCTCTATATATATATATATATTTATATATATATATATATATATATATAGAGAGAGAGAGAGAGAGAGAGAGAGAGAGAGAGAGAGAGAGAGAGAGAGAGAGAGACACACACACACACAGAGGGAGAGGGAGATCAACTATGTATGTGGAGCGAGATAGAAAGAGAAACATCCAGATAGATGCAGATATATTCGACAGAGATGAAACAGAGACAGAGTAGGAGGAGCGCAGAGATACAGAACAAGACAGTGACCGAGACAGAGACGGAGGCAGACATAGAGAGAGTGACATGCACACGAAGGCTAGCACACAGACAAGATCATACAGAAAAACATGCACAAACAGATATAAAGAGAGAAACATACAAACAGGCAGACTAATACATCAAAACTGGCAGGGACAAATAGAGCAAGAGAAGCAGCAACTTCAAGTCTAGAAGACTGACTCAATGCGTGGGTGGCAATCCAAAAGATGACATGACCAGAGCAGACGGTAGATGTCGGAATCGGCTGAGATGCAGTCTTCTCCAATATGCCACTTATTTCTCAACCAACGCTCCTCTACCTCCGCTTCTCCTCCTCTACTTCCTCCTCTTCCTCCTCCTTGTCTTCCGCCTCTTCCTCGTCCTCTTCCACTTCCTCCTCTTTCTTCTCTCCTCCTCCGTCTCTTTCTCCTTCACTCCTCATGCTTCTTCTGTCTAATCCTCCGTCTTCCTCTTCTTCTCCTCCTACTCCTCCTTCCTTCCTTCACCATAGTTTTCGTCTCCAACTCCTTCTCGACGCCTCTTGTGTTTAATACAAGATACATCGTCCTCCCTCTTCTTGTTTTCCTCTCTTCCTCCTCCTGTTTCTTTTTCTTCTTCCTCTTTCTCCTCCTTCTCTTGTTTTTCTCTGTCCTCTTCCTTCTCCTCCACTTCTTCTTCCTTACATTCCTCCTCCTCTTCTTCTTTCTACTCCTTATTTTCTCCTTTATCCTCCTCCTCTTCTTTCTCCTCCTCATTCTCCTCCTCTTCCTCCGCCTCCGACTACTGATGCTTTCATACGCCTCTTATGTTTACCCCAAGATTCATTTTCTTTCTCCTCCTCCTTATTTGCATTTTATTCTCGTTCTTTTTTCTTTTTCGTTTTTCTTCTTCTTGTTCTTCTTGTTCTTTCCTTCCTCTTCTTTTTCTTCATTCTCTTCTTCTTCCTCGTCCTCCTTTTCTGCCTCTTTCTACTGCCAACTCTACTCTTCCTCATATGCACCTACTGTGTTTTATCCGAGAGATGCCCGGTTCTCTCTCCTGTTTCTACTCCAGTGTTTTAACCGAAGCATCGCCTGTCAGTAACTAAGAGATGCGATGCCATTTTCTTCTGTCCGGCTAAATTATGGAAACGCACCGAACACGACTGGTCTTGGCAAAGCGAAAACGACAGACAGAGAAACAAAGACAAAGACAGACACAGACACAAGGACAAGCGTAAAAAGCAGACACTGAGATAGGGATAGAGATAGAGAGACAGACACAAGAGCAGACACAGATACAGACACAGAGATAGATACAGGGATAAACATAGAGACAGATAGATCCCAAAGCACCAGAACAGACTGTCAGTCAGAGAGAGAGACACACAGGGAGAGAGAGACACACACACAGGGAGAGAGAGAGAGAGAGTGTGAGAGAGAGAGAAAAAAAAGACAGAGAGACAGACAAACAGACAGATAGACTGACAGGAAAACAGACATACATACATACAGATAGACAGACAGATAGACACACAGACAGATAGACATGCATACATACACCCATACCTACAGACAGACAGACAAATAGGCAGACAGATAGACAGACAGACATACATACATACATACGTACATACATACATAGAGATAAACAGACAGACAGACAGACATACAGACAGATAGACAGACAGACAGACAGACATACATACATACATAAATACATACATACATACATACATGCATACATACATTCATACATACATAAATAAATACATACATACATACAGACATACATACATACATACATACATACATACAGACAGACAGACAAAGAACCACACAAACAAACAGACAGACCAAAGATAAATTTGGCAACGCACATAGGGCGTCTAGTCTCGACAAACCGAAAACGATCGCTTGCATCGTCCGTCCGTTCTTTCGTTCGTCGCTCTTAATGTGTACGATTGGGTTTCAGCGGATGGGAGTGGATGAGATGGATGCGGATGGCCTCTTACGGCTGTCGGAAGGGCTGCTGATGCAGAGGATTGCAACCGGGATGCGCATTAGGGTTTGACATGGAAGCATCACTTCAGGTCTTTTTCGGAAAAAGATAACCAGCTCAAGACCGCTCGTGCGGAAGTACTTAGGCCGAGGCGAAAAATGCGCTATAAAAGGAGCGTCCAGGAAAAATTCACACATATATATATATATACACATATATATATATATACATATATTTAATTATACGTTTATATATTTGTGCTTGTATAATATATATATATATAATTATATATATATATATATATATATATATATATATATATATATATGTGTGTGTGTATATATATATATATGTATTATGGTTGTATTTAAACATTTTTATAGCGCATTTCTGAACATCTCAAAGGCGTTTACTAACTCGATGTACTCAGTGGTGTAACTAGGGTTGGTGTCGCCCAGTGCGGTAAGTCATGGTGTCACCCCCATTAGAAGGTTCAAAAGAGTAAATTGGCATAGAGTTTCACCTTTAGGTAAATTGATACTGATGCAGTACACGTAAGCTGGGCTTACGAAAGATGTATTTGTTGTTATATATGCTTTTGCTAATTTAAAAGTAATAAATTTCTGCTGAAACTCTGCAAAATATATTTTAGACAGTTTTTGTCATTTTGGTGTCACCCACCTCTGAAGGTGTCACCCGGTGCAGCCCGCACCCCTGCACCTCCTAGTGACGCCACCGGATGTACTGGGTTTACCTTGGTGCAGTAGTTCCTTTACATAACTCTGAGCGTACGTTATAACTCAAGGCCAAAGTTAAAATTTGTCGAATTAGGTCATTGCAACCGACAGGAGAAATTGAGTTAATTTCAGGCTTTTGATTAAAAAAAAACCCGGCGCTACAAAATAGGGCCTACTGGAAATACACGTTTGGCAAAAAGTCTCGTGCTGGCGAATGTTGGTCGGAGGACGCGGTATTGAAAGGTTCGAGCTGACTCGCTTTTATTCGCGACGAACATCGCAATGTCGAATTGTGCCTAACTTCAAAGGCCATGTCTTCCGTTTGAGTGTCTCCTTAACTCGAGCAGACCATGCCTTCAGGGAAAGAGATGTGGACGCAAAGCACACAGAAATGTCCGTCAAATAGTGTAGGCTACTCGGCAAAGTGAATATAGACCGTGGTATAGACACGTCAGCACTGCGGAGAGACATTGCCACATCAAGACGGGGCACAGATTTTAACGCATGTCGCAATTAGGCCCACGGTGCGGTCTGTTATAGACATTTGGCGTCCGGATGGCATTCCCCTGGATTTTGCGCATATTTAACAAATATATAAGCTTTTGATTATTATGATTATTGAAACAGTCTCAAAACTATTTTCAATGCGAAAAACACTAAATTATTTAGGTAAAATCCTTGACCATTATTTACTTTTAAAGTTGTCACGTGTTCTGTGTTCATGAATGCAAAAACTTCATTTTGGCCCCACCCCCCATAAAAATGTTGCACTCCCTACACAAATTTATGCGGACGCACATAGTTTTAGGGGAAGAGGAAATGCGTCCCCATCACTGGCTCAGACCGTCCCCAATTGAGACACACTTTCCCAGGCAGTAGTCTTCAGCCAAAAAGTCGTTACATCACCTCTCCATCCAACCACATATTTCACCCTTATCATGGACTGTCCAAAGAATTGTTGACACGAACCACTTATTAATTCTCAAGTGACCATCACCTGATGTTTTGACTCTAGCGCTATATAATCTTTGGATTAGATCAGATTAGACAAATTAGAATAGAACGAAAAAAAAGCTCAACGGAACAGAATAGTTTTATGTTGGCGCTATAAAATCTATTGATTAGATTTGGTTAGTCAAGACTAGGCGCTATAATTGAATACAATAGGCTCGGATTACATCAGAATAAAGATAATAGAACAGACTATGATTGGATCAGGATGGAAGAGAATAGAATAGAATTGGATTAGAAAAGAATAGAATAGCATCGGATTAGAATAGAATAGGATCGGTTCAGTATATAATAGAATAGGACCGGATCAGAATAGAAGAGAAAAGGACCAGAATAGAATCAAATAGGAACGGATCAGCATAAACTAGAAACGGACCAGAATAGAATAGAGTAGGATCGGATCAGAATAGAATAACATAGAATAGGATTGGAATATAGTAGAATATGATGACAGCAGAATAACAGAATAGAATTGGAATAACATAACATAACATAGGTTTTTATTGCTCCCAAAGAAAATAGATATACAATAACACAATGTCATTATCAAATTTCACAGTAGTATTAGGTTGGGATACAAAAGGAGGACCTAAAGGGACCGAGATCCCGCTAAGCAGGGCCACTTATGTACCAATGCAAGAATAGAATATGATCAGAGCAGAATAATATAGAATAGGATTGGAACAGAATAGAATATGATCAGAGCAGAATAACATAGAATAGGATTGGAATAGAATAGAATATGATCAGAATAGAATAGAACAGAATAGGAATATAATAATAATAGAATATGATCAGAATAGAATATAGGCCCCCTACTAGATAAGGTTAGACTAGAATAGATCAGATGTGATTTTGTTAGATTCTGGTATGAGACGTCGTGTACCTTTTCGCGGTACAGTCTCTTCGATGTGTCGAATGTCTGAATGAGCGTCGTGGAGTGACCAACGAACAGAGCGTAGCACGTGGCACCGGTCAGCATACTGACCATTGTCAGCCAGACGTCTGTCGTGCTCTGCGGGGGGAAGCGTCCGTAGCCGATGCACAGCATGTGAGACAGGGCCTTGAAGAGTGCTCGCGTGTACTGCTCCGTCCACTCGGCTCGCTACACAGACGAACAGACAGACAAACGGTACCAACGTCAACAGCGGATGGCATTGGTGATGGTAATTGCAAATTTATATAGCGCCACTCAAATAGGGAATCAACAGAGGCGCTTCCGGTCTGCCATAATGAAACCACGATCGAACAAAATGGTCTTCAAGCGTCCGCGGAAAAGAGGCGAAGAGAGGCTGAGAAGCCCATGTGGCAGATTTTTTGCAGCTTTTTCCAGGAGGATGGGCCGACCACTGTAAAACTTAAGATGATGCTCATGAAATCGAGAGTACCAACAACGACTACAATGATGATGGTGACGATGCTGTTGTGCACGTTGCTGATGATGACTACTATGGCTACTACCACCACCACCACCCAGTATGAGAATTGTAGAAAAATGACTGGGGGTTAGACTTTGATTCACGTGGAGTTGGAGTGTGCAATGAAGACTTTACTATGGGGTCCTAAGAAAGACTAGTGGGTTGAACCCCCAACAATTCTCACCCTGCCATCGCCACAACCACTACTTCCACCACTACCACCTCTTCCACCGCCACCAATACCATCACACAACCACCACCAATGCCACAACTAACGCCGCCAACGCAATCACTACAGCCTCAGCTATCATTATTCAGTTGTGCTTTTTTCGGTTGCGGCCAATTTCAGTGATAGATTACCTGATATGTTTACCGTGCACGTAGTCTGGCTTTGCGGTCTGCTATTGCCGATTAGCTTTATAATTTCTACAGTCTGATAATGTAAGTCCATTTACATTGCCTGATTAGGTCTACTCTTTCTGTTGCTTACTAACATAAGATAACAGCATAGCATGGCACGACATGTCATAGAATAGCATGACAAGGCATAACAGGGGATAACATAACATACCATAGCATGATATGACATGACATAGCATGACATGACATAACATAGCGTGACATGTCATAGCACAGCATGATATGACAAGGCATAACATAACATAACATAACATAACATAGCATGACATGGAATAGCATGACATGACATAACATAAAATAGCGTGCCGTCATACATAACATAACAGATATGCATGATATGACATGACATAGCATAGCATGACATGACATAACATAGCGTGACATGTCATAGCACAGCATGACATGACAAGGCATAACATAACATAACATAGCATGACATGACATAACATAATATAAAATAGCGTGCCGTCATACATAACATAACAGAGCATAACATAACATAACATAAGATAACATAACATAACATCACATGGCATAGCATGACAGAACATGACATAATATAACATAGCATAGCAAGACATGACAGCATCAATCAATCAACCGGAATTTATATAGCGCCCCTTCAAGATCTCCACTCAGAGTCGCTTCCGACCGAGGCCAAACGGAAGAGACTAGTCATAAGTAACTGATAGAACGGAAGGGGAAGGAACCCTGGGGAGGTGACCAACTCCAGGGGGAGCCCATTCCACGTTGACCGGCTGCAGAGTAACTGTGCGAGCGAAAGTAACGGCCAGGTCCCGACGGGCGGCGGAACAGGGGCAGCGACGACCATGAGACGAGACAGAGCTCTCGAAGATAAATGGGTGCCACGTATAAAAGACATCGACAAACCAAGGAGGAAATTCTAAAGGAGATGCGATGGGGAAGGGGAGCCAGTGCAGAACCTCCCGCATGTAGTGCGAAACGCAATCAGGTTTGGTCGCCGATAAGACGCGCGGCCGCACGATGGACCCGCTCCAGCGGCTCCATCCGAACCGGGGGAGGCTAGCGTAGAGGGAGGAGCAGCAGTCAAGGCGACCCTTTACAAATGCATGAATGAGGGTGACGGCAGCATTGAAACATAGCATAACTTAACATAACATACCATAACATAGCATAACATAACATAACCAGGGCTGTAGTCGAGGGTATACGCGGGTATACAGCGTGTACTCACCTCTAGAGACCGTATACTCACCTCACAAAATATTTATTTTTACTTTTATTAAAATACTGTAGCGTATACTCACAAAATACTGTAGTGCATTATACTCACCTCTAATTTGTTTCGGAAAACTAACAGGTAGCGTGTACTCAGCTCTAATTTTACCACTACAGTCCTGAACATAACATAGCATAACATAGCATAATATAGCATAGCATAGTATAACCTAACATAACATAACGTAGATCAACATAACATAGCATAGCCGAACATAGCATAACATAACATAAACATAGCATAGCATCGAATAGCATAGCATAAAAGCATAGCATAACATAACATAGCATAGCATAGCATAACATAACATAACATAACATAACATAGCATAGCATAACATAACATAACATAGCATAGCATAGCATAACATAGCATAACATAACATAACATAACATAACATAACATAACATAGCATAACTTAACATAGCATAACATGACATAGCATAACTAACTTAACATAGCATAACATAACATAGCATAACATAACAGCATAGCATAACATAGCATGGCATGACATGACATAATGTAGTTTTTAAGTAGTTAAGAGACATCTAGTCTGCGTTGGAACCTCTGTTTATGTAGAACTATTATCACTGTTTTGTCCGATAATCTAGTTGACCTGTAGTTCTTCGAGGGCTGGCCAGCTGCTCGGCGGAAAGTCTTGAAGCATTGGCACCAGCCATTGGAGACAACCGTTCCAGTGACCGAGCAGTAGAATCAGACATACGAGGTTGAAGATCCGCATGAACTTACTCGCCACCGTCAGAAACTGAAAACAACCAAAATACCATAAGGGCAACTTTTTTTTTATTAGATAAAGCAAATAATTATAGTACCTTTTTTAGATAAAACATATATAGTCCTTTTATTAGATAAAGCATAAATGGTACCTTTTATTAGATAAAGCATAAATGGTACCTTTTATTAGATAAAGCATATAATTATGGTCCTTTTATTAGATAACGCATATATATGGTACCTTTTATTAGATAAAACATATATGGTACCTTTAATTAGATAAATCATAGAAGGTTCCTTTTACTAGGTAAAGCATAGGTTATCATAGTTACTGTTGTTGTAGTTATTACTTCTGCACTTATTATGCTGAACAAAGTGAGCATGTGTGAGTAACTTCTCTAGGTTCTTACACACTGTACACAGTAACCGTCTCAGAGGACGCTTGACCTATGCGCTTACCGGCACCCTTCGAATCAATCGGCTACCGTGCCTCGTAATATGTAAATTTTGTAAAGGTAAGGCCAGGTAATCCGAGGTAACGCTCGATAATGTAAAGTAAGGTAAAGGTAAAGTAATTGTAACTATATTCATGTATTTCGATAGCTCCAATTCAATGGAAACTCTCTACAGAGACGCTCAAAGTATGGCGAGGAAAGCCAAAGCTAGGTCAGGTAAGGTTTGATAGGACACGGCATGATAAACCAAGGTGAACGTTGTAACTGCAAGACAAACAGACGAGGTAAGATAATGTAAGGTAATTATAAGGTAAGGTAATTATAAGATAAGATAATAATAAGGTATAAGGTAAGATAATTATCAGGTAAGGTAATTATAGGGCAAAGTTATTAAAAGGCATGGTAAGTATAAGGTAAGATAATTATAAGGTAAGGTAATTATATCGTAAGGTCATTATAAGATAAGGTCATCATAACGTAAGGTAATTATCAGGTAAGGTCGTAATAAGGTACAGTAATTATCAGGTAAGGTCATTATGAAGTAAAGTAATTATCATTTAAAGTCATAAGGTAAGGTAATTAAAAGGAAAGGTAAGGTAATATAACGTAAGTAATTATCAAGTAAGCTCATTATAAGGTTAGGTAATTACGAGGTAAGGTATAAGAAAGTATGACAATGAAAGCTGATGCAAGGCGACCTAAATATATATCTGGGTTGGGTTGTGTCAGGCAGTATAATGTAAAGTAATATAATGTAACTGATCTAAAGTCGGAAATCTGTTCCAAATTGTCATTAGTGTCGATGTGTAATTACAGATGATAGGTTTCCTGATAATTACAAGTTTCTGGTATCTGGCACCTGGTTTCGAAAACCCGACTACAGACCTGTAATGACGACATCTCTCAATAGACCAACTTGTATTGGTATTTTAACGATTATGATCTTGATTGGATTCAACAATTTTGCGCAGAAGCCCTATTGAGACGGACTTAATGGGCGACGGTGTGGACACAAATCAGCACCAGGCGAAAACAATTCCGAAATATATTGTGATTGGTTCATCTGACCGATGACGTCATATTATAAAGTTTGGTGTCGTTTCGTTCGTCAAAATCACGTTTTTATCTCAATTTCGTCAACATACGTACAAACTGCTTTGGCTATTACTGGGACTTCTAATTTACTAAATAGAAAATGCTATTTATTTTGTATTTTCAAAATACTCTTCGAACGTTTTTTTGTGCAAGTATTTTTCAAAATTGTTTTAAACGTATCCTGTAGAGTTCAAATACTTTTCCAAATACTTTACCAAAGTACTTTTCAAAAATAAATATTGCAAAATACTATTTTCAAAAATACTGTTGAAAAGTATTTTTTGTAATTTCGAGATACTTTTGAAAAGTATTTTGCCCATCACTGATTCGATGGGACATTTAAAATTCGCCTCACTGTTTGTTGTGCCGTGGCAACATAAGCCGGCAGAGTCGGAACTGTCTCCGTCGCAGAACCCGGTCCGGTACCACGCCGGATCTATCGGACTTTTGCCGAATAGACGCGGCTGTTAACGAGACAATTGCTCGTTCAAGTTAACGACCAATCTCTTGGAGATGTTTACAAGTTTCTCATAGAGACATGTTCAATTGCTCAGCTAAGGTAAACACATTTGCCATGAGCCACTTGAAAGGCTGAAGACTCTTACAGAGCAACTGTGATGTCGTTGTCCTCTGGCAGCGGTGATGAATTGCAGATATGTGGCTGGTCAGTGAAGCGGTTAGCGTGCAGGAAATGGATGGAAAGATAATACGAAGGATGGAAGGAAGGGAGGGTGGAAGGAGAGATGGTAGGATGGAGGGAAGGATGGAAGGGAGGATAGATGGATGGAAGATGAAAGAAAGGATACAATGAAGGATGGAAGGAAGGAAGGAAGGAAGTGTGGAAGGGAGGGAGATAGGAAGGAGGGAAGGAAGGAAGGGTGTAGGATAGATGGTAGGATGAAGGGAAGGATGGAAGGAAGGACAGATGGATAGAAGATTAATGGAAGGATGCAGTGAAGGATGGAAGGAAGGAAGGATGGTAGGATGGAGGGAAGGAAGGAAGGAAGGAAGGAAGGAAGGAAGGAAGGAAGGAAGGAAGGAAGGAAGGAAGGAAGGAAGGAAGGGAGGGAGGGAGGGAGGAAGGAAGGAAGGAAGGAAGGTTGAAAGGGAGGATAGTAGGATGGAAGGAAGGATAGATGGATGGAAGAAGAAAGGAAGGATACAATGAAGGATGGAAGAAGGAAGGAAGGGTGGAGGGAGGGAAGGATAGGTGGATGGAAGATGAATGAAGGATACAATGAAGGATGGATGGAAAGAAGGAAGGACAGCTGGATTGAAGGATGGTAGGAACGATGGAAGGAAGGATGGATGGAACAATAGAAGGGGAGGATGGAAAACGGCGGAAAGAATTTAGAAAGATGGAAGTAAGAAATGAAGAAAGCACCTTTGGAAAACGAAATGACTGACGCATTTTGCTTAATTAATTTTATTAATTAACGCAATTATTTCCCAGGCTGGGAGAATTTACGGGCTCAATACCGGGATTGTATTTTCAATTTCAGCAGCACAGTGCGTGTACGATAAATTTCCTGGCAGTGCGGTTCAAAGGATCATTTGTTCGGCTGCGTAGTGTTGGTCCATTTATTATACATAATTACATTTGTAAATTGATTTGTAAATTGTTCGAATCCAAGTAAAACTCCAATCGTAATCGTAAACTCTAGACTTCCAAAGCGTCACTCGAAAGCCAAGAGCAGGATACCTGCATATTCACGAGCGCTGAAGACAGTGCTACTCAAACTGTGGTCCGCTTACCGGTAGGACTACGCCGGTACCGGTTCGCGAGTGATTGGTTACCGGTTCCCGAGTGATTGGTAACCGGTTCGCGAGTGATTGGTTACCGGTTCGCGAGTGATTGGTTACCGGTTCGCGAGCGATTGGTTTCCGGTTCGCGAGTGATTGGTTACCGTTTCGCGAGTGATTGGTTACCGGTTCGCGAGTGATTGGTTACCGGTTCGCGAGTGATTGGTTACCGGTTCGCGAGTGATTGGTTACCGGTTCGCGAGTGATTGGTTACCGGTTCGCGAGCGATTGGTTTCCGGTTCGCGAGTGATTGGTTACCGTTTCGCGAGTGATTGGTTACCGGTTCGCGAGTGATTGCTTACCGGTTCGCGAGTGATTGGTTACCGGTTCGCGAGTGATTGGTTACCGGTTCGCGAGTGATTGGTTACCGTTTCGCGAGTGATTGGTTACCGGTTCGCGAGTGATTTCTTACCGGTTCGCGAGTGATTGCTTACCGGTTCGCGAGTGATTGGTTTCCGGTTCACAAGTGCACGAGTGATTGATTACACATACCGCAGTATGATAATCGAAGTCACAGTTTTGATCGTACTTAAAATATTAACCCTCGGGCTACCAAGGGGGGGGGGTGGTTACCACCCCCTACGTTTTTCTGGGAATTTTTTTTTAGCACATGGAATATAATTTCGACATTTTAGGTAGCTGTAGGGGGTCCATTTGCACACATTTTGAGGTAAAAGTCGTGATGATATCCCACGCCATAAAAAAGTTATACCCGATATAGCCTAGGTACCATGTTTCGGAATCAGGAACTTCTCTCGTCAGCTGTTAGCTATTGTAGACTATAAAGGTATTCATTATTCTTTCTGGAAGAGAAACAACTATGCCATTCTTTAGAGGGAATGTAGGGCTATATTTGCTTGCTTAGTTATTTGTTTTTTGAAAACCGGAAGTGATCATAATAAATAATAATACGCTTTTTACAGTGTGAAAATCACTGATGCAACATCACAACGTAAACCGATATGGTTTGGTATGGGGAAGGGCTATAAACAGTCGAAGCAGAATGCTAACAGAGAAAAGCAGTGCTGTGAAGTGTTCAAGAAGCCGGTTTGCAGGAAGCCTTCGCACAAAACAATGAAAGTAACTTGCAGTAACTGTAAGGACCACTGACTTATTTGACTGCCGGGAAAAATTACATAATTTCTTGTTTCATGTTGATATAGCTGCACGCCTTTAGGTTTTGCCTGAAACTAAAACAGACTTTGGAATAGTTTGTATTGTTGAAAATTAAGCCTCATTATATTTAGAATATTCATGGATACATAGTTCATTTTCAAAACCCACATCATTTATATTTGTTTATCCAAAAAGTACAAATTGTGTGGGATAATATCAGATATCGTTAAATAGACCGGTGCCTTTGTTAAAAAATATATAATTTCGAGATGCATTCATATATATTACAACTAAATATACCATTCTTGTCAGAAATGAATGCTGAATCAAATGCTGTATTACATGATATGATATTTGAAACCAAACACGAAATTCCGGGGGGAGGGTGGTAACCACCCCCCCTTGGTAGCCGATGTCGCAAAAAAACCTTGGTAGCCTGAGGGTTAAATTGTATGCACTTTAGAAGTTGTTTTTAACGTTAACTTGAAACAATATTTTTCAACAGTACATAATATTAAATAATAGTAAATGTTAATCATAAATCTTATAATGCCAAGGGTTAATGAAAACGGATACGCAGTGTTCATACATGACAAACAGTTTAAGCATACAACATTAGCATAAGAATAGTTGTAATGAACACTTGAACAGTGACAACTGTATGAAATTTAAGTTTTAATATAACATTGCATAGCTGTAAGGTGATGTTGAAAAGCATCGGTCCGCGGTAAGGCTGTAAAACAATCACCGGTCCGCAGCATCAGAAAGTTTGAGAAGCAATGGTTTATTAAAGGTGCTATACAAATGTGGCGCTACAGTTAGAAGTAAACATATCTGCAAAGCATTACCAGTTTCGTTCATGTTACTAACTGCAGCGGTTACGTATGTATAAACTTCGGCGTGTGGTTGTCGATCTTTTTCTTGCTGTGCTTTTCTTTTCTTTTCATTATGTATTGGTTCACAAAGGTTGACAATAAAAAAAGATGTTTTTGTTGAATAAAAATATAATAATCTTGAATAATAATTTTTGAATAGTAATGATAACCTTTTCGTCTGACAGTAATTTCACTGGTTTGAGTCTGGAGCGGCACTAGTGCGTTCTTTTCTTGAAGTGGCGCTTAATAAGTGTCAGATTACCATTGCAATTACAAACAACATAGTCAATCCCGACCCAGTTTGGCTCCTGCTTCTAGTAGTAGAGTCTGCTCCTTATTACTTTGAGCCTCTTGACTTAACTGTTCTTACGCCTAGATTTCCGTATACAGTAGTTTAATCTCTCCCACTTGATAATATTCCTTCAGATCTGCATGCTCTTTAAACTAGGAATTCTGCTTTCTCCCTTCACAAACAGTTGAACACTGTTATTTTTTATCGCCGGAATTGGACTGATGGGAGCGCCTCTAAGTAGGTAAAGCAGGTATCATGGAGGTGCGATATAAAAATGATTATGAATATATATATAATTATTTTTATCCAAGCATTTGCTTATAATATTATATCCTGTGGGAGAGAAGACACGATTTCAGAAGCCATTTATTCTGTCAGAGCAAAACAAGACGACTTCGTTGTTTCCAGTATACTTAGCGATATCTTACGGCACCAAAGGTCGTTGACGTCGCACTCCTCCTTCTCTAGGCTTCGGACTTGCACTACCAGTGTACGGGCACTGGCAGTGGCGGAGTTTTTTTTAACCCCGCGCGTGCAGTCTCTGACTAATTATAGTACATGCATGACAATTAATACCCATCAAAATAATGACCCTCTAATTAACCTATAAACACGGACCAAACAGGAGAGGAATTTGTTATTCAATTTCGTCCGGTAATTCGACCGTCATAAACACACGGCACAAAGACACGCAACCGGCAATGGAGAGGCATCAGGTTTTATAAACACGCACGAATCCGGTGTGGTGTGACATAATGTCCGGCGTGAAGATGAGTCCGACTCCGCTTGCAACATTTTCGGACGCATCTTCACCCCGAACAAGATCTCGTACTCATAGGCGTAATTTGTGGGGGTACGAGGGGTACCCGTACCCCACCTTTGGTCTGGGGTACCGTACCTCCCACGTTTTGGACTGAGGGGTACCGTACCTCACACTTCAAAAATGCCAATCAATATTTTATTATTGTAAGAAATTGGTACCTCCTCTTTTTAGACCAAAGTTACGCCTCTACTCGTATCACACCGTTCCTGAACATCGCTACGTTTATTAATGAAAACATAAAAAAATAATTAAATAAATGAACACAGGAACACTATTCTTTATTTTAGTATCTAAATCAATTGTTGTGCGAAGGAATTTCTTCCAAAAACCTATACTACGATAAGGCTAATCAAATTTCAAGATATTTAAGTACTAACCCGGCTTACTATGTCTTAATTTCACTGCATCTGTCAGTGTTGCCTCAAAGTGAACATGAAATCCTAAATTTCTGTCTGGGAATGAAACAAAGGTTTCAGAGTTTCGTGGTTCAACAGCCATCAGTAAAAAAGCCCCTGTATTGTCTTGAAATATCAATTAGCCTACTATCCGTTGTGTGCTATAGCCGTAATCGATGAATCTACACGGTTCAATTACAATGCGACGAGATGACAGCAAGCCAAACATTAATATATATATATAATGTGTATATATATATTATTTATATATATATGCAGTGAGCCTAAACAGGAGACTAAACACAATCTCTATTCAAAATCGCATTCCACTTTCCATATATAGGACGAATTGTGTATACAAGTCGCTTATTACATTGCACGCAATGAATATAAATAGCCTATGTTGCAGGCAATGTGATTAAGCCCAGGGCTGTAGTGGTAAAATTACAGGTGAGTACACGCTAATGGTTAGTTTTCCGAAACAAATTAGAGGCGAGTATACGCTACAGTATTTTGTGAGTATACGCTACAGTATTTTGTGAGCATACGCTATAGTATTTTAATATAAATCAATATAAATTATTTGTGAGGTGAGTATACGCTGTATACCCGCGTATACCCTCGACTACAGCCCTGATTAAGCCCCTTATCACACTGCATGCAAGACGACTTATACCGTCTATTTGTAAATGGCATTTCACATTACATAGAAAGCGACTTAAGTCCATAAGTAAGTCGCACACTACATTAAGTTCGGGCGACTTAAGTTACATAGCTTATAAGGCGTTTTATGTATATAGTCCACATATATATATATATATATATATATATATATATAATATATATACATCCATAAATCGCCTTATAGGCAATAGTTGCCTGTTACATGGCGTATAAGGCGACCTATATAAAGTCCTTATATAAGTCGCATCTAAGGTCTAAGTATGAAAGGCGTTAGTGTAGCAAGCGATGCATCAACAGAGAGTGTTTGCAAAATCATTAAATGTGTCGAAAGCATCTTTGTCGAGACAGTTAATCCGTTTATCTAGCTGAGAGAGAGAGTGAGAGTGAGAGAGAGAGAGAGAGAGAGAGAGACAGACAGACAGACAGACAGACAGACAGACAGACAGACAGACAGACAGACAGACAGACAGACAGACAGAGACACAGACAGACAGAGACAGAGACAGAGACAGAGACAGAGACAGAGAGAGCGAGAGAGAAAAAAAGAGAGAAACACAGAGACAGACAGACAGAGACACAGAGAGAAAGATACAGAGAGAGAGAGAGAGAGAGAGAGAGAGAGAGAGAGAGAGAGAGAGAGAGAGAGAGAGAGAGAGAGAGAGAGAGAGAGAGAGAGAGAGAGAGAGAGAGAGAGAGAGAGAGACTGAGAAAGACAGACTGAGACAGAGAGCTACAGAGTGAGACACAGAGACAGACACACTCGCAGAAAAAGAGAGAGAGACAGAGACAGAGATACAGAGACAGAGAGAGACAGAGAGAAAGAGAGAAAGAGAGACAGATAAAGAGAGAGACAGAGCCGGGCTCGAAGTCGATCGAGAGGGAAATGAGACCCAGACTGACAATAAGGCGTTCGTCACGCGAAGGAGTCGGTCTTGCACGAACCTCGATTGATCAACGCAATCCTATATCGACGGTCGGCCGCATACACCGTGTGCCTGGGCCCTAGCGATAAGCTCGCCTGGTTGATCTTCCCCTACGCCCCGGACCCTTCTCGGCCCCGAGAACTAAATCCAGCCCTTACCGTCCAATAGAAGACTCTATACCCAGACCGGAAACTAAGACCGGAAACTACGTTTCATTCTCTTCGTACCTATCTTCGGCATGGATAGGCGAGGCTGAGAGCACAATGGCCTACCAGCAACAATAGTAGCACAATTAACCATAGAAATCGCTAGTAAAGCGCAAAGAAGCGTGAGTATGGATAATTATGTGGCGCCTTCCACGAACATGTCAGAGGCGCTGAAGGGTGAAATGCAAGAAATCAGAACAGAAATGCAAGTCTTTTGTGGCTGAGACATACTTCAGGATTTTTCATTTATCTGGAGCGCTTTGCGAAAGCAAATCAATGGCGTGGAGAAAATGTACGTTCGCGACATGCTTGACGTCTTTAAGAATGTATTTTCCTTTCTTATTCAATCATGCTACTTCTGATTTTTTATTACTATCATCATCAGTTCCGGCCTTAGGATATTTTGGGCCCCGTGCACTCGTGCAGAGTATACTGTACAGCCCCCCCATGACACAAGTCAAATTGTTTTTCATTGCTAATCATTTTATTTCAGTAGATTGTTAACAAGTACAAGTCAAATTTTACTATACACGAGAATTTCGGGATATTGAGGAAGTTGACTTTTATTTTATTGACAAAAGTGATGATTTAATCGAAACTATGATATTATTGTTAGGGTGTCTTCATCAGGTTGATTTTCTGTGACATTTTCGGGCCCCCTTAAGTTGCGGGCCCCGTGCGACCGCACGGTTCGCACGCCCCTAAGGCCGGCACTGATCATCATCTTGTGCTAGCCTACTTGAAAAACGTATGCACTGAGTTTTACAGTGGATGAGA
>OY744610.1:53320635-53323135 GCA_963556255.1 Allolobophora icterica
CTTTTTTGACCACCGCGTTAATGTTAATACAAGGGCCACCATGGTCAAGAATCTCAAACGTGCTGAAAAGCAGATACCATCAAAGAGGATTGACAGTAAAGCATTCAACTTGGGAAATCCACTAGAATCATTATATAACAAGCCGAACATCTTGGCTCTTCGACCTACTCATTGACAGTTGGGCAGATAAGGTCCAGACTTTCCTGTCGACACTGCCAGACTTTTGACAGTTGGGTCCAATTTATCTCCAATTGACAGAAAATGCCAAGCAGATGAAAGCAGTAAATGACTGTGCAGAGAGAGGTATTTCTTTGATCTAAATGTTCAACTTCTCTATAACAAAAGACGAGAATAAAAAACAATACCTTCTTCAAGTTGTCAGCGCTCATAGGAAGGCCATTCCAGAGCCATCAAAGTCTCTCTTGAAGAATATCTCAAAAAGACTTATTTTTAATGTTGTTCTTATTAACTATAAACTTACTACTATTTAACTATAAACTTACAAAACAGTAAACACTAAACAGTGACTTTATTTTTGTTTTTATTTTATTTTTAAACGTTTTTTGTTCAAAAATTTGAATATACAAAATCTGAGGAAATTTCTTAGTAATAACATTTATCGTTCAAAATTGAGCCACCCCTAAATATTCTTCTAGAGACACAAAAATTGGTCCAAATATTCCTTAAACTGAATAGAACAAGAACAAATGTGACCCAAATTAATTTTCTAAATTTTACTTTTTTGGACCAGTCTAACATACATACATACATACATACATACATACATACATACATACATACATACATACATACATACACATACATACATACATAGATATTTCCATACAAACGTTCAAACATACGTACATATGCACCTACGCACGTACATACATACATACCTAGATACACCCTCACAAATGCATGCCTATGTACAGTAACTATACGAGAACTATAGGACATGGTTCAATGAATTTTGCCGTTGCTGGACCATCCATCCGTCTTGATCAGTCGACCGCCTCGCTTCTGCCACCACGAGCGATCTAGAATGCGACTTGAAACAAGAATGTTCCATCAAGCGTATCGACATAACTGAGTGAGCACGGGACAGCCCAGGCTATTAGGTCAGTGAGGATAAATTGCCTATTTAATACTAACAATAATATACATACATACATCATTATAATACATAAATACATACATTTATACGATGACACATGCATACGCACATAATTATAATTGTAATTAGTAACTTCTATTGCGCCGGTGTCTAATGCACAAGGCATCAACCGAGGGCACACCAAACCAAGTCGTAATTAGGTCATATCCCGAAGATCAGTCCGTATGACAGAGAGGCGGCCTATGATGGAGAAGCAATTTGAAAGAGGTTTTAAGTTGATAATTATACTGAAACATACATACATAAGTACATCTATACACATATACATACATACATACATACATACATACATACATACATACATACATACATACATACATACATACATACATACATACATACATACATACATACATACATACATACGTACGTACGTACATACATACATACATACATAATGCATACACTCAAACCTAGCCTATATTACATACTTACACACTATGATAATATACACACATTACATGAAGGCATTTGTCATTGGACGGATCCAGCAGATGGTGTAGCAGTACGTTCTGTGCCTTGTAACCGGAGGGTCGCAGGTTCGAATCTACGTTTGGAAGGAGGGCACCATCAAAATACAGTGCAACTGTATAAAAATCTGTGTATATGCGAAATCCTATCTGTGCATAATAAGTAAGTAAGTAAGTAAGTAAGTAAGTAAGTAAGTAAGTAAGTAAGTAAGTATGTAAGTAAGTATATTCTTTAATGAACCGCCTGCAAACGCACTGCGGCTAACAGACATGCTGACGGTAATCTAATCCTTGTGACGGTAATCTGACCCTTGTGACTAATATTTCTTGATACTTTGCATACAGGTCTAGTCTGCTTACCGGCGTGGATGATCTGCGTGACGCTGGTGTCCGGAGAGGACGAGCAGAATCAGGTAATCGAGTGGTATGGAGCTGACGAGGTCCAGAGTGAACCACGTCTTCAGGTAATGTATTGCAATCTGACGGGGCTCGAGGATGATTTCGTCGGCGAAATTGTCCGCTATTATCCCTACGCAGAAAAGTCAAATGCACAGGTCTAATAGCCACCAACATTTCCGCTTCTCTCTCTCTCTCTCTCTCTCTCTGTCTCTCTGTCTCTCTGTCTCTCTGTCTCTCTTTCTCTCTCTGTGTGTGTGTGTGTGTATGTGTGGGTCTCTCTGTTTGTCTCTCAGTATATATACCGTATCTATCCGTGCACCCATACGCAGAATTGCAAACGCATAGATTTAATAGCACTCACAAATTTCTCTGGTCTCTCTCTCTCTCTCTCTCTCTCTCTCTCTCTCTCTCTCTCTCTCTCTCTCTCTCTCTCTCTCTCTCTCTCTCTCTCTCT
>OY744610.1:53324769-53334769 GCA_963556255.1 Allolobophora icterica
CACAAGTCACTTCACCGATGTTCCTTGCTGCGTTATGGATTCTACTCACGTATAATAGCAATAATAATAATAAAAAATAATAATAATAATCTTATATATTAATTCAAACTGACAAGTACGCAGTGAGATTACATTGAAACATGACAGTACAATCAATATCTTAATTAAACACACGGTTTGGCAGCCATACAAGGCGCCACCCTAGAGGGGGGTTACGGGTATCGAACCGCGATCTAATGCTATCCTGGCCATGAGTGTTACCATTACTCTATCCCCCCCTCCTTACTAGGACAAACTTACGGTCAGCTTTCTCTGGTCAATTGTTTATTCCAACTTACAAAAAGAATCGTGGCTGATTTCAATGCCTTCAATGTGGCACACGATAGTTGTATGTTTATAGGTCTTACCTCTTAAGAAGAAGAGTATGGGTTCGAGCCTCTCATGAGACGTTTACTGTATAGGGAACTTGATCAAGTGCTTCACTCACAGTTGCTCAGCGCCTTCGATTGATGCTTGGTCATTAGACAGTGGCGCTTAATACATGCGTAATAACAATAATAACAGCAACAATGACGATAATGATGTCAATGATGATGCCTTCTCGCATGCTGGTATATATCTATATATTTAATACCACCAATTTTAAGGGACTCTACTCTTTCTCTGGTTTCACTAAGCAAACGATTGAAGACTTATCGTTTTCAACCACCCGCGCTTTCTTTTGCAGCGAATTCATAAACTAACGCGATCTGATTAAAAAACAAGAAAATAAATAAACGACGTTAGAGTTAATTAAAACGCGAAACGCATTCGCCAGTGAGTAATGCTCGAGAGCTGGACACGTCTGAACGGTTGGAGATAATGCACGCGTTATATTCACCAGCAACATATATTATTAAGTAAGAGTAAGTAAGTAAGTATATTCTTTATTGAACCGCCTGCAAACGCACTGCGGTTTACAAAACACAAGCATACAAAACGAGGCGCACAAAACAGAAAAAGGAAAACCAATTGAAATAGGTGGGTTAAACCAATAGATAAGTAAAATGATGATAAATTGGCGATGATGAAATTGGGTTGGAGCTGACTAAGTATAAATTAGGTGTCTAACATTCTAGTTATGAAACCCCTATCTCCTTCTTCCACAGCCCATTCCTCCGACTCTGCTCCGTCTGTTAACAACGTATTATCTTCTACCTATTTTTTCCTGTAGCTCCCGTTTTCCTGTAGCTCCCGTTAGGTTCTACATATACCTCGACCATAGCCAAGTAAATTACAGAAGGGCGGCCAGATAAGACACGTACTGCTGGAGAGTGTTTGTCGATAGAACCAATTTTGGCTTCGTTAATGTCGACTGTCCGGACTCCGAGAGGGTTTTCAAAGGCGTCAGTTAAGTGCTCTGAATATATGCATGCGTTTTTTTCTGCCACTAATGAAGATAATGTGCCTGGTTCTCGTCGGTTCTTGGTTGTTCTTAAGCGAACCGGATGTTGCCGTCAGAGACGGTAATCATCGGTCGGCAGAAAATTATTAGCAGAAACAGAGAAAACGGGAGCTACAGGAAAAAATAAGTAGAAGATGATACGTTGTTAACAGACAGGACAGAGTCGGAGGAATGGTCTGTGGAAGAAGGAGATCGGAAATTGATAGAGAGAGAGAGAGAGAGAGAGAGAGAGAGAGAGAGAGAGAGAGAGAGAGAGAGAGAGAGAGACAGACAGACAGACAGACAGACAGACAGACAGACAGACAGACAGACAGACAGACAGACAGACAGACAGACAGAGACATGCAGACAGACGGAAAAACAGAGAGAGAGAGAGAGAGAGAGAGAGAGAGAGAGAGAGAGAGAGAGAGAGAGAGAGAGAGAGAGAGAGAGAGAGAGGAACCCATAGACAGAGAGACTGACAGAGAGACAGAGAGACAGAAGATACTCACAGAGAGAGAGAGAGAGAGAGAGAGAGAGAGAGAGAGAGAGATAAAGGGAGAGATTGGGAATGATAAAGAGGGAAAGAGAGAGAAGCACCCATACAGGTGCCAAGACATGCATTAGAGATAAAGGGAGAGATTGGGAATGATAAAGAGGGAAAGAGAGAGAAGCACCCATACAGGTGCCAAGACATGCATTCAGGCATGCAGGCATGCAGGCAGGCAGGCAGGCAGGCAGGCAGGCAGGCAGGCAGGCAGGCAGGCAGGCAGGCAGGCAGGCAGGCAGGCAGATGGGTCAAGGAACAGAACGACCTGCTGCTATCTCGCTTCGTCGCACACTAACATGGAACACGTTTTGGCTTTCCGTGACTTGTGCATTGGTCCGTTTTTAGGAAACAACCTCGAATTGTTCCGCCTGATCTCGTGCGGTAATTCATCTTATCTTCCGGATCATTCTCACTCAGGAACATTGCTTTCGGTAACTGGAGTAAGACAACTGTGGCGCCTTGCTCGTTACTTTTACAGAGCCATTTCACCTGTAGCGTAGCTTACTTACCTGCAAAGACGCATGGTTTTACCTGTGCGGAAGTTGATAATGATATCAAGGGGCAACAGCCTAATTGCAGTTTCAAAAACCCTGCGTCGCTTTGTTTTTCGTATTTAATGAGCCGTTTAACACTCAATGCCGTTCGCCTACCTGTCCGGACAGGTGTGTTTTTACCTGTGCGGAAGTTGATGATGAGATCTAGGAGGAACACGGTGTCGGAGATGCCGTTGAAGACGACCCAGTGGGTGCTGAGGTCATCGTTGAAGAAAGATATGGCAACGGGAAGGATGATGAGGTTGGCGATCAGTAGAATCAACATGAAAACATCCCAGTAGAACCTACAGCGACACAGAAACAACGAACTTGTAATGCAATGTAAAGCAATGTATTGCAACAGCGATGTAATGTAAAGAGTGACGCAATGTAAATGTAGTGTGATGTTAAAACGCAACTTAATGAAAAAATGTACCGTAAATGCCACGTAATGTAAGAGCAATGTATTATAAATGCATCATAAAGTTAAAGCAATGTAATATGAACGCATCGTAATGTAAACGCAGTGTAATGTGAAAGTAGTGTAATGTGTAAGTAGTGTAATGTAAATAGTAATCTAATGTAAAAGTATTGTAATGTACAATGTAATGTAAAGTAAAATAACGTACCGTTTGACTAATGTAAATATGGAAGCAATGTGATGTAAAAGTAAAATTGTTAACGCAATGTGAAGTAAAAGTAATGTAACTGTCAAATCAATGACAGTGTAAATGCAATGTGATGCGAATCCATTGTAGTGAACAAAGCACTGTATCGTGAAAATAGCGTAGAGTAACGTAAAGTAAAAGCAATGTGATGTAAACATTGTAAAATCCTATAGGATTGCTTCTCTTGTTTGGCGGTCTCTCTCTGGTGAAGCTCCGTCTTACCTATCTGATCTCTGTTGTCCGCTCTCTAGCCTAATGTCCCGTCGAGTTCTACGTTCTGCAACTGGGGGTGAGCTGTTAGTTCCTCGGTCCCGCTCCTCAGTTAAACAGCGTCGTGCCTTCTCAGTGGCTGGCCCCTCTTTGTGGAATGGGCTCCCACCTTCTTTGCGCTTATTTCCACGAGGAAGTTCGCCTGTTTTCTACCGCCTCCTTAAGACTTCCCTTTTTGACCGTGGCTGGACTAGGAGCACCTCTGAGTAGGTTTCTTGAAGAGGCGCTATATAAATTATCAAAATGAATGAATGAATGAATAAACAGTAATGCAAGATAAAAGTAGTAAATCATGTATCCATTTATGACAAAGAACATTGGTCAAACATTGATGGATCTTTCGGCCCCAGAGACCCGTACCTGCCTCACACGGCAAACATACCGGGTTGTCAATCTTCGCGGTTTGGGTCCCTGGGGATCTGCTTGCCCCGCGCTCCAATACGACGATGAAGTCTATACCGTCCTTCTGGAACCGTTTTCGATTAAACAAATGGGGACGGAGACAGTGACAAACATATAGCGACACAGCACACACACATAAACAAACAGTAACACATGCGGTCTTAAATAGAGACACCCATATATACACACACATACATTCACACATACACACACATACACTCACATAACATGTACAACTGTACATGCCATGCCTTCGAGATCAACAAGAGAAGATCTGTTCAGACGTTTTTGAACGCAGTTCTAATAGCACCGTGGATTTCCCTATTGGTCTGTTGAATATTGACAAAATCACGGTATTATATACATACGGTTGAGATACAAAACCACTGTTAAATAAAATGTCGTTAAATATATAAAAAAAACACAGGCCTAAATACACATATGCATATATATCTTTCTCTGTATGTATGTGTGTGTGTGTGTGTGTGTGTGTTTGTGTGTGTGTATGTGAGTGTGCGTGCGTGCGTGCGTGTGTGTGTGCGTGTGTGTGTGTGCTTACATATATATATATATATATATATATATATCCTGAAAAGCAGAGAGCGAATGAAGCGCACAGCTCCATTTCATCGACGCTTCGGTGCGAATCGCCTAATATGATAGATGCGTAGGGAGGAAGTATCGAGATTGCATGTAGACAATATCACGAGCAGGGGGCTGGAGTTGCTGTCTTCCGTCTGTTCGTCCCTCCGACGATGGGAGGGGGGATAGATGAATGGTAACACTCATTGTCAGGAGAGCCTTAGGTTCGCGGATCGATTTTTGTAACCCCCCACCCCCTCTAGGGCGGCGCCTTGCATTGTGTTTAATTAAGATCTTGATAATTGTACTGTCATGTTCCAATGTAATCTTACTGCGTACTTGTCAGTTTGAATTAATAACGAAGATTATTATTATTATTTTATTATTATTTTTTACTCGTGGTAGTTATATTCCCTGGACTCTCAGGTTGTCCAAAACTATATCCGGAGATAAAATGATGTTACTCTGGAACGGCGGATCACTCTGGCAAGTTATGCACAACTTTTGTAGGACCATCAGCCATTCCTAATTGTTGTTCATGCTTTGAACAGGATGATAGAAGGAGTGTAGGTCTATGTGTTGAGTGTGTTATGCAACTGAACTTTTGAAGTTTGAGGTTCTCAACTGGGTCTGTGGACTGTGTTTATATTGCTTATGGAACAATTCTGCTGCTTGAATTAATCTTTAAAAAATGTTAGGGCTGGAGAGATGTTGTTTACTACCCTTCCCCATGGATGGTCGAAGAGCAGAGACAAGATGGAGAGATGCTGTTGATTGCCCTTCCCCAAGGCAGGTTAAAGAGAAGAGACAAGATGGAGAGATGTTGTTGACTGCCCTTCCCCAAGGCAGGTCGAAGAGGAGAGACAAGATGGAGATATGTTGTTGATTGCCCTTCCCCAAGGCAGGTCGAAGAGGAGAGACAAGAGAGATGTTGTTGACTGCCCTTCCCCAAGGCAGGTCGAAGAGGAGAGACAAGAGAGATGTTGTTGACTGCCCTTCCCCATGGCAGGTCGAGGAACCTTAACACGACCCTTAGATTAGAGAAAACGGACAAGTTTGTTCATCCTCCAATCGATCTCCCGTCTGTCTTTGATCTCATAACACGCGCCAAATACAAGACTTAATATGCCTTCAATATATACTCAGAATAAACGTATGTAGTATATATATATATATATATATATATATATACATACATACATATATATACATGTACGTACAGGCCCTGATCTGTTAAATGTTGTTGAAGTAATATCTGAGAATTTCAGACACTACTGTGCTTCTCTCGCGCTGTCTTACTACTCATACTTATCCAACGGAGACATCGCAGAAACATTTCAGCCCACATCAAGACGAAGCTCTTTAGATATACTAAGCAGCTACGTTTAAGCGCCTTTGTGAGGATCTTAAAAAGCGCTCCACTAGTAGTTACATACATACACACACACATGCAGGCATGCATTCATGCAAACAGACATACATCCATGCACACATACTAACATGCTTACATACCTACATACACACATACGTACATGAGTACATTTATAGATACATGTATACATACATGTAGATACATATTTCATACATAAATACATATATGCATACATGTATACATGCATACTTACATACATACATACATACAAACTTACATACACACATACATATACATACACACATACACATACATATACACATACACATACATACATACATACATACATGCATACATACATACATACATACATGTACATACATATATACATACATACATGCATACATACATACATACATACATACATGTACATACATACATACATACATACATACATACATACATACATACATACATACATACATACATACATACATACATACATACATACATACATACATACATATATGTACGTACATACATACATACATACATACATAACATAACATAACATAACATCTTTCTTTATTGCTTCAAATGACATCAATAACAATCATTTCCATCGAAACAAATTAATATAAAATAGTGCAGTTTCTGGAAATTCAAACCCTATGAAACTATAAAGTAGTAAGATAAAGATACTCGCTTGACTAGCATGGAGGGAATGAAATGAACTTGAAGTAGAGTCAGGTGAGTTTGAAAGTAAACGAGTTCTTAGAGTCATAAGAGGCAATGGGCGCCCCTAAGGGACCTAGGTCCCGCTGACCGGGGATGCCCAGATAGGTAAATTTACAGATACAATGATGGCATTGTACAGTTGCCTCCCTCACAATAGCTTAATCAGGCCACTAGCTGTAACCTCTAAAATCCTCAACACTTGGAGGTTAACCATAATCTATAGCTTAACTAAACTTAACTAAACATAACTAAACAGTCCCAAAGGGACCATATTCATGTACCAGGCTCCGGCTCGACCCCCCCCCCCATAAAGGTCAAATCAGTATTAGATATCAATCATTTAGATAGAATCGTATCATGCGCCAGAATAAAGTTTTTCATTTGCTTCCTGAAAAGATGTCTAGCTTGCAGAGACCGAATTTCGACCGGGATCTGGGCCCAAAGCTGCGGACCTGCTGACTTGACACTAAAACGCCGAATGTTAGTGCGACTTTTAATAGGACGGTATAGTGAGGCTCCCCGCGTGTCATGTTTGTGTATGGAAGTGGCCTTTGTGAAATACTCTCCAAATGCAGCAGGTAGTAAATTATGTTCGAAACAGTAGATGAAGTCCGATATTTGATAGTTGTTTAATTGGTTAATTTTCAGTATTTTTAATTCTTTGAAAATAGGATCAGAGTGCTCACATTTCCTGGCTCCTTGTACCATCCTAACAGCTTTTTTTGCAAGGTTATTAATTTCTTAAGTCGTGATTGATAGTTAGAGGACCAGATGAAGTTACAGTAGTTGAGGAAGGGAAAGATAAGTGCATAGTATAGGTTTCTCTTGACCCCTACGGTTAGTAGATGCCCAATTCTAGAAAGTATACCTATGTTTTTCGCGACCTTTAGAGCTACATAATTAATATGGGTTTTCCAGTTTAAATGATTATCCACGTAAACTCCCAGAAACTTTGTGGAGTCGACTTGGGTAATTGGGGAGTCATTGAGGGTTAAGGACCATTTAATCGGCTTTATTTTTCTATGGGACTTAAATATAATAAAATTAGTTTTATCCGCATTTAAGGTAAGTTTATTAGCTAAAAACCATTTATTAACCATACATACATACATACATACATATATGTACATACATACATACATACATACATACATACATACATACATACATACATACATACATACATACATACATACATACATACATACATACATACATACATACATACATAAATACATGCATACATACATACATACATACATACATACATACATACATACATACATACATACATACATACATACATACATACATACATACATACATACATACATACATACATACATACATACATAGCTATATAGTATATACACGGAGTTTCAACTGTCGTATACACTATCATGTCTGCAAACAGCCGGCTACCGTTATAATAATAAAAGTAAAACAGCAGGTGCACCGCCGCCAGACAGTTAACGTTTATGAGCTTTCAGGTCAAAGTAAGTGACAGAGTGTTACTGGAAGACAAAAACACAAAGGCGCTGACAATGATTTACTCGGCCATTGTTTCTATTCAAAGGCTCAAACCGTCGAAGAAATGATTGACGGGCGAATATTAAGGACTGGATGGCCATTCCCGATCAATCCACCCACCCTCCCACCACCGACCACATCCATCGACCTAAACCCATGCATCCACCCACTATCTCCTCTCTGACAGAACACCCTCCCACTCTATACCCTGAACGAAGTTCCATGTAGTTGGAACAGCGGAACACTCCGGTCAAATTGAATCAAGTTCCTCCGTTGTAAGGCCGCTGAGTTCTAAGGGTGCCTGAGGCTACCTGCCACCTCTCAGCCTATATACGCACAATCTCATGTCTACTAACGCATATACTAGTGTGACGAGAACGCTGAAAACAGATTGTTGCATTTGATAATATTATACACAACAGTTATTGTGGCCTTCAGCTTCAGACGCTGTTCTTATAATCGTCGGTCACACGGTTTCAGTGTACGACTGTGTCGACTTGTTTCCTTTACGTTTGGAGTTGAATTCTCCGCAATTTAAAGTGAAATTGTTGGTAATGTCATTGCGTTGCAAGCCAAGTTAACGTAAGCATGAGTTTTCCAGTTGTGTGACCGTTGTCCAGTTTTGACTGTTGTCTAATTGTTGCGATTGTTGTCCAGTTGTTTTGATTGTTGTCCAGTTGTTTTGATTGTTGTCCAGTCTGCTTGCTGTCCGACTGCTTTGATCGTTATCCATTTGTTTTGATTTTTTCTGGGTGATTGTTATTCAGTTGCCTTGATTTTTCCAGTTGTTTTCATCGTTGCGCAATTGCTTCCATCGTTGTGCAGTTGCTTCCTTGTTGTCTAGTTATCTTGATTGTTGTCTATTTGTTTTAATTTTCGTCCAATTTTAATTGATGTTCAGTTGTTTTTGATTTGCACTTCAATCAAATGATCCTAATTGTAACTACCAAACTGCAGAATATTCTTGAAATAAAAGCCATAATTTACTATGAATCAGAGCCGTAATTTACTAGGAGTCAGAGCCATAATTTACTATGAATCAGAGCCATAATTTACTAGGAATCAGAGCAATAATTTACTAGGAGTCAGAGCCATTATTTACTAGGAATCAGAGCCGTAATTTACTAGGAATCAAAGCAATAATTTACTAGGAATCAGAGCCACATGCAATTTACTAGGAATCAGAGCCGTAATTTACTAGAAGTCAGAGCCAGAATATTCTTGAAATAAAAGCCATAATTTACTATGAATCAGAGCCGTAATTTACTAGAGTAAGAGCCATAATTTACTATGAATCAGAGCCATAATTTACTAGGATTCAGAGCCATAATTTACTAGAAATCAGAGCCATATTTTACTAGGAATCAGAGCCATTATTTACTAGGAATCAGAGCCATAATTAACTAGGAATCAGAGCCATAACTGACTGAATATCACAGCAATAATCTACTGAAAGTTTATCATGTATGTATTTTATGTATATTGCATTCATATAGCACCTTACAGGAACCTCACAAAGGCATTAACCATAAATTTACTGTGAATGAAAGCCATAAATTTACTGGGAATCATAGCCATATAGTCTACTGGGAATAAAAGCCATAAATCTACTGAGAATCACAACCATGAATTTACTGAGACTCACAGCCGTAAATTTACTGGGAATCAGACACGGACAACATTACGACATACTTCACATGGAGATGATCTTATTTTACTATTGAGACGAAAATGCCATAAACATGACGGATTATTTGGATAACACTTTCCCAGCTGTCTAGAAACTTGACACAGTAAATGTCTTACTAACACAAGCTGAGCCTATATATATGTACACGACGAATAATCTTATATATATATAAATATATAAATATATATATATATATATATATATCACACATAGCGTAGTCTGCATTATGTATATATGATATT
>OY744610.1:53339769-53377269 GCA_963556255.1 Allolobophora icterica
GTTAATCACGTTGAAATATTGCATCGACGGTAGAGGGCAGAAGATGTCATTTGAAATTTAAAATATTTGGTGTGTTTCTTACTCTACCTAAGTTGCATCTTTTGCCCACTATTAGAATTCATTTATTTAAAAATCATTTTTTCACTCCACCCTAGTGCACAAGGTCAACCTGTCTCCACTCTGTAGCTGTGCCCGCAATTATACTATAGAATAGCAGCGAGGAGACTATGGCAAGCTCATTAGAACTAATGTTATCACATTAAGACTTAGACATTTAAAGTCTTGTCTTGTTTCCTATCGATGTTCCGACTATTTATTTATTCCGGATATTTCTATAGCGCCTCCTCAAGTCTACTACTACTCAGAGGCGTTCCCGACTACAGCATTTGATACTGTGTCGGAGTTTTCACGCCGAAGCGCCACGAGCAATCGCGAGTGAAGGACTTGCCCAAGGTCCGTACGCAGCGCCTATTATAGTGGGATTCGAACCTGCAACCCTCCGGTCACAAGGCGCCGAACTTATCACTGAGCCACCACGCCCCACACTATCATGTATAGTCGGCGTGTAGTCACGCCGTTACTATGTGGTCAGCTCCGTGTAATACCTTATCGTAAGCCTATTATCAGGGACGGATTAAGTAATCTGCCGTCTCTATGGGCCATGTTTTTTGACGCTATTAATATTTATCATTCACGGTTTCAACTTTTTCATTTTTATTTCAGAGACACCATACAATCCAGGGCACCATTCAGAACAACTCGACATTAATTTGTTTACTTTTGTTAATGTCATATCAGTGTAATTATTTAATTAATTATTTTGTATTAACTTTCCTTTCGCTCGTTGTTTTAAATTAAATTCAATGTTAATTTTTATTGTCTAATTTTAAAGTCTTACGACGCTCTGCACGGCCTCCTTTGTTTCCATGTGTAGTAAAACCGATCATGGCTTAGGATGAAATTACAATCAAAACTCATAATCCATCGGAGTAGCCAGATTAAAATCCGACAGATCGCAAGGGAAAGGAAGCCATGCTACGGTAAGGTAAAGGTAAAGCAAGGTTAGATAAGGTAAGGTAAGAGGTCAGGCAAAGGTAGGGTAAGGTAAGCTAGGGTAAGGTAAACCAAGGTAAGGTAAGGTTAGATATGGTAAGGTAAGATAATGTAAGGTAAGGTAAGGTTATGTAAGAGGTAAGTCAAGTTAAGGTATGGTAAAGGTAAGGTTGTGCTTAGTTAAGGTAAGAGGTAAGCAAGACAAGAGGTGATGAAAGGTAGGTTGAGAGGTAAAAGGTGGGTAGTTTAAGGTAATATAAGATAAGGTAAGGTAACGTAAGGTAACGTAAAATAAGGTAGGTAAGGTAAGATAACGACAAGAACAATGTACATCTGGCAGGGGCGTCTATCCCCCCTAAGTCATTGGAGCAACGTCCCTTTTCCCCCTCTTCTTCCCCCTCCCCGTTCCTTCCCCCCTTAAAATGGTGGCACATACAGTGACAGATCTTTCCCCCTATTTCTTGGATGGAGCATTTGCTCTAAGGTTTCTATGGTGTAGACGCCCCTGACATCTGGTGTACATCTTAATGCGTTTTCAAATTGGTTCCTTAGAAAGAAAGAAATGATTCATTTACACTTTTTCATCCTTAAGCTGTGAACAGTGGCTCTCTCCTCTCAACAAATGAAATAACACTTGATTATATCCCACTGATAACCAGTGATAACATGGAAAACGGATGTCATGGTTACGGCCCTCACCTTCAAGTACTGCAGCGGCTGGAGTGACATCCGATAACAAGATCCTTGTCGGTTGTGTACACAACAGCTGTCCTTGCTTACGTTGACATACATATACATATACATGTACATATCGTGCTTTCTCGTAAAATAAATGTAAACGTAAAGTACATGTCTTTATATAACGTCGGCAACCCCTCGTCCTTGCTCATGTTTCAATGAATTGATATGGTGAGAGCCTTCACCTCCACTGTCCGTTTGAATAGGCGCCTCGCCGTTTAGGTTCCTGTGTACGGACCGTGCTAGCCCGAGATTTATATCTCTGAAATAAGCCACCATCTGCAGGCGAACCGGTAACCACAAGTAGAGACCTATGTAGCTATAACTGGGCGAGTCTCGTGTACTGTTCCATCCTTCTGAAACAATATTCCTCTGACAATATGTACGCGTACGCGTACTTTGTAGAGAGAGAGAGAGAGAGAGAGAGAGAGAGAGAGAGAGAGAGAGAGAGAGAGAGAGACAGACAGACAGACAGACAGACAGACAGACAGACAGACAGACAGACAGACAGACAGACAGACAGACAGACAGACAGACAGACAGACAGACAGACAGACAGAGACAGACAGGCAGGCAGACAGGCAGGCAGACAGGCAGACAGACACAGACAAAGAGATAGAAAGCGAGAGAGAGACAGACAAACAGACAGACAGACAGAGACAGAGAAAGAGAAAGAGATGGAAAGCGAGACAGACAGACAGACAGAGAAAGAGAGAGAGAGAGAGGAAGAGGAAGAGAAAGATAGAGAGGGCGAGAGAGAGAGAGAGAGCACATTGTTACGCAGAGACAAAGACACAAGGACATGTAGAGAAAAAAGACGGATTCAACAACAGAGAGACGCATATATAAGGACATACGACCAAAGACACAACCAAAACGAACTGAAAACTGCACAAAACAAATGAAAGCACGTTTGCAATATATTGCACAATCACACAGACACACAGACACACATACACACATGTGCCATAACGAAGATATTTATTGTCGCCCTTCTCTTTTATCTAGGCTTTATATATATATAAATATATATAAAGTATGTTTATATATATAGTATGTATATATATATATTTATATATATATATAATCTATATATATGCGGCTTGGGAAACCGTAAAATGGAGTCATATAATTGTCCAGCTGCATTAAATTGCCACAAGCAGCGCATATTCGAGGTATACACCGACATAGCGACAGTTACAGAGAGACAGAGACAGACAGACAGAGAGGCAGAGAAAGAGACAGACAGAGGCAGAAACATGCAGGCAGCAACAGAGCGTGACAGGTTCGTCGTATAAAACGACAGAAAAGATAGATTGGTTTTCCTTCTTAATTACTTTTTGCGTGGATTACTATTCGGTTGACATCAAAGGAGAAATTATCCTTCAAATGAGAAGGTGAAGAAGAAGACGCTTGAATCGCATTTGTTTTACATTTTACCCCAGTCCATCGTAACCCCAGTCCATCGTAACCCCAGTCCATCGTAACCCCAGTCCATCGTAACCCCAGTCCATCGTAACCCCAGTCCATCGTAACCCCAGTCCATCGTAACCTCAGTCCACCGTAACCTCTGTCCACCGTAACCTCAGTCCATCGTTACCCTAGTCCATTGTAACCCCCGTCCGTCGTAACCCCAGTCCACCGTAACCCCAGTCCACCGTGTATACCCTCAGTCCATCGTAACCTCAGTCCATCGTAACCCTAGTCCATTGTAACCCTAGTCCGTCGTAACCTCGGCTCTTCTGCGAGGATATTGTCTCATAATGGTCCCCTCCGAATAATGTCCTGGCATCTGCTATACATTTGTCATTTGTTGCCTTGCTTATACGTCAGCCATACAACGGCGTACATACAAGTTACAGGACTGCTCTCAAGAGGGGATATTGTGTGTATGTATGCATGATGTATGCATGTATGTGTGTATGTATGTGTGCATGTATGATTGTATGCATACATGTATTTGTGTATGTGTGTATGCATGTGTGTATGTATGAAACTATGAATGTATGTGTGTATATATGTATGTGTATATATGTACGCATGTGTGTATGTATGCTTGTATGTATGTATGTACGTGTGCATGTATGTATGCATATATGTATGTGTGTATGCATGCATGTATGTATGTGTGCGTGTAAGCATGTATGTGCGTATGTATGTGTGTATGTATGTACGTATGTATGTGTGTCTATATGTGCATGTGTGTGTATGTATGTATGTCTCTTCAGTCATTCATTAAGACATTTATATAGCGCCTCTTCAAGAGGACTACTCAGATGCGCTCAATATTTGTATATATATATGCATGGAATGCGAAAGGCATGTATATATATGTGTGTGTGCATATATATATATATGTGTGTGCATATATATATATGTGTGTGCATATATATATATATATATATATATATATATATATATGTCAATCGCCCTCTGGACTTATACTATCTTCTTAGCTTCGTATGCCTGCCTCGTCGTCCTTTGTCTGTGTGCCTGTCTCTGTGTTTGTCCTCGTGCTTTGATCGCTGACGACTGACATCCGCGTATACACACCATCGTTAACTCCTTCAACTCACGTCCGTACACAACAACTGCAAGTCCTAACGAGCGTTTCATTACGCGGGAACATCTGCCGCAGCAGCAGCCGCAGCAGCCCAGCCTCCGTTCCCGCTGCAGGGCAACTGATGCGGGATGCAGACATTTCATCCATCACTTAGGGCATCTGGCTGCCGGGCGTTTGAGAAATGACGTATTATACTCGGTGCCAACGTGTAGGCATGCAAATAACTCATTCACAAATAACGTCGCTAATGATGCCCGATCTCCTAGATATACATAGGCTATCCGGGTTCTTTGGGAGTCGTCTTATGTTATGACCTCTGTGCTGGGGTCACGTCTTTATCTATCGATCTCTATGGATCTTGACCTGGAACCAATCTTGATCCTTCCTGTATGCCTGTTGCTTTTATTTTAACTGAGCGCCTGTGAATATGCTGGTTCCCGCAGAGATGTCCTATATATTATGCATTTGTTAAGCGCCACTATCTATTGGCCAAGCGTCAACCGACAGTGCTGAGCAATTTTGAGTGAAGATCTTACACAGTAACCGTCTCTACAGGCGACGCTCAAACCCGCAACCCTCGCGTTGCAAAGGGGAGCGCTCAAACCAATCGGTCACCACTGCAAAAAATACACCGCAGAACATTTTTCTGCATGGGTCAACTTTCTGTCGTGTCTTAAATTTAACACTTACGTACAGAGGAACCTGTTCTCGTTTAGGCTATATGTCTGCCTGCCTGCCTGCCTGCCTGCCTGCCTGCCTGCCTTTCTGCCTGCCTGCCTGCCTGCCTGCCTGCCTGCCTGCCTGCCTTTCTGCCTGCCTGCCTGCCTCGATACCTGTCTACCTACATATCTGTCTGTCAGTCTATTTGTCTGTCTGCCTGCCTGCCTGTATGCCTGTCGATCTGCCGGTCTGTCCGCCTACCTGTGTGCCTATCTGTCTGTCTGTCTGACTTTCTGTCTGCCAGTATTTCTGCCTGTATGCCTAGCTGTCTCTCTGTCTGCCTGTCTGCCTGCCTGCTTTAATCTGTGTTTCTACAGCAGACGCTATAACACGTGTCAACGTCCGCATACAATCAAAGCAGTTACGCAACAATCGAATACGATATTCGTTCGTTTACGCGACACAACCAGGTCTTAACCAAAGTGCACTTTAGCAAAGTATATCTACCATACAACCATCCATCCATTCGCCCATGCATCTATATACACTGTAAACGCTATATACATCTACATATATTAATATATATATATGTATATTTAGACGAATGTATGGATATACGTGTATTAATATATATGTATATATTAATATATATATATGGTAATATATATATATATATATATATATGTTTGTGTATATATAAAGACCATATATGCTTCTATGTATCTGCTTATATATATATATATATGCATTTATGTACATATGATATATAGATATACTAAATGTGGTGTAATACTCTTGATGTTCATTATCGTGCGCGTGCGAGCGTATTCGGGAAACTATTCGAGCGAAAACAGTGACAGCGGTTAATGATTGTCTCTGGTTTCGGTTGGTCATAAAAGCAGAAAAACTGTCAGAAATAAATACATACATATCCATTCATGCATCTCAATATATGTTCATATATATGTATGTATAAAAGATTATACATACATATTCATTCATGTATGTTAATATATATATATATATATATATATATATATCCATATATGCATCTACATACATATATACACGTGTACATAATTACAGACAGACAGACACACACACACACAGACGCACACAGACACATTGTTGATCAGAGAGATAGACATACAGACGATACAAAAACGCCCATACACAGACACGCGGAAAACCAGACACACGCGGACGCACAGAAACGCACACAGACACACAGACATACAGATACACTCAGACATACGCATTTGCAGAGGCGCACGTACAAAGACAGAGAGAGCAGAAGGGGCAAAGTCACGTGTACCTAAAAGCGGCCACGTGACCCTTGAAGGTCCGTCATATGGAAAGCCGGAAGTGAGTTTGATCTGATGCTGTCGCCTTCGATGGGGATGATCTTCGTTGTGAGGTCATCATGTGATTGTATTTTTCGAAGGAGTGGCACTGGTCAACCGATGTCGTCTCAACAGATTCATTTCACGAGAACAATAGAGCATGAGCATGCAGTGGGGCAGCAAGAAGAGGAGTAATAGGAGAAGGAGGAAGAGGTTAAAGTTAAGAGAAGTGTAGAGTAGGGAAGGAAGAGCTGGGATGGGAAAAGGAGGAAGAGGGTCGAAAGTCAACGAGAATCCGAGAATCAGGAGGAAGGCTAGAAGAAGGCGAGGAGGAGGAGAAGCAAGAGGAGGAGATTGAGGAGGGGAGAAGCAGAAGAAGCAAAGGAACATGAGGAGGAGGAGGAGGAGGAGGAGGTGGAGGAGGAGGAGGAGGATGAGGAGGAGGAGCAGAAGAAGAAAAAGACGAAAAGGAACTACAGAAAGATGAGATATAAGGAGAGGAGGGATACGGTGCCAAGGAGGAGGACGTGGAAAACTTTAGAATATAAAGAAAGCAAATCGGAGGAGGAGGAGGAGGAAGAAGAAGTCGTCTAGGAGGATGGCGTGAAGAAGAAGTAGGAGGAATTGTACTCTATTTATCTGGCGCCTCCTACAGAGCAAACTACTTAAGGTCGCTCCTGACATGAGAGCCCCGAGGATATTTGCGTGTATTATATATATGATATATTTTCATATATATATATATTATATGTTTATATAGATATATAGTATTGCTGTGTATATATAAGTAAGTATATTGTATATTTAGTATATATTTACATGATACATTTTCATATGGCAATAAGGAAGTATATATATATGTTTCTGTATGTTTCAAATCCATGGTCTTGAAACTATATGGCGCTGTTGGACTAATGCAAAATGCTTCAATCATGCGATTCTCGCTTCTAGGCAACATCACCAGGGACGTCATTTGGGGGGGGGGAGGCCACTTGCCCCTGATTTTTGGAAAAGAAGAAGAAAAGATGTAAAAAGAAAAAGAGGAAGACGAAAGGGGTAAAAAAAAGGAAAAACGAGACTCATTTGCAGTACTGGCTTACAGTTTTGCACATGTAGACTAAATACAAACATGGGCAGCGATCCCGAGGGGTCGAGGAGGACAAGAACCCCTACCTTTAACAGTGGGGGGGGGGAACACAGTGTAATATTGTTCACAACATGGTAAAAAAAATGTTTTTCACCTCTTTTTGCTCCCCCCTCCAATGGAAAAAGCTGAAATGACGTTCCGGAACATATCGCAATGTGCTTTTAATTTACATCCTCATCTTCATCCCTCCCTTCTCCCCACCCGTCCCCTCCTATTCATATGACCGAGAGAATTGTATATACATATCCATTGTTCCATAGTATACAAAGGATGTGCGATTAACTTAGACTTTTCACATTTGCCTGCCGTTACTGCACTCCGTGTGATATACCCACTGCGCTGTCTTACGCGGTTTCCTGGCGTGTTTACTACACATAAACCCCAACCGACAGCGTCTTACTGCGTCAGAGGGCTGCACCCATATATAGCGTCGAAGCAGGAACGCAGTACTAAAGACCGGACTATATATAGAAGGACGCCGCACCTGCAGGACGTCAGTAAACAATGTAGTGACGTCATTTGGCGATTTCGACGACTTCGGCGCAAATAAAAGAATTGCAATGATTGGTCAGTAATTAAATACGTATAGCTCATGCGAACTGTATAGGAAAACAACATTCTTGTGGATGGAAATCTTAAATGCTGTCTATTTATAGGTTGATCAGAGGCAGGTGTGGCAAATGCCTTCGATCAGGGTATTAAAAGAATGTAGGAGAATGTAGGCCTACATCTTTTTTTATAGAGAATGAAATTAAGTACCGGCGTATACATGAATGAATTGAAGAGGAAGAGGATGATGTTCATGAAGAAAAGAAGAAGAAGATGCTGATGAAGACGATGAAGAGGATGACGACGATGAAGAAGAAGAACACGAAGAAGAGCAAAACGAGGAAGAAGAGGAAGAAGAATAGAAAGAACAAGAACAAGCAGAAGAACACGAATAAGAAGAAGCATAAAAACAAGAAGGAGAAGAAGCATGAACAGAGGAACATGAATAAGAAGAATAAGAGGAAGCATAAGAGGAGGAATGAGAAGAACAACAAAAAGAACAAAAAGCAGTACCTTGATTAAGGTCACCCAAATAGGCAACCATGTGTATCAAGTATTAGCGACTCGTTTTCGTTCCCCGACCAATGAGGACGATTGGCCCGCAGTCCTTACAACATTCGTCCATAAACGATATGCATTTCATACAGAAAACGCAATTAGATCTGTTTTAAGGGTAAACAGAGGAAGAGCTGTTCCATATAAGCTTACACCAGCAACCATGGCTATATTATTATATGAAGTGTGTTGGCGACTTCATTTCGCTTAGCCTCAGCTCGCGAGGGTGGGGCAGTCCTCTTCCAAACCGCGTAATCTAAACCAACCGTGATGGCAGGGGCGTCTACACCATAGAAACCTTGGAGCAAATGCTCCATCCAAGAAATAAGGGGGGAAGTTCTGTCAGTGTGTGTGCCACCATTTTACGGGGGAAACAAAGAGGGGGAAGAAGAGGGAGAAAAGGGACGTTGCTCCATTGATTTGGGGGAGGGGGGATAGACGCCCCTGCGTGATGGTACTCGTGTTATAGCTGAATTTGTTAAGTGTTGGCGTCTTCATTTTCTTGGCATCGGCATATGAGCGCGGATGGCCAGTCTTCTCCTCACCTTCTGATCTTCCCACCGACAGTGTACGGCCAGTGTACTCATTATAGCTGAGTTGGCTAGGGGCGCGGGTGGAGCAGAAATCTCGTTACAGAACCCGTGACCTTTCGCTTGGCAGACCATCACGCTAACCAGTAGACTGTTGCGTACCTCGATGTATAAGCCAACTGTAAAATGTACCTAAGTCTTAGGTCAAGACTGAGATGATACATGAAACCAAACAGAGCGAACAGAAGCAGGAAGTCAGTTCCAGGTACAGGAAGTGCATATATCACGCACAGCTACACACACACGCATACACACACATATATATATAATATATAAAAAGCCAAAATTATATATATATATATCTATATCTACACATATATATCTATATATATATATATATCTTTCGAGTATTCAATCTTAGTCTCTCATATGTTTTATCAATCATATCTTATATATATATATATATATATATTCAGTTATTAAATTAAAATCGTATAACAGAGTGTATACCCTTTTATATCATGATATATACGTACATGACGTAGGTATATATATATATATATCATACACCATCTATAGCTAAAACGTACCGTGTAGCTATAGGGGACGCTGTGGGACCACTTTGCTAGAAAAAGCATTATATATGGTACATGGGTATATAGGATTACAGCACTATTATATATATATATATATATATTTATATGGAATCTTGTACATAGGTTTCATAGCTATATAACGCACACATATGTATATGTATATATACATACATATATATATATATATACATAGCTAGCACCGATAGCTTTCCATTTCGTGAGAGTTTATATAACAGGAGAGAGGGTTTTCTGATTAAATCATCTGTAATATGCACTCCGGCGCTTGCTAAAAACGATGGCACTCAGTATTCAGTGCATATATTTTACACATATGTACCTATATGCATCTCATAAATATATATATATATATATATATATATCATATATTTACTATATATAGGGTATATACAATCCAAGCTCCGATACTTAGTACAGTTAGGTCTGGTTCGTAATATATGTATATATATAATGTATAGTATATGAGACCGGAATATGATATATATATATATATATATATATAATACCTATATATAGGGATATACATATACAGGGAAATGTTTCTGATATATTATATACAAATATATCAAAGCTCCGACTGGTTATGACTGGTTCATGATATATATTAATATATAAAATATCAGACTGGTTCATGATATAATATATATATATATATATATATATATATATATATATATAATTGTATTCTCTTTGGTCTTCTGTATTCGTAGCATCGGATGTGTATATGCATGGATGGACAAAATCATTTGATCCTCTGGAACGGATGTCTTCCGATACTTTAAACCAATAACGGCGCCGGCTGCAGTAAGTCCGCGATTGGCGTTGCATGCGCCGCTGCTGTAAGTGTCAGCTCGGGAAGAGCGTGGTTGTATACTGTATATATGACCTGCATCTATACATCACGAATGTATTCACATCTATGTTTACACCTAAGTTCACATCTATGTTCTTGTTGTTGCTCATGATCGTGATCTTGAATTTTATCTTGTTCTTGTGCTTGTAGCATATCTTCTTATTCTTCTTGTTCTTGTTCTTATTTTTGTTCTTGTTTTTCTTCATCATCTTCATCTTTACCTTCATCATCATCGTCATCATCATCATCATCATCATCATCATCATCATCATCATCATCATCATCATCATCATCATCATCATCATCATCATCATCATCATCATCATCATCATCATCATCATCATCATCATCATCATCATCATCATCATCTTCTTCTTCTTCTTCTTCTTCTTCTTCTTCTTCTCATCGCCCTCCTCGTCCTCCTCGTCGTCCTCGTCGTCCTCGTCCTTCTCCTCGTCCTCCTCCTCTCCTCCTCCACCTTTTTCTTCTTCTTCTTCTTCTTCTTCTTCTTCTTCTTCTTCTTCGTCTTGTTTTCCTTGTTTTTCTTCCTCTTCATCATCATCTTTCTATTCGTGTTCTTCTTGTTCTTCTTGTTCTTGTTCATGTTCTTATTGTTCTTCTTTTACTTCTTGTTCTTGTTCTTCTTGTTCTTGTTCCTGTTCTTGTTCTTGTTCTTCTTGTTCTTGTTCTTCTTCTTGTCCTTCTTCAGCAGCAGCAGCAGCAGCAGCAGATTGGACTCCATGATAATTATTGATTTTGGTGCGCCATCGCTTGATGTCTAGTGCACTAGACACCGGTGCTACAGAGGCAGCGAATTGCAATGTACAATTACTATGTGCCTTTCATAAAATAGACAAATTAAACGGTTTTCGTCTTGTATATAGCGAATTAACACAGTCAGGAGACAGATCGGAGCGCGAGGGAGAGAACTGACCCCACTACCTCACATGCCGAACAGGGCTAAGAAATATGCAGTGGCCGACACTTCATACCCTTGTCATGGCCTCCTCTCGAGGTTAGCTGTCGCGTGAGGAGATCGACGACAACGACGAGATGGCATCATCGTTATGATGTAAGCGTCGTTGCCGGTCGAGATAGGATGATGACGGACGAAAAGCCAGTCTCCACTGGGTCAACAATGAAGGCAGCTAGGCCGAGGTGTAATCGGACACCACACAGCCAAGGTGTAATAGGACACCTCGCGACTATGATGTAATCAGACACCGCCCGCGCTACAGGCGAGCGACGACCCGCGTCTCGAGGAGCAATCTGACACTAATTGACGATAGCTTGACGTGGGGAGGGGGGCTGACCGATGCACGCTGAAGTTCCTACTTAACGGAAGGAAAAGGAGAATACGGGACTTGTACTGCTGGCGAACGCGACGTGTGAACATCGGTCGAGCGAGAAACATCGGGAGGAACGACCAGCGGGGCGGCAGAGTATAGTCCGTCAGATTCAGAGACTGACGCGAAAGAACGATCTGTAGTTAGGCTGTACGAAGCAACATTTGAGATAGTCCGATTTAATATCTAAACGCTTTAATACTACGTGGAAGTTCCCGTAGAATTAGTATATATATATTTGTTTCTTTAATTAAATTCATTTATTAATTAAACAAAGTTCGTCGTGAATCTTCTATAGAAAAGTTAGGCACGTTAAATAAAAGTGCTAGTAAAAGAACAAGCAATCGAGGGTCGACATCAACACACGGCAAACACACGACAGGGCTACCTCCGATTGCGACATTGGCGCAGTCGACAGGATATTTTCAACTGAAGACGTCACGACGAAGAGCGGAACCGGAAACGGAAAGAGGAATCTCAACAGATCGGGACCAGCGGCGAATACAACCCTTCGCAACTGGAGAAATCGAGTGCCGGACTCCTGAGGACGAAGGACTCGAAGGAACCGACAGCAACAGGCAAGGACGAGGAACAAGAGCGCCAACGGACGACCGACCATCGCTAGCAACGACGGACGGGAGTGGCAACGGAGGACAGCGGATCAGCCAAGATACCAAAAGACGGAACACGCTCGACGTATCAGAGGGTAAGTCCTTACTGGTAGTCGTGGTAATCTGTGAGGTTGCGGTTGAGGTCTGGATGAGGATTGGTGTGCGAATAGCCGAGGCTTTTGCGTAGCTCCTTTTGCTCAGTTCTGTTCTTGTTGTATTTGTGGTAGAATTTTAGGACGTTGTTTTCTTTGATTTCTGACCAGCGGTGACTCTCCTCTAACTTACTTATCTTTTTCTATTAGTGAGCGGACTGTTGGAAGATGGATAAGTTGTCGATAGGGAAAAGAGTGAAGGTGCTGAACATGCCCCGTCACAGACTAGTCGCATATCTGATAAAGATGGGACTAGGAGAGGAGGAATTGGGTTCCATGAGTACGGGCCAACTCCAAGAGGCGAGTGCTGAAATAATTGTGTCTGGACGGGAAACCCCACCAGAAGCAAGTGAGGAAGTAAGCACGGGTAGCATAGAAAGCAGTATCGATTCGGCAGCGCAGACGCAGGTATACGAATTAAAACGCTTAAAATACGAGAGAGAGGAAGCCGCAAGGCTGAGAAAGGAAGCGAGAGAGGAAGCGGAGAGAAGAGAGAGAAGAGAGGAAGAGAGAGAGAGAAGAGAGGAAGAGAAAGAGAGAAGAGAGGAAGAGAAAGAGAGGAGAAAAGAAGAGAAGGAGGAAAGATTGAGGAAAGAACAAAAGGAGGAAGCTGAGAGGCTGAGAAGAGAAGCGAGAGAGGAAGCAGAAGGAGTAAGGCTTCGTGAGGAGAAGCAGAGAAGGGAAGAGAGAGAGGAAGCCGAGAGGCTGAGAAGAGAAGCAAGAGAGGAAGCAGAAGGAGTAAGGCTTCGTGAGGAGAAGCAGAGAAGGGAAGAGAGAGAGGGAGCTGAGAAGCTCAGGCTTCAGGAGGAGAAGCGGAGGAGAGAAGAAAAGGAGGAGGCAGAGAAGAGAGAGAAGGAGGCCCGAGAGGAAAGGGACGCAGAGAGGAGACTCAGAGACGAAAGGGACTATAACTTGAGGCATTCGGTCGTAGGACGAATGAAAACGTATAGTGAAAGCTTGCGAGGACTCTTACCGAGATTCCCCAGCGACCATGCGCAAATCCCGGGTTTCTTTGTGCACTGCGAAAGGTTATTCGACTCTTGCGCTGTCCCGGACGACCTTCGAAGCAGATTACTCTTGACCTGTCTAGATAATCAGGCCAGAGCACTGACGGCCAGACTCACACAAGAGGAGCTTGATAATTACGGGAAGCTAAAAACCTTCTTGTTGAAAGAGTTCAAAGTGAGCGCAGTCTCTTTACGAGAGCGATTCATGAACGCAAAAAAGGCGGTAGATGAATCATACACAACACTAGCTTCGAGATTGCATAACTTACTTTCTTACTATTTGCAAGATCGCAAGGCAATGACGTTTGATGAGGTTACGAGCCTCTTGATTGCAGATAAGATGAAAGAAATGTTGCCCAGAGGATGTTTGAATTTCATCCTCAGTCAAGAGCAGCAGAAGTGGTTAGGGCACAAAGAGTTAGCCGAAGCGGCTGACACTTATGTCGCTACACACCCTTGGGAAAATGACTATACGAAGCATAGTCTAGGCACGGGTAAGACGGAGGCACGCTACGCGAAAGCGCCAGCACCTCCTCAGACGACAGCTAAACAGACGGACACGTGGACTGACCGACCGGGAGGGACACAGACAAATAACAGGACAGACGGACGTCCAACCCCCGACGAGATTAGAAAGCGTGGCCTTTGTTTCCTATGCTTTTCTCCAGACCACAGAGCTAAACTGTGTTCGAAGAACAAACAAACTAAAAGCAAGCAGGTGAGCGCGTGTGCGGTCCAGCCAACCGTGACCAGAGCTCAAGGCAGACAGGCAGACAGACAAAGCGAGACGCGACAAGACGGGCCGCCATTGATACAAGAGATAGAACAGCATGCATTGCCGACAAACCCGGATTGCATTGACGTGGAGGAGACTTATGTAAGAGAGTACATGAAAGTGTATATTACAGGGCTCCCTGTGACATCGTCTCTAATAGATAGCGGGGCCGAATACAATTGTGCGCGAGCAGAACTAATCAGGCCGCTCAACCTACCTGTGGTCAAGCAGATAGAGGTGAAGGGGCTGAACGGTCAATCAATGATTGTGGACGTGGTGCGGCTGAGACTAAAGGGGTCTCAGGCCGGCGAGGACAGGGAGGGGGAGGTAAATTACGCCCCTGATGTTCGGATATGGGCGGCACTCATTAAAGACCTTAATGAACCGTTAATTATCACGCCCACTACAGCCGACTTGCTGCGCGAGACAGCGTTGTATTCGAGTCACGCGGCCAGCGCTCCTGAAACAGACCAAATTTCAGAAGCGCAGGCGGTCGCAAGGACTGAGACGAGTGAGGAAGAGGAGAGAGGGGAGGAGGTAGAGGGACTTAGGGCGCTGATAGGCGAAGATTACTTCACGGTCGCTCAGGCAGACAGTGAGAGTGTAGGAGAAATCAGTCCCGAAGAAACGGATACTGAAGAGCAGTTCTTCAATCCTGAGATACCACCCCCACCCAAGGAAGACACAATAGTAGGCAGAAGCAAGATGGCGGCCGAACAAGCACAATGTTCGACACTAGCACCATTCTTGGCCCACGGGAAAATTGGGGCGAAGAACTTCTTCTTTGAAGACAATTTGCTCTTTCATAAAGACAAAATAGCTGGGCATTCTGTAAAACAACTGTGTTTACCTAAAGAAAGAATAGACAAGGTCTTAAACTTAGCACATGACGCTGCGTTCGCAGGTCATATGGCGTTGAAAACGACTAAGGACCGAATCAAACTGAATTTCTGGTTTCCCAACATGGAGGATATAGTGAAGGAATATTGTGCATCTTGCGACATTTGCCAAAGGCATGCGCCGCTGCGAGTGGCGCAGCGGGCCCCCATAACTCCTATCCCTCGCAACGACGAGACCAGATTCGGTTGTCTAGTGGCAGATTGTATAGGGCCTATAGTTACCAACGTAGACCCCACAAGCCCAAAACCCGAGTACAACTACGCCTTAGTGGTAGTTGACCAATTTTCAAGATGGCCGATGGCCTATCCTCTGAAATCATTAACGGCAAAAGCGACATGTGATGCATACATGCAAATCTTCACGACCTTCGGTTTTCCAAAAACGATTAGGTCCGATAACGGGTCGAATTTCAACAGCAAATTAACCCAAGAGTTTCTGCATCGTATGGGGTGCTCACCACGCTTTGGGCCAGTCGCGCATCCTGAGTCACAAGGTCTAGTGGAGCGCTGCAATGCCACACTGAAGACCATGATTCATAAACTGGCAGAAGAAAACCCGAGGGGATGGCACAGACTGTTACCTTACGTGCTTTGGAGCTTAAGGGAACGCCCCTCGGCAACCACCCACGTGAGTCCCTACACCCTGGTGTATGGTACCCTGCCTAAAGGACCTCTATCTGTCCTTTCTGAGGAATGGGCGGGAGAGCGGGATTCTCCATTAAGTCTGGGCACAGGCGCCGCAGCTTACTTGGACCAATTAAGGGATAACCTTGAAATGTCTAAATTATATGCCGAATATTATTCAGACATTGAACAGCAGCGCTATGCTACTCATTACAATTTAAGAAGCATGGACAGGCGTTACGAAGTAGGGGATAAAGTCATCATCCAATCACCGGAAGCGCGAGGAGCAAAGAAGGAGGGCCAATGGCAAGGCCCGGCCATCATCGCTCAGGTGAAATCGCCCTACACATACATCGTGGAAATAGGGGGCAAAAGCCGCTTATTACATGCAAATCGTATTCGCAAATATAACGAAAGAATACAGCAAGCATTGATTAACAATTGCTCCATTCTGTTCGAGAAGGACGAAGACTTCGGTCACGTGGAAGCGGTGGGTAGCATCGTCACGAGTCAGACACGGCCCAGTGAACAAGTAGACCCTATTACCGTTGCACACTTAACGGTACCCGAGCGGAAACAGCTGTTTAGTCTGTTAGACAGATTTCCAGATGTGTTCTCGGACAAACCAGGTTTCTGTCCCGTCCTAGAACACACAATCACTGTTAGCGCGGAGTTCAGGCCGAAGAGTTTGCGAGCCTATAAGGTGCCGGAACTGCTCAAACCGGAGATGGAGAAGCAGATCCGCGAACTTTTGGCCCTAGGTATCATCACTCCCTCACATAGTGAAATGGCTAGTCCCGTTGTGTGCGTTGTGAAAAAGGGAGGTCAAGGCGGTTTAAGACTGGCCATTGACTACCGATATGTAAACAAGTTCTCGGCGGGTGACGCATACCCCACCCCCGACATCCAGGAAGTGTTACAGAAGGTAGGAAGTGCAAACTTCATATCCTGCTTTGACGCACGTCAAGGATACTACCAGATTGGACTCCACAAGGACTCTCGTTGGTTATCAGCCTTCGTATGTGACGCTGGCCTATTTGAGTTCGTACGACTGCCCTTTGGTTTAAAGTCAGCCTCAAATTCTTTTATCCGATGCATGTCAAAGGTCCTTCATCCCATTCGCGACTTCACCGAGACGTTTGTGGATGACATGGCAGTACACTCGATGACGTGGCCGGATCACATGAAACACCTAGAGAAATACTTAATGACTATTCAACAGTCGGGTCTGACCCTTAACATTAAGAAGAGTTCGTTTGCTAGGCGACAAACAACGTTTGTAGGTCACCTGATCGGATCAGGGAGCATTGAACCGGATCCTATGAAAATCGCAGGGCTAGGGAAAATCCCTCAACCCGAGTCCAAAAAGGACATACGGAGATTAATTGGCTTCTTCAGTTATTTTAGGAACTTCATCCCTAACCTGGCTGAGACAGCCAGAATTCTCACTGACTTGACCCAGAAATCGGTGCCTGCTAAGATACCCTGGCGAATTGAACATCAAAATGCGCTAGATAAACTTACGCACGATTTGAATAACGCTGTTTGTTTGCAGACAATTGACTACGGCAGAGAGTTTGGTTTATCGACTGACGCTTCAGACAAAGCAGTCGGTTGCTGCTTATTCCAAATTCAAGACGATGGAACAGAGCGGCCAATATGTTTCGCCAGTTCTAAATTAGATGCTACGCAAGCGCGTTGGTCCACTGTGGAACGCGAAGCGTATGCTGTAATCTTTGCGTTGAAGAAGTTTAGGAATTGGATTTTTATGTCAAGGACCACCCTCTATTCTGATCACAATCCCTTGACTTTCCTAACTGCTTCTACGCCCACAAGTGCTAAACTTGCGAGGTGGGCTCTGGCCCTCCAGGACTTCGATATGTCTTTTAAATATCGTCCTGGGTCGCTGAATATTCCCGCTGATCTTTTGTCCAGACTATGATTGAGGAAGAAGGCGGACTACCATGTAAGGCACCGCGACAACTGTAAATATATTTCTAACTGTGCTGATATTTTGTATTTTCATGGGAACGACGAGGACATGGTCTGGAGGAAATCGATGGAGGGAACGACATCATTCTCAGCCGGGAGGCGAACCAATGACTGGCTTTGTCCTCCCCCGGGAAGGGAGGTGTCGCGTGAGGAGATCGACGACAACGACGAGATGGCATCATCGTTATGATGTAAGCGTCGTTGCCGGTCGAGATAGGATGATGACGGACGAAAAGCCAGTCTCCACTGGGTCAACAATGAAGGCAGCTAGGCCGAGGTGTAATCGGACACCACACAGCCAAGGTGTAATAGGACACCTCGCGACTATGATGTAATCAGACACCGCCCGCGCTACAGGCGAGCGACGACCCGCGTCTCGAGGAGCAATCTGACACTAATTGACGATAGCTTGACGTGGGGAGGGGGGCTGACCGATGCACGCTGAAGTTCCTACTTAACGGAAGGAAAAGGAGAATACGGGACTTGTACTGCTGGCGAACGCGACGTGTGAACATCGGTCGAGCGAGAAACATCGGGAGGAACGACCAGCGGGGCGGCAGAGTATAGTCCGTCAGATTCAGAGACTGACGCGAAAGAACGATCTGTAGTTAGGCTGTACGAAGCAACATTTGAGATAGTCCGATTTAATATCTAAACGCTTTAATACTACGTGGAAGTTCCCGTAGAGTTAGTATATATATATTTGTTTCTTTAATTAAATTCATTTATTAATTAAACAAAGTTCGTCGTGAATCTTCTATAGAAAAGTTAGGCACGTTAAATAAAAGTGCTAGTAAAAGAACAAGCAATCGAGGGTCGACATCAACACACGGCAAACACACGACAGGGCGACCTCCGATTGCGACATTAGCTTAAGGATCGGATTCTTCTCTGCCGTCTACGCAGAGAAATCGGTCTAAGCCTGATGTATCGATAGGCCTTACTTGAATTCTCCGTATACGTGACGGAAGATACAGAGATAGAACAGAAGGTACAGATGAAAATTAGGCAAACATGACATGACAGAAGTAGGACAGATGAGCGCCTTGTATGCAGCCATACAGTTAAATTCGACTCCTGTTAAACTTGTTATTATCATCTGTTACTACTAGGCCTATATCATGTAACCTTACTGCGTACTTGTCATTTTGAATTAATAAACGATTATTATTATTATTATTTTATTATTATTATTATTATTATTATTATTATTATTATTATTATTATTATTATTATTATTATTATTATTATTATTATTATTATTATTATTATTATTATTATTATTATTAATTATTATTATTAATTATTATTATTATTATTATCATTATCATTATCATTATTATCAGAATGTAATAAATACCATAGTCAAAACAAGAGAAACCTCGCGAAGAGAAGACGAAGAAGAACTATAGTGCGAATAAGAAGAACAAGAAGAACATGAAAAAACGAGCTTAACAAGAACATAATTAAGATCAAAAAGAAGATAGGTGACAAGATCACGATCAAGATCGACAACAATACCAAGAACTGGATTCTGGAATAAGATCAAACACGACCAAGAACATGACCAAGAAGAATATGCATCCAGGATTGGAAGAACAAGGCGATAATGTGCAGACAATTTTGAAAATCATCTTCTTACACTATTTGAACAATCATAACGCAGTAGGCTATACACAGTCCTACAAGCAATGTCTGGTTTTACCACTGCCCTTAGTTAACAGCAAATTCTGTAAGCTAACGCCACACAAACAATCTATGTCATTAAGTTCTGGCATTGACCAAGAACACGATAAGGTTCAGATTGAAGATCAAAATAAAGGAGCAAGAACACGAACAAGGAACAAGAACAAGATCAAGTCCTCTTCCTAGGCGTCCGATATATTTGTATATGTATACATTTGAATACGTATATATGTATGCATATATATATATATTTTTATATATTTCCCTAATAACTTCTTTACTTTATACTAAGAAGAATGTTGTCAAATGTTGGTATCAATAAATAAAAGCTGATTGACAGAATCGATGCGCAGAAAGAAAGATATCAATCGTTACATACGGCATAGAAGAAGCGAGAAGAATTGATCTATGCCCTACCTATATCACTATGCATACAACATTATATCTTCGCGGATGCACCATGTGACCTAGTGCCCTCAGTGCCCTATATGTATGTGCCCTATATGTGCCCTATATGTGCCCTCAGTGCCCTATATGTGCCCTCAGTGCCCTATGTGTGCCCTCAGTGCCCTATATGTGCCCTCAGTGCTCACCTATAGAGCTCAAGTTTTTCCCTAATTCTGCCTGGGATCGGGAATCTTGTGTGTACAGGTGGTGATGCTGTGCCTGATGTTGGATGGCTATGGCATCGTGGAAGGTGCGTTCGGTGCTCAGCAGGTGCCTGCGCATGCCTGTCCAGGGGTTGGTGCAGATTTAAGTGCCATTCGTCGTCCAAGGGCAGCTACTGTTACGGGATTTGTTCAGGTGCCAGTGCTTGGTTTCGAATGGGTGGCGCTCGTCACGACTACGACGATGATGGTTGTGATGATGATGATAATGATGATGATGATTATGATGATGACGACGACGATGGTGATGATGACGACGACGATTATGATGATGATGATGATGTTGTTGATGATGATGATGATGATGATGATGATGATGATGATGATGATGATGATGATGATGATGATGATGATGATGATGATGATGATGATGATGATGATGATGATGATGACGACGACGGCATGCTGTCAACTCATAACTACGAAACTTTAGCGAGAAGCACGAGAACCGAAGAGGATTGGAAGCAAGAAGGCGGAGGCGGAGACGGAGACGGAGGAAATGAATGATGAGAGGAGGAAGAATTTGGAGGAGGAAGAGGAGGAGTAAGAAAAAGACTACGGACTAAGACGGAGGAGAGGCAGATGAAGGAGGAGGAGCCGAATGGAAAGAGGAGACGAAGAAGAAAACGAGGAGGAGGAAGAGGAGGAAGAGGAGGAGGAGGAGGAGAAGGAGGAAGAGGAGGAGACGTTTAGGGAGATATCAAAGACGACACTGAAGAAAGAAAGCAGAATAAACAAGAACAAGAGTTAGGAAAATCAAGAACAATAGGGAAGACAAATGATATCCTTTTTGTTTAAGATTAAACACTCTACGCCAAGATACATTAATATCTTGGCTGCTAAGCTGTGAAGCCTTCCGTTGCCATAGTAACCCAATCAAGAGCCCGGCTCTTCAGGTCCTGACTTTATATTGCGTCTTTTTTCTGCAGCATCTGCTGCATTACAGTAAGAAATTACGAAGCTTCAAACTACGCTCGATTATATTACATTTAATTACATTACATTAGGTTATATTGCATTACATTACATTGCCTTGCATCACATTACGTTACATTACATTATGTTACATCACAATAGATTAAATTACATTAAATTACATTACTTAACAATAGATTACATTACGTTAGATTACATCATATTGCCTTGCATTAAATTACATTATTATTATTTTTTTTTGCCCTGAGGTACTTCATTCCCTCAAGGTCTTAGAGATGAGATAATGTTATTGCATTATTATTATTATTATTATTATTATTATTATTATTATTATTATTATTATTATTATTATTATTATTATTATTATTATTTTTTTTTATTATTATTATTATTATTATTTTGTTTTTTTTTGCCCTGAGGTACTTCGTTCCCTCAGGGTCTTAGAGATTAAATTAGTTGTTTTTTCCGGAACGGCTAACCCTCGTCCAAGTCCTGCTGGGCTGATACCATTGAGCCGCTAAATGCCACCGCGTTAAATCGTTATTATTATTATTATTATTATTATTATTATTATTATTATTATTATTATTATTATTATTATTATTATTATAATTATTATTATTATTATTATTATATCTTCGTTTATTCATACAAATTCCCACTGACTGAACCCACTGAGGTACAGTTCACCTGGGCACTGATTATATAGTTAATAACCTTTTTTAAAAACGTCATGAAAGCCAGAATGTTCCTGTCTAATGACTGTTTTTATACATCATCCGAGCCAGAAAGTTCCTATTATCATTGATGGGAAGGGCAACGGATGCAGTCTAGGTCTCAGATTGTGCCGTGTGTCCTCCCTCTCAGTGCTTTGCGGTCGCAGAACATGCTGCCTGTTGGATATAATATCCCTAAACAGATTTTCGTCTGTTGCATCAGATTACAGTATATTAGGCTACATTACATGGCATTACATTACCACAGGTGACTAATGTCCAGCGCTTCTGCACTTAGAATGTTCAGCAGATGTAAAGGAATGCTGGAAGTATAGTGCATCATCGTTTGCCAGCGCTTGCAACCAAGGCTCTGCTGAGGACTTAGAAAGCGCTTAGGTTCCGCTGGGTTCGGTACATTTGATCGATAGAGCATAGAAATGATATTGCACTTGGAGATGATCTACACTCCACACTTGAAATCTCTCGGGATTCGCTCGGAGAAGAAGCAGATAATAGGAGGATCATACGAACGCACTCCTATGTGATGCACTTCCGCCTGTGTCTTGGCATTCGCACTCTGCTGACCTCTTCGGGTCGAGTCACATGAGCACACACACACACACACACACACACACACACACACACACACACGCACGCACGCACGCACGCACGCACGCACGCACACACACACACAACACACACACACACGCACGCACGCACGCACACAAACACACAACACACACACGCACACACACGCACAAACACACACAAACACACAACACACACAAACACACACACAACACACACACACAAACACATACGCACGCACGCACGCACACGGAAATACGCAGTGGTGTAGCGGTATGTTCTGTGTCTTATAACCGGAGGGTCGCAGGTTCGAATCTAACTCAAGCCACTGCGTAGCGACCTTGGACAAGTTGCTCACCTACAATTGTCCAGCGCTCGTGAATAGGCTGGTGCCCTGCATTTGGCCTTCGAGTGTCGTTTTATAAGTTTTGGAGATTACGATTACACAAGCATATAGGGGCCATCCACATATTACGTACGCACTTAGGGGGGGAGGGGGGTCGGATTTTGGCGATTTTGCGTACGGGTGCGAACGGGGGGGGAGGGGGGGGTAACAAAATGTGTACGTACCCAAAATAAATTTCTAATTATGACGTCCACATTAGCCTATTTATAACTCTGTATTATCCTATAGTCGTCCCATGGCATTTTATTACATTATATAAAAGCCATGTGCAGTTATTCTGTGCTGTGAACGACACCTATAATTTGTCTATATTGGCCCTTCAATAATCTGGCCTAAAGTGCAGACAGGCTGCCTGGAGACACTTTCTGCAGCTGGTCATCGGGGGGGGGGGGGGTGCGTCAAACGTACGTACTCAGGGGGGGGGGGTGGAAGAAAGTACGCTTGCGAACGGGGGGGGGAGGGGGTCCAATTTTCCCGGATTTTTGTGTACGTAATATATGGATGGCCCCATAGGGCCTATTATATACACACAATTATACATTATAATTGCATTAGTATAATAACCTGCATATATAATAATTGACTGTAGAACACGTATTTTGTTGGTGCAGCTATGTCTGGAGCAGTCTTTCATCTTCTATTTGAGTTCAAGTGGCTGTGGAAGGCTAAGAGGTTAGCGCCTTTGATAGATTCCTGTTTTAAGATGTTCCTTAAGGATGCTATGCAAATTGGCTACTTACAGATAAAATATCATCCTTGAATGGCTTACTGACAGACAGACATACACTGACAGGCAGACAAACAGGCAGACAGACAGCGTACGTGGAAAGTAACTAAATACACTGTTTACAGTGGCCCGTTGAAGCGTAATTGATCCCTTAGAGGATCTCTGCCAAAGTAAGATGCAACGATCACTGAATCATTTCGGCGTTTGCCATCTGCTGTACCACTAACCAGTAAATCGCACTGCGTTCCATATAACGCCTTTCTGTGGTACCTACAGGGTGAGAATTGTCGGGGGTTGATCCCATAGTCTTTCTTAGGACCCCACAGTTGACTTCATTGCACACCCTAGGGGGGGGTCGTTTCCAACCCCCTATAGTTGTGCTAGTGTGATTATACTGCGCATATATTTTAGCATTTTTTTCACAATTCACTTTGTGGGTTACTAATAAAGTAATGCTCTGGTTCATTGTGAGATTTGTGACCATGTGAATTCTATACTAATAAATTTGGTGATGTCATCATTATAAATAGTTTAAGCTTTCTATTCCATTTTTCAATTTTTTGAGTTTGCAACGTACGGATAAACTCCACACGGATCAAACTCATCAAAGTCTAACCCCTAAGTTTTTTTCCTACAATTCTCACACTGGGTACATATATTTAATGTCCTGATCATCGACCTATATTCATTGAATATAATTATGTCGATGGTCCTGATAGATACATGCATGCATAAACCTACGTCATCATCTGCATGCATAGACATACGTCATCATCCGTGACGTGTCCCTCATTGTCAGTCGATTCTATTTTTAGGTTTGTCTCCAAACATCGTGTGGTCCAAAATTCAGTCAAACAGTCGACGAGAAACTATAACTAAATCAGAGGCGCTTCCATCTTATGGTGACATAAAGTGTTGCCATTTGATTACATTATTACCGAATCCTATATCGTACCAGACGACGTGCGCTTGTCCCTTTCCGAGGTTTTACATAATGGTCGTTGTATGCATTTGTCACGAACGTTCGCAGTGTTTGTCGCGTCGAAAACAGAAGGAATCGCTGCGCACTTTGAAAAGCATTCGGAAAATTAACAGTCTGAAGAAGTTTCTTGTAGTAGTGGGGCACCGTTGCCGAATTGATAGAATGCTCGACCTGTAACGCGGAGACTAAGGATTCGAGTCTCCATTTATGCGGTCATTGTGTAGTGACCTTGAGCAAGTCCCTTCACGCACTGTTGCTCAGCGCCATCGATATTCTGTCGCATGGTTGAGTGCGTGCTTCTGAACTATAGAGAAGGAGGGCAATATCCAATACAATTGCATTATTATTGTATTGTATATGTGTCTGTGAACGTGAATGTGTGAATGAGTGAGTATTGTTATTGAGCAGAACACCGTGCTGACCGCCAGCTGAGGCTAACTTCTAGACCAACGTTACGCCCCTAGATAGGTAGGCTGCTTCAAATGTAGTAGGCCTACTCTATTAATTGCAATATTACGGATTTTAAACTGAATAACTGTAATAAAATGAATTATTACATAGAGTCTACTGTTTTGATAGATTAGCTACGATACAATTTGGCAAGATACAGACATGAATGCGGATAGAGAAACACAAAGATACACATGATACACAGACACAGAAACATTAACAGATGAAGATAAAGATGAAGATACAGATGAAGATACAGGTGAAGATACAGATAGAGATATAGATGAAAATACAGATGAAGATACAGACAGAGATACAGATGAAGGCACAGATAAAGATAACTAAAGATACAGATGAAGACACAGATGAAGATACAGCTAGAGATACAGATGAAGACACAGATGAAGATACAGATGAAGATACATATAGACATATAGAGATATAGGGTTCTAGGACTCTTCGCCCCCGGAAGATTCGCCCCCGACATTTCGCCCCCAGGAACTTTCGCCCCCGGAAGATTCATCGCTAATCCAGCTTCTAGTCTTAGTTACATTTTCATCATAGATCCAGCTTCTGGTTTGAACTGTATTAGCCTTAGTTAAATTTTCATCATAGATCCCGCTTCTAGTCTTAGTTACATTTTCATCCGGGGGCGAATCTTCCCGGGGGCGAAATGTCGGGGGCGAATCTTCCGGGGGCGATTATTCCGCGGGGGCGAAATTTCCGTATCCCGAGATATAGATACAAAAACAGCTATGGCCAATAAAACAGACGCAGATACAGATATCATGCAGGCACAGATACAAGTGCAGATGCACATACAGATAGAGATGCAGATAGAGATACAGATATAGATACAGACACCGCTTTAAACACAGACAAATCGCTGCCATTTCTGACGCGCCACTTGTACACCTATACATACAGTGACCCAGAATCGCATATGTCTAATCGGTCAGCTACAGCCATTGCAAACAACACACGGCTCAGGCGTCCGTTAGAACGATCAAGTTCCGATGATCCTCCGTCGTTTAGTCCGATAGAGCGCCTATAGCAACACGGTCTGCATCGGAAAAGCTGCAGGTCGAGCGAGAAAATTACATGTGAACCAATTTTGGCCAATCCTGAAAAAACAAAATAATCTCTAACCGCAGTCCATATTCCAGGAAAATGTCTGGATGCATAAACATTTGCGACAAACACGCAAGCACGCAAACACGTATATACAAGGCCGTAGCTAGGGGGGTGTTTTTGGTGTTTAAACACCCCCCGAAATTAAATAATGTAAAAATGAAATAATGCATTTACTAACTACAAACCCCTTGGTCAGTTGACTCGGTTGCATGTCGGCTTGCTTAAGGACGAGAAAACACCCCCCGAAACAGAAAACACCCCGAAACAGAAAACACCCCGAAACAGAAAACACCCCCCGAAACAGAAAACACCCCCCGAAACAAAATCCTGGCTACGGCCCTGCGTATATATGTGCATGCAAATGATGGGATATAATTTATTATGTATTTAATGGAATTCATTAACTTCTATAGCGATGAGTCTTAAGTTTGGACCAGAATGACAACAAAACATTGAACTGAATTGTGAATTTATGTAGGCCCCCAATGTGTGTTTTACATGCATGCAAAGATTGGGAAATATATATGTATGTGAGAGCGCATTTATGTGTATGTGAAAGTGAGTGAGTGAGTGAGTATGTGTGTGTGGGATATAAGCCTAAATGTGTTTGTAATATGCCAAGGATGACGTCTATGAGAACGAATCGATCGATATCAGCAACGCGAGTTCAGTCCAATTTACAGGTATAATTACTCGTGTAATAATTATATTCGAGTATAATATATATATATATATATATATATATATATATATATATCTGTAAGCAGAGACACGTAATATACTATATATATGTATATATATATATATTTATGTTAGCCTAGTCATACGATACATTGGATGCGTAGGACGAATACTATGATGAACCCTAGGCATTTACAGGTACAGATAAAGGCACATACACATAAGCAGATACAGGTACAGATCGAGACACGGCAACTCGTACGGTGTCAGGGGCACATATGCAGATATAGATACAGATAAAACCATAGATATGTCTATACTATACACACACACACACACACACACACACACACACACACACACACACACACACACACACACACACACACACACACACACACACACACACACACACACACACACACACACACACACACACCAACACACGCACACACACCAACCTACACACAGTGTTTTTCTAAGGTCTCTCTCCAACACCTACTCACTAATATTGCATATAAATATATATATATATATATATATATATATATATATATATATATATATATATATATATATATATATATATATATATATTGTACACACGTGCTTGTACGTTTGCTTGTGTGTAATATGAGTGAGTTGTTGCTGCAGGAGAGACCTTAGAGAGGCATGGATCAGCAGAAGGGAGAATTACTACGGAGGCAGAACGGAGTCGAGACCCATTCGTTGGTTGTCGTCCATGTTTACGGGCGACGTATCTATTGCCGTCGGCGCCGAAGGTTCTTACTTCGCTCTTGCCTCTTGTCCATGCTCCTCTCTAGCTTTGTACGTGCACAAGTTGTATGTTATATATGATATATATGGGTATAACATATATATATATACTAGAGTATTTACCCGTCATATTATGACGGCAGTGTATATAGGCCTATAAGCTTATGTATCGTTGGTTAAAATGCTCTGATCGCCGTCGTCAAGACCGCAGTACTGACGTCACAAACGGTTTCTATTTCACAATATAACAGAAACCGTTCGTGACGTAGCGTTTATCGATGTGTTTGTGTGTGTTTGTGTGTGTTCCATCATACAGCCTTGAAGCGTATTACACACGGATTGTCTCTGTGTAACTTTCTCTATGTATCTTTCTATGTATGTCTTTTCTTTCTGACTCCCTTTAGCTCTTTGCCTGTCTTTATCTACCTTTCTGTTTTTTTCTGTGTTGTGGATGTCTCACTGTCTCCGAACGCTTTTCTATGTCCCCAGCTCTAATTCTGTGGGTGTCTGCCTCTCATAGTATCTTCAGTGATTCTTCACGTGCTACGAAGGCTAATTTGTTAGTTCTTCCCTATTCTTAATCTTCAGTTGCTAGTTCCCTTATTCTCTCTCTGTCTCTCTTTCTGTCTCTGCTCTGTCTATCTGTCTGCCTGTCTCTGCCTGTTTGTCTCTGTCTGTGTCTGTCTGTCTGTCTGTCTGTACACACACAACATATGCATCATCTTTCACCCCTCTCCAGTGTTCTCTATTTGTTAAGCGTTCTTAAAGTGTTCTTCTTGAACTATTGCGTTTTTTCTTTCTCCCTGTCGCTTTCTATCTCTCCATAATCCTTCTCGCTGCTTAGTCTCTCCGTCTCTTTTTCTGTGTTTCTCTCTCCATCACCTGAATACTCTTCCTGTTTGCTCCTTTTGTTAGTTCTAATTAAACTGTTCGTCTTGATCCGCTTAATTTCTGTGAACAATCCTATCTCTCTGACTACTACTCTTCAGACTCTTACGCACTGCTAACAACCTCCAATACGATGCAACGTGGCCCATTTCTATGTAAAGTAATCACGAGTTTACGATTCGTGTTGGCTTTCTTTTATCAAGAATGACATTTAGCACAAAAATCGGACAGTTTCATCAAAATCTAATTCACAGCTGTTGCATTAGCTGTCAACACATCAAGGGCATATCTTTCGCTTTATATCACTGGAGGACTTTAATATTATATAAATCTTGTCCAATTAGGCCTTAGTACGCCTGTCCCACGGACACAGCATGCACACGTGCATGTGCACTTAATAAGTGCCACGTCGCAAATGACTAGGGTTGCCAGATACATGGGTAGCCAAAGGAGGACATGTCCAGAAAACCGGGGAAGGAGGACACAGGAGGACGCATTGTATGTTTCACTCCGGGATCAGATGGTCTCCTAAGTAACCAAGAAACGAACTCTCATTGAAAAGCTGCATTACTAATAAAAACAAACCACAGACACAGCTCTTTTTTACCGGAAATAAAATTAGCACTTTGACCAGAGATGCACTGTAGCATTACTGAGATCATGGACTAATAAAAAGTAAATAAATAAGGGGCCGTCCACATATTACGTACGCAATGAGGGGGTCGGATTTTGGCGATTTTGCGTACGGGTGCGAACGGGGGGGGGGGGAGGGGGCAAAAGTGTACGTACGCAAAATAAATTTCTAATTATGACGTCCACATTAGCCTATTTATAACTCTGTATTGTCCTATAGTCGTACCATGGCATTTTATTACATTATATAAAACCCATGTGCAGTTATTCTGTGCTGTGAACGAGACACCTATAATTTGTCTATATTGGCCCTCACTCATCCTTCAATCTCGCCTAAAGTGCAGACTGTCGAGACACTTTCTGCAGCTGGTCTTCGGGGGGGGGGGGTGCGCGTCAAGTGTACGTACGCGGGGAGGGGGAAGAAAGTACGCTTGCGAACAGGGGGAGGGGGTCCAATTTCCCCGGATTTTTGCGTACGTAATATATGGCTGGCCCCTAACTAGATTAGTTAGGGAAACTTATAGGGACAACATCGACGTTTAAAGTCGTTTGAAAAATAATAGCCAATAGCCCAATGTAACAAACACACAAAACGCCGGACAATTTTCAGGTTTTTAACAGAGGACACGAGGCCAGAAACAAGGAAATGTCCTCGTTTTTGCCGGAACTCTGGCAACCCTACGCACGACTATCCAATGCATGACTAATTTGTACATTTATAATACCCGATGACACGTTTTAAGTGTATCGATTTATAATGCGGTTTAGAAGAAACTGTCTGCCTTTAAGCCACAGTTGATCTACGATCCGTTACCAGAGAGGCTGTGACTGGGAGCTGCCTCTAGCCACACTACAGTGTCTGGTCTTATGAGACAGTAATTGTATGAGTGCTAGTTCCTAATTAAGACGCGGTCACCTTGTTGGGGTGTCGTCACGAAAGGGGAGAATTATCGGTGACATGATTTAGTCGGCTGCGGGAATGAGGACTGGAACTTAATCAGATCATGGGAATGAGAAAGAAGGAGAAGGACAAGATGGAGGAGAATAAGAAGAAGGAGGAGAAGGAGAAGAAGGAAAAGGAAAAGGAGGAGGAGGAGTTGGAGGAAGAGGAGAGGAGGGGAAGAAAAAGTAGAAGAAGAACAGGAAGAAGAAGAGGAAGAAGTAGAAGTAGAAGAGGGAGAGGTACTGACGACAGAAAGACAGCGACAGAAACAGAGAGAGAGAGACAGAGAGAGAGAGACAGACAGACAGACAGACAGACAGACAGAGAGACAGAGAGACAGAGAGACAGAGACAGAGACAGAGAGAGACAGAGAGAGACAGAGACAGAGACAGAGACAGAGACAGAGAGACAGAAAGCGAGAGAATGAAACACAGATAGAATGAGAAAGAGGAAGATTGAGTGACTGACAGACAGATAAAGACAGAGCCAAAGAGGGACTGAGGGCGTTAGAAGGCGAGAATGCGAATGAGAGAATGAGACAAAGCATAGTGGAGAACTACAAACAGGCGGGCGGAATGAGAGAGAATGAGAGAAAAGGACACACAGAAGGAGACATAGACAGACATACAGAATCTCGAGGAAAATGGGAGACACGTGCCAATCATGACCCAGTCAGCTACTCAGCCAGACATCTATATATATATATATTTATTTATTTATATACAGATAAATATATATTTATATAGATAAATAGACAAACAGACAGACATATATATATATATATATATATATATATATATATATATATATACCGTATATAGACTGATAGTTATATAAACAGACATATAGGGCCTACAGATAGACAGGAGAAAGTGATGTGGTGGAACGAGAGAAACCGGGCAGAGAGACAAAGAAAGCCTTAGAAAGGGACAGGAAGTGGGTGATGGAGAGGTATTCGACATGACCGGCACCTGTCAGTCTGCAGAGGTGTGCGTTGTTTAATTAATCCAACGGCATCGTTCAACGCTGAGCTCTGATCAATCCCGCATGGCGGCGGCACGTGCACCTCAGAAATGAAATTACGAAAGCTGGAACAGCTGCATGCCCCAATCCGCTGGAAAATATGGCCTGGTAATTGCGACTGCGTGGAAAATGCAGGAATTAAGAAACAGAATATAGGCCGATATGATTTATTAGGCCTACTGTACAAATGTGGCGGCTTTGGAAAGCGATGGCTCTCAGTAAACTTGAATCAAGAGCTCTCTCTCAATGTTTTGTTTTGTTTTAACTCATCGTTTTGTACAGGCCCAGGTAGCAACAATGGATAGAGCGCACGTCCCATTTCCCTTTGTGCATACAGATACGCCGGTTCACCTATACCGATCGTGGCTTATTTCAGAGATTTGAAAATCGGGCTAGCACGGTCCGTACACGGGGATCTTAAATGGCGTGGCACCCATTCAATCTGTGGTGAAGGACCTCACCTGATCAATACATTGAAAAATGAGAGTGGTCGAGACACTACGGTCGCTAGGCCTATAGAAAAATATGTACATTTGCACTGGCACTTTACATACCTAAGTAGGAATATTCTCAGGAGCGTAACTCTGGTCTAAAAAGTGGGGGTATCAATTTCTCACTTACACGAAGCAAGGCGGAGACTGCGATCTCTGGGAAGGCACAATAATAAAATATTGATTGGCATTGTTCAAAAAGTGGGAGTACAGTACCCCCCACAAATTACGCCTTTGACAATTCTCCATGTGAAAGTCAAGAACTCTGCATCACGTGCTTAACCAGAAGTGAAGTTAGCAATTTGCCGTTCCCACGGCAAGTTTTTTGTCGCCCCTAATTTATGTTGCATAGTTTAAACTGTTTTATTTTTGTTTCTGAAAACAAAAAACACTTCATAGACAGAAGACAACGATCTCTGTCCCTTGAGTCGCCGTGACACAAAACCAATTTAAAATGCTAAAACGTTGTATTTTTGCCAATAATAGATTATTAAACTTATGTTTAGTTATTGCGGTATCGGTCGCAGTTTTAAATGAAATCGAGTGTTTAGTTTCCAATATTTAATTTTGACGTTTTGCTGCCCTGTGGAATGTTCCGTCCAGACAATCAGTCTCGACTGCTCCTGTGGTAAATACACAACTGAAAACGTTGGCACTCGGCAAACGTGAAACAACGAGATATGGAATTTTCATTGTTGAAAGCTCACGAGAATTCTGACGAGAAATTAAAAAATACGAATTTCTCTGAAAACGAGGATGTAAAATGTTTGAGTTCTAAAACCCGAGAATTCTGAGGAGACTAAAAAATATGAATTTGTCTGTAAACGAGAGTGTAAAATGTTTGAGTTTCTAAAACCCGAGAATCCTGACGAGAAAGTAAAAAATACGAATTCCATGTAGGCTTAATCGTGGACGCAAAATGTTTGAGTTTCTAAAACCGAGAATCCTTACGAGAAAGTAAAAAATACGAATTTCTCTGTAAACGAAGATGTAAAATGTTTGAGGTTCTAAAACCGAGAATTCTGACGAGAAAGTAAAACATACGAATTTTTCTGTAAACGAGAGCGTAAAATGTTTGAGTTTCTAAAATCTGAGAATTCTGACAAGAAACTAAAAAAAAACATACGAATTTCTCTGTAATCGTGGACGCAAAATGTTTGTTTCTAAAACTTGAGAATTCCGACGAGAAGCCGAAAAATCTTCTGTCCTCTGTAAACGGGGACACTGAATTTTTCAGTTTCTCATCGAAAAGCAATAATTCCGAAACCGCCGATCACAGATTGGAAATAGAGGAGGCTGCAACATCGGAAGCTGTGCAGACTGTGTACGTGGAAATCGTCTGCCTCAGTGGAAGACGAATTGTGCCCTAAACTGAAATTGAGTCCATAAATCAAAAAGATGATAGATTGTCGCTGGTCGTGCGACAGATATCAACGGACGTCCAGAAAAGAATTGCCAGGCGTTTCCGGCAATCTCTGTTTCTGTTTCTCTTTTTTTTGTCTCAGTCTGTGTTTCTGTCCATCTGTCTCTGTCTGTCCATCTGTGTCTCTTTCTGTCTGGCTGCTTGTCTCTGTTTATCTATCTGTATCCCTATCACCATCTCTATCTAATTCACTATCTCTGTCTATATATCTCAATCTTATTATGTCTGTCTGCCTATCTGTCTGTATATCTCTTTCTTTCTTTCTCCCTCCCTCCCTCCCTCCCTCCCTCCCTCCCTCTCTCTCTCTCTCTCTCTCTCTCTCTCTCTCTCTCTCTCTCTCTCTCTCTCTCTCTCTCTCTCTCTCTCTCTCTCTCTCTCTCTCTCTCTCTCTCTCTCTCTCTCTCTCTCTCTCTCTCACTCACTCTCTGCCTCTGTCTCTCTCAACGACCGCAACTGAGCACAAGCAAAGCCTGCCGGAAATCAAGTTGAAAACAAAAGACTACGCGAACCGGCCGAGGCCCACATTGTATCGACATTGATGACTGATATACGATGCTGGCTTAAAATAGGCGAAACCCAAGCGGGAATTCTGGCTACAGAGAAACAGCCGGATATTATTATTTCAAGAAATTTGATTGTTTTCAGAGAGCGCTATTTAATGCACGTTCCTATGAAGGCTGTTTCGCGAATGCAACAGTTACGATCGCTTAAATCGTTTAAACACATCCCAGCCAAAAGCAGACGAAACTATCGCCTGACGTGTGAACTGAGCTAGTATCTAGTATCTAAATCAACGTTCAGAAATAACTAAAACAACAGACAAGACAAGTTAAATTGTGAATTACATTTCATTTCTCGCTGTGTCTTTGTCTAATCTTTCCAACCGCCATTACAACGACTTCCGTCAGACTGCCTCCCTGCCCCTTAGTACGATTAAATAAGTAAGTCAAATGAAAACACTAATGTCTTGATTCTGACAATGTGATTAAAAACGGGACGCTGTTGCTGACATGTTGTCGTCGTATTGCCACATAGTACGAAAGATTCTTCAATTCGCAGGAATAAGTTTCTGAGGAGTTTCTAAAGACCCGAGTTAACAGAAGTGTGACCATCATATAGTACATTTAATTTTCGACTGCTACTACTGCCAAAATAATGTTATCCAGAAAAAGGTTCAATCCAGTCTCAGCGGGTCCATATGACCCTCTTGGATTGACCTTTTGACTTTTGCATCATTTACTTGAAGTTTTTCTAAAAATTTATTTTGTACTGACTGCTGTTACTATGGCGTTGATGCTCTGTCAAAAAAAACGTTTACTTAGTTACTAACATACCTTTAACCTTTCCATATTTGTAATCGTCACAGGCGTTTACGTGTGCATGTGGATCCCAATTCGTTTCCCGACGGTGTCTTATTAAACCTTATTTCATAGATTTAAATCTCGGGCTAGCACTGTCTTTAATCGGGGTATACCCATTGCAACGGGTAGCGGTGGTAAAGAATCTTACCCGATAAGTTCGTTGAAAAATAAACAGGGTTGAGGTCACACGGTCGCTGTATAGAAACGTGTGGATTTATTTGACATTTCAGATACTGAGACGAGTGTCTATTGATCATGGGACAGAAGATGAACTTTATTGAACGCACCAGTAAGCGAGTTTCAGATTTCAAATAAGCACGTCATGAATATGACAACGCCAACGAGGAAAGGTTAACGAGAATAAGTAAGATAGTTGTTGATGTTTTTGTGTGTGTGCTATTTACAATAACAAATACAATAAGAACAATAGAAGTCGCACTTAGTGCTGCTACGTGTGTTTACTTAGTGCTGTTTTAAGTGTTATTGCTGTGGCTGCATTTGTAAATGTTGTTGCTGTATTGGTCACTGCTATTGTAGGGGCCTAACTGCTAATGCTGGTGTTAATTTTGTTTTCATCATTGCTCAATGCTCATGTCGTACTTTTCGTTGCCGTTAGAATTGATTGCTGTTGTCTTTGTTATTCGTTAATGGTGTGTTGTATTTAACAACGTTGTTGTTGTTGTTGCATTTCTTACTATCGTTGTTCTTTTAATTCATTCTGAAAATTTATATAGCGCCTCTTCTAAAGGCCTAATCAGAGGCGCTCCCAGCCCAGCCACGGCTAAAGTGGGTAGCCGTCCGTGGCTGGGCTTCTTTATGCATCTAGAGATCAAATTTCAGCGGAATCCTCACCGGAAGTTGCTGCATGGGTGTATGACCCATTTCCCCACCGCCTTCTGTCGCATCTTCTCCTTCATCAGCGCATGTTTATTTCCGAACAGCTTCATCGCCAGTTTATTATCGGACGGCTGGAACAACGACACGATCTGTTCTCGCAGGTAGTTGGGACTCCCGAAGGTCGACGACTTGGACATGAAGGGGGTGATGTCCTCCTTGGGCGTCCCATACAAACTCACATCGTCCCCGATGTTGTGCAACAGGGAGTCCTTCACCCCTCGATGAAGCCGGTCTGTGCTGACAAACGCATTTATCCTCAGTCCGTGGTCGAGCCGCGTGCGAACGGAGCTGCTATGTCCGCCGCCAAGGGTGATGCTACGGGACTTCCCGGACGCCTTCCCGGCGCGGAGACTCCCAGCCGGGACCTGGAGCTGCGAGGAGCCACGCTGTTGGAGACGGAGGCTGGCGAAGCGGCGCGTGTAGGAGCGCGGCCAGACCTGGAGGGACGATTGACGGAAGAAGATGGGTGGAGTGGCGGCCCGGTCGATCTGTGGAACGTTATTTTCGTCGAAGGGGATCTCAAGGACGCTACGACGGTCCACGGAAAACGTCGAATCGTACACGAGAGGGGAGACTCCCACGTCAAGGCTCATCTTACCCCCGAAAGAAGACGTGCTCGTTCTCGCAGCGGGGATCGAACCCGTGACGCTGCTCTTGGCGTCCGAGGTCGTCACCACCAGGTGGCGCGAGTCGATCGGAAGAAAGCAGGAGATTCTGTTGTAGTCGCTCATCTGCTGTGGTGGAATAATCGTGGTCGGTTGTTCGAGCGCCTCAGCCGTTTCTTCGCACTGGATCCGTATCTCGTTTCCGAACACGGGTCCGTACTTTACCTCGGCTGATTCCTCACGAGACCTCTTCCGCTTCGAGTCGACCTTGGACTTCCTTCTGAGGTAGGGTACGTCGTCCTCACCAGTGGCGGAGACCCCGTGCCGCTGCTCTGCGGCAGGACCAGCCACCCTCTCCTGAGGGACGACAACACTGAAGTTGACCGGCGCACTGCCGACATCGTCAGGACTTCTGTCTGGAGGAGGAGGCGGTGGGGCGGATGAAAGAAGTGGGGTAGTGGCAATGGGGTAAACTGGGGACGAGGGCTGGAGACATTGAACGCTGGTGCTCACATCCACGGCCACTGTGAAATTGGAAGAGCCTCTGAAGCTGCAGGATGATGAAGGTGACGTCATTGCTTACCTTTAACCCCGTCTGAATGACAAGATGACGTCACACTACATTTCAAGTATCTACAAAGACACGGTCTAAGTATCTTCAGATACCCGTTTCAATTATGTATCTAAAAAGGCACGTTTAAATACCTAAACTGACAAATTTTAAGTTTCACCAAAAACACAGTCAAGATTAGGCTATTCGCAAAGACACGTAAGTACCCAAACAGGCGCGATTTAAGTATACACAAAGAAACATAATAAGTATCTACACAGACACATGCTAAGTATCCACTGAGACACATGTTAAGTATCTACACAGACACATGTTAAATATCTACACAGACACGTGGATACTGGGAGGGCCACAGACAGAAATTCCGGGCCCCTAGACATAGTAGTCACGGGCCCCAAAACTATCATTAGGCTTTATGAGAAAAGTTGATTGCGGGCCCTGCCCGGGCCCCTAAAATCGCCGGAAAATCGCCGGGCCCCTGGGCATTTACCTCTGCCCCTCCCTCTCGGCGGGCATGGATACTGGACACGATATTTCCGATCATCAAAGACGTGGTCGACATTTAAAACGCGTGACCGGAAGTTCTTCTGGTCGCTTGCCTGAGTGGGAGCAACAGAAGACATGCGAAGATTGTTCAGCCGTTCAAAACAGCAGTTGGTACTGTAACCTAACTCTGAGCAGTTTCACATAATGACTTTGAGCAGCTCGCTACTTACGATGCTATGATGACTTATAATTACATTACATTACAGTTGACGCTTATATCCCATGAATCCGCCATCTTTCTGCTTTTCTCAACATAAGCACAACCAACCTTAACAGCTCGTCTCTCTCTACCTCTGTCTCTGTCCCTGCGTCTATGTGTCTGCGTCTCTGTCTCTCTGTCTCTGTCTATCCGTTTCT
>OY744610.1:53382269-53752269 GCA_963556255.1 Allolobophora icterica
TGGCTGCCTCGGGGCTAGCTTAAGGGACTGCTCATCATCATCATCATCATCATCATCATCATCATCATCATCATCATCATCATCATCATCATCATCATCATCATCATCATCATCATCATCATCATCATCATCATCACTATCAGTGTTATCATCATCATCATCATTATCATCATCATCATCATTATCATCATCATAATCATCATCATGACCATCATCACCATAATTGCATTCATTATCGGGGTCTTCGTGCAAGATCGCTATAATCTGGACCGAGGCGAGAAGCCATTTTGACTTGCTCAGGGTCCCGACACTCCCTACACCATAACCACTTCAAGAGAGGCTCGAATCACCCGTAGGTCTATACTCTACGCGTTATAGAAGCCGAATGCTCTAACCAATCGGCTACCGTGTTCCTGATTGGTACCGTGTTCGGATCAGTACACTGCTACCGTGTTGCTGTTCCACCTATACCATGCAATAGATACACGTTCCTGATCAATATCCCGCTACGCATTTCAGTTCATCACACAACCAGCCAATTTCTGTCGAGTGCCCGGTGCCGGTGTTACCGTCGATAAATGGAACGGTGGCAGCTACAACCGACCGTTTAATTATGCCATCCATTTATGCACGCGCGATCTCAGCACAAAGAGCTTGATAGATAACTATGCACTATAACGCCCCAAGCACGTAACCCGCACAGCTAGAAAGTAACGCTATGCATTATGTTATATATATGCATACGATCAATTCCATATATATATATATATATATATATATATATATATATATATATATATATATATATATATATATATATATATATATATATATATATATATATATATATATATATATATATATATATATATATATATATATATATGTGTGTGTGTGTGTGTGTGTGTGTGTGTGTGTGTGTGTGTGTGAGTGTGTGCGTGCGTGCGTGCGTGTGTGCCCGTGTGTGCGTGCGTGTGTGTGTGTGCCCGTGTGCGCCCGTGTGTGCGTGCGTGCGTGTGTGTTAATATTCTTAAGCCTGTAGGGATGCATGCAGTTAACGAGTTTCTACGTGTTTACGCCTACACTGACGAAACTACAGATCTATAGATAAATACCAGGTACAGCCAAGAGGCTGTGTGGAGTATAACATTATATGTATATATATGCAACTTACATATATAAGTATTTAATGCATATATATATATATATCTATACATATAGTTTCCTTATATGCAAATTTGTCTGTCGCAGGACGCTACGTCACAAACGGCTTCTGTTCTATTATTGTGAAACCGTTTGTAGTAACTTTGTACTGCCGTCTTGACGACGGTCGTCTTGACGGCGGCGATCAGAGCATTTTAACAAACGATACATATAGGCCTATAACGATACACTGTCGTCACGTCATAATTTATGACGGGTTAATACACTAGTATATATATATATATATAGCTTATATACAAAATATGCATTATATAAGCTTATATAATACAGCCATGCACATCGTATCGTATCGTGTCGTATCTAGTAAATTACAAGGCGCCTCTCGCAGTATAAACTATTCAGAGGCGCCCTCAGTGCATGAGCCCCGTGGAAACAGAAACGTCTTGACCAAGCGAGTAGCTGGGATTTGGAAAAAAGAAGGAGGATCTTATTCTGGATACGCGAAGTAATCGGGAGCCAGTGTAAGACTTCAATCATATATGTGGAGATATGAGCAAAGCGAGGAAGACGTGCTATGAGCCTAGAAGCAGCATTTAAGACTGATTGGAGGGGGAGAGGCGTTGCATGGGGAGACCGAGGAGGAGCGAGTTACAGTAGTCAACTCGAAAGCAAATGAATGCACGCACAATGGAGGTAAAGACAGTAGGTACAGTGAAGCGCCTGATAGCTCTCAGTCGTCTCAGTTGGAAGAAGCAGGAGCGAATCAGAGTCGAGATATGCAGTTTTGTTGTCAATACCTTAAACCTCAAGACCAAGACCAAGACCTTGAACCTCAAGACCAAGACCTTGAACCTCAAGACTAAGACCAAGACCAAGACCTTGAACCTCAAGACCAAGACCAAGACTTTGAACCTCAAGACCAAGACCAAGACCAAGACTTTGAAACTCAAGACCAAAACCGAGAACAATACCCAAAAATCACAACCATGTCCACATTTCTATTCCGTACTAAAAATATTGTCAAGTCAGACTACTCGCTATTTTAATTGAAACACGAATCTTTTTTTATTCAAACGAGACAAATCCAAATGCAGACTGCAGAGAATTCCAAATTCGTATTTACAGAAGTTCTTCGGGCGAAATCTTATTCCATATGCCTGTTGCATTTTATAAAAACCAATTCGCTCAGAATTTTCTGACCAAGACGTGACCTGTGGATCCTCATAAAAATTCTGCCATGTGAAAAATACGTTCTACAGTGCTGAATTCACTGGCACACAGAGCAGCTTTTCAAGTACCTGATGTAAATGTACAAATTGTGAGTCTGTTTTGAAATCATTCCATGGTAACTAACCGGAAGTCAAAATAAATGTCAAAAGCAACAGTAAAGCCTCACTCACACCGTGTAAACACTAAAGCAATTGTATTAGTAACTTTTGGATAAATTATTAAAATCCTTGCGTTTTGTTAAATGACTCTTTATAATTGTCAAAAGTCTTGGCCTTGGTCTTGCAAAACCAAGACCAAGACTTTGAACCTCAAGACCAAGACCAAGACCAAGACCTTGAACCTCAAGACCAAGACCAAGACCTTGAACCTCAAGACCAAGACCAAGACTTTTTAAAACGAACTCGAGTGCACTCGAGACCAAGACCTTGGTCTCGAGGACAACAAGACTGGAGATATGTTCAGTAAAGGTGAGGGAGGAGTCGAAAGTGACACCCAGATCGCGAACACAGGAGGAGTAGGTATACAAGAAGGAAACTTGAGTGCCAGCAGTGAATAGTCAAGCTTATTTAGTTGTTGCTTAGTGCCAAACCAAATCAATTGAGTCTTGGTGGAATTTAAGCAAAGTCGATTTGATGACATCCAAAGGTGCAAGTCTTGGGTAAGTGCATCAACGGAAGAAACAATGGCAAGTTGATTACCTGGTGGACCATGAACAAAAGCTTGTGCGTCATCAGCATAGAGGTGGCCCGTCGCAACATGTTTGGTAAAGATCAGGGAAATGTCAGCCGTATAAAGCGTATATATAGTCTATATATTTATTTCCATGAACATTCCACACAAATATGTAAATGTAGGCCTACACGTTGTTATATAGCGACCGTGTGGCCTCGACCCTGCTCATTTTTAGATGAATTGATCGAGTGAGATCCATCACCAGCGCTGCCCGTTGGAATTGGTGCCACGCCATTTATGGTCCCCGTATGCGGACCGTGCTGGCCCGAGATTTAAATCTATACGATATTGACCGGTAGCCCTAATTATTAGGTATACAGCCAACTATATAAATAAATATATATGCAAAAAGTAGGCCTATATCTAGAACTTACATAATAGAGTATGTATATATACAGTATATCATATACATACAGCATGAGCTATATATAGGCCTACTAAATATACTATTTATAGGCTACCTACATGTCCAATGTTATGTATGTATATATATATATATATATATATATATATATATATATATATATATATATATATATATATATATAGGCTAGTGTGGTCCAAAAAAATAAAGTTCAAGCTAGAAACCAGGCCACCCTCTCAGTTTTTTACACCTGTCAATAGTATTACTGAGAAAAAATTTCAGCTTCTTATTCCAACTGGAAGATGGTGCTCAGTGACAAATAAATATTACCATAGAGTAGTATTTGCTGTAAATTTCGATGCCGTATAACTTGGTCAACATTTATCATGGAGATGAGCTTGAAATAGTTTATGTTGTGTTATCAGACTTACTTACTTACTGGTACTTGAAACAAAAAGTGTAAAGTTCTTGTTGAAGGTCATAGTACCTACTCCCTGTGTTTAGGGCTGACATGTTTTCAGAAGTGAATTTTTACATTACAATTGCTGCAGCGCTTGGCTGTGATCCTTCTGCCCTGTCACTTTCGCGTAACAGAGTGCGTAAGAAAGCCAGGATAGAACATGCTGAAGCTGTAAGATCTGAATTTGTACCAGATTAGCCCCTGGTACTACACTGGGTTGGGTAAACCCTGCCTAAGATCTTTGGAGCAGGAAATGTAGACCGCCTACCAGTGCTGGTTTCCGGTGATGGTGTGAATAAGCTCCTCTTTGTGCCCAAATTAGCCTTTGGGACAGGATGCAATGAATTCATGGTCGTTCATATTCTTCTGAAGTTGTGAACACTCACAGTTGACAAGGTTCAAGCCTTGAGCTTTGATACAATGTCTGTCAACACTGGGCATTTCAACGAATTGTGTGTTCCGCTGGAAGACAAATAAGCTGAGAGCTCTTGTGGTTGGCCTGCCGTCATCATGCAATGGAATTGATTTTAGCCAAAGTATTCACCTTGTGCTACAGTCCACCTGTTCTCCATAAATTCCAATCTTCAAAATATTTAAAGCTGCTGGGAAGGTGTGACATGTGTCAACTTCCGAGGACTGGAAGTCACATCCGGCACTGAAGAATCCCATGAAACAACGTCAGGTTTCTCAAGGAGTTTGCTGAAAGAAAGAGATCAGAGACAACATTACTACCAAGAGCTCATTGAGCTGACAGTGGTTGTCCTTGGAAGTCAGTCTTCAATAATTCACTGGAGAGGCCTGGGCTAATTCACCATGCACATTGGATGGCCACGTTACTGCATGCAATCAAAATCTACCTTTTTTTGCGATCAACCTGATCTATTCAAGAAGAAACTCAGATTAATTGATTTCTTAAGTTTGGTGCCCTGTTTTACGCAAAGGCTTGGACAAAGGCCCCACTTGCGGCTGAAGCTCCAGAACAAGATCTGTCACTTTGGATTGGTCTAGGACAATATGAGTCTATTGACTGTTAGGTTAGCGTTGCTGCCAGGAAGGTCCTAGAAAACCACTTGTGGTACCTTTCAGACAAGGCTGTAGGTCTGGCAATGTTCTCAGACCAACTTCCCGTAACAGATAAAATGAAAATTGTCGACAGAATGACTGCAAGACCAACATCCTGTAAGAGATAAAATGAAGATTGTCGACAGAATGACTGTAAAACCTGGTGAAAGGAGGTGAGAAGTGATGCTAAGGTACTGAAGGAGAGTTTTTGGGCGATTTTACAACCCAGCGAGCACTGACACTACTGTCACACCTGAAGATGAGTGAGCTTTTTTACATTTCAACCAGAGAAATGGATCGACAATGAGGATTATATGCAAGGTAGATAGATAATTCAGCAGTTGAGAGTGGTGAATGACGCGGCTGAGAGGGTGTGAAGTTGTTCGAGGAATTCTGCTGACTCATCACCAATGATGAAGAAGAAAAGCACTTTCTTCTCCAAGTGGTCGAGGCAAATATGAAAGCTGTTCTCACTCACACAACAAAGAAGGCTGCTGTTGACGCAGTGCTTGCAAAGCCTTGCAGTTTCTAGAGTCAAATACTGTAACAGGTGTTGAAATTATAAAACAAGAACAATCGACATTCGATTTTCATGGACTGGACGATGTTTTTGACATTTTTGGACATTTGAATTGACTAAACCTTCTGAAATTTTACAGTTCCATCTGCCTAACTGTTCTTGTATTACATATGTTGTCAAATTACAGTAATATTTGATCCATCTTGAAATAAAATGCATTTGTATGCTCAGCACACTCATTTCTGCAATTAATGTCTATTTATCGGTATATGACAAAGTAAAAATAGTCCGTGAGCAACTGAGCATCGTCTTCCAATTGGAATTGGAAGCTGAAATTTTGTCTCAATAATACTATTGATAGGTGTTAAAAACTGAGAGGGTGGCCTGGTTTCTAGCTTGAACTTTATTTTTTACCATGTGTCTGTGGACCACCCTAATATAGGCCCTATGCAATGCTATAAATGTAGACCCATATAATGATTACATCATGCTGTATAATTGCGTAGCATAGGTGTGTGCGGGATATGAACTCATGACGTCAGGAAAATCTGTAATCGTTGCGTGCGTGTGACTAATTATCAATATAGCTATATTGATAGACTTGTAGTTATTAATAGGGCCTGCTTACTGTTCCATTAATTAAGACCCATGCATAGACATAATAAAGTAGGCCTACGGACTATAGCCTATCTATGATAGAAGATATACAGAAAGAAAGACAAGGTCTAAGTTCCTCTGCATTCTCTCTCTGGTTCCCCTCATGACCACATGAAGCTCATATATATAGGGCCTACACGGGCCACACGGCCCATATTCCCATCCACATGGGTTTATATTGGGTCCATATGGGTCCAATCTAATGCCTGTGCAAATGCCGACAGGTACTAACAACCGGACTTGGATCTCCACTTGATGTCTGGACAACCCGTCAGACTCGACGCAGCGCTCGTGAATAAGCTGGTGCCTTGCGTTTAGCCTTAAAGTAGGCCTAGCTAGCGCTTTAAAAATTTGGAGTTTACCATTATATCAAATCAAATCAAAAATTAAAAGTCTTTTATTGTTCACCAATCTTTAAACTATTACACAATTTACACGATGACCAGAACTTCAAGTTGCATGCAATCAACGACAGAAGGAAAACCCAAAGGAACGAAACCGTTCCATTGTCACGATCAGGGCTGTAGTCGAGGGTATACGCGGGTATACAGCGTATACTTACCTCTAGAGACCGTATACTCATCTCACAAAATATTTATATTTATTTATATTAAAATACAAGAGCGTATAGGCCTACTCACAAAATACTGTAGCGTATACTCACCTCTAATTTGTTTCGGAAAACTAACCGTTAGCGTGTACACACCTCTAATTTTACCACTACAGCCCTGGTCACGATCGCCTGATTACACAAGCTATGATTATCAGACCAATGAAGGGGCGCTTAACAATACAATCCAGAGTTTATTCCGAATAATTTAGTCTAAGGGTGTGGGGGAGAGTTTCTCCGATTGGACCGGTGCCTCAATTGGACCACGGCCTATTTACCCCCTAGATACATATATAGCCTCGTTTTCAATTGTTGTATTCTTGCGCACTTGAATATTGATCGTGTTGACACAGGCAGTTTGACGGAAAACTATATATTTTTAAAATTGCGGTTAAAAGTCTTTTTCATGTGGTGCTGATCTAATTTTAGACGTACCTGACAACGAGTGTACACATTTTAGGTAAGCTTTTAAAAATGAAATCATGTTTGTTTTAGCTATAGCCAGGTTTCATGTTTGAGCGACAATAAGTGATTTTACGCTAAGACTGATGAGCGTTGAACTATCGCAGTGTAAACAGAAGTAGTCCATGTTGCCTGAAATGGACCACATTCAGTGTCCTCAATTGGACCGATAATATCGCGTGGCCCATTTAAGGACACAGGCACTTGCAATGTTATATTTTGATTCTTTAAATCAGCGGTTCCAAAACTTTTCTGGGTCGCGACCCACTTGTGAATATCTTGGCAGTCTCGATACCCACTGTGTAAAATTATGCATTGTGTACTAAAATTTGCTTCGTAAATTGGTATCGAAATATGTGGATTTACGTCGAAATTTGTGAAGGTGATTTTTTACCACGTTTACAGTATTTTGACACTTAGCTAGAGACTTTTATTGTATGTTTGTAGACAATAAGTGTTTTTAAAGTTTCAAGTGTTTTTTTTGCAAATTATCTTTTAAAAACATCTTTAATATGATGTGTTCCATTCAGGGCAACTGGTCCAGTCAAGGCAACCATGTGGTCCAATTAAGGCAACAGGTTGCCTCGATTGGACCTATTACAGCTCAAGCTGTTTTAGTTATTTTTCATATTTACATGAATACTATCTGTTCCTTGCTTATTAACAACATACTTGACATATTAGCCCATCATGTGGCATAATTTCCTTTTAGAAATTCAGTAGCATTCATTCAGAAAACCTCAGTTTCCCTTAAGTGGTCCAATTACGGCAACTCTCCCCTGATAGAAAAAGATCTATCTCTTTAGATCTGTAGATCTAAAGAGAGAGAGACAAAATGATAGGATCACGCACGACACAGAAAAGCGTTTAATTGATAGATGGGCGCCAACCTGTAAAGTAAAAGCAGATCTACAAAAACAGTTGTAAGTGCGAATAGAGAAAATATGGTTACTTAAATGACTTTAATAATATCGTAATCGTAATCTCATAAATTCTAAAGCGCCACTCGAAGGCCAAGCGCAGGGCAACAGCCTATTCACGAGCGCTGCGTCAAATCAGAAGGGGTTCCAAAAGAGTAGTAGTCCAGAGGAAGTCCGAGTCCCGTTTTCATGGGGGCAGAGCAGCAGTTGAGGCGGGTGTCGTTTAGGGCGAGAAGAATTGGAAGGAGGCGGATCAGATGGGTCAGGGTAGGAGTTCTTGAAAAGGTGAGACTTCAATTTTGAGTGGAAAGCCCGAAGGTGTAGACAGCGAGCATGAGGACGAGGAGGAGGACGGAGGACGGTTTGCAATGATGATGGAGGAACCGAGAATCTGCGGAACTCAGAGGGTTGTTCCAGAGGCGTGGTGATGTGTTGGATATGGCTCTGTTAGAAAACGTGAGATTAGTAGCCTATAGGGTCTAGTGATCGCATGGGGACAGTACGGGATCAAGAAATACTGAGATAGGAGGATGTTCGTGTGGAGCGGGTTGCCTGGATGGTGAAGACATCACGGAGGTACTTGGGCTGGGAATATTGTAGGGAGTTGGAGGTTAGTGATATGACTTTGAAATGGATTCGCTCTGGGATTTTTAGCCAATGGAGTGATTTTGAGGATGAGAGTGATATGATCATGATGTTTGGACGTTCTAGTTAGGCCTACAGCTCTGGCTAATGAGCAGGCCCGCCGAGAGGGGAGGGCAAGGGGGGCAAATGCCCAGGGGCCCGGCGATTTTTAGGGGCCCGGGCCGGGCCCGCAATCAACTTTTCTCATTAAGCCTAGGCATGATTGTTTAGGGGCCCGTGACTGCTATGCCTAGGGGCCTGGAATTTCTGTCGGTGGCTCTTCTAATGAGTTTTGGGTAAGCTGCAAACGCTTAATTTCCGCGAATTCAAGGTTGCGGAAGAGAAAATTGCGGTAATCAAGCTTTGAATGACCAATGGTAGAGGCAGTTTTAAGTTGGAGCATGGGCTAGATGCGGCGGAGGTCACGAATGTTAATGAAGCAGGAGAGAATAATATACTGGAGACCCATTCATAACGAAGCCTTCTTCTTCTTCTATTTTGATGGGGTGACCGTGTGAGGTATATTGTTGCCTCGCTGTATAATAATAAATTACAAGTTTGTTACTCGACGCGGTTATTGTATAGCGCTATAAAAATATCATTTGGCGGATGTTGCAACTCTGCCAAGAATAATTTGTCCTGCTGCCATCTATCGAGTAGATCTGCGCATAACAACACGACTCACTGTTTTAAACTTATCTGTTCTTTTCAACGCTTTGGGCACATTCTGTATGCTTGTTTAGGACAAAGTAGCCTCTGATATATTAAGGTGACTTAATATTTTAGTTGTTAAACTTATAGAAGGGGTCCTTAATTTTGTTAAATGGTCTCAGCCGTGTCCTTAGGGTCGTGGTCGCACTAAGCACCGAAAGTTTAGACGACACTGTCACCCTGACTAGTTGTTGCGCTGGTTTGCACACACAATGCCATTCTAAACAGAAGTGGTTGTCTGAGTGTTATATAGATGTACTTCATTAGTAATTTCACACCGATTTTGGATAGAGCATAGGTTGGATGTGAAAAGCGTGGCATACAGAAGGTACCCAAAACTGTAAACAGAGTTTTTGTTCGATAAGGTCGATCTTTAGGGATACTTAGAAGATTCGTTATGAATATCCTTATAGTATAGGCTTGTGAATACTTGGATGATCATGATATGCTTATGTTATTCTTTATGTAAACTGATGACAGATTTGCTTCGGTCAAGAAATGTTAAGCTGGATAAGTGTTTATGTTTGCACCAGATTCAGTTATTATTGTCACCTTTGTCAATTTTCATCTGAAGCCAGTGACTTGGGTGTAAACTAGTCATTCTGTTTGATTTCTTGCCATATTTAATGCTGATTCACTTATACTAGTGTTTTATGTATGTTTCGTTTAAGTGTCTCGGCTTAATACGACCATGGTGCTAAAGCCGGATCAGCAGCACATAAAAGACTTACTTACCGAAACGATCACGCTCCTCTGCTGCAACGGTCTCCACTTCAAAGCCGAGTTCAGCATCGACGCTCTGATCGGGATCACTCTCGATCAGAACGAAGTTTTCTTAGTCAGCATCAAAGAGACTTTTCAGAATGACAAGTCTGGCATCACCAAGAAACGTTTCATCCAACCCGAACCGAACAAGCACTGTTCAAAGTCTTTCAGCTCCAGCGCCACTCCTTCACAGTCTTTAGCAATAAACGAGGGCTCTGGGTTCAAGGACGACTTGCATACGGCGGATGGGGATGTCCTCGAAGACAGTACAGTCCAAGACTATTCCCAGCAAAACTACACCAAAGCCCCTTTCTGTATAGGAAGTCCGAAGCAGCTTAGTAATAAGCGAAAGCATAGAATGCCTTTAAAATTTGCAAACAACGACTCTGTTGATCGTTTCGCTCAGGACCATTCTCTCGATAAACCAACCACAGTTAAACGACGGATGTTGGATACGTTGATTCCTGCAGAAAAATCCGATCTTACAAACAGAGAACGTCGTTCTGTTGCCGATGTTGACTGTCCTGAGAATACTTTTGCCAAAACCGATACGCAGTATGAGAATGATTCTACAGATAAACCAGCTGCGTTTTCTCGCCAGGAATTTGTTCACTGCGAGTCGAGCGTGAATCACGGGACCTGTGAAAAAGATGAACTTTGCAATGACAGTGAAAACGAGTTGGTGTTCATCAAACAAGAGCCTGTTGAGAAAAGTCTCATGCCAGTCAACAAAGGAATTAATTTGTCGAATTCTAGGCAATGTGTCAATGAAGAGTTTAACTATAGGTCTCAGCAAAGCTTGAATTTTTCATCAGCAGTTCATTCCATGCAGTCATTATACTTACAACTCCAAGACCCGGCTGGCTGTTCTTCGTGGAATTTCCCGGAAACATCGAATAGTGTTCAGATGTCATTTTCGAATCGGCACCGATGGCATTTGGAACCAGTGGAGCCACAGTTGTCAGAAAAAGAGGTAAAGAACTTTCCTTTCTTACTCTTGTTTTATCCAGGATTGTACCACAAATTATTATTGCTTAAATTTTTGTGGCATTTACATATTAGTTTTGTTTACACTTAAAAAAAATTAATTTCTGTTTGAGTGATCAGTAATTTATGCAGTTGACTCTTATTGTGGTTTTTTCTGTAATTTTTTAGAATTTTGCAAGATTTTTTCCGTATATTTTCCAGGATTCTTTTACTTATATTACCCAATTCTAACTTCTTTAGTATAATAGTTTTACTATTCATTTTGTTCTTGGTCACGGTAATTAAAAGTTCATCTGCCAGTCCTGAAGTTTTTTTGAAGAAAATGAAGTCAGATCATTAGTGAATTTTGCCCAGATGGGTACTATATGCAGCTGCTAGAGTTAAGTCCTATAGCCTGACAACTGCTACTTCAAAATGTTGTTGGGTGTAGAAATTGCGCTTACTCAGTTTTGTTAAGATGGCAGAACTTCCAGCTTTAGATTATGCTCTCAATTTGTAAAAATGTTACCATGTAGTACAACTAGAATTGTCAAATTATTGGTAGAAAACTCAAGTCCATTCTGGGTGGGTACTCATCTACCAGTACCTGGTGCTGTTTCACTGGACAATAAAACAATCCTTCAAGTGCTGCATGTGAGTGATCATCTGCACTTAGGCTTAATTCAAACTTTGTTAAGCAGTCACCCAAATCACGACCTGCACTGTTACCTATGACAAGGCACTACTGCGTTTTGACTTCTAGAGACAACAGTTTGCTTTACTGATTGGTAACTGTCCGGTACAAACCCAATACCTCCAACTCATTGGCTTCACAGGGGACGCACAACAGCGCATTATTTTTCCATGAGCCCTTTGCTACTACATCAACCAGCTTAATGTAACCATTACACTTCTTTGCCTGAGTTTCGGGTGTATGCGTTATGGGCCTGGATGCCACCCTGTGGATGGGTATTCGGGCCTATGGTTGCCCGCTGACAGGACTACGTACCACACGATTTGTGGTAATGACACTCTCACAAATAGCTTTATAAGGAGGTTCTAATGTCCTGTGGCTCCTGTTTTATCAGCCTTCACGTGAGAAATTGTTTCCTATCTGAGAACAGTTTTTTGCTAATTGCCAATGACACGAGTCGACTTCATTGTGTTACCTTGGCAGATACTTTCCAAAGTCCAGCCAAATGTGACTTCAGCTTATTAGCTTCAGAATTGACCTGCTGTGTATCATTTCAAGAATACACTCCTTGACGCTCCGTCTTTGGTTTTGGAGGGCAGGCTGCCGAGAACGAGGTTGTGCGTTTTCGTTCCTTACTGTTGAAAAGTGGTGAAGGGCTTTACTGTGACGTAACATGATTTCAAGGGCTCCTTTTGTTGTGTTGAATCCAGGTCGAAACGCTGTCTCAGGACGTCCTGCCCTTGTCTGCCGAGGAGCTTGCTATCGCACGGGCTATCCTAAGCATGCGTGGTAACTTTGTCAGCTTAGGCTGCCTCAAGGCCAATCGACAGAGTCTTCGGAGTTACACGCGCGAGCAGCTGATTGCCGTCATGGAGAAAATCTCTTCGCCGTTGGATAATGCTCTCTTTATTGGTCTCCTGTACACCTTTGGAACTACGCGAGTCTTCTTCAAGTGTCCTCCGTCTGAAGTGACTCTGACCGCTCTAAGCTATTTTGGTTTCGATCCTTTGGTGTACGCCGAATGCTACCAGGAGCCTGTGATCGTGGATAAGAACATAAGAGATCCTGTGTCTTGGATCGAGAAAATCTTAGATAAGTCGCCGTTTAAATGACGCTGCTCTGGCAGCCTAAGGCTGTTTCAAACAGAAATGAACCAAGAAGTTGTATGCTGCATTGTTTATGCCAAGAAAGTTTTAATTTCTGAACGATTTCTGAAGAGAGTGAATAAAATGTTTTAAGTAAATTTTGTTGCAGAAATTCCACTTTTGTGGTTGAGTTACTGAAATAATGTATATCTATTATTCAATTACGATTAAAGTAATTTTTTTTCTTTCTACCTGCACCAGTGAAATGAATGCATTAATTACCAAGTGAATGAAACTGTATTATTCACTGGCACTTTAGCAACAGTACACGCCATCACATCGGCGTTACACCAGGTGCCAAAGTTAAAATTACTGATTAATTTTAATAATTTACTTTAGAGTCTGACCTGTTTTGGTTTCTCAGCTGCATGTGCTGTTTTATTTAGCTCTGATCACGAGAGTGCAGTAGCCCAAGCTAGGGGCGTCTATCCCCCCTAACTCCCCCCCGCTCAGCTTTACAGTGGCGCTTTAGAAAATTGGAGATTACGATGACCATTACGATTAAGTCAATGGAGCAACTTCCCCTTTCCCCCTCTTTTTCCGCCCTCTCCCTTCCTTCCCCCATAAAATTGTGCACATACATTGACAGATATCCCCCCCCATTTCTTGAATGGAGCTTTTGCTCCACAGTTTCTATGGTGTAGACGCCCCTGGCCCAAGCAATCCTATGCAGACGCCACGTTTCATTAATTTTATGTTGTTTACCAGTCTACCGTGTATCATCCACTTTGTCACAGTCCTTTCCATTTGCCTCTATGTCTCTTTCCACTAAGAGCATACATGTTAGGTGTTGTTAGTGACTGCCTTGTCAGTTTATATCTGCAGAAGACATTTTTTGTTCTCATCTGTAATAAAGGAATGCCGCTGACATGAAACTGACAAAATGACGAACAACAAAAATTTACAGAATACCATTATTACTATTGTTATTGTATATTATTATTATTATTATTACGCATTTAGTAAGTGCCACTGTCTGATGACCAAGCATCAATCGATGTTGCTGATCAATTTTGACTTTAGGATCAAAACTATATTAGGGTCCGTCAGGGTGGGCATTGTCAGAGGCTTGGGGTTCAACCCCCTAGTCTTTCTTAGGACCCCAAATTTAAGACTTCATTGCACACTCCAGGGGGTCGTTTCCAACCCCCTCAGTTGTGCTAGTTAGATTTAGCATTATTTGACTCTGAGGCTCTGACAAAGAGAGGACATTTCCAAATTTTCCATCCATGGTGTATTATGTGTGCATTTTTGAATTTTCTCAACAAAGGAATTGATTTTGATTCGAGTCTGACTTGCAAAAGTCTGCTAGCGTTGAAATCAGCTGCTTTCAAATTTCTTTGACATCAGTTTGTAAACTATGGATAAAATGTTCTTTTTTCTACAATTCCGACAATGGGGTCCTTATATTGTAACCGTCTCAGGGGAGACACAAACCTGTACGCTCTATGTGAAGGTGAGCGCTCTATCCAATCAGCTGCCTTGCCCACTATGACCAAAATGATGTACCGGTAACTGTACTAAGTTCAATTGTTCATGGTAAAATTATCTCAATTACGCCATTGATAAAGACAAACGTTCTTAATAAAAGTAGTGCTGTTTGATTGTTAACATTTGGGAAAGAATGCTGTTAATGAAATGAATGCAAAACTTCAGATCAGCCACAAAGATGAACGTTGCTTGCAAGTGTAATGCAAAACTTTAATGTTATTGGCAAGAAATAGGCTTTTTATTACAACATTAGTGCGTCCAACAGATGAATAAGACTTGTAAGAGGAGTCAGTCCAGGTAATGCCATTGCGACAGAAGTTTCTGCTAGCCTCGTGCTTGCATCAGATTTTCATCAAAGTCGTAGATCATGTGAAATATCGCAGCTGTGTTGCTAACAAAACTCTAGCATTCTTATTTATTAATTAGTGAAATGAAATCAGCAAAGGTGCTTATACAGGTTTTGTGCAATTGGTGCCAAGTTTATTACTTCTTATAGAAACTGATTTGCAGAATAATCACAGATGAGATTCTTTGTTAAACTTTAAACATGTTTATATTGTTATGGACATTTTGATCAGGTGGATGACCCACATGCTCACTCCTGAGTAGATTGAGTGCTCCTGAGTAGACTGCCTTGAAGGGGCGCTATAGGAGTGCTCCTTGATAACAATAATAACAATACCACATCTCTGCTTAATTTATCATCTTTTGACATGCTCCTCACTGACTCCTTTGGTTAGCATTCTGGCTCACAACTTCAGTAAAAATGACACAGATTCCTGTGCGTAATTATTGGTTGATGTCAGTTCTGCGTGAATAAAGACTACAATACTTGCAAATATTTCCTTACCTCAGTAATACTAATTGTAATCACGAATTTGTATTGTGCCTCTTCCAAGGGAAACAGTTGAGTGGCGCTCATAATCTGACAAGATTGTGATCAAATGGAATGGTTTCTAATGCTTCTGGAAATGATTCAGAGTAAAGCCAAGGAGCTTTTGCTATAGGATGCCTAAGAACTTTATTCTGCATGCTTCAGGGCAATGTTGAATTAAAATTCCAATGAGAAGAAGAGCAGTTCTTTGAGTTAAGCTCAAGAAGCAGCCAGGGTGTGTAGTGTTCGTGACTTCTCTTTCTTAACCTCATCACAGGGTGGATTCCTTGCCCTCGCTGCTTAATCTTCCCTGTGACAGTGTGTGGTCAGTGTACTCATTTGTAGCTTATTTTGCTAGGGGTGCATCTGGAGCAGAAATCGTAAAATGTCTTTCTACCATGGTGTATAAAGAGGAAGAATAAAAATTCTTAAATACTAAAGTGTCTTTGCAATTAAAAGAAGTTTTAAAATGGAAGTTTTGGATTTTTCTGTGGTCCTCCCTTTTAGGCGGACAGACCTCCAGACATGAGTGCAGCGGAGATCAGTTACGTTCGCGACATACTCAGCATCTCCGGCAGTTTCATCAACATTGGGTCGGCAAAGGCCTTTCACCGTAACCTGCGTCAGTTGTCGCGGGAAGACCTGTCTGTGCTTCTGACGAAAATGAATGCACCGATGGGGAGCTGCTACTGCGTTGGCGTTCTCTGTACGGACGGAGTTTCTCGCGTCTTCTACAAATGTCCACCTGAACTTTTGCACGCTGAAGCGATCAAGTTCTACGATCTGAATCCTGATGCTTATGCGGCGATCTACGGTGGACAGGTTAAGGTTTCAAAGCGGGTTCTCGACCCGTTCGAATGGGTGCAGAGACTGTCGAAGTGCTCGCCCTATGCCAGCGTATGATTAATTTAGAGAAACGTATTGTACTTTCAGTATTGTGTCCCTGGGACAAGGATGACAGAGAAAAAGTGTTAGATTGAGCTACATCAGGAGAGGGAGAGGGGGACAGAAACAACAAGAGAATAGGACAGAGGGAAAATGGATGCAGGGAGAGAGATGGATGGAGGGAGACAGAGGGCACGAGAGACAGAGAGAGAGACAGAGAGAGAGAAGAATTAATGAATGAAGATTATACAATGCTTGGATCTATTGTTGGTATCTGTGTGTCTAGACAATGGTGCCATGTGAGAACCTTGTAAAGGGCTACTTTATTGTTGAGTACAAGAAACCATTGTTGATTTTTTTTCCAGGAAAAATTAGAGCCAGAAGCAATAATTCTCAAAGTCCTAAATAGGATTATCAGTTGGTATTAGAAAATTTAAAGAGGACATGTAGTGTTTAGGTATATTTGTTGTCGCTACTGTAAGACCATGAACGAAGATATATATAGAGAGAGACAGACATTCATAGCTTAAAACATACAGGCCTAAATTGGAACAGAGAAAAGACAGAGACAGAGGTATACAGACAGGCAGACTAAGAGGCAAGCAGAAGGAGAGCAGACAGACAGACACACAGATGTAAAGACAAAGCGAGAAGAAAGAAAGAGACACAGAAAGGCACATCTTCACAACGCCAAAACGTTGGTGCTTGTTACGTGGTGCTATTTTTTTGGTCGTTCATGTGACAAATTTCTGCAGTTCCGTGTTTTGCAGGTTTATTAGTTTGCATAATTATACAATCTGTGTTTAGAGTTTATTTGATTTTCAGCGCTTTGGAGAAAGCTTTATGCTGGCAATATTTTATTCGGTTACACTGTCAAGGCTCTCTGCCTAGGTTTGCATGTTAGCTGACCTAGGTCATAAGAGATCTAGTTTGTCACATTTACATTCTCTTTATCTATTTTAAAATTGGAAAATATTCATAGTGCTCGGCGATAAGCCAGTTTATTCTCTTGTTCCTGAATGTTAATTGTGTTTGTTTCCTATTAGACAATGTCTCTCGTTTGTAGAATTTCCCAGAGATGCTCACTCATACCTTTCTCATAGGACCTGAGGCAAGAAAAACATTGCTCACTTGAACGTTTTGATGGACTTCCTATTTTTCTACCTAGACCCAGAGTGCATCGAAGTGTATGGCTTGAAAACAAGACTTTGATGATGTTAGAACTTGTGCTTGTTTAGGGGATTAGCAAATTTGTGCTGTATTGAGAATCTAGACATCATTTTCCTCTGATTAATATGTTACTTATAAGCAAAATTAAAACTTCTAGTCCCGTTTTGTCTTTAGGAAGTACACTGGCTTACATTTTTTTCTTTTATGTAGTGTTTGACTTTTCCAATTTGTACTTTTCAACGTTGGATTCCGGTGTTTACGCTTTGCAGTGTGTACTTCATCCGAGTAGGTTATTATAGAGGATCACCATATAAGCAGGCCCTTAGCCAGCCACCCGTCCACAGGACGGGTGAAAATTATTTTGGACGGGCATAAATAGTGCACGATCATCCCCCCCCCCACCACCACCATCCAGCTTCTTCTCTAGAGCCACTGCAACCATTCAGGTGACATTTCTGTAAGGAGCAGGAGTTGATATTAGACTCTGTAAATAGCATAGGGGCACTGCAGTCGGACTCGTATGGTGCCGAGACTTCAGGTGGTCGTGACTTCGTACGCTCACGGCGTCGGGCGGTCACAACTTCGAATGCTTTTGGATGGGCAACTCTGTATTTCTGGCTAAGGGCCTTCATATAGGTCTACATTTTTTCCTATTACAGTTTATTACATTACATATTTTATTATGTTGCATGTATTAACTGTCTTCAGGTGTTTGCCTGAGATAGTTTATTCTGGGTTGAGTTGTCTTTCAACTTTAAGTGTTTTTAAGAACAATAGCCTAGCATAATTCAAAGATATTGTTGAATGAAGTAAGTATTGTTGGTCCATGATTAGCTTGATAGATGTCTAGTTGCAGACCACATTTGATGTGATTCTTACCAGGCAATATGTGCTTGGACCTTTCTGGCTGTGGTAGTGTTTATGGTAATCAGTCATTTTATCGTACATTTTAGGAGTGTTGCAAAGTCTGGTTGTACTAAAAGCGACTGAGAAACCAATGCAACTTGTTGTTAAAGTCTTAAGTAAACAGTCGACCATGATTTTGACTTGATTACGGCTTAGGTTTGGTGTACCATCGGTTGATGCCTTGTGCATTAGACACTGGTGCTAAAGAAACAAGTATTTAATAATAAATAAGTGCAGCTTTAATATGTGCATAAGTGAAACTACCCTGACAGCAAAGTCGCGTTAAGCCATATAAATCCCATGGTTATCATAATCGTTGGTGCAAATTTATATACCGGTAGTGCCATGGAAAGAGAAACTAATCCCATATGATGAGATTCTGATACAGGCCTCCTATATCGAGCATATGACGTGGTCGTGGCTGTTGGAGTAGGAAAACTGCTTTGGAAAGTGATGTTTACCAATACTCGCAATTTGTCAACATACTACATATCTAGTGTGAAAACGTATTCAGGCTGTAAGTTTTCTCTCCAGTGAAAGGCCACAGTTCTGTCTAGGTGTAGGCCACAGTGCTTCACTGCCAGAGTTTTATTGTGTTAGAACATTTTTGCTACATATTGTCTGCCTTGCCAGACATTACTTTTAAAAGTGTAGCACTGCACAGTGCGTTTTAAGCTGCAGCGTTGTTTAGTCAAATTCTATTGTAAATAGCCATACTGTTGAGTCGTATTTGTTTAAACGATACAATACAATGCAACTGTGTGTTTCATATTGCCTGCTTTGAAAGTTCAGAAGTGCACACACAACCATACGATAGAAAATCCATGATGCTGAGCATAATTACGTGATCGAGGGACTTGCTCAAGGTCCTAAGACAGTGACCGGCTCGGTGGAGGCTCAGACTCGTTACTCTCACTCATTACAAGCCGAACACTGTAACTGAATTGTTACCGTGGCCAACACCAATAGTCGAATTCAATTGTAAATAGCAATATTGTTTGATTTTTTTTCTTCTGCTGTCTTTGCTTTCGTGGTTGAATTTTCATTTTAAATTGTTTCACTTGCAGTGATATGTAACTGTATAGCATTACCAGCCATATTCTGCATGGTAGACTTTACTTACATTAACCAAATGTTATATTCTTGTTTTCCATTTATTATATATTAATCAGAGGTTTTTATTAAAAGCAGCAGTGACTTTTTAGTCTGAAATTTTGAGGGTTTTCTTTGTGAAACATGATTTCGCTGCATAATTACTCCAGAGTTTTACATTTAAGATTTATAGATTAAATCTCTTGGAATTAGATTGCATAATAAAACAAGATGAAGTCTGTTACCAAGCAATTCAGCCGTTTTGTTTTGGCCATATGTGACATGCTGGTTACAGTTGAATCAATTAATACATGGATTGTGGTACGTGTGTCTCCGGTGAAGCGACCCGATGATGTTTAGTAACTGATTAGTCCAAAGTACTATGGGCACCTCTTGGATATTGTTAAAGGCACCTTATATGGTAAATTAAATAAAATTCATAATCATAAACTTAAAAATTCTAAAGTGCTGCTTTAAAACTAGATGACCTGAGATGTGTAGATGACCTGAGATGTCTGGAGTTGCTGTGGGAGGAGGCGGAGGGGCTAGCGGTGGACAGAGCAGAGTGGAGGAGATGCGTCGCGGCCGTCGCCCGATGTGCAGACCTGCATCAGAAGGACTAGGTACTAAGTAAGTAAGTAAGCTTTAAAACTACACACAGAGGACCACTGTTTTGCAAGCACTGCATCAAGTGAGAGGGACTTTACAGAGCTGCCACTTGAAGAATGAGACCTGGGTGCAGGGAGACCAGAGAGAAGAGTATACAGACATAGGCCTACTTGACTGAGTGCATACTTGCATAAATACCTGATACATATTGCAGATGCAACAGCATTTCTGAAAACGTCATGGCGCCATCCATATATTACGTACGCATGGAGGGGGTAACACAAATGCATGTGCTTGCAAACGGGGGGCATGGGGGAAAAATCTATAATTTGTCTATATTGGCCCTCAAATTGATTGGTCTTCAAGTGAGCCAAAGTTCAGTCTTTTTCGCTATAAGGTACTACTAGGGGTAGTAGGACTGTGCGAGAGGTGTCACTTGTATGCCACCTTATGTCCTTACCTCTGAATGCTATTATTAAACTATCACATAGCTCAGCAGTGAGTCCATGGATTACTCATCCTTCAATCTGGCCTAAAGTGCAGACAGCCGCTGCCTGGATCTGTCGAACTGACACATTTTGCAGCTGGTTTGGGGGGGGGTACGTCAAGCGTACGTATGCAGGTGGGGGGTGGGAGAAAGTACGCTTGCGAACCGGGTGGGGTCGGGGTAAAATTTTCCGGGATTTTTGCGTACGGAATATATGGAATTTATGGATGGCCCCATGTAAGTATATTCACATTATCAGACTTACGCTTGAGCTAAAAAAGATAAAGATCGGGACCTCACAATCCACAGTGGCCTAAAAAATTCAGAATTTATTTGGTGGGCTTTTAAAAATTCTTATGTGTACTATATAATATATATATATATATATATATATATATATATATGTATATATATATATATATATATATATATATATATATATATATTATGTAGAACCTTTTTAAACAGCTTGTGTAGCCAATTCTATCTTGCCTGAGTAAATGCATTCATTTGAATTTTTCACTTTAAATGTCTTGTTATTAAGTAATTAAAGGGCATATTATATGTTTTCATGTTTTGTGAAACCTTCTGGTGTAATTTTTTAAGAAAGGGCCTCCAGCTTTATATAGCTTAGGACCTCGCCAAGTCTAAATCCCACACCATACGCGTAGACTCTGGGGGCAGCTGGATCACGTGCCCCCCCCCAAATAATTGAGATGGACTGTACATCTAATGCAACAAGTATAGAAAGAATAATCAAATCCCCCCAATATTTTGGGTAAGTTTACGCCAGTGTCCCACACTATATTCACCAGCAGTGCTGAACACTATGTCAGTAATAGCCTAACAGGCCTATAGACGGACCAAAGACAAGTATTTTGCTGCATATTCTTACGATCTTGGAATGGGAACAGAACGGTTTTAAGAGAGTAACAGGTCTCTCGAGAAGTCCTAAATTGGAAGATATCTCTTCTGAAACTGCAAGATCGTTTAAAACGCAAACATGCTCGCTCTATGCAGACAGCTGATACAATATGCCACTCTGTAGACACGTTAAGTAACTGACTGAGTGTAATTAGAACCTCTGATTGCAGTTAAAGATTTTTCATTCTTCAGCAACATAATGCAGTGTCTGTTTGTATGTCTGTTTGTATGTCTGTCTGTCTCCCTAATTAGACTGTACGAATATGCATGTTTATATATGAATATGCAGCAAGCACATTGCTACGTAAGCAGTGCATATTCATATGACTTGTGAATATGAATAGGAAGTATAACCCTATGTTGACTTCATATCGCTGAATATGCTTTCCTGAGACAGGTGTTGTCGGCGTACAGATGTAGACACACTTTGAAACAAGACTAGTGCGTTTGGTTTTAGACCAAGGCATCACCATGATAGTTTTCGCTTCTGGTACGGTCATCAGCTTCCTCGTCCTGTTGCAAAGTCACAGGACGGTGGGTCAGCCAGCACGTTCGTCGACGGGTCATCCAGCACATCCGACGACGGATCAGCCAGCACATTTGACCACTGGTCAGCCAGCACATTCGTCGATGGGTCAGCCAGCACATGCGACCACGGGTCAGCCAGCACATGCGACCACGAATCAGCCAGCACCTTCGACGATGGGTCAGTCAGCACATGCGACCACGAATCAGTCAGCACCTTCGACGATGGGTCAGCCAGCACATGCGACCACGGGTCAGCCAGCACTTTCGACGATGGGTCAGCCAGCAGATTCGACCACGGTTCAGCCAGCACTTTCGACGATGGGTCAGCCAGCACATGCGACCACGAATCAGTCAGCACCTTCGACGATGGGTCAACCAGCAAGTTCAACGACGCTAGGTCTGGCAAATCCGTGTGAGTTTTGTTGCAACTCGGTCGCCAATCTCACGGCTGTCATCGACCAGCTCGTAACCCAGCTGGGAAGGCAGGAACAAGTCTTGGAAGAAACCATAAGGATAATTATCGGTAACATTAGCTCGCAGCTGGAAAGACAGGAACGGGCTTTGGAAGAAACCAAGAGAGACATTATCGGTAACATTAGCTCGCAGTTGGAGGGTCAGGCAGTTGCGTTGGAGTTGGCGAGACAGACGATAGTCAACGGGAGCGTGTCTCAGCTGCGGGTTGACTCTGTCCAGTCGATTTTTCTGGCCAACATCACGTCGTTTCTGATAGAACAAGGGGATGATCTGAATGGGTTGCGGTCGGCCGTGGCTGACGTAAGTGCTCAACAGAAGAATATTTCTCAAGTTCTTCAGGCCGAGTACGACCGCGGGAAAGCACAAGACAAACTGGATGAGCTTCAGGGTCAGCTCATTAAAGGTGACGATTTCTCGTTCTCGTTAATTTTATATCGAACTGTGATTATTGCACGAATTTCTGACACAGATTAGGGCCTATACTGTATTGCGTCATAGACTAGTGACACGTAGGGGTAAATGGTGCAAAAGTGGCAGGGGAGGATAAGAGTGGCATCCCCATTATCGAAGTACTTACTTACTTTGAGAAACCCTTACCGAGTGAGAACATTGACTATCATTAAATGATATGTTTCCATGGGCCGGAAGTTTCCGAAAGTTGAAATCGAAAAATTTTATTAAGATTTTTCGATTTATCGCGTTATTTCGAACTTGCGTGAGTATCTTATATATATTGTTTACATTCAGTATTAAGATGGCACTTGTTAACGTTTTATTTTGTACTATGCAGGGAAGTGTGTTCTTTTTAATGAAAAAAGTTTGATGGGTCTAGTCCGTGCAATAATGCTGACTGCTGATCGTCATTATGAGCACCCAAAGCGGGGCAAAAGCAGCACTGTAGAGCCACTCTTGCCCCGTTTTACGTGCCATTGTTGCCCCAGGACTGACACTTTTACCCCCACATTATGTTAGACATAATAGGTTAGCAAGTTTGCCTTTGACATTGTAGCATGATGGTTCGAAGTTATAAGCGCAAGACTCAACGACGGAGTTACACTGAATTACTGTGTCATGCGATGAAAATGGTTGCTGTGGCGATTTGTCAAAACGCCAAGCAATGATAAAGTTTGAAATTCCAAGAAGCACTATGGCTCTACGTCTTAAGCATCCTGGCTTTATGCCTACAAAGTCTAGGACGGTTTAAGCGAGTGTTTAATGCTGAATTTGAAAAAGAGCTTGTGGATTACACAAATGTTCCTGTCCTGGACTGTGAAGTAATTCAAACAAGTGATACCACTGATGCTCAGCCTATCCTCAACTGTGAAGAAATTCAGACAAGTGATACCACTGATGCTCAGCCTATCCTCAACTGTGAAGAAATTCAGACAAGTGATACCACTGATGCTCAGCCTATCCTCAACTGTGAAGAAATTCAGACGAATGAAGCAAAGTCTAGAAATGAAGTGGCTTCAAGTAAATGCTCAGAGTATTTTCTCTTGTTCAGATAAGCCCATTACCATGTTATTCTGCCTATAGGGAAAATGCAGGTGGCAAGCGTAAAAGGAAGAGTGAAAGGTCAACAGTGCTGATGTCAAGTCCATACAAAGCAAATTTAGAGGAGAAAATTGCAAGAGCTGGGGCAAAGAGGAAGTTACCTAGTGCAAAAGCAAGTGCTTGTATGGAAGCCAAGAAATCAAAATGCAGAAGAAACACATGTAAAAAGATCAGAAAGACTTCACCATAAGGACTGCTGGCATGCATATATTGCCGCAAATTATACAAAGAACCAATAACTGAAGACTAGCTCCAATGTGACAAATGTCGGAACTGGTGCCATGAGTACTGTGCTCCAGCTGAACCCGGAGAAAAGTTTGTGTACGACTATTGCCTTCACTTGGGATAAAGAAATCCTATTTAGACAAATATGAAGAATCTGTTTAATACTTTTCTGCATCAAGTTCTTTATTGTGTTACAATTTATAAGTCACATTACTTGTTTTCTTTTGTATCTGTTACTTACTGATCAAGAATTTTGCCTAGAAATCTGAAAATATTGAACATTTTAATTATGTGATTCAAGCTTACTACTGACTTTAAATTCTTGAGAATGTTAAGGCAAACTGCTACTTTATTGCAATTGTTTCATTTTATAAATAAAACAGAAATTCTTGCTTATTGTTGCAACACACAATTGTTTAATACATGTGTTCCTGTTTCTGGGGGTAAGAAGAGCATGCCAGTGTTGCCCTCAACAGAGGGTAAGCATGGCATGATATTCATGCCCCACGCTATGGGGCAAGTGTGGCCTTTTGGGTACCTCTACCCAAAGCCAGATTCTGATGAAGAAATCATATCCAGTAGCAATTTAAGCAAGTCTATGGAAGCACAGATGTTCTATCTATACTACAGAACAAGTTTTATCTTGATATGTTTAATATTAAACATTTTATTCAACATTGTGTGACTTTGTGCCATGCTTGCCCCCACCTCCCCTACGTTACACGTACGAACGCATCTGAAATATTTGTGTAGTTCTTCGTAAATGATGCTATGCCCGGCCAACATGCCCGCATGGTACCCATATAGGCTAGACCAATGTTCCAATATGGGACTCGTATGGAGCTCATACGGGTCTGATGCCCATAGAAGCAGGGCCGCCTATGGACACAGGCAAAGCAGGCAGTTGCCTGGTATACCCCGTGATCGATCAAGTCGAACTGCTACGATCGACTTGACTCGGCCGACGATCGACTCGATCGACTTTGTCGACTAGTCGACCTCTCGTCGACTCGATCGACTTAGGAAATAAACGATCGACTTGGTCGACTTTGTCGACTTGGATTGTATCTCTTGACCAAGGGCCCGGGAACAATGGCGCAAAGGTGCCAATGCTCACACCAGTTGTGGCTCTGTAGCGCCGACGCAGAAGCAGGCTCACGCAACTTTTGGCTGGCGCGTTGTATTTGATGCTTGCTAAAGTTATTGACTATTGTACTATAGATCGAGGCGTTTCATTTCATGAATACATAGGTCAAGTATAATCAACTTTTCCGCTGATTGTAAAAAATTACAAAATATTCTTATTGGTTACATCGGATATAATGTATAATTCCATCCATCTTAGGTATGTAGCCTACTTGGCCGGGGCTAGCTCACGCAATTTTTAAACACTTTTCGAGCCACTGCTCTTGACCAAAGTCGAAGCATTTAGTCCCGTCCTATCATACAGACATTCGAACGTTTTGAGATCGTCGTTACTGACTACAGAGCTGAAATTTCCTGAAACTAGCGCATTTATAACGCATCTTAATCTTTCCATTTTCACCGTAAAACTGTGAAAAAAGTATCTGCAGCTTCCACTATACGAAATCACCAAAAGGCTCATAATTTGCACTGAACTTCAAATCAGGTTAATACGGTAGTTGTGCGTTTACAAAGAATCACGTTATCACATCATGTGGGTCATTTTGTGATAGTAAGAAAATATCTAGTCGAGTCGAGGAAACAACGATCGACTCGACTTGTCAAAACATACAATCGATCGTATGTTTTGCAAGTCGATCGAGTCGAAGATATTTCGACCGACTCGACTTGGCCGAGTTTCGATCGACTTGATCGACTGACTCGATCGATCCCGGGGTATATTGTCTGGGGCGCCAAAATCTGTTTGACCAGTTTTATGTTTTCACTTTTTAGCCATTTTTCAATTACAATGATTATTTTCATTTGAATTTAAATAATAAATAACTCAGTTCAGCGTAATGTTCTGGAGGGTTCTTCATTGGGTTGTGACGTGAGGTTGACCGTGGAGTGAGGGCCAGAGGGCGCAAAATGTATGCTTTGCCAAAGCCGGCCCTGCATAGAAATATGACAGGGATAGTTCTACAAGAACGATAATTTTATATCGGTTTTGCCCTTAAACACTTGAAGCTACCAATATGGGACCAATTTTATTATGCATTTGTTAAGCGCAACTATCTAATGCTCAAGTATCAATCGATGGCGCTGAGCAATTGTGAGCGAAGGACTGGCTCAAGGTCACCACACAATAACCGGCTCAGAGGAGATACGAACCCGTACTCTTCGCGTTACAAGGCGAGCTCTCTAACCAATCGGCCACTGTGTCCCGGCTGTAAGAGTCCCATTCAAGAAAATGGGTCTCATCTCTGGGAACACTTCCATGGGTATTAGATGAGACCCATATGGGCATTTATCGGGTCCCATAGGAATAGGGGTCCTATTTTGGCTTCATATATGCAAGCGGGCATAGTTCCATATGAGCGTGCTGTAGGCGAATGATAGGGCCTACCCAAAATATCGATCATTAGCAGCCGACAGAATAATGCAATTTGTCAGTGAATGCAACTCGAACAACGCAGGCTGTGGTCCTTCACCTTGACCTTTGATGTTTCTGATCGGCAGAGATTCACGACGAACTTCTTGCGCCGAAAGACTGCATGGATATTAAAGAAACTGGTAAAACGAACAACGGAGTCTACTGCGTGTCTGTCGGCGGACGAGAAGTCGAGGTCTTCTGCGACATGAAAACTTCGGACTGCGGTTGGCTGGTAAGTATACAGTAACGGATCCAATGCTCCTAGTGGTATAGGAAAGTAAGGGAGGCGCTCATGTCCCGCTTTTCGACACTAGAGTCACCAGTGAACGATTCAGGGTTCTGGACGCGGTGCCAGTAGGCTACGTCATTATTTAAGTAGGCCCAACTTGTTTTTATTTCCCAGCAAGCTTACTTTTATTCCAAATTGAATCGTAAATCGTAATCAGTAGGCCTATTACGCATTTGTTAAACGTCAATGTCTAACGACCAAACATCAGGCGATGACGCTGAGCAATTGTGAGTGGGGGACTCGCTCAAGGTCCTTACATAGTAGGGCATAATCGTCTCAGGGAAGGAGGCTCGAACCCACACTGGCGCATACTCTCCGCTCTACAAGGCGAGAGCTTTATCCAATCGGCTACAGCAGCGGTTCTCAACCTGTGGGTCGCGACCCCCACGGGGGTCGCCTTACGATTTACCAGGGGTCGGCTGGAACCTTCAGAAATTTGTAAAAAAAGTTGTCAGCATAGTTTCTTAATATTTAATATTTATGTAATTATTATTACTACACTATAATGGTAACAAAAATGCGTCGAAGGGGAGTAACCCAATCAATTTTATTGTTGGGGGTCGAAACACCTTTGAAAAATATTATCAAGGGGTCGCAGCCCTAAAAAGGTTGAGAACCGCTGGGCTACAGTGTCTCACTTATAGGGTGTGTTTGTAAATGCAAGTTCAAAAGAGTTCGACCGATTGGTCGGCCTGTAACACGAAGAGTACGGGTTCGAGCCTCGACCGAGCCAGTTCCTGCATAGGCCTACGGACCTTTGAGCAAGTCTTTCAATCACAATGTTTATCGGCGCCATCGATGTTCTGTGCACTTCTGAACTTTGGATGGAGGACAATATCAAATACAGTTGTATTCTATTGAATTAGCAACCGATAAGATTTTGTTTCTTCCCAAATGTCCACTTAGACGACCGGGTCCCTAAGATGACCTACTAGTACCATCATCAGTTTGTGATTTCTGTTCAGGTTTTCCAGAGACGTAAAATTGGATCGGTGGATTTTCAAAGAAAATGGACCGAGTATGCGGCGGGCTTCGGAGACCTGAAGGGCGAATTCTGGCTTGGTAACCATGTTGCTTCACGCTTAGAAGAACTACGAATTTTCAATCAAAACATTATTCTTTTATTTTTGCGCTTGATGGCTAAACCAATACCGTTAAAATTTGGATACATTGTACCTTTTCATATATTAGCTTAGTTTCAACAGTGTTTCCATCCTTCCCCTAGTGCAGGATTTTGACAGAGATCTGTTTCTAGTATTATTTTTGCAGAATTTTAACTTTCTAGCATAGTAGGCATATAAAACTTCTGTAGCATAGGCCTAATAATGCACTAGGCATCAACAAATGTCTGCATAATGCAGTAGTGACATTAACAAAGAGCTGCGCTGGTTCCCAATCACTTTCAGTAAACTCTCGTCGTTAAAGTGATAGTTAAGGAAGCGAACTAATGTTGAAATCTATGAATTGTTCCTAAGCAGCAGTAAAATGTGCGAGTCAGTGTCCATAAATTCTACCAAAGACATATTTAATCGAGTCTTGCTGTAACATTTATGCATCTATGCGATCAGAGACGCTAGATGACTGGAGAAGGCTGCAGCTTGAATCTCGCCATATATCACGCAGCTGCTGAACCAAAACGCCAATTGACTGTTGCGATATTGGTTGACCTAAAACATCCATCTTCTGACAGCTGCCAAATTGGTTGACCTAAACCATGTATCTTCTAACTGACAGCTGTCGTATTGGTTGACCTAAAACATCCATCTATTAACTGACAAATGCCAAGTTGGTTGACCTAAAACATCTAACTAACTCTCATATATTATTGGTTGACCTAAAACATCATTCTATCCTCACATTGTAGTTATTGTAACTGTCATATCAGTTGCTAGGCCTTCGAAACATCTTCGCTTTGACTAAGCCATCAATTAATATCTCCTTTTAAATATTGCACAGCTTCCATTTTATGTTCAGGCAACGAAATACTTCACGAATTGACGAAGAAGAAAAAGTACATGCTACGCGTCGAACTGGAAAACTTCAAGGGAGAGAAACGATTTGCGCAATATTCAAGCTTTTCCGTCGCTTCAGCGGCGGATTACTATCGCCTGACAGTCGGAGGCTATTCTGGAAACGCAGGTATCTGTATCTGTATCTGTATCTACATGTATCTGTTGGCTATGATATATAGAAATGTATGCATCCTACTTTTAGTGTTGCTGTCATTATTGTTATCTTTTTTGCCCCGAGGTATACCGGATCCCCCAGGGACTTCAATATTAACTAGTATAACTAATTAACGGGTCCGAATGGCCCTATTCACCTATTATCTTTATTATTATTATTATTATTATTATTATTATTATTTTTTTTTTTAACGCCCGAGGTACGAAAATCCCTCAGGCTCTAAGAAACTATAAAACGGAAGTGTATTTAAGCTTGAAGCACGCCGTCCTCGTCTCCGGGGTGTGGTGTTATTATTATAATTATTATTATTATTATTATTATAACAATAATAATAGTAATAATAATAATAACAATGATCATAATAATAATTGTTGTTGTAGTTGTTGTTATTATCAGCATCATCATCATCATCATCATCATCATCATCATCATCATCATCATCATCATCATCGTCGTCGTCGTCGTCGTCATCATCATCATCATCATCATCATCATCATCATCATCATCATCATCATCATCATCATAACATAACATAACATAACATAACATAACATAACATAACATATTTCTTTATTGAAACCAAAATTATAACAAGGTAGTACAACAGCTCAAAGCAAATCAAGATGGTCGCAAAGGTAGGCCCAGAAGGGAAGACTCCCGCTAGTAGGGACACCTACTTACAATTATATTAACAAGGCGAGAACCAACTTGACGGCTTAAGTTACTATGTGGAATTAATAAACAAAAGCAGGGTAATGAAACCTAGGCCGACGCCGACTGGGCAGTGGTGAAACAGAAAAAAAACTAAAGGACTCCGCTTAACAGAGGCGGAGTAAACAAACATTAATATAAGACTTAACTAGGAGGCAACAAAGAACGGCCGATGGTGGGTCAAGGATAGAGAGAGGTATTCTCTATAATATACTGGCGTAGCTGACTTTTGAATCTTGAGAGGGATCCCACCTGCTGGAGCGGGAGAGGGAGAACATTCCATAACAGCGGTCCTGTAACATTGATAGAGAATCTCCGTGTATTGGAGCGAGCAAACGAGGGCCTATATTTGCTAGCACCTCTTGTGAAGTGGGAATGGATGTCAGAGCCCATACGATAAAGAGTCTTAAATTTAGGGGGCAGAAGGTCACGTGTAAATTTGTACATAAAAATACCAATTTGATAATTCCTTATTTGGCTAATTTTTAATATCCTGTATCTAGCGAAGATGGGATCGGTGTGGGAACCCCAGGGGGAGTTACTGATAGTACGGACTGCTCTTTTCTGTAGAATTACCAATTTTTTTTCATCATCATCATCATCATCATCATCATCATCATCATCATCATCATCATCATCATCATCATTATTATTGGATGCTGATAATACTGAAAAAACTCAGCTGTTTCACTAGACAAGCCATAGGGCCTATAGCTTTTAAGAGGAAGTTTGGAGAACCTGGTTGCCGAAGAGTAAGTTTCTTTCTCGTTCATTCTTTCGCGCTCAAGGTCAATAAGCCTAAATCCTGAATCGTTGATTTGCAAACGCAGCGGGCTACCTAGCAGAACGGCATGGCTCACATATAGGCCCTATGTAGTGCAAAATGAGTATAACACATATAAACCGCTTAAAAGTAAAACCCATCTTATGTTATTGCGAGGAAGACGTGCTATATATCTCTGTAATGTATCTTTGTAATATAGCTTTGTAATATTTATCTCTGTGATATATATATCTCTGTGTAAGATATCTCTGTAATATATATCGTTGTAATATATATCGGTTATATATAATCTCTGTAATATATATATAATATATATAGCTGTAATACATATATCTAAGATATTTATTTATTCCGGATATTTCTATAGCGCCTCTCGAAGTCTACTACTACTCAGAGGCGCTCCCGACTACAGCATTTGATACTGTGTCGGAGTTTTCACGCCGAAGCGCCACGAGCAATTGCGAGTGAAGGACTTGCCCAAGGTCCGTACGTAGCGGCTAGAGTGGGATTCGAACCTGCAACCCTCCGGTCACAAGGCGCCGAACTTACCACTGAGCCACCGCGCCCCATATACATATATACTTCTGTGATACATTTCTCTGTAATATCTGTAATATATCTCTTTGATATATATCTCCTTAAAATACATCTCTGTAATATATATATATATGTACAGTATATATATGTAATATATAGCTCCTCTGTAATATATATATCTCTGCAATATATATATATCTGTAATATATATCTCTGTAATATATTTATCTCTGTAATATATATCTCTGTAATACAGGGGACAGTCTTTCACCCCACAACGGCCAACAGTTCAGTACGAAAGACGTCGATCGTGACAGTTGGACGACCGGAAGCTGTGCCCAGCAGTACTGCGGAGCCTGGTGGTACAAAGAATGCCACTACTCCAACCTCAATGGCAAATATCTGGGCGGAGATCATGAAAGCTATGCCGATGGAATTGAATGGTACGGCTGGCAGGGATTCCACTATTCACAGAAGGCCACGGAAATGAAAATCGCTCCACTGGAGTAACGTGCTTCAGTCATCCGAAACAACTCAAACTTTGCACCAGTTTTAATTTTTACTATTTAGCAAAATATTCGCCAAATTCTACTAAATTAGAGATAATGACTAATGCTGCTACGACTGCCACCAACGCTGCTACTACTACCACTGCTGCTACTACTACTACTACTCCAGCTACTGTTGCTACCACTACTACTGCTGCTGCTGCTAATACTACTACCGTACTAATAATAATCACCACCATCATCATCGTCGTCGTCGTCATCGTTACGTTCACAACAGTCAAATTAAGCAATTCATGAAATAATAACAAATCATCATGATAACGTTCCACCAATTTATTATAAGCCAGCCTCGAATATCATCGGTAACATAAGGTTTATCTGCAATGACAAAATTTATGTCTACTGGAGGATAAATAACATGATAAATTAACTCAAATACGAAACGCATAGATTTTGCTATTTATAAAGTGTTCAAGCTCTAAAACACAAAACAGGAATCACATCTCAGAAGTTGGAAATGTATTTAGCCACCAGTATTAGTGTGTAAAAGTTGGAAATGCAGGCCTATTTAGCCACCAGTATTTAGTGTCGAAAAGACGGAAAAGTATTTAGCCACCAGTATTTAGTGTTTAGAAGTTGGAAATGTATTTAGCCACCAGTATTTAGTGTTTAGAAGTTGGAAATGTATTTCAGTCACTACAAAAAGTTATTCCACCGTCCAATGTAAAATGTTCAAGTCATCTTAAACTATAAGAATAACAATGTCATGTTCTAATGATCTAATCAAGTGATGCTATAAAACAATCTGACATGATTAAGTGTCTAATTAGCAATCGCTATCTTCATTTCGGTTGTCTTGAGCGAGTAGTAGTAACCGTGAAAGGTGTACCATTCAATTCCATCAGCGTACGTCTTATGAGGACCACCAAGATAGAGACCGTTAAGGTTGGAAGAGTGGCACTTGGAGTACCACCAGGCGCCACGAAATTCCAGCGAACAACTTGCACCATAAATATCGTTATCGGCGTCTTTAGTGCTGAACTGCATTCCACTGTGTCCGGAGAAGCTGTCTCCTAAACAAAAACAAACAGAAAGGTTGGCACAGTTGAACGCTAGGCGTGCGTGTTTGCACTAACCGTCAGCGTCTCTCTGAGCTACTTAAAAATTCGATATATCATGTGTCCTAATATATATCCATTGAACTTCGTGTCTTAGCTTCCGTGTTGGATGCATCAAAACATGTAAAGGGCTACAGGTACTAATCATTTGGCTCTATGAACCTGCATTCACCTTTTTAATTCAAGCGCTATCATCCAAATATAAAGCCTGGACCACTCTCATGCATCTTAAGGTATAGCGGTTAAGAAGGTATCCCCCGATGGTGAACCAAAACTTGGCCATAATCCTGTCAATATCCAGAAGATAAAATCATAACTGCAAACGTAAAGATATATAAACAAATTGAAGACTTCATTATGTGGCATGTATAGTCATGGGATAAGGGGTATGGCAATGTATAGTTATGGGATAAGGGGTATGGCAATGAAATGGCTGAGTGATTACTTAACAAATCGATCCCAATACGTTACCTATAGACACTTGTCCTCATCTGTAAATGCTATAAACTGTGGCGTCCCCCAAGGATCAATTCTGGGTCCCCTTTTATTCTTAATTTATATCAATGACCTAGCCTCATCCTCTCCTGCTTTCAAGTACATTCTCTTCGCTGACGATACCAACGTATTTCTCAATGATAAATCTATTACCAACCTATTTTCTAGAGCTAACCACGAACTAAAATTAATAGCAACCTGGTTTAGAGCAAATAAACTTTCACTAAATCTTAAAAAAACAAATTTTATAATATTCCGCTCTAAGCGAAAACCCCTTCCCCCACCAAATCTATCCATTTTCATTGATGACGCTCCTATTGAGCGAGTAGATTCCACTAGGTTCCTGGGCGTCATTATTGACTCTCACCTCAATTGGAAAGCTCATATCATATTAGTGATGAAGAAGGTTGCCAAAAACATGGGAGTTCTAAGAAGAATTAGACATTGCCTGCCCACTGCTATTTTACTAAATCTGTACTATACTGTACATTAATTTTTCCCTATATCGCTTACTGCAATATCTCTTGGGGGGTCAAATTATATGACTGTACTTAGCCCTCTAAGTAAACTCCAGAAAACTGCCATACGAATGGTATTTAACACTCATTGGAGAGCAAGCACTAAGCAAATATTCGTTGATAAACAAATTCTGACCATAAACCAAATAAATATATTCCAGATTAGTCCTTTCATGTACCGTTATCATAATAATTTGCTGCCTTTGTCTTTTGTTTCTTACTTCGGGAGGGGCGTAACCATCCACCACCACCAGACGCGCACCGCCCTGAATTACCGCCCTGAGTTTGCCCGTTTCAATGTAAAAAGGTTCTCCATCAAATGCCGGGGCCCCAGAATATGGAACTCCCTACATGCTGTACTAACCTCAATTCGACCTATCAGCCGATTTAAAACACTGCTAAGGTCCTATATTATAAGCAACATCACCTCATTTATTGTCGACATATAATATACTAGGGTTCATTGATATTATCTGTTTTATAATTTGTTAATTATTACTACCATTCATTAACTGATTAATCACTTAAGGTTTTAAGATAGTAAATAGCTATACCTTGGATATGAATATGTCTACTCTCAATGCTTGCTTTATTTTGTGTTTAAATTTTGGCTCACTGTTAGTTAAGATTTATAAATTTTCAACCAGATATGTATCTATACTGTCCGTCTCAGCCTGTGAACTATCAGGGTGTCCCATTTTAGCGGAACTTGTCCCTTAGGGACATCCTTTTATAACACTAAACTGATAACTGTTGTTTTCTGTCACTGTTAATCTGCAGTTTGTGTGTTGTAATAAAAACGGATTTGATTTGATTTGATAGTCGACCTGCATCGCCCGTGTATCCAGAAACCGTCAGTCTGTAGCCATCTGCCGATGAACTGATGGAAAACGTGGAGTACTCTGCGTATCGCTTCTGTCCATCAAAGTCTTCCATGTCGAAGCGTAGCTTATATTTGCGGTTCGAGGTCAACAGGTACAGAGCTTCGTTACCTAAAAGAATATTGTTTGGCTACATGGATATCGCTTGATCTACACCGTATAACGTATCAGTATTAATTAAGACATTGATTTATTTGGCAATGTATTGAGTTTTATTGTTAATGAATTAATTAATCAGAGGGCACAAAATACTAAAAGTTCAGACAACAACAGCGATGAAAGTAATTGTGTATCAAGCGTATATATTAACACATTTATATAACGCCTTTATAAATCTTAGAAAATCACTATCTATAGGCCTACGTGATGATCTAAGCTTTAGGCAATGTCCAGATCAACTTGACATAAGCCCTCAAACCATCCGCCAATTTTGACGACCCAACTTATGAACCTACATTGCATGTGAAATACAGGGATTCGTGCCCAACACGACTTTAACTCTACGTTGTCTAAATCTGAGTCAATGGTCAAAAGGTTCCTGTTCAGTGCTCATTCTGATAATCCAGATAATAACAATAGCTCCACTGTCCTCGAAACGTTATGAATTACAGTTCAAGCCAATCAAAAGAACCTCCAGGAAATCGCAAGTTTGACAGGAGCCTTTCTATTGGATCATGTAACAGCGACAAAGCCAAAGCAATAGCACGCAACCATACATGACGTTACAGTAGTCTAATTGTGCTACAGTTATTTAAAGGCTGCAGCGCTTTTTGTGATACATGCATACAGCTTCCACGTTTTGGGTTTTGTATGGTCTCTGACTAAGGGCTACTAGTCTTAGCCTTGAACTTACCGAGCCAAAATTCGCCACTTGGATTTCCAAATCCGTTCAGATATTCATTCCACGTTCGTTCGAAATTCACGGAACCATCTTTGCGTCTTTGGAAAACCTAAACATTGGAAACAAAATCTGTCAGGTTTACATCAAACCTAAAATGGAATCATTACGGTATCTGTTATTGGTTGAATTAAAATGGCGATTGGTCTTCGTTGATAGCTGTCCGAAAACCATCCGCAAGCACGACATCCAAAGCAGAAATAACTCCAAAAAGTAAATTTGTTTGTGGTAGTTGATGTATTGCAAAACTATACATCAACGTTAAAGAAATTACTAATTAATATTGTCTGAGCTTACGAAATTGAGTATTAATTATGTAAATACCAGCCAATTGCCACCAGGTGTTGTCATGTCGCAGTACACGTCGGCTTGAATTCGTTTTGCCAAACTGCCTGGATAAACCCGATAAACTCCACTGGCATTATAGCCCAGTGCTCTGATGTCCGAACAGTCCTTCGGTCCAATAAGAGAGTCATGCAGTTCTACAAACGTTTAAACCACAAAGCTTTCGCGAAATATAGTTAGAAGCAGTAGGTCCCTATAGTTAGAAACATGTGCCGACATTTAAACATTGTTTACTAACTGTGTAAGTCTAGAACAAGGAAAGTGACCACTGACCTACTTACTAGGCCCTATCTCATTCACGCAGAACCCAACCAGTAAACCAGTTATGACTTTTCTTGTATAATATTGCTGAAGAGCTTTTTATCTTGATTACTTGAACGCCAGCTAGGTTACCGTAGGATGAGCATTTCTTGAGATAATGTTAGTCGTTATATTAAACAAATAAATAAATAGATAAATAAATATACATATATATTGTTTCCGATCCTCAGATTAAAATTTAAACATAAACATGACTGTGCATGTAAAATAAATGGCTTAGATTCAAGTAAATATGACGTTGGCCGATTGGTTTGAGCGCTCTGCCTGTTATTAGTAGAGTTCGGGTTCCAGTTTCGTCCGAGGCAGTTTCTGTTTAGACCTTGAGCAAGTCCTTCACTCACAATTGCTCAGTGCCATCGATGTGTGAACTTCTGAACTTTGGAAGGAGGGCAATAGCAAATACAGAAATACAGTTGAATTGTGTTCTATTCTAATGGCGTCATAACGTTTACAAGTAAGTCTATACAGTTACCGCACACGTCATTTGATTATGTAATTTCATTAAAACAGTATTGGATATTTAACGAAAAAATCAAATATACTTAAACCTTGAGTATACGCCTTTCAGATTAGGCCTATAGTTGATAGCGATTGCATAAAGCCATGCCTTGGGGAAAACCCAAGTGCTGACCTATACTGAATTTAACTTTCAATTTCTAATATTAAAGTTTAACATTCACCTTTAACCAGACTATTCAGTTTTTCGAGGAGCAAGCCTTGTTCTATTTGACCTGCATCATGTACTAGAAGTTCTTCGGAATGCTTGTTCAAGCTAATGGCAATGTCATCTACGGATGCCTTTAGTTGCTTCAGTTCCGCAGACTGAGTTTCCAGTTTCGAAGGGATGTCAGTTCCAACGGATGTCTTCAGTGCATCCAGATCCACTGATTGTGATTTCAGCTGGGAAGGAATGTCTTCTAAAACTCCTGTTTTGATCTCTCCTACATCTTGGGTCAGATTCTCCGTTGCAGAAGAGATACGGTTTAGAATTGTAGTTTGGTTATCAATTCTTCTGCAACAGTAGGAACATCCGAAAATAGATGAACTCGATGCAGATGGCTCTTCTTCGTTCTCACCAGCGGCAATACGACCGTAAAGCATAACTAGCATAAGGCCTGTAATAATAAACGAAGCCATTTCCTTCAGATGAATTAAACTCTAATTAGTGCACTGATAGTGTGCGAATAACTGGTCCACAATCAGTCTGTTCTTTTATACTCCTTTAAGTGGAACAACGCGTACCATATTAACACTCAACAATTTCCTTTGTCCTTCTCGTAATCTTAGAGGGGGTCCTATAAAATATGGTTTATTGACCATATGAAGATCATACTTGAACTAGTTAAGGTAAACAGGTGAACTTCATGCACTGACATGCAAATGTAGTTATACATAGGCCTACTTACAATACCACTGCATATGATATTGCTCTCTTTTCTTTACACAGTTCAGAAGTGCACACGTGCATACGACAGAACATCGATGATGCAGATCAATAATTATTGTGCCTGAAGGACTTGTCTCGGGCAGTTTACTGCGCACGAATTACGAGAGTTTTATTGTGCACAGAAATTTAGTCCGATGTAGGCCTACTGGGCAGTCTGGGCTAAGCAGGAGTTTTGGTCGACTGGAGATAGGAATTACGTGGATAGATGCAACTGGAACTGTTCCACGAACTTGATTAAACTCTGTTATGTAGGGCCTATCATGTTTCAATGTAGCGGCTGTCACAGGAATCTGGACTCTGTTAAATTCTTTGGTTATCATCGGCTTTCCTACAGCGTCCGCATAGATCTCTAGATTTGAATTTTTCTTCGTTGTGGTGGCTCTTTTGTGTCCGATATTATGACAGTCGTCTGTTGTAAGTAGGCTAAGACTGACAAAGGATCGCTGTGAATAGGCCTAGCAAGTGCAAATTGACTTTGTCAATAGAACAAGTGAAAACGAAAGCTGAGGGTTTGTGACCGGGGGGGGGGTCCACAGAGTAGTGGTAACATCACTGGCGTGAAGAGCAAGAGGTATCGGGATCGCTTCCCGCAACCTCCTCAAATTTAGGTCCACTCAGCCTTTCATTCGCTAGATGGCGCGTTGTTAAAATGAGATGTAGGACGTGATGGGCGCCTTGCATGGCTGCCGTGTACAGTTAAATTCGACTCCTGTAATAACTTGTGATCATCCGTTCATACTGATTTGTTGTCAGTTTGAAGATATTAAACGAAGATTATTATTGTTATTATTTTAATTGAATCAAATTCGAAGAAGGGATGGGGTTGCGTGCAGATATGACTTGCTAACGTTCCCATTTCTTGACTACACTCTGATTATTTAAAAGCGTTACTTATGATCTCTGATAGGAAGTAGCGAGGCCAATTTCTGTCTCAGGTGCTGTTAAAGCTGTCGAAATGGGCTGTTTATTGACTTTTCTCCGTTTACCAGGTCTACTTTAACGTATCGTCTTGAGCCACTTCAATTCTATCAAAATATTTATCTTTCAGACTACACTTCAGTGTCCTAACGTTACCAAGAAAAGTTTGGCCTTAGGCTGTAATACGAAGTGGCCCATTTCTAAATAAAATCACGAGTGTTTCTTTACCCAGCATATTGGATATCTTCTTTCCAAGAATACCGTTTATCACATCCGGGTATAAATGTATTTAAGTTAAGCACTGTAACTGCAATTGTTATTGTAATTAGTAACTTCCATAGCGACGGTGAATAAAGCATGAGGCAGCAATCGATGACGCACCAAAGCAACTCGCAAGCAGGCCAGTATCCGGGAGATCAGTCTGGTAAGTATTCTAATGAGCTGGGTGACGATCATAAAAATTTAAGGGTTACCAAGAAAAGGTTGGCCTTTAAATAGAGTCAGTAATATACGAGATATGAAAAAAGTGAATCTAGACCTACTTCGTCCACCTGTTGTTCGTGGCTTCGATGATGGTGGCCAGATGATGGTGACCAGTTACAAATTCAGAGAGGCTCCATGGGCGAGAAGTGTTTGCGACTTCAGATTCTTAGACGTTGTCAATGAGAGCGGATGATCACAATTGGTGCTATAGTCTTTACAGTTTCAAAAATTGTGAATCCATCGCTGAGATTAAAATCCTTCGATGATTTTGACAAAGAAAACGAGGTACTTTATCTTCTGACTTCCAACAGAAAGTATCAGCTGCGGGTTGACTTGGAAAATTTTAACAGAGAAACAATATGCAGACTGCAACACATATTTCCACAGTATTGTCCGCTGACTACTACCGACTGTTTGTCGGAGGTTATTCCAAAAACTCAGGTTTTTTTACAGACATACATACATACATGAATCCATAATACCGAACACGCATACATACATTCATTCATACATATATACATACATACGCACATGCATACATACATTCATGCATACATACATGCATGCATACACCCACACACAGAAATATATATATATATATTTACATTCATACATAAATACATGCATACATGCATAAGTACATATATACATACATATGTGCATATTTACATACATACATAAGTACATACACACACATTCTCACATACATACAATGTCATACATACATACATGCATACATACATACATACATACATACATACATACATACATACATACATACATACATACATACATACATACATACATGCATGCATGCATGCATGCATGCATGCATACATACATACATACATACATACATACATACATACATACATACATACATACATACATACATACATACATACATACATACATACATACATACATGCATGCATACATACATACATACATACATACACACACGATGACACATACATACCTACATATATACACCAAATAAACTGCCAAATCATTGATCCATCACATTGTAGATTCAATTGGTACATAGGTAAGCTGCACGATAGTAGATTTAACCAGGGCTGTAGTCGAGCGTATACGCGGGTATACAGCGTATACTTACCTCTAGAGAAATTTGAGAGCGTATACTCATGGCTGTAGACGAGGGTATACGCGGGTATACAGCGTATACTTACCTCTGGGAACGAAAATTTTTCAAAAAAGAGAGGTTTTTAAAGGTTTTTAGGGCGAATGACTAAAAAAAAAAAAAAAAAAAATTTTACCACTACAGCCCTGGATTTAACTGAGACTTCTGGAAGAAGGATGTAGAAGAGGCTCCAGATGGCGGATCATGAACGATATACTTAAGCAAGGCGCTACATTATTTAATCGTAGCATGATTGGAGGTGTTGTAGTTGCTGGCAAGTAAGATCCGGGTTTCCTCCCACGGAGTAAATATTTCTCAAGTAATCATAGTCCGGCCAAGGGTTGCGCTGTTTACACATATTAAACTGGCTGACGTATATATATATATATGTGTATATGTATGCATATATATATATATATATATATATATATATATATATATATATATATATATATACACACACACACACACTCATATGGTAAACATAGTTGTAATTACGACACTTTTAATTACACAGAGTATTGTAAATAGATAGCTAATGCTAGGGTGCCTTACAATGTCATCTGCCAGAATGAGCTCTTAGAAGGACCTAAGGTGGTTCTTCCCCAACAGGGAACTAGACAGAACATTGCATCATAGAGCTCTTCGTTTCTGTATCGAGCCAGTCAGGTCGACGAACATTGCGCTCACATCGACCCTCTTCATGTTTAGGACCGCCTTCATGGAACAGTCTTCCATGCAAATTAGAACTTTACAGCCACAAATGGTCAGAAAACATTTTCAGCTCATATTAAGAAGTGCCATTAAAGATCTGCCAGAGAGTCATGTTAGAACACTTCTGTGAGTTTCTCAAAGGGCGCTATATAAGTGTTGAGAAACATACATACATATATAAATACATGCATACATACATACATACATACATACATGCATACATCCATCTATACATGCATACATGCATACATACATACATACATACATACATACATACATACATACATACATACATACATACATACATACATGCATACATACATACATACATACATACATACATACATAAATACATACATACATACATACATACATGCATGCATACATCCATACATACATCCATCCATACATACATACATACATACATACATACATACATACATACATACATACATACATGCATGCATGCATACATACATACATACATACATACATACATACATACATACATACATACATACATACATACATACATACATACATACATACATACATACATACATACATACATACATACATACATACATACATACATACATACATACATACATACATACATACATATATAAAAATCCATAAAAAATGCACGTTTATGAGTCTACGTAGACATAAGCTCAGTCAATAATAAAATATTATTGAGTCCCTGGTTAAGTAAGCATTGTAATTAATCGGTACACACGCCTGTACAGTATCAGCATCCATGCATCCTGTTGTCACCGCAATGTAACCCGGAATTAAACAGAAATCTACTAGAGCCATTTAACTACAAGAAGGACCTCTACTGGCATCGTGAGGTAATCCGACGTGTGACAAGAGAAGCCAAACGCCGACTGAGCGAATAATAGACAACATCGGCCTGAGATGGCGTTGCCAACTGTTGTCGCTGTTACCGTCTCTTACTTCGTATTGTTGCATGCATGTTGCGTCGTTGCCAATGGAAATGGTCGTGGAAGTCCGCCTGGGCACAACAAGGACCAGTGCAGTGAATGCTGCGACAAAATCCTCGTCCTGGTTACGGTGTTGGAAGGCGTCGTTTCCAAACTGGATAAACAGGCTCAGGATCTGGAAGAGATAAAGTCACAGATCACCAAATCGATCCCTTTGCAACTGGAGAAGCAGACTCTGGCTATTGAAGAACTAAAAGCCACTTTACCACGTGGCGTGAACAATTCCCAGCTTGAGAAGCAGGCAGAGCTGGAAGAGCTGAAGGTAGCAGTAGTGAGTATCGCATCCCAACTGGACAGACAGACTCTGCTGCAGGAACGTCAGTCTGTAACTCTCGGGAACGTCACCTCCCAGTTAAGAAAGCAGGACCGTGACCTGGTCGAGGTTAAAGCGGCTGTTGCTAATGTTTTCGTTGAGGGGCGGAAACTCGCTGAAGACCTGACAGTTCACGATTATCGTCTCGTGGAACACGACGAGTTGGAGAAGAGTGACCGAGGATTGGTCAAAGGTAAAGGCAGTCCTTGTATTTTACAATGCACTAGATTACAAGTAAGATTTCTCTGCTTACAAGGATTATAGATTCTCTATACGAGTTGATACACATTGTATAAATTATGGCCAGTGGTATGCAGTTTTGATGTGATGCAGAGTAAGTTGTGAATTCAGTAACATGCAGCAAACCTTCTGAATTTTATGATGACGAGTTATCCATGTCCTAGAAGTGGCTTTGGCCAGTAATCCTTAGGATGAGCTTGAGTCGACAAAGACATAAACTGCAGAGGACCCTGGACAAGATTTAGTTCTTCATATTATTTTCTGAATTTGTGTCGGACTTTCAGAATGATTACAAGTCTACTGATTAGCACTTCTTCAGGTCATTTGAATTTTGGCTGGATCGTATACTCCAATTAAATCACTCTTCATAGTATTCGGTTTATTCCTTCAATGTGCTAGGCCTATATCCCCGTTCACATTTAACTTAATACCGTTATTCTAACCAAAATGACAGACCCTGTCAAAAATTATAGATCTGCAACGAATTGGTCAGGTGCTACTTATTTTAATTGTATTGGTAAATTTGTGTTGTACTTTTTTCAAAAGAGATTAACCAGAGACACATTCTGTGCCTAAATGAGGCTAACAGTCTTTACTACTAAACAAAAACCTTTCAAATAGGCAAGCAATGTTTAGATACTAGAAAAGTCACCAGTTGTTGGTTTCGTCACGTAAGGCAAAGTCAAACCAAAGATCTTATTCCCATCCAGATTTGACTCAGTCTATTATCGCATCCTGCAGATGGTTGTATCTTCTTCCTGTTTTCTGTCTCAGGCAGGTTCGAAAGTCCGACGTTGCCACTCCTCCCGATGGTGGGCCTCCGCCTTGAGTCTGCTGTATCCATCCTCCATCATCTAGTCCAACATCACCTGTCTTGATCTTCCTCTTGTCCTCTTCTCCTCCATTCTTCCCTCTATGACAATTCTGACTATGAAGTCCCCTCCAGGCTCCAGCGTGTGTTTAATCAACTTCCTTTGTCTTTCTCTTATTGTGTGTATGAAGGATCTTTCTTCTCCGATCCTTCTCATCATTTCTTCACCTGTTAGATCGTTATATGTTAACCCTTATTCGCAGAAATTTACGATGCTCTTCTCGGGCCGAGAGATTGCAGCGATGTCGCAACATCTGGTCGAAATACGAGCAGCGTTTATCGGATTCTGACTGGTAATATTAACGGTCGACGAGAAATCGATGTCTTTTGCGACTTCAGCACACCAGGTGGCGGTTGGCTGGTAAGTCTATCGTTGTCTTAATGCCAAGAGCATTGTAAACTGAGAGGAAAATAAATTTAATAATTATTTTCAAAGTTGAAAATCATTTGAATCCAAGTTAGTCTGTCTCACGTGGGTTTCCTTTAGTAGTTTTTCGATCGTGTAGCCTACTTTCCATGTATCACTTCTTCAAAGCTGGATTAATAAATGAAAAACAATAATTTCCGGTTGCCTAATATAAATTTTTTTTATATATAGCACATTTGTTAATGTGCATTTAACATGAAGTTAAATGCACATTTAACTTCAGGTCAGCAAAGGAAAGCTGTATCGCAGCTTTCCTTTGCTGACCTGTCAGTGTGCCCAAATAGATTCGATTTAGGGCCCATGTATACGGGACCGTATACAGCCCACATAGGTTCCATCTAATGCTAATGAAAAGAGTAAGAGTAACTTTTTCTATATGAAACAAGCCCAGAAAAACGATGTCCAGATTTGAAATTGGCCGATGTTATTCCAACGAACACATGTTTTCGGTATAATTGTGAAGTCGTCATCTAAGCTATGACGAATCATAATGCTGCATGTATGATAAACTCGCTCAGTTAAATCTTAGACTGTCTTTTGTATTGTTTTTTTTGTCGCAGTTAAATTTCTTACCAGTTGTGCATGTGATCTACACTGCCTTTCAATAGTTGCTTTAGGCATTTTTTTAATCGACTCCAGTTGTGATTGATTGATTTATTGATTGGATAATAAACAATTAACGTGCCAGCTGTCTACATAATAAAGGCAAGTAGTGGTAGTAGCAACTGTCACCGTACTCATAAATTTATATAGCGCCGCTTCCAGACAGCCTGATTAGAGGCACTCTTTCAATTAGCTTAAGCGATATTTAATGTGAATAAGAACAGAAAAGTCATCAGTTAGCAAGCATTGCTCAGATAACTAGAAAGTCATAAGTTGTTGGCTCACGAACACACGTAGTGCACAAACAACGGATTCTTACTCAGAGTTGACTCTTTACAGCAAGTTAAGAGTTTCTGGACCGGATCGAGGATGAGGTATCCATTGTTTAACGACACCTTCTCCCTGGCTGGCTGAACTATTAACGTCGAAATTCTAACCTTCTTGTTTATGTGCAGGTATTTCAGCGAAGAAAAGATGGAACCGTAAATTTTGAACGAACTTGGAGCGAGTATGAATCAGGATTTGGAGAGCCAAGCGGAGAATTTTGGCTCGGTACGTTTTGCTGAAAACATTCACTCTCACCGTTTAGTCTTTCATTTTTAAACGATCCTTTCTTCTGCATTCTTGAAACGTTTTAGCGTAGGCCCAATTAATTTTCAGAAGATATTTAGGAAAGTGGCAAATATAATCGCTTCAGAAGTTAAACCATTTCCAGCTTTTCAGGATGATTGTTAACTTTTTTACACAATTGGTTATTACGAAACTCATTTAATCCCAGTTAAGTGTCATGCACCGTAGGTGAAGCCTAACGAGAAACATTTCTTATGAACATGTACACATTTGATCATAAATATAATAATAGGAGTATAACGAAAACAATAATCAGTAGTATTTCTCTGTTCTTAGATGCAAATTTAGAACAAAATTGCATTGGTGAAGAAACCAACAATTCCATACGTTCACTCACTGAGAAAAATTCTAAAAAAACGGTTGAACATTTGAATTCATAAGCGTTATTTAAAAGCCTATTTTGTTTATTGATTAACTTATTTATTCCAAGTTAAGTTCCATGCACCAAACCTGAAATTAGCTACAAACTTTTACTATAAACATGTTCTAATTTGATGATTAAAGCTATCCTCATAAAATAAGCAGAAAATTACACCAATATTTTTATCAGGAATTCACACACAATTTCCAAGTTCACAGTTATTTTGTGGATAAATGTTGTCTTTAGGTAATCAGATGCTGCATCTCCTGACATCGAGTCGTAAGTACAAGTTACGCATCGAATTAGAAGATTTTGAGGGACAGAAGCGGTTCGCAGAATACACGACATTCTTCGTTGCCTCGGCCGCTGATTACTACCGACTGACTGTCGACGGCTATTCAGGAGACGCAGGTTAGCGAAGAGTATTTGCATAGGCAGAATTATCAATGGCATAAGATCCGGTGTAACCATCGCAGCCTGTCTACAAGTAGCTCATACAGGACCCATGTCCCCTTATTGGTCACGTTTGGAGAACATATTTGTTCTATCTGAAGCCCATAGAAATGTTGGCAGGATATGCACCAGTTTTTGGAAAAATCTATGCTGTTAACAAATATGCCTGAATGAAACCTTGTATAATCTGAGTATGGATGTATCTGATCATCCTGATCATTTACACAGTGATGGGCACTAAATTATTATTTTTAGGTGAACTGAAACTATTTTCCAACTAAAATAAAGTAGTTTAACTAAAGTTGGCAACTGCTTTTGGAAATTAGCTAACTAAACTAAAAAAAGTAGTTAAACTTTTTCAAATTTTTTCCCAACGTTTTACGACCAACATTTTCACAATAACAGAGGTTAAGTGAACTGTAATAATGCAGAGCGTCAACGACAATTTCACCTTGAAACTGTGCAATGTGTACTGTTCTGGCATACAGTTACATGTGTACTGTAAGTAGTGTATGAATTTGAAAGCACAGGCTGTTAATGCTAAAACCATGCAGTGCTAAAATGTTTTTATTGACAAGGTTCTATGTTCATTGTGGACAAATAGTCGCATATTGCTGATTTTTTTAGTTAAACTTTTTAGTTAGCAACTAAAGTTTTTAGTTAAACCATGGTTTTAACTCAACTATTTTTTTTAGTTAAACTTCATCCTTAACTAAATTTTTTTAGTTAAACTAAGTTAGCAACTTTTTAGTTAACTAACTATTGTCCATCACTGAATTTACATAGCGCCCTATGAGCACAGGTAATTAATTAAATAACATGTCTATAAACTTTATGGTTGTGTTAGTCGTTTGGTTAGAAAGACAAAACATAATTATGGGCATTTGTTATAATAAACGTCAAGAACACTGGTAAGCATCATACTATTAACTTGTCGATATATATGTCAATTATAACCAAATAAATTAGGAGTCAGGCGGCTTTACAGTTCAAGCAAAACAGTGACAGCCGTGTTGTCGATTTTCTGCTTCTGTTTCAACTGCACATCAAACTAATGCTAATAATTGTTTTAAACCATCTTCCCAATTATTGTACATTTTTAACCATCATTATCATCGAGTTTTAATATGTTAATGATCATTAAAACACGCATTGTGCACAAGGTCCTGAGTTATGTACTGATTCAGTAATTGGGGGTGTCTGGATTTCTTAAAGACTGTCTACAGTCTGTGTTTCATCAACAGCTGACTCTCAACGTGTCAACACGTCTCGTTCTCCCTATCCTTGTCGTGCTCGGTACTAGACACACGACACGCTTAATGTTCCGCTGTACTAATTGCCACCCCTGCTTCATTAGTCTGAGGCAACTCAGATATAACACATGACTAAGAGACATTACGACTTGAATCAGTGGGATTAAAAGTGGGACACGGTAGACATTGGTTAGAACGCAGAGATTTGGGGTTCGAGCCTGAGACGGTTACTGTGCAGTGACCTTGAGAAAGTCCTTCACTAACAATTGCTCAGCGCCATCTCTTGCTGCTTAGCCATTAGATAGTTATAGCAGAGTAGGTAATGATGATATTACTAAGTTATCATCTAAAAATGACTTAATGACAACTGATTCCAACGAGGAGGTGAGAAAACTTCTTTAAAAACTTGCTTTGCTGTAACCACCTCTCGACGATCAATTCCTCATTGCCTAAGATTCCTCAGTCAGATCCATACTTGGTTTATTATGTGATCTTCCTTCAATACAGACCATGTAACAAACTATGTTGGGCTACGTTAATTTGCTATTATGCAGAGGCGGCTATCTTGTTTTACTGGTGGGGGACACTTTTGAACTTGTTTTAAACATTTTTTTACTTGGTTTTAGTGCACGAAAATGCGTTAAAAAAGCAAGGGGCAGGCACTTTGTAACGGCATGTAGATATATTTTCATCACATTGTATAATCACATGCAGACTAATTCAAATCTGAAATTAATTGATTTTTATTAGTTAGTATCATAAACTCATTAATTTTGCTAGTTGTCGATGTCAACGTTTTGACGTGTCAGCTGCCTGGTCTCAGTGGTCAAGTATGCACTTGGCAATTATTTAACAAAAATAACAAAACGTATCTTTAAAAACAGGGTGAACTCTACGCTATGTCCCCTCACTGTTAAAGATGGAGGGGACTTTTCCCACTCGTTCCCCTGGGAGCGTCGCCCCTGCGATTATGTAAATGTAGTGTATGTACTATGTATGTGTATGTGTCACCGGATGTTTGTTCTAGCGCAGTGCCGGCCTTAGGATATTTCGGGCCCCGTGCAGAGTATATTGTACGGGCCCCCATGACACAAGTCAAATTGTTTTTCATTGCTAATCATTTTATTTTAGTAGATTGTTAACAAGTAGGGGCCTACAACAAGTAAAATTTAACTGTGACTACGAGAATAATTCTGGGATATAGAGGAACTTGACTTTTCTTTTATTGACAAAAGAGAAGATTTAATCGAAACCATAATATTATTATTAGGGTGTTAATTTTTCTCTGACATTTTCGGACCCCCCCCCCTAAGTTGCGGGCCCCGTGCGACCGCACGGTTCGCACGCCCCAAAGGCCGGCATTGTTCTAGCGCCTTTCAGTACCTCACAGACAGTTGCAACTGTTACGAACTATTGCAGCGTGATTCACGGAAGTATCGTTTCTTCTGCCTCTTCTCAGTTTAGGCTACGTATCTTCAAACTGTTGGGACCCATCAATCTAGGTTTTTCAGGTAGCTAGTTTCAAAGTGCTTTTGACAGGTATTTTAACAGAGCGCTATACAGAGCCCAGATACCTACGTAGACCTGGTTGAACACGATGTGAACATGCTGTTGAATTAGGGGACAGTTTGTCCACACACAGTGGAAAGAAATTCAGCACAAAAGATGTCGATAATGACCAGTCGCTCGAAAATTGTGCGCTGAGGTTTCGCGGAGCATGGTGGTACGGTAACTGCCTCACTTCAGATCTCAACGGCGCGTATCTCGCTGGACCTCACAAAACCTATGCGGATGGTATTGTATGGAACGCCTGGCATGGATTTTACTACTCTCTGAAAACTACCGAGATGAAGATTGCCGCATTGGACTAGATCAAACGACCCGTCATCAGTCTGTGGTTGATTAATTAACCTACGTAAACTGTGTAATTAGTCAATTAACTGATTCATTGGTTAACTATATTATTGATTGGTTAACTGTGTATCTGATTAACTAGAGTTTATAAGTATGCACGATTTATTTAGTCGATTAGGTAACTATATAATTAACTAGTTTACTATATAACTGTTAAGCCGTCTAACTAGCTGTCTAACTGTTTAACTGATTAGTTAACTAGAGTTTATTAATATGCACGATTTATATAGTCGATTAGGTAACTATGTAATAAACTAATTTACTATACAACTGGTAAGCTGTCTAATTAGCTGTCTAACTGTTTAACTGATTAGTTAACTAGAGTTTATAAGTATGCACGATTTATTTAGTCGATTAGGTAACTATATAATTAATTAGTTTACTATATAACTGGTAAGCTGTCTAATTAGCTGTCTAACTGTTTTGGACTAGATCAAACTAGATCACTGCGTTGATTACCAACCTATGCAAACTGTGCAGTTAGTCAACTAATTGATTGGTTAACTATGTAATTGATTAGGTTACTGTGAGATTGATTAGTCAAGTAGGGTTTATTAGATAATACGATTTATTTATTCGATTAGGTAACTAACTAATTAAATAGTTTATTAAATTACTGATTAGCTGTCTAATTCTTAAGATAACTACATAATCGGTTAGTTTAAGTGATTAGTTTATAATTGATTAGCTAAAAATGCAATTGATTAATTAACTAAGTATATTATTAGGAAACCATAATTGATTAGTTCACTATGTAACTTACTAGTTTGCGATGTAACTGATTGACTATACAATCAATCAGTTAACTATGTCATTGATTAGTTTGTTATATAATTTATTATTTCAAATGTAATTGAAAAATTTCGTGTTTAGTCGAGTGATTTGTATAACACAAAAATATTAAAGAAAACGGAGACACATGTAGTGTCTAAAAGCTGCAGCTCTATTCTCATTTAAGACTTCTATTATACTAGCCTTACTAGGTAACGCTTTTAGAATATTTAATGCAAGTCAAGCTGCTGCATTTGAGTTTTAATCTCACTTAAATTAAGGCTTATGCCGCCTTATCAGCTAGGCTAGCGTATAGCGTTTCTTATAGTGTTAGTCATCTTAGTCATTTCTAATTCTCTGTGTGTTCAGGTTCATACTCTGTTACTTGGCTCAAGTTGCATTCTAAACTTATTTTTTGTACGATTACTACTAATAATAATAATATTGAACTCCAGACGTTGGTTCCATTGTCTCCGGACATTGTTTTAAGAGCCTGGGGGTTCAAAACTAACTCGGAATAAAAAATAATAAAAAAAATAACCAGTGCTTTTTTCAGCCGGAACGCGCCAGAACGGCATTCCGGCACCTTTTTTCAGCTACTAACAAATAATTTACTTGCTTTAGTATTAAAAACAATAATTTAGCTATTTTAATTTAATTTCAGTGTTATGGTGTTTATTGAAACCCCTCCCAACTGCAATCCCGTTTTTCTCGGAATTTTTAGCCTTTCCATAATTGTTCAGTTCCGGAACCTATTGTTCAATTCTGGAACCTTTTCTTCGAGAAAGAAAACACTGATAATAACAATAATAACGAATATTGGCCGTTCCACATGTTTCTATCTTTTTATTAGTATCTAAGCCTTCGAGGGGTCATGTGTACCTTTGGGCAAAAAACACAATAATTATGATAATAATTACAGTAATTCTCCGTAATTACTTCTAGGAGCCTGAGGGATTCTCCCTGCCCAGTGCAAAAATAATAAATAAACATAGCAATAATAACGTCTAAGCAAACATGATCTCCTTTCACAGCACCTGCTCAATAAATGCCAGATTCATTAAAACTTCCAAGAGGGGATAATAACAACAATAATAGTAGTAATATTATTATTATTATTATTATTATTATTATTATTATTATCATAATAATAATAATAATAATAATACTAATAATAATAATAATGACGATAACAATAATAATAATAATAATAATAATAATAATAATAATAATGATAATGATAATAATAATAATAATTATTGTGTTTTTTGCCCACCCATAATACTTCCGTTCCGGAACATATCGTTCCGTTCCGGAACCTTTTTTTTTCCAAAAAAGCACTGATTATCATTATTATTATTATTATTATTCCAAGGTCATCTATAGCTCTACTGTATCAATATATATATATATATTTATATATGTGACTTGCTCTGGCAAAAGGAGGCTGTTGTCCAAAAATGTTAGTTTTGTATATTTTGGGCTTAAAATGATAAACAATAATTTCTCTTTAAAATGTTGAAAAATTATAATTCTATCTTTATTGGTTACAGATATATGAATTTTAGAATGTATTGCTATTCGGAAGTACAATTTCGAGAAAAACGCATGCAAAGTTTATTATCTTAATACAAACTCAACATAAATTGCAAAGTTTCTATGTTTTTAACCTTAAACTTATGGAAATCACTATGGGAAACCCACCAAGGTGAGGCTATTTTTAGCAAGCTGAATGCATAAACTTTCCAATGAGGTATTACACATGGTATTCCTTACATATTGAAGGCCATAAAATACCCTTGAAACTGCCCCCCCCCCCAAATTTTAAATTCTCAGATAATTTTTATCAATCGCACAATTTAGTAAATTTGTCATGAAATAGGTGAAATTTGATTAAATCAATTTTTTCATACAATATAAGATCTTCTTTATTGAAAGACGCCAAAAAACGATAATTGAAAAATTTACACCTGATTAGTGTTTTGGCTAATATCTCTTGTTTTATCATTGGCGACTTCCGCCTCCTTTTGCCAGAGCAAGTCACATATATATATATATATTCGTTTATTGAAAAAACTGGATGGCACACCGCACCCAGGAACATTAACACGGGAATCAATGCTCAAGACATTAATAATAATAATAATAATAATAATAATAATAATAATAATAATAATAATAATAATAATAATAATAATAATAATAACTCAACGGAGGACGAGGCCTGATCTCCTGGAAATAACATAACAACAAATTAATATCTAAGTCCCCAAGGGATCATATGTACCTTGGGGCAAAAAAAAAAAAAAAAAAAAAAAAAAAAAATAATAATAATAATAATAATAATAAATAATAATAATAATAATAATAATAAATAATAATAATAAATAATAATAAATAATAATAATAATAATAATAATAATAATAATAATAATAATAATAATAATAATAATAATAATAATAATAATAATAATAATAACACGGGAATCAATGCTCAAGTCATCAGTCCTTGGTCGCTACTATGCAGAATAGTTGCTAAAACTAAATTCAAAGAAAACTACTGCGACAAACTAAGAGTGAAAACCGAGAATACACGGAAACAGCCTACAAGGGAAACAAGACCAAAAAGAGGAGTTTTAGAATGTTTATTATTCATGTTCTTTCTTGTTGCTGGGTTTCAAAGTGTATCTGTGAGCTACGAAGACATTATCAAATTTCAAATGTATTGCCTTCCACTGTATTTTTAACTGTCTTCATTGATTAATGTTTAATTTTAAGTCTGGTAGTCCCCTAGTCTTGTTCTCTGATGGCTAAGTTCAAATAGCGTACAAACTGAACATTCTGCATGGTTTAGTTCTGTCTAGCTTTGCGATACAAAGCCTCTTACTACTGAATAGCACTTCATAACAAGAATTTCATTGCAATCGCGTTATGCCACTTTAAAATTTTGAGAAAACCAAAGCAAAACACGAAAATCAATTAAACAACGATGTCGATAATGAGTTCGACGTTGGAAAAATGATAATAACGCTAGTAGCATTAGATTAATTATTAATCATACGCAATGTAAGTAGAAATCTCAGTTGCCAACTTTTCCAAATAATATTAGTAGGCAAGCAAGCAAGCAGTCAAGCAAGAAAGTAAGAAAGAAAGTAATTCTTACAGTAATAAGAAATTCAATCAATCGCTGATGATGAAAATGAAGTGACAAATTCCTTCATGAATTCATGAATTAGGCCTACTTCATGCTTATTTATTTTTGGCTTTCGGGCAGTTTGTTAATCTTTGAGGTGGAACAAACTTTGGATGCTAGGATTAGCCAAACGATTAAAATTAATAATTACTGTCCGGTCACTGTGGACTTCCGCCAGACACCAGGATAAAAACCATAAAGATCGCCTTCCTGTTTCCTTCTGGGCCTGTCTTACATGGGCAGCCGAGACATATTACTCAGTACATAATATTTAAACAAACTAACATAATCTTAGAACTTCTGTATATCCATTATGATCAATTATGCAATATGAGCAAATTAATCACGCTTGCTGTCTGATATAATTTAGCAACATATTTGACATTTCAATGCAAAGGATTGTTTATTTATTGTTTTATAATAGTGTTTGCTTAATTTGTTTTAAATCAATGTTTACCAATGTTTGAAATGGGTTTCCCGCCACAACTAGTCCAACTGTTGCAAAAACTATACAGAAAACAACATGCTGCTGTCAAGACAGACAACCTCACGTCAACATGGTTCTGTGTCAAGAAAGGAGTGCGCCAGGGATGCAACCTCTCTCCATGTTTGTTTAATATCCTAGGAGAACAAGTGATGCGGAAAGCACTGCAAGGATTTACTGGTGGATTTAGGATCGGAGGGAAAACCATCAACAATCTAAGATATGCCGACGACATTGTCTTCTTGACTACGTCACCAGAGGAATTACAAGAGTTGGTGTGCAGGGTTGAGGGAGCTGCAAACGAGTATAACATGAAGATTAATGCCACAAAGACAAAAGTAATGACGAATACTGATAAAGTACTTGAGATCAGGGTGGTCGATGGTAGGCTGGAGCAGGTAGACTCTTTTGTCTATTTGGGAAGCAGAGAAAAGAAGGATGCAGACTGTAATGGCGAGGTGAAGTCAAGGTTAGCCATGGGTACAACGGTTATGATTAAGCTAGCAAAGTTGTGGAAAAACAAAGCAATCAGCACTAAGACCAAGCTACGTTTGATGGGAGCCTTGGTGTGGCCGGTGGCAACATACGGTTGCGAGGCCTGGACACTAAAGAAGAAAGAAGAAAGATACATCCAGGCTTTTGAGAACAAATGTATCAGGAAATTACTTCGAATTTCATGGACAGAAATGGTGACCACCAAACAAGTTTACAAACGGGCGAGGATAAAAAGCGAGTTACTAGGTCATATCAAATCTCGAAAATTACGGTACTTTAGACATGTTATGCGACAACCACAGGATAGCCTTGAGAGTAGTGTGATGACAGGTCTGGTGGAGGGAGTTCGTGGACGCGGAAGGCCAAGAATCTGTTGGTTCGACAACATCATAACTTGGACTGGCCTTTCAGGAACTGGTTTATTAAAAGTCGCAAAAGACAGACGATGCTGGGCAGCGATAGTCCATTCATGCAGCCAACCGTCGCGAAGCGACGACGGCGGATTGACATGACATGACATGCAAAGGATTTATTGTTTTATAATAGTGTTTGCTTAATTTGTTTAAAATCAATTTTCTGTAAGTGCTTTTAGCACTGCAAACCAGCAGATAGCATAGCTGTAGGAGTCTTCGAGAAGTTGTTGCAATGATCGAACTGATCTAGTTCACTGCCGCGATCTTCATTTCGGTTGTCTTGAGGGAGTAGCTGCTACGGAAGGTGTTCCATGCAATACCATTGGTTGCAATGTTGTGAGGACTTCGAAGATAGAGACCGTTGAGGCTTGAATTGTAGCAGTGTTTGTACCACCAGGCTCCACGATACGTGAGTGCACAACTTCCACCTTGCGCGTCATTATCGGCGTCTTTCGTGCTGAACTGCATCCCACTGTGATACGCCGAACCACCATGAGAGAAACTGTCCCCTAGATGTCAAACAAGAAGAGAAGTGGATAGAGTAAATCATTAAAACCAGAGAATCCAACAGCCTTGTGTTCTTAATCCAGTAGAGTATATATCGCAAAAAACTTATTAAACATCGGCATGTGCCGATACTGCATTTGGCCCAGTAGTCTTCTAGTAACCTTTTCTGCAAGAGTTAAGCCTATGCCACTTCATACATACCGTAGATTAATTATTAGTCACCGTTGATAAGTGTTTAAACAATAAACGACAATATAACTCATCTGTGATAATTTTCTGCATAATTCAAGAGTCAAAAACATCCTATTGGGTTATAACCAAATGCGACATCAAATGCTCAATATATATTCCTTAACTTGTATAACTATAGCCGACCTGCATTTCCTGTGTATCCGCCAACAGTCAGTCTGTAGCGATCCGCAGATGAACTGATGGAGAACGTGGAGTACTCTGCGTATCGCTTCTGTCCATTGAAGTCTTCCATGTCGATGCGTAGCTTATATTTGCGGTTCGAGGTCAACAGGTACAAAGCTTCATTACCTAAAAGATTATGATATAGGTATGTTGACTGCTGTAGATATCGCCAGATCGCGGTAAAACGAAGAAAGGTAACGTTTGCCCAACGTTAATTAAAAACGCTATATTATTAGGTCAACCTGAACATGAAACGTTTCAACGATTGTGATGAGGTCTAAGGAGTACTAACTTTTCTTACTCAAATTATAAGTCAATTTATCATGTTATTTTTAGAAAGTAATAAGATCGTAGATAAAATGCATATTATTAACGAAAAACACAGCAAGATAACATAGTCAAATGCATGAATCAAAATCTTTATATATAGCACTAATTTACACGATTATCTAAGGTTGAGATAATGCCCCAATTACACTTGCCGTCTCTGTCAGATTCGGATACATTTGTCAAATTTAAAAACTTTCTGAATGAACTATTATTGATACTAACCAATACCGACTATAGCGGTAGGCTTACATCTTCGAACGCAGAGTAAACAGGTGATAGATTTCTATTCAGTGTTCATTCAAACAAGCTAGCTCAGCAAAACATTTTTGTTCCCCAGTTCTTAAACAAGATGGTTCACAATTGAAACCGATTAAAAGACCTTTTGAGAAATGGTCGGTTTGAGATGATCCTCTATTCAATTTATTGGATAATGTAACAGCGCCAAGACGCAAAAAGCATTAGCACTCAACTATGCACGTCATTACAAAAATCTAAGTTTACTACAGGTACAGAAGGCTCCAACACTTTTATGAGCACCTAAAAAGTTGGTAAATTAAGCATTCGGATAAATACATGTAATGTATACACTGCTGGTGTTTTATGGTTTTGCATGAATTCTGACTAAGGACTACTGAACTTACCAAGCCAAACTTCACCACTTGGATTTCCAAATCCGTTCATGTATTCATTCCACGTTCGTTCGAAATTCACGGATCCATCTTTGCGTCTTTGGAAAACCTAAATATTGTTCAATAAATGTGAGGTTTAACCCTTTGCGGTCCTCCGTCCCACTCCAGGGGACATTCTAAAAATTCAGAATCGATACTATGTCCCACTTGGTGGGACATAGTATCATAGGACTAGCCCATAACGTCTGGTGTCCATCCTGGTGGGATAAATGGCATATTTTTTGCGAATACGGTATCAATAAACAGTGGTAGGTCACCAATGTTAGGGTACATGGTAGGCCTATTTCTCTCTTCATTTACATGCAAGCAAGACGGGTACACAAGAAGGGTAAAGATGTCTCGGAAACGTTTCAGGGGAGGGGAAGTTTTAGATATAAAAGATGCAACTAACTATTACAGTCATTCACTGCATGAACTGCTGGACCCCAACATGCAACGGATTTAGAAACTGAGCCACACTTTGTTGCTCAGTTACCCAACAAGATCATGACAGACTTTACAGTATGTAACGATCGGAAGACAGCAGCTGAGAAACGGCGAAAGACAGTCTATTTACTGTAAAACCTCCAGGGCCTACAGGACATCCAGGACTACACCCCACAGATATTGTTTCAAGATTTTTCACAAAAGGCACAATACCACCCAACCCCAATAAACAATGTAGAACAAAAAACAATGAGCCTAAGTAGTTTTGCTAAAAATATTGCATATGCTTCGTAAATTGCGTAGGCCTATACCTATTGCAAATAATAGGCCTACCGGCAGATGTCTCGCATAGAACTGTAATTTGTGCATAACAGCTAGTGTCTGACAAGGAAAATTGTCAAATGTTTGCATGCATACAGGATGTTTGAAGTAAATATAGAATAGACCTACTACAATCAAAAATCGCTGTAGTGTACTCGTATATAATGAAGAATGTAAATTTTTTACAGACCTTATGGGCTAGACAAAAAAAATTTTAAGGACCGCAAAAGGTTAAGTTAAACCAGAGGTGGGCAAACTTTTTGCACTGCGGGCCACATTGAACGCCAAAAAAATTCGGAGGGCCGGGTAACAAATTTTTATCTTTTACTGACGAATAACATGAAAAGAAGTTTACTTATTTATAATATATTAAATACACTTTCGCTGTTTCTAGTGAGATGTATGCAACTGTGACCATCAATTAACAAGTTTCCCATAATCTGGAGTGATTGACCTGGCTGCAATTCGCAGTTTTAGTTCTAGTTTGGATCAGCTAACTGAGGCCTGTTTGGATAAGTTAACTGAGGCTTTGTTTATCTTTATACTTTATAGTTGAAAATCTTTGTTGACAGATGTAACTAGATGCGAATAACACAAACATTTCTAAAGCAAAAGTTTGCATATTTGAGAATTTTTCCTTTCTGAGTGAAGAAAATAATGTCATAAGGTCTGATCCTTTGAGCTACTCTTTGAGAACATGTAACTTTGTGGGTCGATTAACTCCAGCTAAAGTTTCGTAAGCTAAGCAAAGCAAATTCAGTCTAGATTTAAAATCCGCAAATTGCATGTCTGGAGAACTCTTCTTTCAAATTGACAACTGAAGGATATATATTTCTGCAGATTATGCTGTGACAGTTTGCAACTGGAGGGTATAGGAAATTGTTCTTAGCTTTGTTATTTCATATGCTTTGAAAGCAACATTAGCTTTACTTGAACGGATTTCACTTCTGCGTACAGATCATGTCCATAATTCGCTGGGGGAAAGTGGGGATCGGCCAACGACCTCTTATAAATAGGGATTGGCAGAGTCAATGCATAGAGTTATTATTAAAGACGAGACCGGAATAGTAAGTAAGAGCGCAGCATCACGTGAGTAAAACGAAGAAACCACGCGGTCTGAATTTTTTATTTTTATTTTTTCTGGTGAATTGTGGGGGCCGGATAAAATGTGTTGGCGGGCCGGATCCGGCCCGCGGGCCGTAGTTTGCCCACCTCTGAGTTAAACCGAAATCGGATAGCCTACTTGTCTCGTGCTGTACTTAGTTTAATAGGTCGAAATGTTTGTTGGGTCTAGATGATAGGTGTCCGAAAACCGTCCGAGTGCTGAAAATGAAAACCATAAATACTCTGCAAAGTACACTTGGTTACAGTAGGTGTCGTGCATTAGAGTCCGGCGCTACAAAAGTTCCTAATTAATAATAGTTAAACATACGAAAAGTAATTAAGGAATAGTTATGTCAATACCAGCCAGCTGCCACCAGGTGTTGTCATGTCGCAGTAGACGTCGGCTTGAATTCTTTGACTCAAGCTGCCTGGATAAACCCGATAAACTCCACTGGCACTTCGACCAAGTGCTTTTATGTCCGAACAGTCCTTCGGACCAATAGGCAATTTAACGTCATGCATTTCTGCAAACATATATAAATCGTAAAAGTTTCCGCAAAACAAAATGTAAAAAGAACGTCAAGTTACGTGCCAAACAATTAGAAATGGTTGACTACCTGTAAAAGACTGGAACTAGGATAGATGACACAAAGCCCAACCAGGCAACAAGTTGTGGCATTTCTTCTTTTCTGAGCAGTATGTTCTTAGTGTTGATCTTTTTAATCTTTATTATCTGACTACCATATAGGCTAACGTAGATAAAGCTTTATTATTTATCTAATTGGCTAAATGTATGGATACATTCATGTAATACATGCTGACATAGTCTACATATTGTTTCCAGTCCTAGGTCTAGAACTTAAATATAAACACGAATGTGCCTGTAAAAGAAATAATTTGCTTACAGAAATAAATTAATGGCGTGATAACATTTTACAAAGGCGCTGTTACATATCATTTGTCAATGTAATTTCGTCAAACTGCATTGTTCTTCAGTCGAAATATTTTCAAGACTTTTGTTTTCGCGTTCAAGACTATTGCTCATAGGTTTATATTGATCTAGTAATAGCAATTGCACATTACCATGCCTTACATGTTGCAATCGCTCACCAACATTTAATATAACTTTCAGTTTTTACATGAAGATTTAGCGCTTACCATTAACCAAACTAGTCAGATTTCCAAGGAGCAGTCCTTGTTCTTTCAGCCGAGCATCATGCACCAGAAGGTCTTCGGAATGCTTTTTCAAACTAATGGCAATTGCATCGACGGAAGCTTTCACAAAACAAAATGTAAAAAAGAACGCTTAGTTATGCTCCAGCAATGAAAAATTGTTGACTACCTGTAAAAGACTAGAACTGGGATAGTTAACACTGGTCGACAATCGTACTTATATAAAGCCCAACCAGTCAACTAGTGGTGACATTTCTTCTTGTCTGAGCATTATGTTCTTAGTGATGAACTTTTTTAAAATCTTTATTATGTGAATACCATATACCGTAGGCTAACATAGACAGGGCTTTATTACCTATCTAATTGGCGCTATGTTTAGATTAGCTAATTGGCTGAATGTTTTGATACATTCATGTAATATGTGTTGACATAGTCTCCATATTGGTTCCGGTCCTAAATCTAGAACTTATATATTAACACGACTGTGCCTGTAAAACAAATAATACAGAAATAAATTAATGGCGTGATAACGTATTACAAGGGCGCTGTTGCATATCATTTGTTTGTGTAATTTCGTTAAATAGCATTGTTCATCAGTCGAAATATCGTTAAGATTTTAATTTTCCTTTTTAAGACTATAGTTCAAAAGTGAATACTGATCTAGTAATATCAATTGCACATTACCATGCCTTACATGTTCCAATTGCTCACCAACATTTAATCTAACTTTCAGATTTTAACATCAAGATTTAGCGTTTACCATTAACCAAACTGTTCATCTTTTCGAGGAGCAGTCCTTGTTCTTTCAGCCGAGCATCATGCACTAGAAGGTCTTCAGAATGTTTATTCAAACTACTGGTAATTGCATCGACGGAGGCCTTCGCTAACTTCTCCATTTGGGAAGGGATGCTAGTGCCAACAGATGTCTTCAATGCAACCAGATCCACTGCCAGTTTTTCCAACTGGGAAGCAATATTCATCTTTTCCAGGAGCAGTCCTTGTTCTTGCAGCCGAGCATCATGAACCAGAAGGTCTTCGGAATGCTTGTTCAAGCTAATGGCAATGTCATCGACGGATTTCTTTATTCCCTTTAGCTCCGATGACTGTTTTTCCAGTTGGGAAGGGATGTCAGTACCAAGGGATGTCTTCAATCTATCCAGCTGAGAAGGAATGTCGTCTGTGATTCCTGTTTTGATCTCTCCGACATCTTTGGTCAGTTTCTCGCTTGCATAGGAGATGCCTTTAAGAATCGTAGTTTGGTTATCAATTCTGCTACAACAGTAGGCACATCCGTATCTGGATAAAGTCGACACAGATGGTCCTTCTTCATTCTCTTTGGCCGCAACACAACCGTAAAACATTATTAGCAAACTTAGGCCTGTAACTAGAGATGAAGCCATATTGATCGTGTAGTATGCTGCATAAACTTCTAACTGTCTGCGCTTGTTTCAGCAGTGTATCGTGAACGTGCAAATAACTGACCTGCAATCTGTTCTCTGTTACTTCCTTTATATTGAGCAACGCATAGGACCTACATTATAAACTCAGCTTCTTAAGTTCGAGTATCAAAGTTATAGCAGGCCATACAAGAATTTTGATTTATTGAGACTTTCGAAGAAATAGTTTAGAAAGGCGAACTTTGTATGCTGATAAATAGCAGGCTAGCAGACAATTTATGAGATATTAATTTTGAGGTTTGAATAATAGGTAGAGCAAGTTATTTGTCTTCTCTAACATGCTCTTCTTGACGTATAGATGGTTAGGATTGATTTAGTTGATGGTCCGCGGGTAATTATTTAGCATTTATAGTGTCGTATATTGACAAACTTGCTGATTAGAGAAGATTATTTAAATATTACAAATGCGTTCTTGAGTGCTTGTGAACGATAGTCCACTCTTCATGATTTATGTTAGACATAGAGCGATCGATAAATCTTAATTGATGCCACGTTAAAGCGCTCTGAAACAAAAGTTTCTGTCAAATACTTAATTAAATTGCTCAATATTTATTCATGACGGGCATCGTGCATATTAATAAATATAAATTCTGAAGATCTTGGCTTGTCAGTTCTTTCCTGGATGATCGGAAGATGATTGGCACCTTGACAGCTAGGCTACTGATGCAGCAATAATTTATTGATCTACTGAAATCTAAGCTGCTCAGGTTCATACACATTAATAATAACGATACTGATAAAACTTCAATTTGCTAATTCCTTGTCCCCCTTCAAAGTCCGACCCACACCCGAGCGTTGTGAGGGGGTGAAAACAGCCAAGTAGGCCTAGGGGAATGCCTGCTGATATTATGCCATCATCGGTGAAGGTCTTGGCTGAAGTACCACATAGGGCGCTAAACGTGGTGGACAGGCACAGCGTGAATCCTGAAACAGCTGGCTAACGTGGGCGGCATCGCCGCCTCTAATCTGATCAGAGCCAGTCCCACGCCTGGAAGTCACTTTATGGGAGAAGGACGTGGTCCAATGTATGCCTGTCAATCATGGACTATTAAAAAGACAAAGCAAGACAAAATATTGATATTCGAAATGTACTGTTATAGGAGATACTTCACCTGATTTGGACAATGAAGGTGACGAATTTGGAGGTTCGAAGAAGACGACATGAAGGAAGATCTAATGCAAACAGCAATGAGGCGAAATTTCAGCAGAATACATGCAGAATGGAAGACACTAGACAAATTAAAGTTGTGATGATGGGAACTATGGATGGAAATGGGCAGATGGGCAGACCTAACAGAGAGTGGACAGACGATAAGAAAGATTGGTGTAAGCAAGATCTGTACAGCTTAAGAGTATCAGCAAAAGACCAGGGACTTTGGATAAAAGTGATGAACCACGCATTGGCCACATAAGGGACTTCGGCATATGGATCCTGCTGATGACGATGATGTCAGCTCTGACTGGACCTTATCTTAATAATCCAATAAGAACACTCACGGATAAAATGAAGCTCAGTCGTTGTAAATCAAGAATCGTAGGAGGCAATAAACTGACAAATTAAGATGTAACTCGCTGTAGGCCTATATTACTATTATTAATTGATTAATTAATTATGTAACGCACTGAAAAAAAGCAGACAAAGAAGATCATTAGAAGGAAATGGTTGATCGCCATTATCTTCTTCGTTTATCCTGGGTATTTGATACAATCGACTGCGTGTATGCAAGCACCCATTCTGCCTAATAAAGGGAAGATATAGATTTTCAGTCCATTTTTTGCTAATAGTGTTTCCTGTTGCTGGGTTTCAGAATGTATCTCTGAGCTACGAGGCTATTATCAAATTTCAGTTGTTTCGTATTGAATTGCACTGTGTTGATTACACATGCTTGCATCTCTCCTGTCCTCAATTCTCTCCACTATCTTAAAATACCTGAAAAAATAAAATACGAAGTCCTATCACTCACCTTCAACACGCTTCAATCCTCCCAGCCCTCTTATGAAGATACGAGGGCTGGGAGGAAGTTGTTCACTGTCCAACCACTTTGCTCAACCCACTCCTCTTCCGCAAAACACTTCTCCGCCCTTCTGTCACCTCATCATTTAAATATGCAAATCACTCCACGCCATATCTCTTCCATCTCTCTGGAACAAAATCCCTCCAGAATAACGTCAAGTGTCTGATCCCTCCTATTAACTCACTAAAACTGCAACTTTTACCATCTTTCCACATGTTTTTCACTCAAAACTGAAAACACAAATCTTATCCTGATTCCTCCTCTTCTTCTGACCTACCTCACCATCCACCTTAGCCATCTGACTGTCCTGTCTGCCTGCCTGACCCTGTGGGTCTTGACCTGGAACCGATTTAACACTAACACAATCTGCCTATCGATTTTGTTTGACTAAACGCCTGTGACTAAGCAGATTTCCGTTACGTCGCTATTTGGGCGCTGTAGCAGTGTCGAGATTACGATCATTTTCAACGAGTCTGACAGTTTGGTCTGATGTAGGCTACAGCCTTTATTCTGATGTTGTCTAGCTTGTGCATTCTGAATGGCTTAGTGTTATCTTGCCTTGCAATACATAATCTCTTGCAGTTGAATCGCAATTCATTGCAATAACGATGAAGATGATGAATGCGACGAGAACCGAAGTCTAGTAATCATATATGCAACTGTATGCAGCTTAAATGAAAAATAGAAATCTCAACTGTTAGTTTTTTCTGCAGTTATAGTAATTAAGTAAGTCTGTCAATCAGTCTGGAAGTTCACAGGTAAATTAACTTTTAACTTTCTTCAGAAATAATTTCATGCTTGTTTGTTGGAATTAGTTGTACATGTTGTGTACCTTTTATGATGGAATAATTATATGCATATACAGTGCTTTTTTTCTAGAAAAAAAGGTTCCGGAACGGAACAATAGGTTCCGGAACGCAACAATTATGGGCGGGCTAAAATCACGAGAAAAACGGTATTGGGTGTTGGTAGGGGTCTCAATAAACACTGAAAACAGTTCAAAAACACTGAAATTAAATTAAAATAACTAAATTATTGTTTTTATTATCAAAATAAATAAATTATTTTTAGTAGCTGAAAAAAGGTGCCGGAACGCCGTTCCGGCTCGTTCCGGCTGAAAAAAAGCACTGTGCATACATGTACATGCGTGCATGCGCGCATACTACATAATATTATATGCGTGCATACGGATCCACGAATGCATGTATGCATACGGATGGGCCCATATCCGCACATGCATGCACACAAAAACATAAATATGGCAGAACGCATTCTGTGAGTTAACAGAGTTAATAGCGACATTGCAGCAGTTTCCATTTGACAGAGAACTTTTTGTAGCAATCAGGACATTGTAACTTTCTACGGAAATCTTGCGTTAATCCAAACCCAAATGCTACTACACAAAGTGATTTAAAGCCTGGCATTAACAATTAAAAACGACGCTATGATATTCAGAATATTTAAACCCAGTTTCAATTTGTCTTTCTGTTGTAGAACTGCGACGTGCGAAAACTTTATTATATGAAACGGGAAATATAAATATTGAAAATCTGAACTTCAACATCAAGGTCAAATGCAGGACATATGTGAACCACGACATCATGGTCAAATGTAGGACATATGGGAACCAGAGCATCAAGGTCAACTCCAGGACATATGTGACAGCATCAAGGTCAAATTTAGGACATATTATGTGAACCTCAATATCAATGTAAAATGCAGGATATATAATGAGAAGCACTGCATCAAGATCAACTGCAGAACATTTTGGGCCCATACGACAGTATTGCCAGACAGGATTCAGATGTCCTCTGTCTGTCTCTGTCTCCGTCTCTGTCTGTCTGTCTGTCTGTCTGTCTGTCTGTCTGTCTGTCTGTCTGTCTGTCTCTGTCTCTCTGTCTCTGTCTCTGTCTCTGTCTCTGTCTCTGTCTGTCTGTCTGTCTGTCTGTCTGTCTGTCTGTCTGTCTCTCTCTCTCTCTCTCTCTCTCTCTCTCTCTCTCTCTCTCTCTCTCTCTCTCTCTCTCTCTCTCTCTCTCTCTCTCTATATATATATATATATATATATATATATATATATATATATATTAGGGTGTTTTTATGATGCACGTGATTTTTTTAACTCAAAGATCTTTTAACTGCCAGGTCGAATTATCATGCCAGTTAGCGTATAAACGCCATATCCGAAATTATATCGCGATAGCTGAACATTTAGGACTGGCGCAAGGCGACCGAAATTAGGAACCCAGTGACCTGTCTCGGTTTGGCCAAAATTTTAGTCGCCACGATGTCTGTTCTTCGTGTTTTCGATCTTCAACATAATTATAGTAATTAATTAAGCTATTGTGGTTTTCTAGAGGAGACACATGGTGCTACATCAATAGCATGGTATTTAACGCGAGTGGCTGTCTCCCTTAGTAAGAGTATGTGTTTGATCCCCGAATGAGTTTGTGCCAATCAGATAATGTCGTGGTTTCCGATCGGAACAATCTGTCTACAACAATAATTCCTCGCCCATGACGATATCGTGCAAGCCTGGCGGTATCGATGGAGGTTTCTCTGGTGCAATGGCAACATCATCTGAGGAAGAGGCGTCATGAAATAGCTCAGAAAGAGAACCAGAACCTTCAACGTCAGCTGGACCACCAAAGCGGCGAAAGGGAACAATCTCTGTAGTTACCTGTGATGTTGCAGCAGCTCTAGATCGTACCAAAACCAGCAGCAGGAATGCCTCTCACATTTTCTCTGCTGTCGCTGCATCCAATCTATATGCAGCATCACCTGGTGAGCTGATCTTATCTTATATAATTATTTATAAAGCGCCTCTCACAGCATAGACTATTCAGAGGCGCTCCCAGCGTGTCAGCCCCGAGGGAAAAGAAAGGTCTTTAAGCAGCGGAGAGAAGAAGGCGAGATCCCAAGCAAAATCTTGCTACGGAGAGAGGGGGGCAGGTCATTCCAAAGGGAAGGGCCAAGGATGGCAAAAGCACGATGCTGAGCCATCGAAGTCCTTGCACGAGGGACAAGCAGATCAAGGCGGTCAGCAGACCGAAGAGGGCGGGAAGACAGAGCAGATAGAGGTTTGCACATTAGGTCACAGAGGTATTTAGGAGCTTTTCCCAGTTGAGTCCTAGAGACCAGGAGAAGAACCTTGTATTGGATGCGGGAAGCAACAGGAAGCCAGTGAAGTACATCAGTCATAAAGGTAGTTATGTGAGAGAAGCGAGGAAAACGGGCAATGAGCCTGGCAGCCGCATTCAGAACAGACTGCAGAGATGAAAGGCGCGCTTTAGGGAGCCCAGCAAACAGTGAATTGCAATAGTCAATGCGGCAGCAAATGAAGGCATGGACCATAGTAGTAAACACTGAAGGAGAAACTGATCTTCTTACAGCCCTCAAACGCCTCAGGTGATAGAAACAGGAACGTGTCAGATGGGAGAGGTGTTCAGAAAACGAGAGGGTACTATCAAGGGTGACACCCAAATCCCGAACACTGGATGAAAATGAAAAAGCAGGGTATATTGACGACAGAAGTGGGATATCAAGTTTAGAAAGTTGCTGTTTAGTGCCAAACCAGATCAGTTGGGTCTTAGAAGAGTTAAGGTTAAGTCGATTTGATGACATCCAAGAGTGGAGATCATGTGACAGGGAATCAATGGATCCAACAAGGGAGATCTGCTGAGAGGATGGGCCTTGGACAAAGATCTGAACATCATCTGCATAAAGGTGACCAGAGGTAAAGTGTTTAGTAAATATAGAAGGAATGTCAGCTGTGTAGAGTAAGTACAGAATGGGGCCAAGGACAGAACCCTGTGGGACACCATACTCAACTCTAACCCAGGCAGTTCTGGAGTCACCAAGGACAATCCTCTGAGTACGGTCAGAGAGGTAAGATTTGAACCAAAGAAGAGGGAGACCACTGAGACCACAAGATAGTTCAAGACGCTGAAGTAGGATTTCATGGTCAACCATGTCGAAGGCCGAGGAAACATCAAAAAGTGCTAGAAGCGTCAAATGAGACCTGTCAATGGCAGTATAAATGTCCGAGAGAAGGGACAGGAGGGCAGTTTCCGTAGAATGGTGACCTCTAAACCCTGATTGACTAGAAGGGAGGAGTCCAGACTGTTCAAGATAGGGCAGAAGTTGAAGCGAGACAAGTCTCTCAAGAGTTTTAGAGAGAAAAGAAAGGTTAGAAATAGGACGATAGTTAGAACATACTTGTGAGTCAAGATTAGGTTTTTTGAGGGTAGGGAAGACAATAGCAGTCCTTCTGCTATCCATCGAGCAAGGAAGGATAATCGTGCAGCCCTAGCAGCTGAGATTCGTGAATCTTTCGATCCGAAGGTTCCCCTTACTATCCACTGGGACGGCAAGATCATGCCAGATTTTACAGAAACTGAACGAGTGTGCGTTGATCGTCTTCCAATAATGGTATCTGGTAAGGATGTGACCAAACTATTGGCCATCCCCAAACTCCAATCCGGGACTGCTGCCTTCATGGCAGATGCGTGTTTGGCCGAGATCAGAAGTTGGGGATTGGATGACAGAATCGTGGCCATGTGTTTCGACACAACGGCGAGTAACACGGGTTGCAAGGGCGGCGTATGCATCAAGCTGGAAAAGGGAATTAGGAAAAGACCTCTTGAACCTTGCCTGTCGACATCATGTTTCTGAAATTGTTCTGGAAAAGGTATTTTCACTGCATGATTCTGTAAGGTCTCCAAAATTGGAACTCTTCAGTCATTTCCGTGACTTCTGGCCGCAAATCGATCAGACCAAGTATCGCACAGCAATGGAGGATAAAGACGCAGCACAAAGAGTCAAAGAAATTCGAGAGAATGTCATCACCTTCGCACTGCAGCAACTGAATACTGAATACCACAGAGACGACTACGAAGAGCTACTAGAACTAACAGTCATTTTCCTAGGAGGAATTCCACCGAAAGGAATAAAGTTCAGATTCCCAAAAGCACTAAAGGGACTAAGTAATGACAAATAACTGAAGGTTCTTGGTTTGCTTTTGCCTTATTTTTTATGTTTAAGTGTTGAAATTGTTTGGATCTTCGAGAATTACAATGTATGACATTGTTTCTAAGTGGTAATTTTTCCCGGGCTTTGCGCCAGTTCTAAATCTCTTTTGATTTTCATCTAATTTTGCAAATGTTAATGTTTCTCAAGGTGGAACACAAAAACAACCTGGCCGATATTAATTTTGAAATTTCAAATTATAGACACACCCTAATATATATATATATATATATATATATATATATATATATATATATATATATATATATATATATATATATATATATATATATTAGGGTTGTACCGAAGAGTGAACAAAATAGGTCTACCGACAACATGTAAAATTTCAAATGTAAGCAAAAGTTTCATTTCAGTAAATTTACATAAACTAAAAGTAAACCACATGTAATTTTGCATCCTTCTGTCAGTCTGTGTAAACTAGGAATGGAACTAATTTAACTAAACTTAGACATTGTCATTTACTTAACGTTCACTGCACTCGCTATGGCAGCCGCATATGCAGAATCAGATGTCACGTGACCACTATTCGTATTCGGTCCGACCGCTACTATTCGGCCGAATACCGAATAGCTATTTGGCCCACTATTCGGCCCGGAAGCGAATACGAAGCGAATATTCGGCACATCCCTAATATATATATATATATATATAATATTATATATACATATATAGACATATATATAATCATATGGGTCCATATACAAGACATATAAAGCTCATATGGTTATATTATCTTATGGGTTTCACAATGTAAGGCTGTAAGCCCTAAATATGACGCTGCTCTATAAGTAGCCTGCAGTACACTCCCACCCTACTTTTTTGCAATCACCCTAAGACGTACTTGTTTCGCGTGATCTATCCTTAATATTCTATTGTGTAAGGCACTGCTGAGCACAGGCTGAGTGGCGCCATAGCATGTACTGTGTGATGATGATGATTATGATGATGTTGTTGTTGATGATGATGATGATGATGATGATGATGATGATGATGATGATGATGATGATGATGATGATGATGATGATGATGATGATGATGATGATGATGATAATGCACAACAGATTTAATAGAATGCTTCCAACTTGATTATGTGTTGCGTTTAATTGTAATTGTAATTGAGAGTGCTCATTTAAATGGCGCCTATTGAAGATATTTCAACAGAGGGGCTCCCGATCTGACTATCCAAGACCACGATCGAATAGAACGATCTTCAATCGCTTGCAAAATAGAGGCATAGAAAGGAGAAGACATTCATGTCGCTTACTGCATGATAACCTGTTTCAGAATGAAAGGCCGAACCTTAATGATTAATTTCTTATCAATGTTATTGCAGTACAACAGCGCACACGTGATTTCATACGGACAAAATCCTTACCTTTCAGGAATGGCAAAATTAATTGTTTTATGAATCAAAGATGTCATAGCACATTCCACTTATCTGTTTTATTGGCATACTGTGAGATTGATAGGTCGTTTTTATTTAACCCTTGTGTCCGGGATTTTGACTTTATGCATTATTAAATATTGAAAAGTGTGTGCATGAAGCAAGAGTCCAGTTTGATGTTCACGTCCTTCACAGAGGCCAATTCCCTCATCATTATGCAAGTGCACAAACATTGATGCGACGAAAAAATGTATTTATCTTCAGTCTCAGCTTCCGCTACTCAATTACATCTAAAATAAATAACTAAAGCAAACATCCAAGCAATACATTTCATTGTGAATATTACATATTGTTCAAAGCCTGAAAATTTTATCTTTTCTAGAGATTGGAATATTCGAATACGTTGAACTATCAGAATTTATGTCCTAGCTTAATATCTATGTATAATTCTTGCCTATACGAAGAAGTATTAAGCCTAATTCAAATCTTTACTAATTGAAATTATCTGAATTCATCATTTTTGTGTCAACGATTAATAATTCAGAATTTTAAAGTCGTCTGAAACTATGAGAACAATAGGTTCTAATCAAAAGATGCCACGAAAACAAGTTGGCTTGATTCAATGTCTAGTTAGCAACCGTAATCTTCATTTCGGTTGCCTTGAGGGAGTAGTAGTGACCACGAAAGGCGTGCCATTCAATCCCATCAGCGTGTGTCTTATGAGGACCACGGAGGTAGGCACCGTTAAGGTTGGAAGCGTGACAGGCAGTGTACCACCAAGCGCCACGAAATAAGAGCGCACAACTGCCACTATAAGTATCGTGATCAGCGTCTTTAGTGCTGAACTGCATTCCACTGTGTCCGGAGAAGTTGTCTCCTAAACGATAAACGAAGAGTAAGGTTACTATGGTTCAGCGTCAAGAATAATTAATCTTATTGCATTTAATGCTTTAACTTCCGTATTGACTGCTTCAGAACTCTTAAGAAAAGCACCGCAGGCACTAGAGGTCTGTGGCTAGAGAATTTTGGCTAACCGACCCGTTCCCGTAACACAGGACAGTTACCCGTGCCCGTATCCTACCCGCACTTTAAATTACTACCAGAACCGATCCGTACTGTACCCGCGACGTAATTAGTAGGCCGTTAAATAGTGCCAGTCCCTTCAAGTCCAATGGGTTTACAACTTAGCATGTCCTGATTACAGCGATAAAAATATAATAATGATAATCGTCAACATCCTTCTGTCCAGCCTGGTCGTTCCATTGACACCCAAGTCAGCAGTCGATGACTTTTATGCAGCCAGCCATAACACTGCAGTTTGCAATAAAATACCGGTAATTGAATAGCTTAAGTATTCCTCAGAGTAAAGGGATGACAAGCTTTGAAATATGCCTAGCCTCGACGGCATCAACCTGTTTTAAAGAAAACACGACTGCAGATGGTCAGTGCTGAACTGCTAGGCTCGTTCAGTGACTCACGGGCTCGGCGTCAGCGACCTCTGTCGGGACTGAAACTCATATCAGTTATAGGGGACTATGTAAAAGCCGCATGATTGTGTTAACTAAAACAAGCCAATTTGCTTTTGTAATTCGAAGATCTATTAATAAATGCTAAGTTCACTAAGGTGTATGGGCACAGGCAACAGAGGCATATGGTGCTTAGACATGCTACCGCCATTTATTATAAGAAAGTTTTGAAGGTGCTATTACATGCAACCTCAAAACCACGTTGGTGCGGGTAAAACCGGGTATACCCGTACCCATAATACTCGTATACCCGTACGCGTAATGCTCCTAACCGTACCCGACCCCCGTGAAAATGTCTACCCGACCCGTACCCAACCCGCAGGTACAGGTCGGGTACGGGTAACCCGCGGGTACGGGTATACCCGCATACCCGTATCATGCACTGATCATTTGGTCTTATAAATGTCAATGCAATTTTTTACATGCACTACTGTACCAAATAGAAGCTTACAACATTCCTTACTGGCATCATTGTGTATCGCGTTTAAGGTGTGGACAAGAAATCGAGGCCTTACAAATACTATGCTGTAAACCAGAGGTTTTCAAACTATTTATACCAGGGACCCCTATTTTTTCTAGGCATAGATCGCGGACCAAAGTATTTGAAAAGTAAAATTTATCACTTAAACTTTACTCGAAAGAACAGGCAGACTATTTCCACAGTACAAGCTTGCTTATGGCGCTGATGACTATCATAATATAAAAAGTAACACTGAATAAATTGTTATTAACTTCCTGCAATAATTATGGGACACAGTTATCTATTCCCTACTACAAACAGCAAAATTATATAGTTAGGATATTACAGTGAACGTGAACGAAATAGGGATATGCTATGCAAAAACTCCAATCATTTAAAGGCCAAAATCAGGCGAATTCCACAAATTTCTAGACTAGAACCAATTAAATCCTATTCCCCACCCATATGCGGCATCTCCAGGGCCTCGTCCTTTAAAATACTAGGCGTAATAAATTGAGAAAACCGTTGTTTGAATTTTCTCCCTTTATCCAAAGACTGAGCGGAAAGGCAAAGCAATCCTATTACGCTCATCGTATCAATTTCGCACGCCGCGCTCTCTCGGGCGCCAGGCATTATGATGTGATAAGGCCACCACTGTCAACCGTATGCTGTTCCCAGGTATGGCTTGACTTTGCTAACAAGCAGGAACTGTATCATTTGGTCTCTATTCCTCGTAAGTTGGTTTGTCTTGGCTACCTCCCTCATTCGTTTCCAACTTCTGATCAACTCTGCAATGAAGCTGATTGCGATCTCTTGAATAACATTCTTAAATAGGCTATCCCATGCAGTCACCTCCTCCAAAACCTTTTACCACCCGTTCTAATGACCGGGTATGATTTGCGCCCGCGTTCACATAATCTGGTTCTCCCAAGATCTGACTCTCTTACCAGACGAGGTTTCCTGGGTAGGATGCTGTACAATTAGGCATCTGCTATAATTATTTCATTTTTCATCTAACGTTATTATTACTTCATTGTTCTATTTTTCTTTCCCTCTGCGTAACATTGTATGTAAAGCACTGTGCGTTTGCTTGCGTTCATTAAAGAATATAGGCCTACTGACTTAGAAATGTAACGTGACCATGCATACTCTACTGTAGTACGCCAAGAATTACTATCGGTGGCGTCACAAAAACGGTGCGATCGAAAACCTACCCATAATCATGTAAATATCCAGAGGATAAAATCATGACTGTACACGTAAAGACGTCTAAACAAATAATGCTTCTTTGGGCGGCACATAGTCTACCTGCATTTCCCGTGTATCCAGAGACCTTCAGTCTATAGCGATCGGCCGATGAACTTATGGAAAACGTGGAGTACTCTGCGTATCGTTTCTGTCCATCGAAGTCTTCCATTTCGATGCGTAGCTTATAGTTTCGGTTCGAGGTCAACAGGTACAGAGCTTCATTACCTGAAAGAACATGGCTACAGATAAATCGCAAGATCTCAGTAAATCGAACCATAAAGTCAAATCTCCAACAAGAAATTATTGAAAGATGAAAATGGGATCACAAATTTTGATGTCATTGCTTAGGACATCTAATCTATGGGCAATTCAGTCAATTTTATCATTAAATAGAAGTATTCCAAAAGAAGATATATTCTCAATGTTTAGGCCTAAACATCCACATCAATGAACGTTTGTGTGAAGTGTTATTATAAAATACTTTTCTGTAGCTCATTTTGGAGCTCAGACACTTACTGCCTACACGATAATCAAACTCATGGTAATGCCCGATTTTACATGACATCAGCTTCTCTACAATCCATCATAACCATCCGTAAATATCAAAATGTTTCTTGTCAACCTTCATTTGCAAATGTATTACAGGTATTGGAACCAATCACACATAGTGATTTGTACGGTCTCTGACTCGCGGCTACTTAGCGTTGAACTTACCGAGCCAAAATTCGCCACTTGGATTTCCAAATCCGTTCATATATTCGCCCCACGTTCTCTCGAAATTCACGGATCCATCTTTGCGTCTTTGAAAAACCTGAACATTGTTAAGAAATTTCAGGTTTAGCTGAAACCGAAAACCAGACTTGTTGTCCTCGAGATCAAGGAATGGACTCTAGTTCGTTTTTAAAAGTCTTGGTCTTGGTCTTGGGACCAAAAGTCTTGGTCTTGGCCTTGAGCGTCAACGTGTTGGTCTTGGTCTCGCAAGACCAAGACCAAGACCGTCTGTCAATTTGAACAGTCATTTAACAAAATTCAAGAATTTAAATATTCATCAAGCCTGTGTGCATCATAGCCTACGACAAATACCTACGGAACGTTACAAATCTTGTTGATCAGGAAAACCCATCGGCAGTAGCAAGTTAGTTATGCTGTATCTGGAAGCTCTGCGATACTTTTTTCTGAAGCCAGGCGGTCTGATAAATCATGGGTGGATTTCAAAAGGCTCACGATTTGTACATATACATCCAGTGCTTGAAAAGCTACTTGCGTGTGCCAGCGACTTCAGTCAGCACCAATGGAAAGTATTTCTTCACATGGCGGAATTTTTATGAGGCACCACAAGATACATCTTGTTCAGCGAATTGGTTTTTATAAAATACAAAAGACATTTTGGAATAACAGTTTACATGGAGGAATTTTGTAAATACGAATTCGGAATGCTCTGCAGTCTGCGTTTAAAGTTAATTGGCTTGAATAAAATAAAAGACCCCCGTTTTCATTAAAATAGCGAGTAGTCCGACTTGACAATAATATTATTGTTTTTGTAAGGAAAAGAAGTCTGGGTCTGAATGTGATTTTTTGGGGTCTTGGTCTTGGTTATGATCTTGAGGTTCAAGGTCTTGGTCTTGGTCTTGAGGTTCAAAGTTTTGGTCTTGGTCTTTAGGTTCAAAGTCTTGGTCTTGGTCTTGGCCTTCAGGTTTAAGGTCTTGACAACAAGACTGCCGATAACGGGCACTTGTCCCGCGATAATCGTTTGCTGTTATTGGCTGAATAGTTCGATCTGGAGAACGAGTTTCGGTGATAGGGGTCCGTATGTCGTTCGAAGCACGAAATCCAAACACAACTTCAAAACATACAGACCACTACTGCAGATGACTTGTGCATTATACACCGGCGCTACAAAAGTTGCTAATTACTAATGTACCGACACAAAACGATTATTTTAATAAATACCAGCCAATTTCCGCCAGGTGTTGTCATGTCACAGTAGATGTCGGCTTGAATTCGTTTAGCCATACTGCCTGGATAAACCCGATAAACTCCGCTGGTATTCTGACCAAGTGCTCTGATGTCCGAACAGTCCTTCGGTCCAATGAGTGAGTCGTGCATTTCTGTATATGTATAGAGCACAAGAGCTTTCAGAAGAACAGCTATGCGCAAATATTGAAACATTATTTACTAACAGTAGAAGTCTAGAATTAGGAAAGTCACCACTGGCCTACTATCTAACTCACGTCGTGCACAACCAGTCAACCAACGGTGACTTCTCTTGCCCTCTCAGCATTTTCTTGATTACTGAGCTTTTATCCTAATTACTTGAATAACATTAATGCTATTTAACGAAATTACATAATCAGATAACATCTTGCAGCACCCTTGTAAAAGCTATGTTAAATGCCGAGATACATTCTCATATGCTGACATGGATATTGTCTCTAGTCCTCATTCTTGAACCTAAACAAAAACATCTCTTTAGATGTAAAGGGAAGAATTTACATACAGACAAAATGATAGCCTCCTAACGTTTTACAAGGGTGCTGCAAGATGTTATCTGATTATTTAATTTCGTTAAACAGCATTAATGTTTAGTCGAAATATCCTTGAAACTCTAGCACAAGCCTTTCTGTCTAGAGTTGATAGGTTCACATGGACCTCGTAATACCGATTGCACACTACTATGCCTTATATAATATATTACTAAGCGCTGACCAATATTTAATCTAACTATCATAATTTGTTACATTTTCGTTTACCTTTTACTATGCCTTATATCATATATTGCAAGCGCTAACCAATACTCAATTTAATTATCTGAATTTTTTTCATTTTCGTTTAGGCCTACCTTTAACCAGACTAGTCAGCTTTTCAAGGAGCAGTCCTTGTTCTTTCAGTCGAGCATCATGCACCAGAAGATCTTCAGAATGCTTATTCAAACTTATGGCAATGTCTCCGTTGGATGTCTTCAATGCGTTTAGCTCTGATGACTGCTTTTCCAGAATCACTGCTTGTCTTTTGAGCTCGGATGGAATATCGTCTTCGACATCTTCTTTGATCTCTCCGACATCCTTGGTCAGTTTTTCCGTTGCAACGGAGATGCTTTTCAGAATCGTAGTTTGGTTATCAATTCTGCTGCAGCAGTAGGCACATCCGTATCTTGACAAGGTCGATATGGATGGTTCTTCTCCATTCTCCCCAGCAGTCATTCGACCATACAACATCATTAGCAAACACAGGCCTGCAATAACCGATGATGCCATATCGATCGCGTGGTATGCTGTATAAACTTCTTACTTATTTCTGCTTCCTTACTTAGTGCATCGACAGTGTGCAAATAGCTGACCTGCAGTCCAAACACTAGCCGACTACAATCCCTCCCTACGGTATTACTCTTTTATATTGAGCAACGCAGACATATAATCATGAGCTTCTTAGGGTCTACTATTAAATTTATTACAGGCTCTTCAAATATTTTGATTAATTGAGAATTTCATGATAACTCTTTACCAAGGAGCAGGGAGGTGAATTTTCAACGCTGATTTTTTAAAACAAACTTAGGCTACGGTAAATGTATAGGCTATTTATATTGTGTTTTGGATAGGTATAGTAGGTTACATGTCTCTTCTGACTTGTTCTACTTGACGTATTGATGGTTATGATTGATTTAGTTCATGTTCGTCTGGCATTTAATTAACTCTGCAGCTTCGTGTAGGCCGTTTATACAATCTTTCTATTAGAGACGATCATTTCAAGATTGCCAATATGTAGACCTTGCATGAGACATTGCATGAGACTATTTAGACGTTCATAGACTATAGTTACATAATTATATTTCTTTGTGATTTATCTTAGACATAGAGCAACTCACAATTCTTTATTAATGTCACATTCAAGTTAACTGAAACAAAGGATTCTGTTAAACACTTAATTATATTGCTCAATATATCCAGAATGGGCATCGTCTATAGTGATAAATATAAATTCAGACGATCTTCGCTAAACAGTTCCTTCCTGGTTGATAGGAAGATGGAGACTGGTTCCTTTATACCTACCGATACATCAGTAATTGATCGAGAGAAAGCATAGGCGCATCAAGTACTAAATAATAATGATGATGTTGGCATAAATTTAATTTTGTCATTCTTTGTCAGCCCTGACTGGATCTAATCTTATGAACAAATGAGAACACTTCTGGATAATACGAAGCTCAGTGGCTGTAAATCAGGAATATAAGCGAACAACAGTGAAGCTTATACTTAGTCTTCTCGAAGATATTTCTCGCCGTAAATCATGTTCCGTATGATGCTGAATGGGATTCAATGACATTTTTACCAAGACAAAGTAGACAAAGAAGACCCTGAAAAACAAATGGTAGATCGGGGTTCAAGTGACGCCATTATCTCTTTTGCTGTCATTATCTCCTTGGCTGTCATTATCTCTTTGGCTGTCATTATCTCTTTGGCTGTCATTATCTCCTTGGCTGTCATTATCTCCTTGGCTGTCATTATCTCCTTGGCTGTCATTATCTCCTTGGCTGTCATTATCTCTTTGGCTGTCATTATCTCTTTGGCTGTCATTATCTCCTTGGCTGTCATTATCTCTTTGGCTATCTCCTGTCGTTCTCCTGAGTAACTAATAGAATCGATTATACGTATGCATGCAAGCTCACGGTTTGTCGAACACACATACAACTAGGTTCTAGTCTGCCTATATTGTTTCCCATTCCTGGGTTTGTATTTGCATCTCTGAGCTACGAGGACATTATAACATTTCAATTGTACTGTATTCTATGCACTCTGTTGATTAATACACGTGCTTGCATTTAGGCAGTCTTATAGTCTTGTCTAAAGTAGACTACACAAGCACGGTTACTGCGATGTTGTCTAGAATGTGTATTCTGAATGGCTCAGTTTGTCTCTCCCTACAGCTGCGTCAATTTTCTTACGATCGAATCGCATCTCATGACCAAAAATTAATTGCAATCACATTATGTCACTTTAGCTAAATATCATTGAAAAAGTAATGTTTTTTACATATTGGGCACGCTTACTGCCCATGCACGTCTCACGTAAAGCCCAACAAATATGTTGGCTGGATATGCACCAGCCTTGTTAAAGTTTGCGCCATTACAAATGTGCCTGAATGAAGCGTTGTATAATCTGAGTGTGGGTGTATCTGATCATCCTGATCATTTATATAGCGCCTTTTGTACATCTGAAAGGTTTAGATGGTTACTGTGCGGGGACCTGAGAAAGTCCTTCACGAATAATTGCTCAGCGCCATCGACTAATGCTTGGTCATTAGATAGTGGCGCCTAATGGCAGATTACGCAATAATCACATTACTTAGTAATCACCTAAAATTGACTTAATCACAGCTGGTTCCAACGAGGATTACAGGTGAGAAAACTTTGCATAAAGCTTGCTTTTCTAAAACTATCGTTCGACGACCAATACCTGTAGGAATACTATTCCTCACTCAGATCCACACATGGTATATTATGTGATCTTCCTTCAAGTTAGACCATGTAACAAACAATGTTAAGGTCATGTTAATTTGCGATTATGCGAATGTAGTGTATATATGCATACAATTATCCGGATGTTTGCTCTAGTGCCTTTCTGTACCTCGCGGAAAGTTACAACTGTTACGAACTATTGCAGTGTGATCCACACATGTATCCTTTCTTCTGACTCTTTCCCTGTTAGGCTACGTTTTTTCATATGTTTGGACCATCTATCTAGATCGTTCAGGTAGCTAGTTTTATAGTGCTTGTTAGTGCTTTGGGCAGATCTTCTAAAAAGGCGCTAAACAAAGCCCAGATGCCTACAGACAATCGTTCGACGACCAATACCTGCATGCCGTTTCTTCACATGTCGGGACCATCTATCTAGATTGTTCAGGTAGCTAGTTTTAAAGTGCTTTTGACAGGTCTTTTAGCAGGGGCTATACAGAGCCCAGATACCTACGTAGACTTGGTTAAAAGCGATGTCAACATGCTGTTGTATTAGGGGACGGTTTTTCCAGACACAGTGGAAAGAAATTCAGCACAAAAGATGCCGATAATGACCAGTCGACCGAAAATTGTTCGCTGAAGAATCACGGAGCTTGGTGGCACGGTGACTGCCAAACTTCAAATCTCAACGCCGCGTATCTCGCTGGACCTCACAAATCCTTTGCGGATGGTATCGAATGGCAGGCCTGGCATGGATTCTACTACTCTCTGAAAACTACCGAGATGAAGATTGCTGCCTTGGACTATATCTGTTAACTGTATAGCTGATTAGTTAACTAGAATTTTTTTAGTAAGCACGATTTATTTAGTCGATTAGGTAGCTACATAATTGACTAGTTTATTATATAACTGATTCGCAGTTCAATTTATAAGATTACTACATAACTGGGTAGTTGACAATCTAATTGATTAGTTAGCTTTGTCATTGATTAGCTAAAAATGTAACTTATGAAATTAACCAAGTTACTGATTATGAAACCATAATTGGTTATTTGACTATGTAACTTATTAGTTTACTATGCAACTGATTGACTATTATAATTGATTAAATAACTGTATCCAGTTCTAGATTTAGGCATAAACCAAGGGTTATAAAAATTCAAAAGTTTTGGGGTAGCTTTTTAAATTTTATGTGTACTGTGCATATACATATGCCTATTCATTCATTCGAGAATTTTTATAGCGCCCCGTCAAGGGAGCTACTCAGAGGCAATCAATGTATTGTGTAGAACCTTTTTGAATCGCTCATTTAGCAAATTTCATCTCGTCTGAATAAATGCAATTATTTGAATATAATTTGCTTTCTTTAAATGCCTTGCTATATATGTTTTCAAGTTTTGTGAGACCTTCTGGTGTAATTTCAAGGGTCTGCCCCGCCTTATGCAGCTTAGGAGACCTTCTGGTGTAAACTTTTAACAAGGGCCTCCAAGTTTAATGTGGCTTAGGACCTCACCAAGTCTAAATTTAGCACTGGCTATATACGTGTAATTGAGTATTTAACAATGCAAGTGCCAAATTTTGTTTTTATTTTAGTGATTTGTATCACATAACGCAAGATTATTAAAGAAAATGGAAATATTTGCATTATGCAGTGCCTAAAACCTGCAGCTTTACTCTTATTTGAGACTTCTATTATACTATATAACGCTTTCTTTTATACCATTCAATGCACGACAATCTGTAGATTATACATTTAAGTTTTAATCTCATTTTAGGCTTCTCAGCTAGGCTAGCTTAGGCCTTTAGCTTTTCTTATAATGTTCAAACTTAGTCTTTTCTTAGTCTATCTGTCTTCAGGTTCGTACTCTGTTATTTGGTTCGAGTTGCATTCTAAACTTAGTTTTTGCACGCTTACTATTACTAGGCCTATTAGTAATGTTGAACTTGACGAGTTATGAGCCGTTCAGTCGAGTGACGGGAAGCCCAGTATAAAGGGAGCAGCAGTAGCCAACCTGACAGGTAATGAACCCATGGACGAGAGTAGCAGCAGATTGGAGGGAAAGACAGCGGAAAACCACGCGAATGTGTCGCAGCTGAAAGTAGCAAGCGCGGCTCAGCTGCGAGATATGCGGAGAGTGGGTGAGTTCTGAATCCAATATAACGCCAAGGACTCTAGCGGATGTGGGAAAGGTAATGTGGAGAACTCAGAGGTAAGACTAGCCTGATCATCTTTTCAAGCTGCCTTTGGGTGCCTAGCCACATGTGTTGAGTCTTAGAGGGATTCAGGCGAAGGTTGTTGAAAGACTTCCAGGCAGTCAAGGAGTCGATGGAGTGGCACAAGAGGCGGGCTGCAGCAGCGGCGTCAGAGGGAAAGCAGTGGGTTCATGGCCAAGCGCCTCTAAGGCAGGACTGAGATCGAAGATTGCAAGAAGGTAGACCTTGGAGAGTTAATGGCGCCAGAGAAATCAGCGAGAAGGCGAAAGAGAAGGGTTTCCGTATAGTAGTAAGTAAGTAAGCAAGCAGTCAAGCAAGCAAGAAAGTAAGTAAATATTTAAGAGAGTCACTTTATTTAGATATTTAAGAAAATCACTGCACAGGAAAATTGTCAACTTTTTTCATAAATTGCTTCATGCTTATTTATTGGTTGCTTTCGTGCAGTTTGTTTGCATTTGAGGTGGAATTAACTTTGGATGCTAGAAATAGCCAAACCATTAAAATAAATAATAACTGTCCGGTCACTGTGGTCTTCCGCCAGACACCAGATTAAAGACCATAAAGATCTTCCTGTTTTTTTCTGAGCCTCTGTTACAGGGGCAGCCGAGACGTATTATCCTGTACATAATATTTATATAAATTAACATTATCTTAGAACTTCTACATAGCCCTTATGATCAATTATGCAATATGAGCAACTTAATCACACTGTTTGATAATATCATACAATAAATTTGAAACATCAATGCAGAGGATTTATTGTTTTATAAAGTGCTTGCTTATTTTTCAAACCAATCTTCCAAGTTTCTGTAAGTTCTTTTAACACTGTATACCAACAGAAAGCATAGCTGTAGGAGTCTCCGAAAAGTTGTTTCAATGATCGAACTGATCTAATTCACTGCCGCGATCTTCATTTCGGTTATCTTTAGCGAGTAGTTATGACCACGGAATGAGCCCCATTCAATACCATCCGCATAAGATTTATGAGGACCACGAAGATAGAGACCGTTGAGGTTGGAAGCGTGGCAAGCTCTGTACCACCAGGCTCCACGAAACGTCTGTGCGCAACTTCCATTCCCCGCGTCATTATCGGAGTCTTTCGTGCTGAACTGCATCCCGTTGTGATGCCCATTACCAGTTGTAGATAAACTGTCCCCTAAATGTCAAACGAGAAGAATAGTGAATACAGTACACATAAAAACCGAAGAATCCAACAGCTTTATGCTTTTATTCCAGTTGAGTATTATATCGCAGCACTTTATTAAGCATCGGCATGTACTGATACTGCACTTGGTCCAGTGGTCTTTTATTCACCTTTTCTGCAAGCGTTCTATACTTCTTCACACATGTATTATTAGGAATCATTTAGAATCAAAAGTCGACAATAAAAGATAATTTGTAATTTTCTCCATAATTCAAGAGTAAAGAGCATTGTAAGGAGCATGGGTCAGAACCAAATACGATATAAAATTATTTAATATATAGTTATATAATTATATAACATATGTAATTATAACATATATATAATTATAACATACCTGCATTTCCTGTGTATCCACCAACAGTCAGTCTGTAGCGATCGGCCGATGAACTGATGGAAAAGGTGGAGTACTCTGCGTATCGTTTCTGTCCATCGAAGTCTTCCATGTCGATGCGTAGCTTATATTTTCGGTTCGAGGTCAACAGGTACAGAGCTTCATTACCTAAAAGAATATAATATAGGTATGTAGGCTCCTATGGATATCCCTAGATCGCAGTAAACGAAGAAAGGTAACGTTTGTCCAACGTTGATAAAAAAAACACTGTAAACTAAACCTGCCCATGACACTTGTGAGTGATTGTGACGAGGTCTAGTGTTAACGTTTCATACTCAAAATATCATTCAATTTATCATTTTTATTTTTTTTAGTAATCCGAAAAAAAACCATTTTATTAACGAAAAACACACCAACAAAAGCATTATCAACTGCATATATCAATATGTTCATAATAGCAGGTTTTAAGAGCTCAATAAACACTACTTTACAGGATTATCTAAGGTTGAGGCAATGCCCCAATTACACTTGTCATCAGTATCTCTGTTTGATGCGGAACCATTTGTCAAGTTTAAACACTTTCAGTATGAACTGTCATTGATGTTAACCAATACCGCCTATAGCAGTAGGCCTAGTACGTCTTGGAACGTAGAGTCAGCAGGTGATAGATTCATATTCAGTTTTCATTCAAACAAACTAGGCCAGAACAAAATTCTTGCTCCCCAGTTGTTAAACAAGATGGGTCACAATTCAAACCGATCAAAAGAACTTTTGAGAAATGGTAGTTTTGAGATGCAAAGCATTAGCACTTAACCATGGACGACGTTACAACAATCTAGGCTCCAGTACTTTTATGAGCATCTAAAATGTGGTAAATTAAGCATCCGGATATATATATATATTGTTGTGAGTGGCCTTCAGCCATCCCGCCATTATCATCCTCACGTGCACTTTCTAACTTTAGTTAAGACGCACCTCGTTTGAAGCTAAAAGTAGGATGGTCTCGTTGGCTATAAATAGCAGTGTTCTTGTGTCTACAGGGAGACCGGTTTTAGTTAAGTAAGGCGTAAGACGTGCACTGGTTGTGTCACGCATTGTAAGTACCCTTTTGTGGTCGTTTTCAGAGAGTGTACCCTGCGTGGTCGCTACTCATGTTTAATTGCCGGTTCTCGAGTTGTATCTTCCTTTGTGGAGTTTGTGCAGGCGTGTTCTCGGAGAGTCTGTCTTTTGACGTTTCGTTTGTCTTGTATGTGTGAGTATCGTTTCAATTATGTACATAGTGTAAATATACGTTTTATCAATATTGCGAAAGTCTTTGTTTTTCTTGTCATTTCTCATATCATTCTAACTCACATTTCACCTCTAGACTAACAAGCTAACATATGGGGGCTCGTCCTTAAAATTCACTGTTTTCCGTTTTGTTAAATTGGAAATTTCAAAATTGGAAATTGGGATTGCGTATTTGACGGTTTTTTTGGTTGTACACGTTTTGTGCATACGACTTTGTACAATGGCTACTTTTGGGTCTGAAACTTCGGTACCCGCTTCTCCGGTTGGGAGTGGCCTTCACTCTCCGGTGACTAAGCCTTTGAGTTTGGACGACATTATCGATATGTCGGCTGATGAATTAAGGCTTGAATTAGAGAAATTAGATCAGGACACTAGGGGCATGAGTAAGAGGCAAATGCTGAAAATTCTTGCTAAATTGTTAACGCAGGGAAAAGAAGTGTTCCATTTTGGAGTTAGGCCGCTAGAGATTGGGTCTCGGGAAGCAGAATTGACGAAGTTAGACGGTGACAGGGAATTTCAATTGCAGAAATTGAGAATAGAGAGTGAAGACAGAAGGCGGGAACGAGAGGCTGAAGACAGAAAGGCTGAATTACAGGAAAAATTGAAGATGGAGGAAAGAGAACGAGTGAGGAGAGCAGAGGGTGAAGACAAAGAGAGGCAGAGACAATATGAGTTAGAGCTAAAGCGCATCGAGGCTAAGGTTTTGAACCCAGGTCCCGAACAGGATAAAGATGTGTTTCGCATAGCTTCTGCCATCAAATTGGTCCCTAAATTTGACGAGACGAATATAGAGCATTACTTTGTGTCATTTGAGAAGGCTATGACTATTCATAAATTTTCAAGAGATAAATGGACTGCTTTGTTACACCCTCAATTAACTGGTGAAGCCCAACAGGTTTTTTCGGAGTTATCTCTTGAGGGCTGCAAGAATTATGACACTCTAAAACAGGCTTTGTTGACTGCATTCGCTAGGGTGCCGGAATTCTATAGGAAGAGCTTTAGAACTTTGGTTAAGGGTGCGCAGGAGACTTACTCTGCTTTCGCTTTCCGCTTGGCGTTGCCTTTTCAAAGGTGGCTGGAAGGTGAAAATGCGTTTAATGACTTGACTAAGGCCTTTGAAGTCTTTAAACTTGAGCAATTTGTGACTTGCTTGCCTGTTGAAATCCATAGATGGATAATTGACAAAAAGCCCGCGACAGTTTCAGACGCCGCAAAGTTAGCAGACGAATTTGCTATACTGTATAAGCCTTTCCCTGCGCATGCTTCGGTCTTGCATTCGAATGATGAAAAACGGGAAAATTTTGGATTTGGTCGTGATTCGGGTCGTGGAGCTAAAGCCCATTGGTCGCCGAAAAATTTTCGTAACGAGGGCCAATTTCAATATCACAAGTCATTTGAGTCCCAGATTGTTTGTACTTACTGCGGCAAATCTAATCATGGGGTTTCTTCATGTTACCAATTACATCCAGAATTGAGGTCAAAACGGGATTTCGCTGCTCAGCAGAACGCCAATCCTAAAAATGTAGAATTAGTTACGGGCGTAGATACGTCTGTACAAGTGAAGGATGGGCCGACTAAAATGGTCGACGCTGGCTACTTGTCATTCTGTTCGTCTGGCTATGTGTATACGCCCACTGGACTTTCTCGCAATATTGTTGTGTTAAGAGATACTGGTTCTTTGCAAAGCTTGGCTAGCAAGGAATTATTGCATGCTAATGAGTTCTGTGACACCGGTGAGGTTCGCCTTATTAGAGGTATTTCGAGTGTCACGCTTCGTGTTCCTTTGGTTGAAATTCGAGTTGAGTCTAAATTTGCTAACGGCACTATCTTATGTGGGTTGGTAGACCATTTGCCACCTGGCATTCACGTTCTAATTGGTAACGACTTGGATAGTCCACAAGATGAGATAAATGTGGGAGTGATTACGCGCGCTCAAGTTAAATTGACCGATTCTGGCTCTTTACCTGTGTCGCATACTCAATCTGTAGAAGATAAGTCTGCTGATATAAATGTGCAGTTAGACGTAGACTTGAGTGCCTTATTCAAAGAGTCTACTGCAGTGCATGCTGATTTAACCAATGTAGTGTCGCGCGAGACTTTAATTAATATGCAGAAAGCCGATACGTCTTTGCTTCCCTTGTATCAGCTGGTTGAGCGAAGGGATGGTCAGTATATGGAACGCCAATCGTATTCGATTGTTAACGGAATTTTGGTGAGGCAGTGGAAGGATTTAGATACGCCTGATGATTTAGGGTATACGCAAATTGTTGTTCCTACGCAGTTGCGTGCTAAGTTATTGTACGTTGCTCATGATATCCCTGCAAGTGGTCACTTGGGTGTGAAGAAAACTTTGGACCGCTTAATGCGTCATTTTTATTGGCCTGGCATTAATTCTTCTGTTCGTACCTATTGTCGAACATGTGATGTCTGTCAGAGACTAGGCAAGGGGGCACCTCCCTCTCGGGCACCTCGGATAAATCTTCCTGTCATAGCGGAACCTTTTTCCCGCCTGGCAATCGATACAGTTGGACCCCTAAGTGTGTGTGATGGTACGAGAAATCGTTTCATACTTACTGTTATTGACTTGTCAACACACTATCCTTTTGCGTTTCCGTTGAGAAACCACACAGCGCATGATGTAGCGAAATGTTTAATATCCGTGTTTACAATGTTTGGGTTTCCAAATGAGATTTTGTCGGATTGTGGCACTGACTTCATGTCTGATATGATGCAAATTTTTCTGCAAGAATGTGGTGTGGTGCAGTTGAAAACTAGTCCGTATCACCCTCAGAGTAATGGTTGTTGCGAGAAATTTAACAGAACGTTGAAAGATATGCTTAAGGCAATTGTTGAGGATTTTCCTGGCAACTGGGATCAAATTTTGCCGTGGGTTCTATTTGCCTACCGTGAAGTTCCTGTACAAGGACTAGGTTTCAGTAGTTTTGATCTTGTCTTTGGAAGGTGTGTGAATGGACCTTTACGTTTGATAAAGCAGAGTTGGTTGAATGATGATGTTTTGTCTGGAGTGAGTAAGACAAATCTGGTTGACTTTGTGATGGATTTGCGTAAACGAATTCGTACGTCTGTCCGTATGGCGAATGATAATGCGTTAGTTGCACAGTCAAAATCTAAACAATGGTATGATTGGTGTGCAAAAGCTGTTGACTTTGAAATTGGACAGCAAGTTTTGTTGCTCTTGCCGTTGAATGGAAAGCCACTTGAGGCTAAGTATGCTGGCCCGTATGTCGTTTTGGAACGGCTGGGACCTGTTGACTATTTGGTTGCCACACCCGATAGACGGAAGTGTAAACGTGTTGTGCATGTGAACCTCATGAAGAAATATGAGTCGCGTGTTGATTGTACGCCTCCACTTGATGTCGGTTTGGTTGTGCCTGCAAGTGTGAATGTGTCTGAGTCACCTAAATTGGAAGAGGTGGTCGCAAATAGTCCTTTGGATTTTGTGCAACGGAATGAATTACTGGGCATGCTGAGTACGTTTAAGGGTGTGTTTAGTGATGTACCTGGCAAGACTTCACTTATTGCACACCGTATTGAGTTAATACCGGGTGCACGACCAGTACGACAGACAGCCTATCGGTTGCATCCTGAGCGTATGGCACAGGTAGACAAAGAGATTAAAGGCCTAATTGAAGAAGGCATTGTGGAGGAATCCGAAAGTGCGTGGGCTTCGCCTATTGTACTTGTCCCTAAATCGGATGGGTCTCTGCGGCTGTGCACAGACTTTCGTAAGTTGAATGCGCTTACGGTAGCCGATCCTTTTCCGATGCCACGTGTAGAATCTTTAATTGACAAGGTTGGACAAGCAAAGTTTCTGACTAAGCTTGATGCAACACGCGGTTTCTGGCAGGTTCCGATTCATAGTCAATCAATCCCTTTTACTGGATTTGTTGCCCCACATGGTCATTACCAGTGGCGCTATATGGCGTTCGGTTTAAGAAACGCACCTGCCTCATTTTCACGTTTGGTTGCGAAACTGTTGCATGGTTTAGATGAGTTTTGTGACGGATATTTAGATGACTTGATAATTTTCAGTTCTTCTTGGAATGCTCATTTATCTCACTTGGAAAGAGTGTTGACACGCATTGCTAACGCTAAACTTACATTGAATTTGAAGAAGTGTGTCTTTGCTAATGCAGAGATAGATTTTCTGGGTCACCATATTGGTTTGAACTGTATTCAGCCACGTATGCAGAAGGTCGAGGCTTTGCTAAAATTTCCGCGTCCTGAAAATAAGAAGCAGGTTCAGTCTTTTCTGAGTTTGGCTGGTTATTACCGCAAGTTTCTGTCGCATTACTCTCAGTTAACGTTACCTCTTACTTTGTTACTTAAGAAAGGTCACCGGTTTACTTGGTCTCCTGAGGCTGAGAATGCATTCATTGATTTGAAGTCTAGGATGGTTTCACGGCCTATCCTTAAACCGCCAGATTTTGACAAACCTTTTTATTTGGCTGTGGATGCTTCATACTTTTGTTTGGGAGGTTGTTTGTTCCAGATAACGGACAAGATTGAACATCCGGTCTGCTACCTGAGTCGGAAGTTGAGTTCGGCTGAAGTACGCTATTCGACCATTGAAAAGGAGGCACTTGCGCTGGTGGTCGGTGTACGCGCGTTCAGTGTGTACTTTGGTTCCGCTCCAGTGGTTGTTTATACGGACCATAGTCCACTACAGTTCATAAATCGCATGGCTCCTTCGAATGCGAAACTTTTGCGATGGAGTCTTGAACTCCAACAGTACTCATTGAACATTAAGCATCGGCGTGGTCGAGACAATGTGTTGCCAGACATATTAAGTCGCCCCTCAGTTTAAATATACGAACTTTTCATAGATTTCTACGGACTCGTAGATTTTTCTCGTAGACTGTTACTTTGATGAACTTTGGAGATAGTTTAAATTCGTTGGCATTTGTGGTTTCTGCATGGTCGGAAACACTTTAAATGTTTCCTCTTTTTCGTTGTCGGGGGGTCTGTTGTGAGTGGCCTTCAGCCATCCCGCCATTATCATCCTCACGTGCACTTTCTAACTTTAGTTAAGACGCACCTCGTTTGAAGCTAAAAGTAGGATGGTCTCGTTGGCTATAAATAGCATTGTTCTTGTGTCTACAGGGAGACCGGTTTTAGTTAAGTAAGGCGTAAGACGTGCACTGGTTGTGTCACGCATTGTAAGTACCCTTTTGTGGTCGTTTTCAGAGAGTGTACCCTGCGTGGTCGCTACTCATGTTTAATTGCCGGTTCTCGAGTTGTATCTTCCTTTGTGGAGTTTGTGCAGGCGTGTTCTCGGAGAGTCTGTCTTTTGACGTTTCGTTTGTCTTGTATGTGTGAGTATCGTTTCAATTATGTACATAGTGTAAATATACGTTTTATCAATATTGCGAAAGTCTTTGTTTTTCTTGTCATTTCTCATATCATTCTAACTCACATTTCACCTCTAGACTAACAAGCTAACAATATATAATATATATATATATAGATATATATATATATATATAATATATATATACAATTTGTGTTTTTGGGTTTGTAAGGTCTGATTAAGGGCTACTTAGCTTTGAACTTACCGAGCCAAAATTCGCCACTTGGATTTCCAAATCCGTTCATGTATTCATTCCACGTTCGTTCGAAATTCACGGAGCCATCTTTGCGTCTTTGGAAAACCTAAATATCATTAAGTAAGGTTTAGCTCAAACCGAAAACGGACACTTGTTCCGTGCGATAATCATTCGTTGCTCTTGGTTAAATAAGTCGAAATGTTAGTTGGGCCTAGGTGATAGGTGTCCGAATACCGGTCCATGTTCGAACTGGAAAACATGAGTAACTCGGTAACGTACACTTGGTTAAGGTAGACGTCTTGTGCGTTAGATGCCGACTCCATAAACATTGCTAATTAATTATGGGTGAACAATGAACATAAGAAAAGTAATTAAGCACTAGTTATGTAAATACCAGCCAGCTGCCGCCAGGTGTTGTCATGTCGCAGTAGACGTTGGCTTTAATGCTTTTACCCAAGCTGCCTGGATAAACCCGATAAACTCCACTGGCACTTCGACCCAGTGCTCTTATGTCCGAACAGTCGTTCGGTACAAGAGAGTCGTGTATTTCTACAAACATAAACCATAAAAGCTTCCGCGAAACAAAATGTAAAAAAACGTTAAGTTATGCGCGAACAACTAGATGTTATTGACTACCTTGTAAAAGACTAGAACGAGTATAGCTAACAATGGCCGGCAATCATACTCACACAACGCCCAACAAGTCAACCAGTTGTGCCATTTTTGTTGTCTGAGTATTATGTTCTTAGTGATGAACTTGTTATCTATATTATCTGAATGTTATATAGGCTAGCGCAGACAGCTTTATCACCTACCTCGGTCAGTAGATGGCAAGGAAGAAGATTGCGCCACCCCCCGATAATTGGCTTAAATTTGCCAGGGGATGGTCGCCACCCCCACAATTTTTTGTCCCCACCATCCTGTTATCTCACTGAATTAAGAGGATGTCGGTCTATACCACCTAGGTCTCCAGAGAGTCCCTAGATCCCACGGACCCTGATAGCGGGTCGATTTTTTTGGTGTACGAATTATGCCACCAAAAACCTGCAAGCCAAAGCCAAAAAATAAGGATCGTGGATTGCCTTAACACACCGAAATGTAAAGTCCCGTTTGCTGACGGCCGAGACCCTCCCACGAGGCCGCCCCAAACCATTGGAGTGTAATAGTAAAACATTACGTTTTCAAAGACGCCAGCTGAGCTGCTTTCAAGTCAACTAAAATAAAATATCGCGAAACTCTTCTGTTTACAGAATATACTATATTCTACAAAACCGGTTGTTACAGAGAAAACGCGTCCACTTTTACCAGGATTCATTGCGCGGCGTGTAAATTTAGATGTCGATTGCCATTGTGGCCTGTGAACTAAAACAATTTTACCTGCACCATATAACCAAATATCTGTGATATAACTGTGTTATGCTTTTTAAAGCTTATATTCGTTACTTAGTAGACTTAACCACAAAACTGTAATGTTACTCAATAAGTCCATAGACACCCAAGCGCTTTAAGATAATTAAGATGAGATAGTTCACCACGAAAACGAAAGTGTAAGCCAGCACACATGGAATTTTACTTAGCCCTTTATAATAACATCAGGTCATGGGGTCGCCTCTTTAACACACAATTACGCAGTTGCATACACATACGTACAAGCATAGGCACAGACAAACTCGCACCCATAGGAACAGCAACACGAACAGAGTAATGCGTAGGCATACAAATCCAGCCATGATGACCTACTTAGACCTGTAAACGTCCTTGAAACAAGACGCTAGACCTGAGAGCCGAGTAAATTTCTGCGTGCCGCACACACAGATACAAACACGTAACCTCGTAGGCATACACAGGCACATATGATTACACATACAAACACGTAACCGTGTAGGCATACACAAGCACATATGATTACACATACAAGCAGACAACCGCGTACGCATACGGAAAGACATAGAAATAGACTTAGACACACGAATATAACAAACATATGGAGGCGTACAAACGAGGCTGAAATGAATAATGAAGAACTTATACATTGGTGCATGCGCACAAGCCCACTTTACAAAACGGCAGCCATCTAAGAATAGAACGCGAGAGGCTACGATGGGCAGCGTCTGGCAGCCATTGAATAGAAGCCTAGTCTGTGCAAACCAGCTGGCTGGCATTGAGTTGAATGCGGGGTGTTGTGTGTGGGTGAAAAAGATGAGTTCTTTGGTAAGTTAGACATAATTTAGATAATATTCTGAAAAAATTTTCAAAAAAATTCATCAAGTCAAAATGATTATTTCAACCTAAAACGTGCAGAAAACGCAAAATTTGCGACATGTAAAATTTTTCACCCCAATCACCCCAAGCCAAACACCCACAAATATTTTGTCAAAAATTCATCAGGTAAAAACCATTATTTTGGCTCAAAACGTGTAGAAAACGCAAATTTGCGACATGTAAAATTTTTCACCCCAATCACCCCAAAAATTGTCAAAACACCCAAAAAATTTCACCAAAACTTCATAGGGCCAAAATGATTATTTCGGCTCAAAACGTCCAGAAAACATAAATCTGCGCCATGGAAAATTTTTCACCCAAAGTCACTACTGTGTGCGGACTTAGAGAATTCTGAAACGCTTTTCATAGCGTTTGCGGACTTAGAGAATTCGCTTTTCATAGCGTTTCGGAAATAATTCCGATTGTTCAGCGCTAGTTACAGGACAACGTAAACTCTTATTTTTGCACTTAAGCGTTGAACCTAAACGCACAGACGCACGCAGATTGACAGACACACAAATAGACGGACAACACATGCGAAGGAAGTCACCTATTAATAGGCGAAAAACCCAGCATGTCTAAGAATAGGTATATCGACAGCGCAGTCTGTCGGGATAAGACTGTTTTTAAAAACTAGTTTTTAATAATACCCGTGGACATGTGTTGGGATGTAGGCAATTAATTAGGCACAACCGATCGTAAAATTATAATACATTTGATAGAAGAATATTATGAAGCCTACATCGCTATGTTTTATATCCGACATCTGTCTTGTAAACAAGCAGAGTATATATGTTAAGTTTAGGATACCACACAGCGGTTAGATTTGCGACGTGAACAATTTTAAACGAATCTTACTGTATACGGTGCCGTTTGCTAAAAAAGATTGTTTAAAATAAATCGCATTAGGTTCAGTAAGATTTTTAAGAAAAAAATTTGTCAAATATTCATCAGGTCAGAAGCATTATTTTGCCCGATAAAGTGTAGTAAACGCAAATTGGCGTTGTGTGAAATTTTTTTTATTAGCCAGAGGGAAAATGTTAAACTTTCAGTGACGATTGCCTAGTATCGAGTGTGCTTTTTTGGTTAGTACTTTTAAATATCCAACAGCCTTATGTCTGAGGTGTGGACACAGTATTGTATATGCAAGAATATGGCGCGGATGGTTCGTGAATTTAATTTAAATAAATGAATATGTTGTGGTATACATAAATCATAATGTTGGGGCAAAACTTTTGCAAATGGCTTATGATAGGTAAAACGACTCTCTGCAGTCACAGGTGCATTGGGGAGTACTGTTTCAAGCATTTAGCACGACTGCGAAATGGTTGCGGGACAAACCCTGCGCCAAATGTGGGAGGGGTATTAAAAACCGCTTGGGTGAGTGCATGAAGTGTGGCTATTATGCTATTCAATCAAGAATACGACGTGGTGGGTTAGTCCGTGAATTTAATAAAGAATGGAAGCGACTATCGAATATATCAGTAGAATAAAAAAAATTATCATTTGAACAAACGGCATAGTTATTGTATTGTGTTAATACAGATGAGCAAGCGACAATCGAACATCAGTAAACAAAAATTATCATTTGAACAAACGACATAATTATTATATTAAAGAAAAGTTTGCCATAGTAGTATAAAATAATTTATGACTATGGCATTGTCTACGAATGAAAAAATTGAACAATTGCTGAGTGAGTATACTGGCCCCCCAGGTCTTCGAGCTGTTCTACAGAATATCTTAGACGAACCCATACCACATGCAGTCAAGCGGCGCTTACTACAGCCACTGCTTCCAAGGCCAGTTCCTCCAAAGCGTAGGAATAGAGGGGCGAAACGTAAAGCCCTTCTGGCAGAATTCGACCCGCTCCTCATTAAGAAGGATGGAGGTGGACCACCAACCTTTCTAGTACACAAAGAGCTCGCCAATCAGCATCTGAGAGACTTCCGTGCAGAAGCACCTCTTAACCACAGGCTGGAAGGAGATGCGTTGGCTTTCTTGAGTGCAATGGAGCACAGCATTGAGGCGCAACTCAACGAAGAGCTGTTGAAAAAAGACGGTCTGAAATACTCGCAAGTGTTGACAGTTGAGTTGGAAAAGCCGGCTCCGACCGTTGACATGGTGTACGACGGAAACGCGATCCCGGGTACTATAACCAATACGGCCTACTTTCGAAGCAAAGCAGAACCAATTACCAGTGCGGGTAAAATCCAAGGGGCTGTACGGAAGGCCAAGGCCGAAGTACTAAAAAGCCTCGAGGACTATACCAACTTGGGGTCAGGATGGAGGGTGAGGCGGGTCGTGGCGCTAGACCTCAGTGTTGCAAAGTATCAACCATTCCGAGGTAAAAGCTATTTTCCAACACCAAAGTATATCCCATGTCATTCGGTGGTTAATGTAAAGAATGAAGACAACCGCTGCTTCGAGTGGGCAATACTAAGCGCCATGTATCCAGTAGATCATAAGCAACACCCCTATCGTCCCAGTAAGTATCGTGCCCACCTTCACGAGCTAAACTTCGACGGTATAGAATTTCCAGTGAAGGCCACTGATATCGGTAAATTCGAGCGTCAGAACCCTATGGTGTCCGTATCGGTCTTCGGATGGAATGAAGGGCTGTACCCAATTTATGTCTCAAAGCAGACTGATAGAGGCTACAATATCGATCTTCTACTATTGGTTAAAGGTGAGGAATACCACTACGTCTGGATTAAAGACCTTGGTCGAATTCTTCATCAAAATAGCAAAAACAACAACAGGAAACATCCATGTCGTCGCTGCCTACACATATTCTGTAGACAAGACTTACTGGATGCCCATATCAAAGATTGTCAGGGCATCAGTGAGAAGCCTCAGCGGATTGAGATGCCAAAAGAGGATGAAAATATCCTCAAATTCCAGAACCATCACAAACAGATGCGCACTCCGTATATTATTTACGCGGACTTCGAGGCTCTAAACATACCAATCGAAGGTGCAGTCATGAATCCCAGCGAGAGCAACACCAGACAGATAGCGGAGCAGAAACCATGCAGCTTCTGTTATATAGTGGTTCGATGCGACGGCCGTACGAAGAAGCCGGTTCTATACCGGGGAGAGAACGCCGTGCCAGAGTTCCTGCAACGACTACAAGGCGAGCTGGCCTCTATCAAACAAATGCTGGCCACCCCAGCTAAGATGGTTATGTCAGCGGCCGATCGCCAATCATTCCGCGAGGCTAACGAATGTCATATCTGCGGAGAAGCGCTCGAAGAGGATAGAGTTCGCGACCACTGTCACATCACCGGTAAGTACCGAGGTGCTGCTCACAACGCCTGCAACCTCAAACTTCGAATATATCCCGATAAGTGTAAGGTACCGGTGGTCTTCCACAATCTGCGAGGTTACGACAGCCACCTCATAATGCAAGCGATAGGTAGCTGTGAGGCCGCACAGGATGAAAAAACTGAAATTAACTGTATTCCAAACAATATGGAGAAATACATGACATTTAACATTGGGCAACTACAGTTCATTGATAGTCTCCAGTTTCTAAACAGCTCGTTGGATAAATTATCAGGAAATCTGTCGCTAGAGGATCTGAAAGTCACAACGGCATATATAAAGGAAAGTTTCGTTCGCAATGATAGGACAAAACTAGATCTGTTGAGACGAAAGGGCGTATATTGTTACGAATACATCCACGATTACCACCGCTTCGAAGAAGAAAAACTTCCACCTAAAGAAGCGTTCTACAGCAAGCTCACCCGAGAGAACATTTCAGATGAGGATTATCAGCACGCCCAACGAGTATGGAACGAGTTTGATTGTAAGACTCTGGGCGAATATCATGACTTGTATCTCCGCACGGATGTACTGCTACTAGCCGATGTATTCGAGACCTTCAGATCCACATCGATGAAGCACTACAGTCTGGACCCGGCTAACTACTTCAGCCTACCAGGAATGGCCTGGGACGCTTTGCTGAAAAAGACGAAAATCGAGCTCGAACTTCTCACCGATATAGATATGCATTTGTTCGTAGAGAAAGGTCTCCGAGGTGGAATCTCGATGGTATCTAAGCGCTTCGCAAAAGCCAACAACCCACAATGCCCCGACTACGATACCACGAAGCCAGACAACTGGATCATGTATCTCGACGCGAATAATCTTTACGGCTGGGCGATGCAACAGCCACTGCCAGTTGGAGGATTTAGCTGGGAAAGTCCAACTCTCGATGAAGTGTTGGAAACTCCAGATGACGCGCCTGAAGGCTTCCTACTTGAAGTCGATCTCGGGTACCCGGAGCACCTCCACGAATCACATAGCGACTATCCCTTAGCACCGGAGACCCTGACAGTCCAAGAGGAGTGGTTAAGCGACTATCAGAATGTGCTCATGAACGAGTTGGGAGGCAAGTTCACAAAGCATGTGAAGTTAGTACCAAGCCTACGACCTAAGGAGCGGTATGTGGTCCATTATAGAAATCTCAAACTCTACCACTCGTTAGGGCTACGAGTTTCTAAAATTCATCGTGTCATTAAGTTTAGACAGGAGGCATGGATGGCTCCATACATTGAGATGAATACGAAATTGAGAGCGAAGGCAACGTCGGAATTTGAGAAGGATTTCTTCAAGCTGGCTAATAATGCGGTCTTTGGAAAGACCATGGAAAATCTTAGAAAAAGAATCAGAGTTAACCTGGTACCGACCTCAAAAGTTGACAAACTTCGTAAACTAATTGCTGACCCGGCCTACATATCACACAAAATCTTCAACGACCAACTCGCCGCGATTCACAGTTTGAAGAACAAGCTCAAGTTAAACAGACCTGTATATGTCGGCCAGGCTGTCCTCGACCTCAGCAAGCATCTGATGTACGACTTCTGGTACAACGATGTGAAAAACCAGTACGGAGAAAAAGCCCAGTTGCTATATACAGACACTGACAGCCTGTTATTTCAGGTGGAAACTCCGAACGCCTATGCCGATATGTGGAATAAAAACACTCATACGACTTTAGTGAGTTTCCTAGAGACAGCCCGTACTACGACGTCGAGAACAAGAAAGTCGTGGGAAAGTTCAAAGATGAATGTAACGGAGTTGCCATAGCCCAATTCGTGGGACTGCGTCCGAAAATGTACTCGATCTTAAAATCGGGTGGTTCAGAGATCAGGAAAGCAAAAGGCGTTCAGAGAGCAGTTGTGAAGAAGGATCTGCACCACGAGCTATACAAGGAGTGCCTGTTCGAACGAGAAGAGATGCGGCACACACAAGTCGTGATTCGAAGCCACGACCACCAGATCGGAGTGTACGAGCAGAATAAGATCAGCCTCTCTCCATTAGACACAAAAAAGTGGATCGAGGCCGATGGGATAACAACGCTGGCATACGGGCACTACAAAATCAACGACGGTTGAGTATTCTATCGGGGGGTAGCTCAGTGCCCATAGGCACCAGAAGCAGCTCCTCACGTACGAATCCGCGGGCAGGCCCATCAACTAGATGGTATAAAGCCGGTTGGTCAGCCCGCAGAACAACATCCAAAATAGCGTGGATGGTGAGCGACCAGTTAGGATCGGTGGCACGTTTGCTTCCACCTTCGAGCTCGCCGGGAGCGTACAAATATCGGACGAGAACGTCGTGTCCAAGAATAGGCTCATCCATTCCCCACAAACGAGTTTTCATTTGTGAATGAGAGGGCTTCTGTGTCACTTTAGCAGCTTTCATCGCTTCAACCGGCTTCATGTCGAGCAAACGCGTCGGCTCATTGTTTAGTGCAGCTACAACTTCGGGCATTCGGCGAACCCATTCCACTGACCGTTCGGATGACCCCCTTGCAGCCAGGAGCAATTCCTGAGCGTACTGGGCACCGAAAAGTCGCTCAGCTAGAGTACGGTTAAAGCGTTCAACGATGCCCTGTTGGCGATGATTTCCAGCCTCCCCGCGTCTTACAAGAACGTCGTGCTTCGTCAGCAACGGTGTAAAATCACCCATAAATTCCCGTCCAGGATCGGCCTGAAAAAGTCGAGGCCAAGTTAGAGGGCCCCGCTTATAGATCCGGCTTAAAGCGGCGGCGACTTCGGTCGCACTTTTGTTGATCAACGGTTCGGCTTCTTTGTATCGTGAGGCAACATCAACAACAGTGAGAGCGTATTTATAAGTCTTGCGACCTACTTTATCGTGAGGTAAAAACAAGAGATCGGCTTGGTGTACAGCGTTTGGCCGATTTTCCTCGAACTTTGGACGCGGTATGCGGCGTGGAACGGGTAAATAAATCTGCCACACAGCTTGTTTCTTCAACCAATCACGAGCCTCCGCCTCTGAAACCTTGGCGGCTGAGGCTAGTTTCTTCACCGCAGCCTTACCTCGCCAGTAACCTCTAGGGCTGTAATAGACGGCTGAAAGGTTCTTAGACATTTCAGTAAAAACTATATATTACAAACAGGTAAACACATACACAAATGATTTTCATTTGCGTCGCCGTCCAATACCCATCCCCAGCCTCGACTTCGCCGACATAATGGCCGATACGAGCCGGGCATCTTTCTTCTCATAATCCGGAGTTTCATCGGTGAGTGCGATCTTCGACGCGGCTGCAGCGAGGATGTCATCTGCGTGGTTACGCCCCGGAGTATCTTTATGAACTGCGTAAGCCACATCGTGGTGGAGGCACGCACGGTCGAGCTGATTAACACCGTGATATCGCTGTGACAGCCGTTTATCGAGTTTTGTGAATGGTCCACAGTAAGAGTACTTTCCTGTATTCTGAAAAGAACCTCCCGGATTATCTTCCGAAGACATACCGGATGGAAGGCTCATGTGCATTTCTGGTAGAGGTAGAGCGTTGAGGGCCCTATTCAGTAGAGAGCCTCCATAAGTCTCACGAGACTTATGCTTCCGCACTTTAGAAGGCAAAATTTGGCTCTTCTTTGCACCGCAGACGGCACAGGTTCCCTTCTTGGCTGGCCGACCGTTTCGTAACTCGACGATTGTTTCATTTGAAGTCTCAGTATGTTTCTTACATCGTAGGCAATACATTGTTTTCGTTGAATACAATCATAACTCGTTGTCTCTATATGGAAATAACAAATTTTGACCTCGAAGCTGATGATGGAAGAAAACACCACCATTGGTTGTTACCATCCAGCATACGGTGTATAATCTGTGGGCCTAGCGGATGTGGGAAAACAAACCTACTGCTCAACCTCCTTCTGAAGAAGGGGTACCTACGTTTTGACCGGCTCTATCTATACTCAAAGTCTCTGGGACAGGAAAAATATCAGTTCCTCCGGGACTGGGTTACAGAGTTGGAAAAAGTTGCCGGGAAGGAAGTGGCTTCCTTTCACTCTTGCTCAGATGAAATAGTTCCAGTTGAATCATTAAATAAGAATGCCAGAAGCCTTCTAGTTTTCGATGACGTCATGCTTGAAAAACAGTCGCCCATCGAAAGGTATTTCACTATGGGTCGACACGGTGGCGCGGACTGCTTCTACTTAACACAGAATTATTTTCGAATTCCGAAGCAAGCGATCCGTGACAATGCTAATCTTATAGTCCTCTTCAACCAGACAGTAAAAATTTGCGAGCCATTCACGATACGTTCGTAGGCGGCGACATGTCTTTCGATGAGTTCCGTACGTTCTTCAGCGAGTGTGCTGCCCAACCATATGGATTCGCAGTCATAGATTTGACGTCCAAGGTGTACGATGGAAAATATCGTTGCGGGTTCGATCGCTTCTATAAGCCCAAGGCAAGTATTTAAAGACATGATATAGGCAACATATAGCCGACATACAAACGTGATGTGGACAAAAGTTATCGTTACTGATTGATTGAATGTGTATAAAAAAAACCTTAGCGTGACAGTTGTGACGATATTATCAGTCACATTGTAAAACTTGTCACACTTGAGAACTTACAAGTTATAGTCGACATACAACCACGATGTGGACAAAGGTTTCGTCTAAACAGAAGCGAGACGCGTTAACTCAGGATTACTTAGCTCGTAGAAATCGATTGAGACAGCGTTTCGTGGATGAGAAGCTCGGTGAAGCCAACCTTCAGTACGATGCGGCAAAGCTTTTCAAACCAATCGCCACAGCCACGGCTGAATCACAGGCGGCTACGTCTAAGGAGTTGCAGAAAGTTACCAGCGCTTTACAGGATTTGCCAGCACAGATTTCAGAGTCTGCTAATTATAACCCGATAGCAGCTTTGTTCGGTGATTCCGCAGGAACAGCAGCTGCTCCAGCCCTTCCAGCGCTTCCAACATCCCGAATTCCCCCCGCATTGTTAGTAGATCCAAACAAATATCTCAACGTCGCGGCAATCACACGGCATGGGTTTAAACCTCCGAGCGAGCTCGATTTAGCCGACATTGCAGGTGCTGAAAAGATAATCGGTGAGGTAAATCACTATAATCGCCACACCCTGGGCAAAGAGAAAAGGAAAGCCAATAAGCAAGGAGACGAAGAAAAGGTAGATGAGGTGACTGCAGATATCGAAGCCCTAAGGGAATATAAAAAGCGAATCCATACACTGCTAGCGGGCCACAGCCTCATCAAAAAGGGAAAGGGTTTCAGTGTCCCAGCCATTCCTCTTAAATTACAAGGTAACGCCTTGGGTGAGCTCTCCGTTGACCCCGTCGCCCTGTCTGCTGGTAGACTGAGAGTGTTTAAAGGTGGCAACCTCGTTCTCGAATCTCCGGCCGATGAGTCGTTGTTCAGCCTGTTAACGAAACGCTTCGTTAAGACTAAGCAATACTCGCCTCAGGCAATTGAAACTTTTAAAAAGCTCGTACAGATGTCTGGTCTGCCCATTCATGGCCGGAAAAGCAAAAAGTTCCAGCTGATTCGAGGCGGCGCGGTGCAGTTCTACAACGACCCAAACGCTCTGGTAGAGAGGTTGCAGCTTTTGGTGGCCTCTAAGGCCGCGGGAAATACTGGTCTCGGCAACGAAATCTCCGCCATTCTTGACGAGTTACTGCGTTCCGGTGCGATCTCCAAAGAGCTGGCACTCGAATTGAATAGAAACATGCTCATAAAATAAAGTACACAAGATGGAACACTCAGAGAAACTACTCGAAGAAATTCGAGAACTTTTGCAGCCTAAGGAAAATTTTAGTATAGTTGTTTCCTCAGATACTACAGGGTGGACCACGGCCTTCTCACCACCGCTGTACCTGGATCCAAAAAGACGCTTTGAGCTTGCTTTGGTCAATCTTGAAACTTATAACTCGATCCCGAACATAGACAGCACAAATAACAAGTTCGTCTACAGCTCCACCAATGGACAGACGTGGAAGACGATCATTTTGCCCGACGGAAGCTACGAGATCGCACAGATTAATGATGAAATCAGCCGGCAGATAGAAAAGCAAAATCTGCCGCCGACAGGTGTTCCTCAGCTCGGCTTTAATTCTCCTATTACTATAGGAGCTAACGCATCTACCCTACGCGCCTTCGTAAAGATAACGAATGCCCAATATATAGTAAATATGGCGCAATCTACTATCAGGCAAACGCTCGGTTTTAACCCTCAGAGGCTTGGTATTGGTTATAAAGAGGGAGAAAATCCAGTCGATATTCTCCGGGTGGACACGATCCTGGTAAATTGTGACATTATCTCTGGATCGTATCGCAATGGTAGCCAGCTGCCAGTAATCTACAGTTTTTTCCCGGATGTGTCGCCCGGCTATAAGGTAATCGAGTCTCCAAAAAATCTAGTGTACCTACCAGTAGCACCGGCTGGCAACGTACAGGGCATTCGTGTGTGGCTGACCGACCAGAATGGTGAACAATTAAACCTCCGCGGTGAGACAGTAACTATAAGGTTTCACATCCGCAGTGCGTAGATTTTCACACTTAAATATTCTCATGTTTGTTCTTGGAATTAAAAAGCGGCGTCGTGTCGTGGGTGGTGGACTTTTCGACTGGATACCCAAAATCGCGGGTTTCCTTGGCCGTGCAGGCTCCTTCATTTCGGCGAATAGAGGCACAATCACAAACGTTGCCAAGGCGGTTGGTAATGTCGCGAAAGCCGGCGCCACAACAGCATCTGCCGTCAGGCAAATTGTTGATGCCGTGAAAGCGAGACGCGCTGCGGCCGTAAATGAAGCTCATTTACGAAATGAAAATTCATCTGCCGCGCCCGTTGTTCCCGCACCTTTGGAGAAGGCGCTCAGCGACAAGAGCATCGAATACTTAAAACAACTGGCTGTGAGTCCGCCATCAGTTGTTCCGGCAATGGCTGACATAAACAGCCGTATTGCTGGATCCGGTTTCAAAACTATAAAGCCGAGTCGCGGCGGCAAGGGTCTGTTTCTCGCAAAATGAAAGAAAAAAAATTCCGACTAATTCACAAAACGCAAAAAATGCTTTACCCACCACATATGAAATTCATTTCGTAAATGAAATTCATTTGCAGCATGATTAATAATTGAAGCTTGAACTTTTTTACTTATAATAATGGCAGCATTTGACGTGCCGAGTGAAATGTTGGACATCGCTTCGGCGGTGCCCGATGACAATAGCATCGAATCGTTTGAATACCGCGAGTATGAGTCACAAAATCCCGCGGCTATCAACAATGGCCAGGCCATACAGATAGACATCCAGAACCAAGACATTTTCACGCAGCCTTCTAAGAGTTACCTTCTTGTGGAGGGCAGGCTTACAACAACTGGCGCCGCTTACATCGCAGACACGTTGGTGTCATTCATCAACAACGCCGTCCCGTACATGTTTTCTCAGATTCGATACCTGGCTAACAACACCGAGATAGAGAATGTCATGTCGCCTGGGCAAGCCACGACGATGAAAGGCATGCTGGTTTACGGCGACGACTTCTCCAGAGCTGAAGGTTTAAACATGTGTTGGCAGAAGGACACGAGTGCGGCGGCGGCGACCGCGAATATCGGCTTCGAGGCCCGTCGACTGATGATCATTGGAAAACCCGTCCCTATTGGAACGTTTTCATTCATCGTTCCCTTAAGACATCTATTCGGCTTTTGCGATGATTATCACAAGGTCGTATACGGGATTAAACACTCCTTACTGCTGAGCCGGCAGGGGGATGCAGACGCGATCTTCAAGGAAGCCGCTGCGGTCAATGGCCAGATCGCGCTGACTAAACTCTCCTGGTTCATGCCGCATATAATACCCGCTCTGGAGTATAAAAGCATGCTTATGAAGCAGATTGAAGCCAAGGTTAAGGTACCTGTGGCATTCCGCGCCATGCAATGCGACAACATTGCGGTGCCACGAGCGACGACTTTTTCCTGGCGTTTGAGTGTTAAGTCGGGCACGGAAAAGCCACGCTGGATTCTTGTTGCTTTTCAGACTGGAAAGAATGCACATCAAGGCCAGAATCCGGCACTGTTTGACCATGTGCAGGTTCGCAACATTTTCGCTATGCTCAACAGCGATCGTTACCCGGTGGTTGACATGAATCTCGACTTCACCAAGAGGACAACCTCTCGCGCTTACAAAGCCCTACGTGACTTCAAGGAAGAATATTGCGGCATAGACGCGCGTGAATCGTCATGCCAATTGACACCAATCGAATTTGTAGATTTGTTTCCGATCTTCGTCCTGGACGTGCGCAGGCAATCCGAACGACTAAAAACCTCTGTACAGGACATACAAATCAAGGTGGACTTTAACGAAGGGGTACCAAATAATACGACGGCATATGCCGTCCTGATCAGCGACCGACTCCTGAATTTTGAATCGGATGGCAGCAAATTCAACGTCGTCTACTAGAAATCGGTTTTTCACATTTAGATACAAGGTCCTCTTTTAGATATATTTTTTCCAAAAATGAAAACTGAATACGTTGCGTTCGGCCTTTCACTGACCGAAGGGCAAAAGCAAACATTGGCTAAAGCTGCGCGTGCCGGCACTGGCGCCACGATCCGGCTCACTCATGGCCAGCTTCGCGGAGACGACAAGCTCGCGCTGACAAAAGTTCAAGCCGCCCGAATCGTGAAGAAGATTTCGGAAGGCGTTGGCATGGAGCTGAGATTCACCAAAACGCAACTGAAAAAGATGACAAAATCGGGCGGATTTCTTCCACTACTGGCTCTCCTCCCAGCAATTTTGGGCGGGTTATCCGCCGTGGGTGGCATTGCCACTGGGGTGACAGAGGCCGTGCACAACAAACAGGCCAACGACGCCGCACAGGCGGAGGCGGAGCGTCACAATCGCGCACTCGAGGCGCGGGGGACCGGTTTATATCTCGGGCGTGAGACTCGTGGTGGTTGTTGCCCAATGTGTAAAGGATCGGGTCTCTACATCGGACAAAAAAACTAAAACCTCTTAGCAACTTCGATATAGAGAAAGTTGCCAGGGCGCTGCCGCATTTCCGCGGTGTTTTCATGCGAGATGGTCTGCCCGCCGTGGCTCGTGAGAAGGAGTGTGGAGTTGTTAATTTAGATTCCGGTTCCGGCGATGGCACTCACTGGGTCGCCTATTGGATAGATGGGCCTATAGCAGTCTATTTTGATAGTTATGGGCTGGATCCGCCTCAAGAAATCTCTCGATATTTAAACCGTTCCATAAGAACTCAAACATTTCAGCTACAGGGTCCCGATGATGTGGTCTGTGGTCACCTCTGTCTGCTCGTGCTAAGAGAGCTCGCTGCCGGAAAGAATTTTGAAGACATCGTGCTTGACCTATGTTAGACTTCCATCACCTTTTTGTATATAAAAATGCCGGTTGATAAATTTGGAAGAGACGGTGGAGGTGGGTTTGGAGGGAGGCAGATAAGCGCCGCTGGGCTCGTCCACAAGGCTGGTGATACCATGTTGGGAATTCTATCGGCTGGAGGGTTTCGGTTGACAAATGTGGGAACCCCGACGATGGAAACGGACGCCGCGACAAAGGCTTATGCAGACATCGTAGATCAGGACAACCTGCAACTCACCGGTGGAACGATGTCTGGCGTTCTAAAAATGGGCGGTCATAAATTGACTGGTTTGCCCACGGACACTCCGGGATCTGATAGCGAAGACGAGGGTTGGGATGAATTGGTGGGGGAGTCCGACGTTGGGAGTTGGAAACAAATAACGGAGTACGCGAAAGAGCGGGCGCACCAAGCTGAGTTGTATGCAGACGGCTTAAGCTCCGAGGTAACTGGTCTCGTTAAACGTTACGCAGACGATAAGGACGCTCTGCTGGACACTGCCGTCAGGCTGTACGCGGACCAGAAGGCGGCCGCCGCCGAGAGCCATGCAGACCAGAAGCTTATCGATGCTAAACAGTACACGGACGAGAAGAACGAGGTGCTGAGAGATTCCGTTAGGCAGTATGCGGACGAAAAGGATGTTATTGTAAAAAGTTACGTCAACGAGCAAGATGTTATCGTCAAGAACGCGTGTGTGCTAAAATCTGGAAGTGTAATGACTGGAAGTTTAGTCATGGGTGGTCACCGAGTAACTGGACTTCCAACAGAGATTCCAGGATCTGATAGCGACGCAGCGAGTTGGAAACAAGTGTCAACAGCGGTCGCCGGCGCTCTATTGAGCCTCGATAGAGTTCCCACGGAGTCGTTGCACGTGGTTAACAAACAATATGTTGATGTTCAACATATTGCTGCTAGGCAGTACGCGGTCGATCAGGACACCGCGATTAATTCGGCCGTGAGGTTGTATACAGATCAAAAGACCGCCGCCGCAAGGGGGTACGCAGACCAGAAAGCCGAAGCTGCAAAAACTTACGCCGAAGAACAAGGCGCTATGGTCAGGAGCGCTTGCGTGCTTAAAGTTGGCGACGCAATGACTGGAAATTTAGCTATGGGCGGTAAGAGGGTGACTGGGCTTTACACGGGGGCCTCAACAACTAATACCGACGCGGCGAGCATCGGGCAGGTGACAAGGATCGTAACCGGCAAAATGACAAAATTAAATAAAATACCGACGGAGCCTTTGAACGCGGCGAATAAACAATATGTTGACACTCAGGCTGTTGTTATTAAAAGATATACAGACAGTAAAGAGACCGCTGTAAGACAGTACGTGAATAACCTCAAATTTCTCAACTATACAGGTCACATTCCACCGCTGTCCAAAAACATTTCCGAAACTGGTTTTGAGGCTAGAGCCAGCGCATCTCTTCCCGATTACCCGCCTTATATGGCATTCAACTCAGGAGTCATAGGTGAGTGGAGGACCACGGCTGCCGCACCTGAACCTGATGGTAGTACTAGAGGGACTTTTTTACAGATTGATTGCCCGACGCCTGTGCGAATATGGAAGGTTAGTCTGGCTGGGGGATCTAGTCCTACTGCACCACGTATCACGTCCTGGGTATTATATGGGCTTTCATCTGCTGATGAAATTGGTCGTGCAATTCTCATCTCATCCGCTGTCACTTTGACTAATTCTGCACAAGAGTTCACCATCAACACAAGCGCCGCCAACGCCGGAGCTGCATTCGAAGCATTCAGTCTGATGGTCATGGCCACCAGCCCAACACAAGGTACTTTTGGAATATCCCACTTCCAGATTTACACATATTTTAAAGTTGGAGACACGTAAGACTTAATAATGGCCGACTCACACTACAAGATTCGGGGTTATCTCCGGCAAAAGGGAGAAACAAATATGCACAAGTACAACCTCGATGATTTGGTTGGACTAACCAACTGGGGATATACTATCCCTAAGCCCACCGCAGATATGTTAGACGCGGTTCCCCAAATTCACATCGATTTCGTTTCGGACGATTATCACAGCCGCGATATTTACACAGCGACCAAAACTGTGACTCTAAGTTCGTGGCAAACACTTCCATTGACCGCGGCGCGCTATCCTTGTATCACGTTGCAAACTAACAATGAGACGGTCTCTTTAGACCGTGGATTCTGGAGGCTTACAATGTTTGGTGTTAGTACCGGTGATGCGTCAGTTCGCATTATTACAGCCGCGGGTAGCATCGATCGTACAGTTGACATTCAAAGTGGACAATTTGATGCATCTAGGGCAATATTCATTCCAGGACAAACGAGTTTTCGAATTGAAGGGAAAAAGATAGGCCTTTTAAGTACTTCAACTATTGAGTTAAACGTAACGTTACTGATAGAGCAACTATAAAAAAGTATGCCTTTGTACCCAACGCTGATGGAGTCAACAATTTCGTCAGACACGACGTCGCAAACATTTCGTCTGCAGAAGATTGGCGAAATAGAAGCATTCCTGAGGTCCGAGGCGATAAGTCGGGGACAACTATGCAAGAAGTATAAGAGGGTTGTAGATGTGGCTAATGGGGCCTCGGCCGGCCTTGCTATAGTTAGTCTTGGAACTGGGGTGGGTGGGGCAGCTATGTTAGCCACTGGTATTGGTTTTATTCCTGGTATTGTTCTGGAGAGTTTGGCCATAGCGACGAGTTTTCTGGATATCATTGGAAATGTTGTCAGTAGAAGTTTTGTTGCTAAAGCTTCAAAACACGACGAAATTTGTATTTTGGCGGAAAGTAAGCTAAACACAGTACACGACCACATTTCTAGGGCGTTGGAAGACACGGCTATTAGCGATGAAGAATATAAACTTATTCTAGGAGAGGAGGAGAAATATAGAACGATGAAACGTGATATACAAAGCAAGAATGGAAAAAAAGAGTTGCCGAGTCAAAGCAAAGACCAGATGGTGGCAGAACTAATCAAGAAACTAACCAGCGCTGGGTCTTCTCCGCGAACCACGAAATAAAAATTTTCATCGTAGGTGGTTGGAGTAGTGAGTCTGTAATTCCTAGCGCACCACCGCCGTACGATTAGTGGGCTATAATTTTTACTGGCACACGCCAATGGTTTGGGCCGGCCTCGTGGGAGGGTCTCGGCCGTCAGCAAACGGGACTTTACATTTCGGTGTGTTAAGGCAATCCACGATCCTTATTTTTTGGCTTTGGCTTGCAGGTTTTTGGTGGCATAATTCGTACACCAAAAAAATCGACCCGCTATCAGGGTCCGTGGGATCTAGGGACTCTCTGGAGACCTAGGTGGTATAGACCGACATCCTCTTAATTCAGTGAGATAACAGGATGGTGGGGACAAAAAATTGTGGGGGTGGCGACCATCCCCTGGCAAATTTAAGCCAATTATCGGGGGGTGGCGCAATCTTCTTCCTTGCCATCTACTCGGTCTAACTGGCGTTATGTCATGATTAGCTAATTGGTTGAAAGTATGGATACATTTATGTAATATAAATATATGCTGACATAGTCTACGTATTGTTTCTGGTCCTAAGTCTAGAACTTAAAATAATATAAACATGACTGTGCCTGTAAAGGAAATAATTTACTCTGAAATAAATTTACAGAAAATTTAATATATTAATGGAGTGATAACGTCTTACATGTCAGTTGTTTATGCAATTTCTTTCGATAGCATTGGTGTTCAGTTGAAATATCCTTAAGACTGTTATATTCGCTTCAAGACTATAATTATAGTTCATAGGTGAAAATTGGTCTCGTAATACCAATTGCACTTTACCATGCTCTACATGTTACATGCGCTCACCAATATTTAATTTGACTTTCTATTTGTTACATCAACGTTTAAGGTTTACCATTAACCAAATTATTCAGCTTTCCGAGGATCAGGCCTTGTTCTTTCAGCCGAGCATCATGCACCAGAAGATCTTCAGAATGCTTATTCAACCTAACGGTGATTGCATCGACGACGGAAGCCTTCGCAAGCTTATCCAATTGGGAAGGGATGTTAGTGCCTACAGATGTCTTCACTGCATCCAGGTCCACTGCCTGTTTTCCGAGGAGCAGACCTTGTTCTTTCAGCCGAGCATCATGCACCAGAAGGTCTTCAGAATGCTTTTTCAAACTTATGGTAATTGCATCGACGACGGAAGCCTTCGCTAACTTATCCAATTGGGAAGGGATGTTAGTGCCTACAGATGTCTTCACTGCATCCAGGTCCACTGCCTGTTTTCCGAGGAGCAGACCTTGTTCTTTCAGTCGAGCATCATGCACCAGAAGGTCTTCAGAATGCTTTTTGGCTAGCTTATCTATATGGGAAGGGATGTCAGTGCCAACAGATGTCTTCAATGCATCCAGATCCACTTCCTGCTTTTTCAACTGGGAAGAAATATTCATTTTTTCGAGAAGCAAGCCTTGTTCTTTCAGCCAAGCATGATGAACCAGCAGGTCTTCGGAATGCTTGTTCAAGTTAATGGTAATGTCATCGACGGTTGTCTTTATGCCCTTTAGCTCCGAAGACTGTTTTTCCAGTTTCAAAGGGATGTCAGTACCAACGGATGTCTTCAATCCATCCAGCTGAGAAGGAATGTCGTCTACGATTCCTGTTTTGATCTCTCCGACATCTTTTGTCAGTTTCTCACTTGCATAGGAGATGCCTTTTAGAATCGTAGTTTGGTTATCAATTCTGCTACAACAGTAGGCACATCCGTATCTGGATAAAGTCGACACAGATGGTTCTTCTTCATTCTCTTTGGCCGCAATACAAACGTAAAACATCATTAGCAAACTAAGGCCCGTAACCAGAGATGAAGCCATATTGATCTGGTTGTATGCCGCATAAACTTCTAACCTAGTATGTTTGTTTCATCAGTGAATCGCAAACGTGCGATAAACTGGCATGCAATCTGTTCCTTGATACTCTTTTTATATTAAGCAACGCACAGGGCCTACATTACAAAGCCCAGCTCTTTAAGTATCTTCGAATATTAAAATTATAGCAGTTCATACAGGATTATTGATTTATTGAGGCTTTCAAAGAAATACTCTATAAAGGTGAATTTCATACGATGATAAATAGCAGACGTGCAGTAAATTTATGAGATATCCATGCTGAGGCTTGGGTAAGTACCGGTTTAGTAAATTACATGTCTCCTCTAATATGCTCTTTTTGACGTACATATGGTTGGGATTGATTTAGTTGAAGCTCCGCGGGTAATTATTTAGTATTTATAGTGTCATGTATTGACAATCTTGCTGACTAGAGAAGATTATTTAGAGATTACAAATGCGTATTCAAGTGCTTGTAAACGATAGTTGCATATACTTCTTCGTGATTTATGTTAGACATAGAGCGATCGATATATCTTCATTGATGCCACGTTCAAGTGCATGAAGCAAAGGTTTCTGTCAAACACTGAATTAAATTGCTCAATATTTATTCATGACGAGCATCGTGCATATTAATAAGTATAAATTCAGAGCTTGGCTTGTCAGTTCCTTCTTGGGTGATCGGTAGGTGATTGACAACTTGATGACTACTGATACATCAATAATATTGATCTACAGAAACATTAGCGTATCTGGATCACACACATTAATTATTGCGATTTCTGATAAAAATTCAATTGGCTAATTCTGTGTCAGCTCTGACTGGACCTTATCTTAACAATCTAATAAGTACACTTATGGATGAAACGAAGCTCAGTTGTTGTAAATCAAGAATCACAGCGAACAATAAACTGATTTTCTTTGCGGGTAAAGTTCTCTTAGTCGCCATCGCTCGTTCCACGACTATGCAAAGTAAAGTTTTTTCAGTGGTCTGGAAAGACTTCTCTTAGAGCTCCGCTTGTGCCCTAGATTCCCTCTGGCCTGTTTCTTACTAATCTTAAAAGTGTACTATTTGAAGGTGCTAGTGTCGGGAGCGCCTCTGAGTGGTTCCCTTGAATGAATGAATGAATGAATGAATGAATGAATGAATGAATGAATGAATGAATCAATTAATTAATTAATTAATTAATTAATATATCAGGATGTAACTCGTTGTGTCAGGGCATATTTTTACTGCATAACTGCAAAATGTCCCAGTAGTCTTAGGATTTGTCCCAGTAGTTAGGGTGAGTTGTCCCAGGCAATGTTTATTTAAACATTGTGTGGTCTTTAAACTGTATTACTAGTGGGAGAAATGTTGCAGGAATTTTAAGAGATGTCGCAGTAGTATATAACTAGTGGGAGAAATGTTGCAGGAATTTTAAGAGATGTCGCAGTAGTCGCAGTAGTAAAACGCATTGCGCTTCCCATGGGCAAACTCTTCGAAAAAGGTCGTCAAATTAATATTCCGCAAAAGGTAATAAAATATCCCAAAAAAGAGGTCATCAAATTTTTGTAGGGTGAAATTCCCCCCAAAAAGGTCAACAGATTGTTTTTAAGATTAAATATTCCTAAAGAGAGGTCATCAGATTTATTCTAAGATGAAATTCCAAAAAAGGTCATCAAATTTTGTAGGGTGAAATTCGCTGTCGCTTCCTCAGACCCATGACCGACTTTGTCCCAGTAGTCTAAATCTCTTAAGATATGCACTCCGTTGTGTGCCTATAAAAATTATTATTATTGTTATTTAATATTGTTATTTATTAATTAATTAAATTTGTAACGCGCTCACGGTCACAACGAAATGTGAATCTGAGGCGCGTTTGATGCCGAATGGGGGATCACTGACACATTTACTGAAAAAGTAGACAAAGAAGGAAATGGTAGATCGGTGCCTTTCTCTTCGTATTTTATCCTGAGTAGCTGATACAATCGACTGCATGTATGCAAGCACCCACTCTGCCCAATAAACGGAAGATGTGGATTTTTAGTCCGTTTATTGCTCATAATGTTTCCTGTTGCTGGCTTTCAGCTTGTATCTCCGAGCTACGAGTACATTGTCAGATTTCAGTTGTATTGTTTTCTACTGCCCTGCGTTTATTACACATGCTTACATCACCCCTGTCCTCAATTCATTCCACTGGCTTAAAATAGCTGAACGAATAAAATACGAATTCCTATCACTCACCAACAACACACTTCAATCCAAGTCATCATTTCTTCGTCAGTTGTTCACGGTCCAACCGCTTCGTTCAACCCTCTCCTCTTCCGCCTAACACTTCTCCGCCCTTCCGTCACATCATCATTAAAGTGTACGAATCGCTTCAAAGCCATATCTGTTCCGTCTCTCTGAAAAAACTCCCTCCAGAATTACGTCAAGCGTCTGATCACTCCTACAAACTCATCAAAACCTCAGCTCTTGCTATCTTTCAACAGGTCTTTCACTCAAAACTGGAAATACAAATCATATCCTGATTCCTCCTCTTCTCCTTACCTCCCTCGCCACCCACCTCAGCCATCTGACTGTCCTGTCTGCCTGCCTGACCCTGTGGGTCTTGACCTAGAACCGGTATTCACCCTATCTGCCTATCGATTTTGTTTTGACTAAGCGTCTGTGAATAAGCCAATTTCCGCGACTTCGCATTTGGGCGCTGTAGAAATCTCGAGATTACGATTACATATAACGAGTCTGATAGTCTTGTCTAATTTTGGCTATAGGCTTTATTCTGACGTTGTCTAGTCTGTGCATTCTGAATGGCTTATTGCTATCTTGCCTTGCAATATATAATTTCTCAATAGAATAGCAACTCATAACAACAAAGATAATCCCCCTAGCGGGACCTTCCTCCCTTTGGGGCCACCCATTGCCACCAATGACTAGTTCTGAAAAATCATTATGTTCACTATGAGTACTTTTATTATATATTGATCTGTAAACGAATTGTAAAGGACTGTTATTGGTTGCAATAAAGATATACTGATTGATTGATTGATTGATTGATAAGACGATGAATGCGACGAGAGCCGTAGTCATATATATATATATATATATATATATATATATATATATATATATATATATATATATATGCGACTGTATGCAACTTAAATGATAAATAAAAATCCCAACTGTCAGCTTTCTGCAGTTATAGTAATTCATTAAGTGAGTCAGTAAGTCAGCCAGACAGGCAGCCAGTGGGCCAGTCGATCAGTCAAGAAGTTCACAGGTAAATTAGTTTTCAACTTCCCTCAGAAATACCTTCATGCTTGTTTGTTGGAAGTAGTTGTTCATGGTGGAATATATGCATGTATGCGTGCTACATAAATTATATACGTGCATACAGATCCACTCATGCATGTATTCATGCATGTATCCGTACATGCATGCATACAAAAACAGAAATATTGCACATCGCATTCTGTGAGTTAAATAGCGGCATTGCAGCAGATTCCATTTGACTGACAACTTTTTGTAGCAATCAGGAAATTGGAACTTTCTTAAAAGCGACGGTGTGATATTAATAATAATAATAATAATAATAATAATAATAATAATAATAATAATAATAATAATAATAATAATAATAATAATAATAATAACAACAACAATCTGTTCTTTAATTAAGCGCCTGCAAAGTTAACGCACTACGCTGTACAGTGAACATACACATAGCAGAAACGGCAGCCACACAGGGCGCCTTACATACATGTATACAGTAGAAGCACATCATAACAGTTTTACAGGAATCGAATATAACTGTTTAAGCGGCAGCCACACGGCGCCAATCATGGTCTACTATTCATTTAACCACCGCTGCCACCTAACGAGTGGGAGGCTGAATAAACCTTACGGGGGTCTACCGGATTCGATCTTGGTACCTACAGCTCTTCACGCTTGTGTGTTGTCCATTACTCTACGTGCCCCCCGATATTCAAACCTAGTTTCAATTTGTCTCTCTGTTGTAGAACTGCGACGTGCGACAACTTTATGATATGAAATGGGAAATACAAATATTGAAAATCTGAACTTCAACATCACGGTCAAATTTAGGACATAGGCCTATTTGAACCACGACATCAAGGTCAAATGTAAGACATATATGTGAACCACAACATCCAGGTCAAATGCAGGACATATGTGAACCACAAGGTCAAGATCAAAATGATGTAGGATATGTGTGAACCTGAATATAAAGGTCAAATTTACGACATATTGGACCCATACGACAGTATTCCCACAATGGCTTCAGATTTCCTACATAATAATCATAATTTATGGGCCCATATACACGATATATAAACTTCCGCCTAAAATATAGACCTGCCATTCAGATATTTTAGGTCTTTCTCCTGACAGGGTAAGGAGGCCGGTGGGTCTTTGTTGACCTCTTTCGCCCTGAGGTGTCCTTCCAACACCTGCCGCCTGAGCCTTCACCCCTGACGGCATAGCCTCACCATGCATTCCCTTACTTGGCTGATATATAGGTAGAGGGAGACCACGAGAAACGTGGATGGACAATGTCAAGGAAGACTTGAAGAGCAAAGGTACGGACTTAACCATGGTGCGCGAAACTGTCAGGGACAGAACACTATGGAGAAACTTCATAAGAGCCTCATCGTCGGGAACTGATGGAAGAGAAGAAAGAAGAAGATACACGATATATAGAGCTCATAATGGCATATGGGTTTCACAACGTATTCCCTAAATATGACGTTGCTCATTGAGTAGGCTGCGCAAACAGATTTAATAGGAAGTGTCTAACTTGACAAAGTGTTGCGTTTAATTGTAATTGTAATTTAAAGTGCTCATTTATATAGCGCCTTTTGAGGATATTTAAGTAGAGGTGCTCCCGATCTGACTATACAAGACCACGATCGAAAAGAATGGTCTTCAATGGCTTCCAAAATGGAGGCATAGAAAGGAGAAGATATTCATGTCACTTATTGCAAGAAAGCCTGTCTCAGGATGAACGGCCGAACCTTAATAATTAATTTCTTATCAATGTTTTTGGAGTACTTCAGTGTGATTTCATACGGACAGAATTCTTGCACTTCAGGAATGGCAAAATCAATTGTTTTATGATTCAATAAGGTCATAGTACAATATAGCCTACATATATGTTTTAATGGCATACTGTGAGATTGGTAGCGCGTTTGCATTTATCTTTTCCGTCCGTGATTTTGAGCTTGGTACATTATAAAACATTGGCAATTATGTGCAGGAAGCAGGAGTCTAGTTTGATGTCAGCTTCTTGCACAAAGGCCAATTCCCTCATCATTACGTAAGTACAACAAGATTGATGCCGTCGAGAAAATATAATTTTCCTCATTCTCTGCTCAATTACATCGTAAATAATAAGTAAATGAAGTAAACATTCAATCAGTACATTTCATTGTGAATATTACACATAATCAGCAGACTGAAGATGGCATCTCTTCTAGAATGAGAAAAGATTATTCGAATACGTTTACCTGTCAGAATTTATGTGTTAGTTTAATATCAATGTATCATTCTAGCCTATAAGAAAAAGTATTAAGCTCAACTTTAATCTTTACTGACTGAAATTTCACGAATTTATCATTTTTCTTCAACGAATAATGATCCAGAATTCTAAAATTCTGAAACAAGAACAAAAGGTTATAATCAAGCGATGCGTTAAAACAAGTTTACATGACTGAATGTCTAGTTAGCAACCGCTATCTTCATTTCGGTTATCTTGAGGGAGTAGTAGTGACCACGAAAGGCGTACCATTCAATTCCATCAGCATACGTCTTATGAGGACCACTTAGATAGAGACCGTTAAGGTTGGAAGCATGACAGGCGCTGTACCACCAGCCTCCACGGTATAGCAGAGAACAGCTTCCTTCTTTATAAATATCGTTATCAGCGTCTTTAGTGCTGAACTGCATTCCACTATGTTGAGAGAAACTGTCTCCTAAACAAAGAGAAAGGTCAACATAGTCACGCGTTAAGAATATGAATCTTACTGGATTTAATGAATTGCCTTCCGGATTGACTATATCAGAGCACTTAAGCAAAGGACCGTCTACACTAATCCTTTGGTCTTATAAATGCAATTTTCTTCATTCACAGCGGCACCAAATATAAAGCATACACCATTTCTTACTGATATCATTGTGTATCGCCTTCAAGGTGTAGACAATAAATTGAGGTTTTACGAATACTATCCCGTAAGTCATGATGCCATACTCCGCATCATTGAGAAATCATGGTCATCGTAATAAGTAATTGCAATTTATAACCTATATCGCACTAGTGTCTTTCGCTCAAAAGGCATCCCCGATGCAGTACCAAAACCTAGCCATAACCATGTCAATATCCACAAGATAAAATCATCACCATAAGCGTTAAGAAATCTAAAGAAATAATGATTCATTTAGCGGCACGTGGTCTACCTGCATTTCCTGTGTATCCACCAACATTCAGTCTGTAGCGATCGGCCGATGAACCGATGGAGAACGTGGAGTACTCTGCGTATCGCTTCTGTCCATCAAAGTCTTCCATGTCGAAGCGTAGCTTATATTTGCGGTTCGAGGTCAACAGGTACAAAGCTTCATTACCTATTAAAGAGATTATGTCACAGGTAGATAGGCTGCTAGATATCGCTAGATCACAGTTAAACGAGGAAATGTTTAAGACACGTTGAAATAAAAAAGAAATAGAGAGTCCAACCTACGCAAGAAAAGTTTCAGCGATTGGAATTAACAGTATTAATTTTTTCTCAATTTATTATTATTATTTATTTTGATTATTATTAGAAGTAGTATGAGCATGCATCGAATTTCGAGACATTCCAGATGAACTGCCATTGGCCTGAAAACAAAGAGATTCGAACCCATCACGCAAGGTGAGTGTTATATTAGGTCTTCTAATCCAGAGTCAGCCGTTGAAAGATTTGTATTCAGTATTCATTAACATAATTTAGGGCAGAGCAATAGTCTTTCTCCCTATAGTTATTAGAATGCGTTGAATCAAAATGCAAACGAATCAAAAGATCCTTAAGGAAATTTGCAGTTTGAAAGGACTCTCTACTGGATCCTGGAACAGCGAGAAGACCAAGGAATTCGCAAACAACCATGGACGACTTGACAGCAGGTTTTGTGTTCTACATTAAAGGCAGGCTGTAGCGCTTTTATGACCTTCTAGAAGAGGCTACAGTAAGCAGCCTGATGCATACATACAGCTTACGTTTGTCGGATTTGCATGGTCTCTGATTTAGGGCTACTTAGCCTTGAACTTACCGAGCCAAAATTCGCCAATTGGATTTCCAAATCCGTTCAGATATTCAATCCACGTTCGTTCAAAATTCACGGATCCATCTTTGCGTCTTTGGAAAACCTAAACATTGTAAACCAAATCTCCTCTTTAACTGAAACCCCAAACGGATTAACGTACTTGCCTGCGCTCTTTAATTACCTGCTATTGGTTGAATAGGTCGAAATGGCAAGTGGGTTTTGGTGATAGGTGTCCGAATGACGTCTACAAGCACGAAATTAAAAGTGAAAATGACTGGGAAATGAACGCACAGTTGCGGTAAGCGTCTTTTGCATCCATCACCGGCGCTATAAAAGATGCTAATTAAAAATGTTCGAACATAAGAAAATCACTTAAGTGTTATTTAATTAAAAATACCAGCCAATTTCCACCGGGTGTTGTCAGGTCGCAGTAGACGTCGGCTTGAATTCTTTTACCCAAACTGCCGGGATAAACCTGGTAGGCTCCACTTCTACTATGACCCAGTGCTCTGATGTCCGAACAGTCCTTCGGTCCAATAAGAGAGTCATGCACTTCTACAAACGTATAAACCATAAAAGCTTTTCCCCAGAACAGCTATGCGGAAATATTGAAACATTATATCTTAGTAACAATCGAAGTCTAAAATTTCGGAAATTCACCACTGGTCTGCTATCTTAGTGTAATCTTACTCACGTCGTGCACAACTAATCAACCAATGGTGACTTTTCTCGTTGTCTCAGTATTATTTGTTTACTGAGCTCTTATCCTAATTACTTGAATAACATTTATGCTAGCGTTAGGCGCTTTTACTGATAACCTAATAGGAGCTATGCTGGATGTCAAGATGCACTCACATATACTGAGTCATTGCTGACATGATATGTTTCCAGTCCTAAGTCTTGAACTTAACATAAACGTGTCTGTATAAAAGTTATGTAAAAGAATGAATTTAAAAAGAATGTAAAAGAACCATCTGTACATACAGACAATTAATGTCCTCATAACGTTTTATAAGGGCTCTCGTATAATTTCGTTAAATAGCATTAGACTTCAGTCGAAATAGCCTTTCTAACTAGAGTTGATAGATTCACATGTACCTGGTAATACCGATTGATACCATCGTGATATATTATAGCCTATTACAAGCGCTGACAAATATTTAATTTAACTATCAGAATTTGTTACATTTTCGCTTACCTTTAACCAAACTATTCATCTTTTCGAGGAGCAGTCCTTGTTCTTTCAGCCGAGCATCATGCACTAGAAGGTCTTCGGAATGTTTGTTCAAACTAATGGCAATGTCTCGGTTGGATGTCTTTAGCTCTACTGATAGCTTTTTCAGATCATCTGATTGTCTTTTCAGCTCGGAAGGAATTTCGTCTCCAACATCTTCTTTGATCTCTCCGACATCCTTGGTCAGTTTTTCCGTTGCAATGGAGATGCGTTTCAGAATCGTAGTTTGGTTATCAATTCTGCTGCAACAATAGGCACATCCGTATCTTGATAAACTCGATATGGATGGTTCTTCTCCATTCTCCCCAGCAGCCATTCGACCATGCAACATTATTAGCAAACACAGGCCTGTAATAACCGATGATGCCATGTCGATCGTGTTGTATACCGTATAAACTTCTGACTTAGTTTGCTTCTTTATTTAGTGCATCGACAGTGTGCGAAAAGCCGACCTACAATCCAAACACAATCAAACCACAATACAAACTTATTACTCTTTTATACTGAGCTACGCATACTTTATAATCATCAGCTTCTTAGGGTCTACTATTAACTTTATAACAGGATTTTTAAGTATTTTGATTTATTGAGAGTTTCTTGATAACTCAGTATCAGGTAGGTGAATTTTCAACGCTGATTTATAACATACAGTAAATTTATAGGCTACTTTGTATTGTGTCTTGGATAGGTATAGTAAGATACATTTATCCTCTGACATGACCTACTTGACGTATAGATTGCTGTGATTGATTTAGTTGATGTTCATCTGATATTTAATTAGCTCTGCAGCTTCGTGTAGGCCGTATATACAATGTTTTTATTAGAGTCGATCATTTTAAGATTGCCAATGCGTAGACGTTTACAGGCCCGTAGCCAGTATGAGGCAAGACGGGGCGAGTGCCTCGTCATAATTCTCAAGACGAGGCAAGACGAGCCACTCTCTGCTTCGTCTTACTTCGACATGATAATTAAGACATCTTGTAAAGAATAATAGAGTATTTCAATCTCTTCTATAGACACACAGACCCAATTGCCTCCTCCAGCACTGATTCACCCCCGTCTCTCAACCCTGCTCCTAACTCTCAGTCATCGTTCCCAAATCTCTCTCCCGCCTCCGAAACAGAAGTGTCACTCCTCTTAAACTCTCTACACATCAAGCAATACGGACTTATCCTATCCCCTCCTGTCTTCTAAAAGACTGCGCCTCTGTCCTCGTTGCTTTAATCACCAAAATTATCAACCTCTCACTCTCTACCGGCAACTTCCCAATTAGTCCTGGATCTGACTATAGTTCTGTAGGAAATTTTGAGTATGGAGAATTTTCTTTAAGAAATGTTGAGTAGGTGTCTTATTAAGTATTTTCCACTTGGGTGGAGATCCGCCACCTGGTAGGTTCTCCGGCTATGATGTCATCAAAATGGAGGTCGCTCGATCATGAAACTGGTCGTATCTCTGTTAATAATTGCCCGATTTGCCCGATTTATATGTTTGGAAATTGGGTATGGGTTAGGTTTGATATGTTGTAGATAATATTTTAAGGTTGATGAGAATGCTTTGATAACTGCTCTTAGCTTACATTTTTTACACTTTTCGTACTTTATAAATTAATTTTTGTAATAGAACAGAAGATTTCTCAATACTTTGAGCATTAATAAAGTAAAGTTTTATTATTACATAAAAATTGATTTTTACATGTGGCGTTCGTCTTGAGGTTTTGCAAGTTATATCCAACCATTTTACAGCGGCATTTACAAAAGTCCTTCATGCGAAATATTATTCCAAGCTCCTGTTACATTTTATAAAAAAAAAATTTCGCTCAGTCGAGTCTTGGTCTTGCAAGAACAAGACCAAGACTTTCAAACTCCAGAATCAGACTTTTGGTCTCAAAACCAAGAGCAAGAGCAAGACTTTTAAGACGAACTCAAGATCACTCGAGACCAAGACCTTTATCTCGAGGACAATAAGGCTTCTTCCCGGGTGATCGGAAGTTGATTGTAGCCACTGGTTCCTTGATATCGACTGATAAGAAGAAGAGGAAGAGCAGTCCGTTAAACTAGCCCTTAGGCAGCCATGGTTATGAAGTGTTAGCGACTTCATCTTCTTAGCCTCAGCATATGAGGGAGGGTGGCCAGTCATCTCCCTCATCTTCCCACCGACACTGTACAGTCAGTGTACTCGTTATAGCTTAGTTGGTTACGGGGTGCAGATGGAGCAGAAATCTCGAACCAAATTTCTGCCCTGGTGAGGATTATTATCCATATTACTACCCCTTTCCGACCTCTCGATTGACAGTCCAGCACCCGACCACTACACTATGGAGCACCCTCTGGCTACTGATAAACTTACATCGATCATTCATCCACAGAAAGATAAGCACATCTATTCCTACATTATATTTGTTTAATTATTGTCAGCTGTGACAGGACCTAATCTTAATAACGTATTAAGCTCACTTATGAGTGATACGAAGCTTAGTTGCCGTAAATCAAGAATGAGAGCGAGCAATAAACTGACAAAATAAGGTTTTGAAGAATCTTCTCGAAGATGTTATTCGCTGTCATACTTACTTTGATGCTGAATGGGATCAGTGACATATTTACTGAAGCAACGTAGACTAAGAAAACCCTTGAGAAGAAAATTAATGGTAAATAGGGGTTCAAGTGATACACCATTATCTCCTTGGCTTCTCCTGAGTAATTAATGCAATCGACTGTATGCAAGTATGTATTCACCCATTTGGGGAAAACCGAAAGGATGGGTTTAAGTAGTTAATTGGTCGGGATGGGTTTAATTAGTTAATTGCTCATATTGTTGCTAGGTTTCAAATGCATGTATAAGATCTACAAAGACTTGACCAAATTTCAATTGTAAGCCCCTGCTGTATGTTATTGCACTGTGTTGATAATATATATATAGGAAAAGACTGGTTCACAGTAAATGACTGGTTCACAGTAAACAGTAAACACATATGTGTGTGTGTGTCTGTGTGTGTTTGTGTGTGTGTTTGTGTGTGTGTGTCTGTGTGTGTGTGTGTGTGTGTGTGTGTGTGTGTGTGTGTGTGTGTGTGTGTGTGTGTGTGTGTGTGTGTGTGTGTGTGTGTGTGTGTGTGTGTGTGTGTGTGTTTACAATGAACCAGACTTTTCCTCTCGTGTAATGTAGGCTATTATAGGCCTACTCTGATGTTGTCTAGACTGTGTATTCTGAATGACCTAATGTTGTCTTGCCTTGAAATGCATTATTTCTTGCAATCGAATCGCAATTCATGACAAGAATGTTAATGCTATCGCGTTATGTTACTTAACATTTCGTGCAAAGCCAAAACAAGAATAAGAATTATACAGTGATGAAGATGATGAGTGAGTCGATTTTATTTAGCCTAGCAATTATATGTGCAACTAAAATGAAAAATGAAAATCTCAACTGCCAACTTTCTACAATTATAGTGTGTGACTCAGTCAGTCAGAAAGAATTTAACTGTCAACTTTCCTCAGAAATATTTTCAAGCTTATTTACTGGAATTAGTTGCACTGGTTGTGTGCCTTTTACGAAGGAATGTACGCATGTAGGAGCCCATGCAAGCATACTGTACATACATGCAGACATGCATATATACATACATGCACGCACGCGTACATGGACATATGCGTGCACATACACTCATACATACAGACAGAAGTCCTATATATATGGAATCATATAGACTTATATGAGTAAGCAAGTAAGTAAGTAAGTAGATATACTTACTTACTTACTTACTTGCCTGCTTACTCATATAAGCCTATATGATAGCCTTTATGCACAAGCCTTTATTGAACCAATTGCTAACCGCACTTTGGTTTACATGAGAGTTTTATCGTGAATAAATCATCCTTATGATATTTTACGGGCTAAGTTGTCAGACGGTAGAATATAACGATTGTCTGCGCGAGGTCGCAAAGTGATTCCGGTCAGTGTTGAACATAGAAAGCTCATATGGGAAAATAATCATTTGGGTTTCATAATGTAGGCTATGCCCTAAATTTGACGTTGCCTTTTAAGTGCACAACTGATGTAATAAGAAGCGTCTAACTCGACTACGTGTTTCGTTTAACAGTAATTGTAATTGAGAGTGCTCGTTTATATAGCCCATTTTGAAAAGATATTTCAACAGAGGTGATCCCGATCTGACCACGATCGCAAAAAATGGCCTTCAATCGCTTGCAATATAGAGGAATTTATAGAGAGGAGAAGATTTTCATGTCGCTTATTGCATAAAAGCCTTTTCCAGAATGAAGAGAGTCCCTTCATAATTAATATCATATGCATTTTTTGGAGTACAACGTTGTGAATTCATACGAACAAAATCCTTACCTTTCAGGAATGGCAAAATTAATTGCTTTTTCAATCAAAAAGGTAACAGCACAGCCTACCTCTTTTAATGGCATAATATTGTCAGATTGGTAGCGTTTTTGTATGTCTCCTTGTGTCCGGGATTTTGAGCTAGGTATGTTATAAAATATTGACAATTATGTGCATGAAGCAAGTGTCTCTCCTGTTCGATTTCCGCTTCTTTCACAAGGCCAATTCCATCATCATTATGTAAGTGTAACAACATTGATTCGGTCGAGGAAATATAATTGACATTTTCTGAATTTATAATTTTTGCATCGACGAATAATAATGAAGAATTTTAGAGTCATCTGAAACTGCAAGAACAAAAGGTTCTAATCAAGTGATGCCATAAAACAATCTGACATGATTAAGTGTCTAATTAGCAACCGCTATCTTCATTTCGGTTGTCTTGAGGGAGTAGTAGTAACCGTGAAAGGTGTACCATTCAATTCCATCAGCGTACGTCTTATGAGGACCACTAAGGTAGAGGCCGTTAAGGTTGGAAGCGTGACAGGCGCCGTACCACCAGCCTCCACGGTATAGCAGAGAACAACTTCCTTCTTTATAAATATCGTTATCAGCGTCTTTTGTGCTGAACTGCATACCACTGTGTCCGGAGAAACTGTCTCCTAAACAATAAACACAGAGAAGGTTGACATGGTTAAACAAAAAAGAATATGAATCTTATTGGTTTTGATGCTCTCGCGTTAGTTATGTCCTGCTGCGAAATGTACTAGTTACTTTGTGTGACTGCTTAATTTTTCCATACCTATCTTATTGCAATATCATCTGGGCCTCGCAATTTTCAATGCCACTTAACTCGACCCGTAAGTACGCCAAAGCTCTATTCGTAAACTCCCTATGGAGACAGTATACTCAGCCCTTGTTTGTCAGTCTAGGTAGGAATAAAGTCATTGACTAAATTAATGAACTGCCGATTTGTATATTTATGTTTAAATTTAAAAGAAATCTCTAACCTGAAAACTTTCATATGTATTTTTTTAATCTGAATCTAGAAATACATGATCGTTTTACGAGATCTTGTAGTAAATATCGCACATATTACGGTCCCACAATCGGAGGGCAGTTTTCTGTTTTGCCTCGTCGGCCAACTCTTTGGAATTCTTTGCTGACTGCCTATAATTGTGGACTATTTAAAGGTTTAAACGGTATTTGATGAATTACTGGGTGTGTAATTTATTACGAATGGTTGATATATGTAGGCCTACAATTCATATCGGTATGCTATTTTGTGACAATGGGATACTATTTTCTACACATTTCAAGAATAATGGACACCTTAATAGGTAATTGTAATTTAAACTTCTATCGTGCCGATGCCTACTACACAAGACATTCGCGATGGTGCACCAAAACAAGTAGTATTGTATTGTATTGTATTGTATCACTACATTTATAAAGCGACTCTCGCAGAATAACTATTCAGAGGCGCTCTAGGCACAGAAGCACCGGGAAACAGAAATTCCTTTAGGGAACGCGAGACTGATGAGGAAAAGCCAGTCATTAGTTTGGCCCTGAGCAGAGAGGTAAGGTCATTTCAGATCGTGGGACCCACTAGAGCAAACGCCCGGTGTAGGCCAAGGCAGTTAAAGTCCTGGGAACAAAAAGATCAAGCCGATTTACAGAGGACAATTAGCGAGAAGAAGATGCAGATAGCGGCTTTCGCAGATAGTTCAAGAGATATTTCGGGGCAGTGCCCTGTTGAGATTTAGAGACAACGGAGGATCTTATAACGGATGCGCGCAGCAATAGGAAACCAGTGCGGGACATCATAGCATGTTAGCAGAGATATGGGCAAAGCGGGGGAGTCGAGCGATGAAACTAGTAGAAGCTAGCATTTAGAACAGATTGAAGGGAGGTCAACATCTAGAAGATGAAGTCATAATTATTAAAGCAATAAATTTTAGACAAAATTTGAGACTTCATTGTGTGGCATGTATTCTACCTGCATCGCCCGTGTATCCACCAACACTCAGTCTGTAGCGATCGGCCGATGAACTGATGGAAAAGGTGGAGTACTCTGCGTATCGCTTCTGTCCATCGAAGTCTTCCATGTCGATGCGTAGCTTATAGTTTCGGTTCGAGGTCAACAGGTACAAAAGTTCATTGCCTAAAAATAATTACATACACCTGGAGGTTTGTTTAATGAAGTTTGCAGGTAATTAAAGGTTCGAAAATCAATGCTAACGTCCAGAACACACATACGAAGCTATTTTGCAGCTACCTTCCTTGGTCGATAAGTAATTAAAGTTTGATCACTGTTTGCTTTAACAGATATTTCTAAGAATAATTTAACAGCTTCAAAAATAGACTTTCAAGAACTTACATCATAGGTTGAATATAAAACACTTTTCGTGGAGTCAATAATAGTGCTTGTCGAACTGCATTTATGACTAGAAACCGGGACTATTCTTTTAAAAAGTGATATCGGAATGCAACTAAGTCCCAATGTGCCTGCTGAGCCAATGTGCTAGCACAGTCATCAGATCAGTGATAATGTCACATAGCTGATCAACCTAACTCTCTCATGCCGTATTGCTCGTGAATAAGCTGGTTTTCTGCGCTTAGCATTTAAGTAGCTATTTATAAATTTCGAGATTATGATTACGAAATCATCGTAATTGACAGGACGAGGTCTTGGCTTATAGAATAGAATAGAATAGAATAGAAGAGAATTGAATTGAATAGAATATTCTTTATTGGAACCAATTGCAAACCGCATTTTGGTGTACAAAATCATTATATCATGGAACTTCATGGCCACAATAATTTTATTTTATTTGTGCGTTTTTGGGCGAGATAAGAGTTTACGTGGATAGCACTGTGATCAAACAAATCTAATGCAAAGACTATCATAGAGCCTTTATCGAAATGAACATGACTCTCTGTCTGTCTGTCTGTCTGTCTGTCTCTCTCTCTCTATGTCTGTCTGTTTGTCTCTCTTTCTCCCTGTATTAATCGATATTCGTTCTAAGTGTTGTATTGCCATTCTGTGACAGGTTTGCATGAATTCGAGTAGGTCGCGCAAGTCGGAAAAACTGATAGGGGGTATGACATTAATCGCAATTCTACGAATATTAACATACCGAGCCAAAATTCGCCATTCGCATTTCCAAATCCTGCAACATAGTCGATCCACGTCTGTTCGAAATTCAGAGAACCATCTTTGCGTCTCTGGAATACCTTCATAAGTATACAAATACATGTATATCTATTTGTATCATTAACATATATTATGTTTGTATTGCAGTAGAGGAGTTACCAGTGCATATTTTAACTGTATAACTAGTGGGACAAATGTCTCAGTAGATTTAAGATTTGTCCCAGTAGTTTGGGTGACTTATCCCAGGTAAAGTAGCTAAAACCGGCTCCATTTGGCAGCAAATGCTCTAAAATGCACTGTCATGGCCAACTTTGTCCCAGTTGTCCAAATCCGTTAAAATATGCACTGGGAGTTACAATTTAGCTAATGAGGTCGCGAGTGGGACTGAAGTGCAGATACCATATGATAGACCACATATCGAGTTCATGTGAATTATATGAATCACAGGAAAGGATGGGGGGAGCACAAACTACTGTGATTTATCGCCATCGCAAATATACACCTCTGACACCGAAAGAAACTACAAGTAATTAACAAAGCTAAAGCTTTCTCGGCAGTTTGGCCATCGAACCGGAATGACCTTGCAAGAGATGCGTCTTCTGCATGATGATCGGCTTTATTCACCTTTTAATAATGCCTGAAGCCTGTTCTAGTTCGTATAGGCAACGCTAATTATGACATATATACATATAGTGAAGAGGTAGCCTAATATATAAATTTATTGACTGAATGACAAAACACTAGCGAATGAAAGAATGAGAGAATTAGTGAATGAATCTAAATTAATCTTGATACTTTTCCATAGTTGTTTTTATAACGCTGCATTGGTTTCCCGTCAAGGAGAAAATGAAATTTAAGATTCTCCTTTCAGAGTGGGCATCATTAGCCAGCATCAGAGCATCAGCTACGTCAGAGAGCTTCATGTACCCATCTCCAGTCAAGCGGTTCGGTGATTGTCGACCTCTGCTGCTTCCGTACATGAACTCGGACTCTTTCTTGCCTTCTTTTGTCTTGGACCTTCCTCTTGGAACAGCCTTAAGCTGCACATGCGAGCTGCTGCATTTCATAAATGTAAGGTCAAATTTTGGAATTCTCAGTACTGAATGATTAAAACTTAAATGAGATTTCATGAAGTCACACCGACCAGCCAGCTGCCTCCAGGTGTTGTCATGTCGCAGTAGACGTCGGCTTGAATTCGTTTAGCCAAACTGCCTGGATAAACCCGATAAACTCCACTGGTACTATGACTAAGTGCTCTTATGTCCGAACAGTCCTCCGGTCCAATAAGAGAGTCATGCATTTCTTGGAAAGTGGCACAGAAAGACAAATAATGTGTAGTTAACCTGTTCGGTGTACTGTGATGACTAGATTACTAGGACACAAACATTAATTAATATAACACCATTCAACATGTACGATATAATTCAATCGCACATTAGAAATTGGTTTAAATCTGTCTCTGTCTCTGTCTCTGTCTCTGTCTCTGTCTCTGTCTCTGTCTCTCTGTCTCTGTCTCTGTCTCTGTCTCTCTGTCTCTGTCTCTGTCTCTGTCTCTGTCTCTCTGTCTGTCTCTCTGTCTGTCTCTCGCTCTGTCCTGTCTCTGTCTCTGTCTGTCTGTCTGTCTGTCTGTCTCTCTCTCCGTCTCTCTCTCTCTCTCTCTCTCTCTCTCTCTCTCTCTCTCTCTCTCTCTCTCTCTCTCTCTCTCTCTCTCTCTCTCTCTCTCTCTCTCTCTCTCTGTTGTCATGCACACACACAGACTTAAATGGGACTTCACATTAACATGTTAAAATCCCGCAATGACATTTTTAAAATGTCTCCTTTCTTTGCTATCCCACACACAGTTGCCGTAATTAAAATGCTCAAATAGGCTACTTATATGACTATCTGGCCAAAATAATTATTATTTGTATATATCGCTAGAATGTTAGTTGAAACCACGATGAAAATCTTACTGGAAACATGACAGACACTTCGCTTTCTCAACCATTAACATAAATAGTATTCGTGAATTCAAAATGCCTTGGAGCAAAAGTAAGTCTACCATCACCTTAAAAAGCAAGATTGAGCGTCTTGAAGATCTGGTCTTTAACAAGACGCACAACTATGAGAAAACACTGTTAAAGCGTCAGAGGAAATTCTATTTTGAGCCCTTAACAAAAAGATTTTACAGAATTGTGATTGCTTTTGATAAATATTAAGTATACTATATATATGGTTCACCTTTCACCGTCGGATTGAGCGTTTGAAGGAGTTGCTCTTGGACTCTCAAACGGCCCTCAAGGAGCTGAAGATTTCTTGACACGGTTTGAATTGTATCATGCACACTAACTAGAGAAGCTGCAATTTCTTTCAGGCTCAAGGATAGTTTTTCCATTTCCGAAGGAATGCCATCGGTTACCGCCGTTTTCAACGCATCCAGATCCGTCGACAGCTTTTCCAGATCCGATGGAAAATCATCGACGACTTTGGCTTTAATTTCCACTAAACTTTGTATCTCTCTGTCCTGTCGTGAAACGATGCGACTGAGAATCGTAGTATGACTGGCAACTTTGTTGCAACAGTCAACACACTGGGAACTGTTCCTTACGACTAAATCCTGGCCGACTGTAGGCTCAATGTAACCGTAAACGATTACTAAATAACCGCTGACTATAGCTAACACTGGCGCCATGCTTATGTTTTGTTACTTTGTTATTAATTTATATCGAAAGCTTTACTTGTTTTATAGATGTGTTCAGGAAACCAAGTAAATGTAAACAAGGTTTATGTTATCGGTCTGCAACTTTTTAAATCATCACAATACCATGTATGAAAAATAAACTGAGCATATGAACTCGATCTGTCTCTTTTAATAGGAATCGTCCAAAATATAGGCGAATGCGTACTAATTTAAGTAGCTTTTAATTAATGCTGGACCTACGACGTATTGATTTCGTATATAACAGATCGATAAGAATTGCAAATTGCCTTATGAATCATATTCAGTGATTGTGTCGGCTATGTTCATCTGTCATACAATTAGATACTTTGAGGCGGTTAAAAAATAATCAAAAGTTGCTCAATTCAATTCAATAATAACGAAAATAAGTAAATAATGCAAACATTCCTGCAGTACATTCCAATGTCAATGTCACATTAAATCAACAGACTGAAGGTGGTTAATTCTGGAAATCGGAAGTTAATTTTATATTGGTTTAACTATTTTAGATAATATTACTTGACAATCCATATTCAATTCCTGTCTTACAAATCTGTCAAAGTTAATATATTTACTGATAAAAAAATTTAAACATTTATAATTTTTCCAACAGAGCATAAAGATTGTAAAAGCTGGAAGCCATCTAACGCAACAGAACAAAAGTTTCTAATCAAGAGATGCCAATAACGCAAGTTGACACGATTCAATGTCTAGTTAACAATAGTAATCTTCATTTCCGTTGTCTTGAGGGAGTAGAAGTGACCACGAAAGGTGTACCATTCAATCCCATCAGCGGGTGTCTTATGAGGACCACCGAGATAGGCACCGTTAAGGTTAGAAGCATGACAAGCCCTGTACCACCAAGCTCCACGGTATAGCAGAGAACAACTTCCTTCTTTATAAATATCGTTATCAGCGTCTTTTGTGCTGAACTGCATTCCATTGTGTCCGGAGAAGCTGTCTCCTAAACAATGAACGATGAGTAAGCTTGATATGGTTAAGCGTTAGGAATATGAATCTTATTTTATTTAATGCATTACCTTCCGTATTGATTGCATCAGAGAACTTAAGAAAAGGACCGCATGCACTGATCATTTGGCCTTATAAATATATGTGTAAATGCACCTTGATCCTCACAGTCATCATTATGTGTCGCGTTTAAGATAAAGAAAAGGAATGGAGGCTTTACGAATACTGTGCTGTAAGTTATGATGCTCTACTCTGCACCATTAAAATCATGGTTATCGTAATAAGTAATTGCATTTATTACTTCTATCGGGCCAGTGTCTTGCGCACCAAATGCCGAACCAAAACCTAACCATGATCACGTCAATATCATGAAAATAAAATAATAAGTATAAAGTAACGTAAAGAAATCAAGACAAATTTGAGACTTCATTATGTGGTTTATAGTCGACCTGCATCGCCCGTGTATCCACTAACAGTCAGTCGATAACGATCGGCAGATGAACCGATGAAAAACGTGGAGTACTCTGCGTATCGCTTCTGTCCATCGAAGTCTTCCATATCGATGCGTACCGGTAGCTTATATTTGCGGTTCGAGGTCAACAGGTACATAAGTTCGTTACCTAAAAGAATATAGTATGGCTATGGAAAACTCACTAGATGCAGGCATGTATGTGTGTAGGTATGTATGTATCTAGATGCTTAATATAGCGCCTTCAAACTCACAAAAGCACAGCACACGTGGCCATCTGACTGATCTAAATATGTGCGTTTTAAGACAGTCTGCAAATGTTTGATGAGCAGGGGTGAGTGCAAATGAGCGTAAGTGAGCAGCCAAGTGACTGGCCTCGTACCCCTCATAACAACCCGTCATGACAGCAGTAAAATGAGCCATACAGTCATTTTCGCAACATAAAAATGTTGACGTCATTGCTTAAGACTTCGATTTCCTTGGCATTTAAGTTAGTTTTCTCATTTTTTTACAAGTATTCCGATAGAACAAAAAAATTCTCAATGTTAAGGCCCAAACATCCACAACAACGAACGTTTGTGAAAAGCGTATCTATAAAAACTTTTACACAGCGCTTTTTGAAGCTGACATATTCACCCTCCTACACGATCATCGAAAGCCAAGATTTTAGTTGCATCAGGTTTTCTGCCAGCCACCATAACCATCCGTCAAATTTTAAAAAAAACATTCCTTCCCAACTTTCATTTAGATATGTATTACAGGGATTTGCCTTTGTACGGCCTCTGACTCGCGGATACTTAGCCTTGAACTTACCGAGCCAAAATTCGCCACTTGGATTTCCGAATCCGCTTAAATATTCGATCCACGTTCGTTCGATATTCACGGATCTATCTTTGCGTCTTTGGAAAACCTGAACATTGTTAACAAATGTCAGGTTTAACTGAAACCAAAAACTATTACCTGCCCAGTGCGATAATCATTAGCTGTTATTGATAAGTAAGTTTTATCTTTAATAACTAATTTTTACTTGCAGTTTGGTGTACTTACATCTCATAAACAGCTAAAAGTTAAAAGGTTGAATAGTTCGAACTGGCGAATGAGTTTCGGTGATAGGTGTCCGTATATCGTCCCTAAGCACGAAATTCAAAGCAGAATTGGCTCTGCAACGTATGCTTGGTTATACGGTCGATGTCTTGTGCATTAATATACACAAGCTCTATAGAAGTTGCTAATTACTAGTGTATTGACACATCACGATTGGTTTAATAAATACCAGCCAATTTCCGCCAGTTGTTGTCATGTCGCAGTAGACGTCGGCTTGAATCCGTTTAGCCAAAGTTCCTGGATAAACCCGATAAACTCCACTGGAACGATGACCAAGTGTTCTGATGTCCGAACAGTCCTTCGGCCCAATAAGAGAGTCATGCACTTCTACAAACGTAAAAACCATAACAACCTTCCGCCAAACAGTTAATAGCAAAGATTTTAACATTATTTGCTAACAATGGAAGTCTAGGAATAGGAAAGTCACCACTGGCCTACCATCTAACTTACGTCGTGGACAACTAGTCAACTAATAGTGACTTTTCTTGTTGTCTTAGCATTATTTGTTTACTGAGTTTTTGAGCCTAATTACTAAAATACCATTTAGGCTCATATAGGTAGCGCTTTAACTAATAACTCGCTAGGAGTTATGCTGAATTTCGAGATACACTCACACATGCTGACAGAGGTCTATGAAATTGTCGTTTGCAGTTCTAAGTCTATCTTGACCTTAAACACAGACATCTCTGTAGATTTAAAGGACAGAATTTACATACAGACAAAATTATGGCTTACTAACATTTACAAGAGCGCTGCTAGGCTTAGTCTAATTACGTAATTTCGTTAAATAGCATTAGTCTTCAGTAGAAGTAGCCTTTCTGACTAGGGTAGTCCCCGGCGCCGCCGCCATCCGCCGCCGCCGCCGCCGATAAGCCCTCAAGCCGAAACCAGTCGCTAAGCTATCGACTGCTAACGACTTCGTTCACTTAATATTTTGCTTGTTGTTTTAATCGCGGTTTCCGAATTTCGATTTGACGAAGACATCAGCAGCAGGACATGAGCAACATTTACAATACAATACAATATAATATAATAATCGTTTGTTGAGGAAAACAAGCTGATATGTCGCAACTTGGCACATTATTAGAGAAAGTGTTTGCTCTGTTAGTAAGAGTTCTTATAGAGAATATGGAGGATATAGTTATTGTTTCTTTTTTTAGTAAAGTGAATTTATGTATTCTATTACGAAGATGGTGTGATGCTTGCTTACGAAGAGGGGGAAATAAGCAGGGTGAGAATTTTCGGGGTTGAGGGTTCAACCCCTAGTCTTTCTTAGGACCCACACAGTTAAGTCTTCATTGCACACCCCAGGGGTCGTTTCCAACCCCTTAGTTGTGTTGGTGTGATTTAAATTTAATTGATTGTGAATCTTTGACAAAGTGGAGAAATTTCCACGGTGTACATGTATGCATTTTTGAATTTTCTCAATGAAGGAATTTATTCTGATTCGAGTTTGACTTGCAAAACTGCTAGCGTTGAAATCATCCTGCTTTCAAATTTTGCTGACATCGGTTTGCAAAATACGAATAAACTGTTCAACTCCACATGGATCAAAGTCTAATCCCCAGTCTTTTTTCTACAATTCTCACACTGGGAATAAGGGCCGGAGTACATGATTCTCGTTCTCTGCCACTGCTTGAAAGAGCCACGCATCAGCAGTTTCGGCCAACTGGTTGGCCGTAAGATCGGGTACTGTTAAAAAGTCCTCCATGTTTCATTCGATTTATCAAGCGTTCAATTTCACGAATTCACATTAACATTAATTTCACGGTCATCGTTCTGTCCCCTGTCAGCATGCCCACATGGAGCGGGGCCCACATTCCCTTATTGGACCCATATAGAGCTCTCATGGGTTCCATCTAATGCCCACGGGAATGATGACACGGTCAGTACAGTATGCGATAAAATGCATTATATTGTTAGCTAATCAGTTATGTTCAATAGACATACCTGATTACATGAGAAGTCGATAGCAAGTCGCTAAGTCAGTCGATAAGTCTCAGCGACTTAGTCAGTCGATAAGCATGCGACTTAGTCGACTGAGTCGCTAAGTCAGGCGCTAACTCATCAAGTCAGTCGCTAACTCCTTAGCGACTGACTCCGGGGACTAGTTGTAACTATGTACTAATTAAAATGAACTAAAATAAAAATCCAGTAACTATAACTTTATAACTAAAAAATAATACGAACTATAACTGTAACTATAACTAAAATAAAAAGCATTAGCTATAACTGTAACTGTTACTAAAATAAAATCTGTAAGGAGAATCAAACTGATTGTGGTACGTAATGTTGTCCTCTGAGCACAAGATGAAACAGCATGATAAGAAATTATATCGCTTAATCTCATTATGTTTTTTTTGTTTCCGCTTGGGCTGTCACAGGCTTAGTCATTTACACTTGCTTGAGGTTCGAATATTGCAAATTTGATCAAATACAGATGGGATACATAGGCCTAAATAATATAGCCCTTTAGGATCTGATGTCACACAGGTATATGAAGTTAGTATAATTATGTACATGTATGTACGTATGTAAGCATGTATTTAGGTATGCATGTATATACGCACTTAGTCAAGTAGACATATCTCTCTGTACCTATCTATAAGATTTAGTCATTCAAACGGAGAATCTATATAGCGCTTCTTCAAGAAATCTACTCAGACGCTCTCCCGACCCAGGCCCGATCAAGATGAAATGTCTAAAGTAGACCATACAAAGAACCTGAGAAATCCTTACGGGGGAGCGAAGCTCCAGAGGAAGATCATTCCAGAGTGCAGGTCCAACCTCAGAAAGTGCCCTACACTGCGCTATGGCGGTACGAGCTTAGGGAACAACAAAGTCTCCACGAGATGCTGAGCGCAAAGATCGGTGCCCTCACAGGCGGAAGTTAAAGAACTGACAAAGGTAAGCAGGTGCCTGTCTTAAGACACAAGCCAGGCAATTGTAGAGACCCTGTAAAGTACGGGCTGCTGGGCAGGGAGCCAGTGAAGGACATATCGCATAAACTCGGAAACATGACCATATCTGGAGATATTCCTAACTAAGCGTGCAGTCAACCGCAAAACCCAGACAGCAAAGACGGACATGAGGAGTCCAACAAAAAGAGAGGAGCAGTAATCCAAACGACTAGCGATAAAGGTGGAAGCCCATATGTTAGATTCATCCTTTTACAGATCAGTCTGTAAGACAGATCTTCTGTATACGGATATATGCATGCGGAAATATGAAACCTACATGATCCTATTACCATGTGGGCTTCATATGCCTTCCACATAGGCCTATATTATTCCGGTTTTTCAAATTGCTTTTCCACCAGAGACTGCTTATTTAGCTTGACCTGATTACGGCTTAGTGTTCGTGCGCAATCGGTTGATACTTTGTGTGGGAGACAGAAGTTCGAAAAATTTACTAATTAGAAGTTCAAACTAATTACTACACTCGACTTAAGACTTACAAAGTCTTCAAAGTCCCACACATAAACATATCTTTTCAGAGCAAAATCAAACTGTGCAACTAAACTAGGTTTATTTTTCAGAATCATACACATGCGTGTAAACTTCACAATTGCCAGCGTTCATGTCAAATCACAACAAAAATTAATGTAGACATTGAAATCATGAATTCAAAGTTTAGCTTAACTGATTTCACCATTACAGTTATGTGTCAATAGAAGAAGTGTATTGTGTATGCGCTTGTGCAAGTTACTTGCAAATACGGAATCGAATGACCATTTAGAGAATCACGATCTACTGTTATGGCGCACAATAAGCAGCAAGAACAATAAATCGTTTAGTGTGAAGTTGTCTAGTACCGCGGTTCTCAACCTGTGGTCCGCGGACCACTGGTGGTCCGCAGCCATCTGCCTGGTGGTCCGCGAGCAAGGCCTACAATTTATATTTTTTGCAATTAAAAACATGCAAACAGACAAATTTTGTCAATTTTGAAAATTTTTGCTTTGTTTCAATCGCTAGAATCGGTTAGATGGCAGCATGAAACTAATAATACGCGGATTTGTGGCAAAAAATTTCTGTTGTATTAATTTGTTTTGGCACAATTTTTAGTGGTGGTCCGCGACCGAGACACAAAATTTATAAGTGGTCCTTGAGTCTCAAAAGGTTGAGAACCGCTGGTCTAGTACACGACGGCAATTTTCATTTCTGTGGCTTTCAGCGAACAGTTGCCTCCATTCCAGGGGTTCCAGTGAATTCCTTTATATCCCTGTGTATGGGAACCTCCAAGATAGAGGCCATTCAGATTGGACCAGAAGCATGCGTTAAACCACCACCCTCCGGGATACAGTAGAGCGCATTGAGAACCATGTAGATCGTTGTCCGCATCCTTTGTGCTGAACATCATGTTATTTTGGTACGAAAAGCTGTCACCTGAGCACAAGATAAAACAGCAAGACAATAAATTATATCGTATACTATATCCTATTGTTGTTATATTAAATTTCGTTACAGCATGGACTGTCAGGGGCTTAGTCACGTGGACATGTTGGATTAAATATTGCATATTTGATCTGATGCAGATCAAATTTTTAGGATAATATAAATAAATCAATATTTTAGGTCATTATTTATAAAAACCTTTAAGATATGATGCCATACAAAATTCAAGTCCAAATAGGTATGTTATGCAGATAGGCAAATACGTATAAATGTACGCATGTATATAACCCACTCATGTTATATTTGTGTATGTGTGTATTTATTCAGAGACAGAGTCGCAGCACTGGCGTTGATTCTGCTAATGGTTTTACCTGCATTTCCAGAATATGCTCCTAGAGTTAATCGGTATTTATCCGTGGATGGTTTGACGGAAAACGTCGAGTACTCCGCCCATCTCTTCTCTCCCAAGAAATCCTCCAGTTCGATGCGTAACTTGTACTTCTTGTTCACTGTTAACAAAGACAGTTTGTCGTTGCCTAAAACGAATACAACGACACTAGAAGTTAGTCGGAACAATTATTTTTTTTATAGATAAACGTCTTACAAATCGAAACTCGCCGTTGCTAATTAAGACAACGCACCTGTTCCATTCGGTTAGCATCGAAATAATGACTGCCGCGTTGTCGCTGAATCTTCTTAAAATAAAAATATATTTCACCAAATCTTTTTTGTAGAGGTATATTTATTTAAAGCCGTGAAAATGTTTTCGGAAGGCCTTCCATAATTAAAATGGACTAGTAATAAACTGCAGGATTATAAGTAATGTGTTCTTAATTTGAAATTCCCCCTAGGCCTACACTCCGCAACTGAACGTGTTAGCAGGGCATCTTGAATGTATGACGTTTTAAACTTATTTTACACACGATTTGTTTGGAAAAGTTTATATTTTGTGGGGAATACATAGCAACTACCGATTAACTGCTATGTAGGATATTCTGGAACTTTAGCTGTACATACATACACACAAATAACATGATTTGTTAGATGTACCCATTACAGAATCAACGTCAACATCTGCACATCAGTGCGACTCAATCTTCTTGTGCGTCTGTCAGTCTGTGCTTATGTCTTTGTGTACTCTCGGCAATACTTTTGACCCCTATCTCTCCTTCTCTAATCGCACCTCCAACTTCCCGCGCACGTGCTTCATCCATATTCCTGACCTCCGCCGCATTCGGCCCATGGTTGATTTTGAAAACTGCCTCCAATATCGCCACCTCCATTGTCCACTCCAAGCTTAATTATTGTAATTTCCTTTTACTCAATTTCTAATCCCTCTAAATTAAGCGCCTACAACTCATCCAAAATACTCCACTGGCTGAAAAAATCTGAGCGCCTCCACTTCAAAGTCCTATGGCTAACCTACAACTCCGTAAAAAAACTCCCAGGAAGAGTACTTCCGCGAACTCTTCACCATCCAGCCACACCGCCCTACACGTTCATCTTCCTCTCCTACACTCTCCCGTTCCCCAGTCACTACTCGCCTCAAGTTCTCCAACCAATCCATATCACGCACTGCAATTTGACTCTGGAATAATATTCTCCTAAATTCCACATAATTTTAGTTTCTCCACCAATATTTCACCGTCCGCCCACTGTCATCTGCCTCAGTATCCTCTGCTTATCAACCCACAGGTTTTCCACTATCTGACTATCACCTCTCCAAGCTTTCTCGTCCAAACCGATAGATGCTTCAGCAGCTCAACTCTCTCGCTCTCTCACTCACTCACTCACTCACTCACTCACTCTCTCTCACTCACTCACTCACTCACTCACTCACTCACTCACTCACTCACTCACTCACTCACTCACTCACTCACTCACTCACTCACTCACTCACTCACTCACTCACTCACTCACTCACTCACTCACTCACTCACTCACTCACTCACTCACTCACTCACTCACTCACTCACTCACTCACTCACTCACTCACTCACTCACTCACTCACTCACTCACTCACTCACTCACTCACTCACTCACTCACTCACTCACTCACTCACTCACTCACTCACTCACTCACTCACTCACTCACTCACTCACTCACTCACTCACTCACTCACTCACTCACTCACTCACTCACTCACTCACTCACTCACTCACTCACTCACTCACTCACTCACTCACTCACTCACTCACTCACTCACTCACTCACTCACTCTCTCTCTCTCTCTCTCTCTCTCTCTCTCTCTCTCTCTCTCTCTCACTCTCTCTCTCTCTCTCTCTCTGGTGCCCGGACTCACATTTTCACTTGAAATTTCTGGACAATTCATCTTATACGATGCAGCGCTCGTAAATAACCTTGTGCCCTGAGCTTAGTCTTAAGCAACGTTTATTAAATTTGGAGTTTACGATTACGATTGAGAAGAAACGGATAAATGCTAGAAATTTGCTAAACAAGATGTTATCATGTTAACTGTAACAAATTTCGCAACTTTTTATGTTGCCTTGTTTAGTGAGTTACACGAATTATTTCATATTTTAAGTAATGAAATGTAGTGTGTAGTAATTGTCGTCATTTAAGACAAAGTAGGCGAATGGCCTACTTACTGAAAAGAAGATACGTTGTAAACTCCAAAGTTGTAACCGTGGGATGGAGCTAAAAAAGCCTTAAGTTCTCCCTGAACTTAGAAAAGACAGCCTTTATTTTATTTACCTCCCATAGGAAAATGTGCTCCCCGAACTGCTCCACCGCCCTATGTATTAATGGCACTCCAATCTCACAGGTCACCTCTACTAAATTTCTTGGTGTTTTTGTTGATGAACATTTAACATAGAATGTACACATAAAAATATTTCTACAAAAATTGCAAAAAATGTTGGCCTACTATTTCGAACATCCTACCTGCTCCTCCCATCCGTCCGTGTAAAGTTATACTACTCACTGGTATTCATTCATTCATTCATTCATTTTAAACATTTAATATAGCGCCCCCTCAAGGTACCTACTCAGAAGCGCTCCCAGCCCAACCACGGCAATATAAACTGGACTTAAGTAACTTATAAAAAAACAAGCGAACTATTCTTAGGCAACAGGCGTATCTGCAATGGGAGTTTATTCCAGATGGAGGGGCCAACCACAGAGAAAGCACGACGCTGCCTAGTTGCGGTGGTAGAACGAGGAACTAAGAGCTCACCCGATGAAGAAGAGCGAAGGGCTCGGCGGCCAGTCACATGAGAGACAGGACTGCAAAGCTCACGTAAGTAAACCGGGGCACAGCCAAGTAGGCATCGCCAGATCAATGCAACTGTTCTATAGTTGATGCGTTGCGAGATGGGAAGCCATACTTCTATTGCAATTTAGTTTGGCATCTACCTATGACTCCAGACTGCACAAGTTAGTGATATTACAAAAACGTGCAATGCGCTTTATTGCTGGATCCCCTTTTAACTCTCACACTAGCCCATTATTTCATGAAATTTAACTCCTCAAACTCACACAGATTAGAACATTCCAGATATGTAATTTCATGTACCGTCAAGCTCACAACCAACTACCATATTCACTCACACTTCACTAGGAAGTCTAAATGTTATCGCCCTATAATTTTGTCCACTCAAACTCTCGTAGATTTTCAATAAAATATGCTGGCTCAATAATATGGAATAATGTCCCTCCAAATATAATGCATGCCCAAAACTTGCACCCCTTCAAAAGATCGCTACGCGACTTCTTATTAAATGGTATTGCAATTGCCTAACCCTTATTTTCTTTTCTGTTTTTTCTTTTGTTGCCATCTTCGTTAGTTTACTTAATTGGTTGCTTTTGTTCAGTATGTTGAGATTGTAGAGCGAACTTTAGTTCAATCTCATTATATTTCAAGATGTTGATTGGTTGGCTTAACCTCATTATCTCAACTTTGTTCAAAGTGTTTCAAGTAATATATTGTGTTGCCATCTTGATGAACTACTATTTTAGTTAGGCTACATAGGTGCCCTAGTAGCGGGATTATTTCCCTTCTTGGCTTCCTTGTTACCATTTATGACTAGAGTAGGCCTACATATTGCAATTACTGTGCCTTGACAAATGGTTTCAATAAACTTGATTGATTGATTGATGTAAGTACCCCTAAACCCTGGTGTAAATAAAGGGGCCTACTAATAAAGTATCATAAACTCAAAGGGGTACTTTTGCCGGGCTCAAAAGACAGTTCGATACGCTGACTGTTTAGTTCAGCGCTCACCCTGTGACGAAACGTGTTCCGAGACTCTTCTGAGACTGTTATTGTCAAAAGGCCATGCAGTGAAGAAATGTAGAAGTTCTGAGAGTCATCAATTGATACTTAGTCGTTAAATATTGGAGATATATAGAAATTAAATGCCAATAAAATTCATGCAAAGCTTTGTGCAAATATTATTGTTGACACTAAGACTTCTTATTTGTATGAATCATGTAACTTTCAATTGATAGCCCGTTACTGAGACGGACCTCTTTTTGGTAAACTCAACTAGGCCTACAAATTAATATCAATTGAACCAAAATGCCTTGAGAATTCCGCATTTATATAAAGTGTAGACGGCTGTAGGCTACCTAACCAAAATTCGCCAGTTAGATCTCCAAAGCCATTTGCGTAGTCATTCCAGTTTCGGTCGAAATTGACGCTGCCATCTTTACGTCGCTGAAACACCTGGACATTGAAAGCACACAATAATCTTATCCTTTGAAGACAATTTAAGAAGAAGAAAGAACGGTTTAAGCTTACTTGGGCGAAATAAACGAAACTTTGCATTGTGACGGTAACCGTCCGTTGTGCCCGATCACCATCACTTTCAAAGTGGTGGCGACAGTCATCGCTATTTTTTGCTTCACTGTTGGAATATAATTTCACGTCGTGACATCTTCATTTTGGTTTGAGGTAAGTTTATGCAACGATAATGACGGCGGTGTATTCAAGCATTGTTTGCTTTTACACAGTTGACTATACGTTAAAAGCAAGTCCATTGCAATACACAAAAATTGCAAATTCACAGCAGGCGATAACATGAAATGTGTGCAATGCAAAATGAGTGCAATTCAAGGAAGTCTACTACGAAGACTAACATATAAGCGGTCACTGAAGACAGTAAGTGAAATTTCGAAATTTTTCTTAATTCATTCTTACCAGCCAACTATGTCCATTGCTCTTAAAATCGCAGTAGACGTCCATTGCCCTATTAGCACTGCCAGGATACAGTCGATAAACACCGCTGATAGAGGAGCTTCTTTCTCGGATATCGGAGCAGTCCCTTAGATTAAATGTAGCACCGTGAATGCCTGCCAATAAAAAAGCATGTCTCAATTAGTGATAGATGACAGCTGGAATGATTAGATATTCCAATCTCGACGACGTTAAGAAAAGGAAGATTTTTAAAGTTTAGATACAAAACTCATGCTCACTTCGCAACTTTATGTGATTTTTTATGATTTTATGTGACATTTTTCTACATGTCTTAGCTATCTCTTCCGCTTGCGCTTTCCGGTTACCCTTAGAAGGTTAAGCAGAAGAATGTACTCCTACCTTGCACAAGTTGATACAGATCGGTCTGCGAAACATCGTGTGCCTTGAGACGATCGTTGTGGCTCAAAAGATCGGCTGAATGTTTTTCCAACTGCGCAGAGATGGCGGCTGTTGAAGCAAGCGTTCTATCCAACTTCTCCTTCAGATCCTCCAGATCCTTCGCTTGTTTATCGAGTTTTTCATTAACACCTGAATACGCAGCTTGTTCGTCTTCTTTATTATTTAATTCATTGAATGCCGTCATTAGTTTTGCCATTGACTGGCAGCAGTTGTCGTATCCGCAACGTATCGAAGTGTTTGAAGCCTTCACCAGCACAGCAGCTCTACTGCTTAGAAAAACCAGCAGCAGAAAATGACAAAGCAAGTGCGACTTCATGCTGCAGTTTTGGCTGCGTTGAAGGTTCACCGTCAATTCCGAAGCTGAATACAATCCTCTCTTCAACATCTGTATTTATAGACCTAAGACTGTTGTAAGATTTGCGATACTAAAAAGGGCGGTATATATAATTTCGTTGTTTTTACGAGCGCCAGCATAATATAGCCCTTGACAGTTTGAAGTTGAACGTGGGAGTGACAGACAAATAGAGTGGCTAGGGTGCATGAGTTTGACAGAAACGGAGCTAACAATAAGCGTGGGCGTGATAAATATATGTTGTTTTAGTCAAAGAACGAGAAAAAGCAAAATTCTAAAGCACTTTGTATTTATGAGTTCTAGATGTTTATCTTTGCTTTCTTTGAACGACGTAAAGTGATATCTCGCCGGCAGCATTTCAATATGTTTTAGCGCAGAATATTTGACGCTTTCCAGCATGCATGCAGCCGATTGTACTAGTTTCTCAAGATAAACCAAAGAGATTAAGGTGTTACTTGAACCTCTTCCGATCAATCTTATTTAGGGTCTTCACTGTATTGCCTACTTTGCTTCAGTGATTGTGCCACTGATCACCATTTAGCAGATTGCACATTATTATATACAGCGAGTTACATCGCTCGAGAAAACGCTTTAAGAACTTAACCCGTCAGTTTATTATTGCTCTCTGATTCTTAATTTTCTGCAGTTTAGCGCTAAATATCCATAAATACACTGGATCATTAAGGTTTGGTCTTGTCTCAACTGACAAAGTATTATAAAATAAGACTCTATCAGCAACATTATTAAAATGTAGAAGCGAGAGACCCTTATACTATCTTTATATCAGTGCTATAAATGATTTATCATTAGCTATAAAGACATTCACCCAGGGTATCTAAGAGGCTTATATTTCTAAGTTGGACAAATCCTATTAAATATACTACTATGTAGAGTGGCCCGTTGATTGACAATTCAAGACATATTGACTGAACGCAATTTATATACAATACATTGGTAAGAGGATATAAAACTGCTCAAAGTCTTTAAAGTTTCAACAGCAGTATATCGTATTTGATTATTTAGAGCCTGTTGACAAATGATATGCAGCTTTTACGAAGCCGCCACAGGAGTCGTTGTAGCGATTGGCAAGCTTGACTTCCAAACCTGTTTACTCAACGAAGGGCCTGAAAAAGTGACTGACTAGGTCCACCGTAAGAAGAATCGAGGTTGCGGAGTACATAATGTGTTTTCCATCTCAGGAATGATGCTGCAAACTGTGAAATTAAGCCTTTAGCTATTTGAAGTATTGCTGCCATTAGCTAATACTTTTTATTGCAATTAACCTATTGATAAACAACGTTAATTTCTCAAATTAATCACATGTCATCAAATAACCCTAGTTTTATAATTTATTTATTTATTTACCCGAGGATAGCCTTCTTAATGGGATGGCGGGTCCTTAATTGCTTCGTGATAATAATGATAAATTATTATTATTATCATTACTACTATTTGTTAAATTATGATAATTATAATATGAATAGCATAAGCTTAATACGTATGTATCTAGATACCTCACAAAAGCGCTTCCCACGTGGCTATCTGAGTGTTCTAAACAAGTGCGTTTTAAAAGGGCCAAGAGCAACAGAGCGTAAAGGCAATGGAAGACTTTTCCACGAGGGTGGTCCAATACATATGAAGGCACGATGAGCTAGAATTTAAGTGCGGGAGCGCAGCACCTGCACATCTCCACAGATAGAGGAGCGCAACGATCGCCGACCAGGTTGACTTGAAACTGGAACACAGAGCTCCCCGATTTAGGCCGGGGCACAGCCAACGATTGACGCACGTGCCTCACTGTTTTGTGTAATTAATATATCATTACCATTAGTAAATTTTATTTTGCGCCGCTATCTCATGATCAAGTATCAATTGAGTAATTGTGAGTGAAGGACTTGCGCAGGAATCCCACACGATGACCGTATCAGAGGATTATCGAACCCGCACTCTAGACAATCGGCCGTCAAGTCCCACAATCGATGATCGTGTCCGACAATATTGTTCGCTTCTCTAATAGGCTAATTAAAGTATCATTCTGATAGTATAAGTAAATTATAATGTTTTTGGGTGGGCTCTACGATTACGAGTAGAACCTAATAAACTAGTAACTGTTTGCTGCAAAATAGACTATAAATTTTCGGCAAGTTTGCTCCTAAGTAGGCCATAACTCGTGATAAACTGGTTTAATTAGTAGTTTGAAAGCCTCAATAATGTTTGAAGGGTCTGCTCCAAGATTACGAGCAGAACATACGAAGCTAATGCTTATTTTGGACGCGTTGCTCAGTGCTCACTATAGGAGTATTAAAGAATCAGTTTCTCGAACAGATTCAGTGCACTAACACTAACACCGATAGAAACTAAAGGTAATTGACAACGCTAAACTTCCTGAGCAGTTGGGTCTCCGACCCGGATTGACATTGCAAGACCTGCATCTTCTGCTGGATGAGAGGCTATACTTATTTTTCAGCAACGCTTAAAGCCTGTTCAGTCCGCAGAGGCAACGCTAATCAGAGTGCATATAAATATATAGTGGGGAGGTAGTTTAGTATATAAATTTATTGACGGAATGACTAAAAAAAGGAGCAAATGAATCAATGACAGAATAAGTGAATGAATCTAATTTAAACTAAAGACTTCTATAGCGCTGTTATTAAAACTCTCCAATGCCTCCCCGTCAAGAAGAAAATGAAATTGAAGATTCTCCTTTTGCACCAACTGCGTCAGAGTGCTTAATGTTCCGATCTCCAGTCAAGCGATTCGGTGATAATTGCGCTCTGCTGCTTTCGTACATGATTTCGGACTCGCTCGTGCCTTCTTTTCTCTTGGACCTTCCACTTGGAACAGTCCTACGCTGCAGAAGCGTGCTGTTGCATTTAATAAAAAGCAAGTTTGAACTTTGGAATTCTCGGTACCGAATGATTAAGTCTTAATTTATTTATTCCGGATATTTCTATAGCGCCTATCGAAGTCAACTACTACTCAGAGGCGCTCCCGACTACAGCATTTGATAATGTGCCGGAATTTTCAAACGCCGAAGCGCCACGAGCAATTGCGAGCGAAGGACTTGCCCAAGGTCCGTACGCTGCTAGAGTGGGATTCGAACCTGCAACCCTCCGGTCGCAAGGCGCCGAACGTACCACTGAGCCACCACGCCCCACAATTAAGGTTTCATAAAGTCACACCGACCAGCCAGCTGCCTCCAGGTGTCGTCATGTCGCAGTAGACGTCGGCTTGAATTCGTTTAGCCAAACTACCTGGAGAAACCCGATAAACTCCACTGGTAGGCCTACTATAGCCCAGTGCTCTGATGTCTGAACAGTCCTTCGGTAAAACAAGAGAGTCACGCATTTCTGAAAAGTGTGAGAGGAAGACAAGTTATGTGATTTAAGCATGCTGCTTCACTCTGCGGTCTGGATAAATGGGACCTAACATTAACTAATATGTTACCTTAATTTGACTCCATTCAAAAAGACGATGATGTACAATCACGCATTGGAATTTGTTTTAAATTTTTCTATTTTCTACACACATGCACACACATAGAGAGTGGGAGAGAAGCACATACACATGCACACTCATACAGACACAATTTTCATAATAACCACCAAAATAATTATTTGTATAACCACTAGAACCTTAGTTCAAACTGTGATGAAAATCTTACTGAAGACATCACAGTTTATGCGATTTCTAAACCGTCAACAGAAATAGTATTCCTGAATTCAAAATGCCTTGGATCAAAAGTAGATCCGTTATCACCTTTGGAAACAAGATTGAACGACTTAAAGACCTAGTCTTTCACAAGACGCTCAGCTATGATAAAACACTGTTAAAGCATCAGAGATATTTCTATTCTGAGCTCTTAATAGAAAGATTTTAAAGAATATTGATTGCTTTTGATCAATAGTAATTCTACTGTTGTTCACCTTTCACAGCAGGATTGAGCGTTTGAAGGAGTTGCTCTTGGACTTTCAAACGACCTTCCTGAGTTGAAGATTTTTAGACATGGTTTCAATTCTATCCAGAACACTAACTAGCAAAGCTTCAATTCTTTTCAGGCTCATGGACTGCTTTTCCATTTCTGAAGGAATGCCATCGGTTACCGCCGCTTTCAACGCATCCAGATCAGTCGACAGCTTATCCAGTTCCGATGGAAAATCATCGACGACTTTGGTTTTAATTTCCACTAAACTTTGTATCTCTCTGTCCTGTCGTGAAACGATGCGACTGAGAATCGTAGTATGACTGGCAACTTTGATGCAACAGTCAACACACTGGGAACTGTTCCTTACGACTAAATCCTGGCCGACTGTAGGCTCAATGTAACCGTAAACGATTACTAAAAAGCCGGTAACTAGAACTAACACCGGCGTCATGCTTATGTTTTGTTACAGTAGGTGATTTACTTCTATCGAAAACTATGCTTTTCCGCATTATACCTGTATTCACGACATCCAAATGAATGTAAATTAGGTTTATGTGACCGGCCTGCAACTTTCTAAATCGCCATGATACCACAAAATAATGAAACACAAACTGAGCAACTGAACATCATTTAATAGGAATCGTCCAAAATATAGGTGAAAGCGTACTATTAATAAATGGTTTTTTTATATTAATTTTAGGCCTACAACGTATTGATTTCGTGTGAAGAAGATCGCTAAGAAGAAGATCGATAAGAATTGCAAATTGTCTTATGAATCATCATATTCTGTGTTAGTGTATGCTCACCTCTCATACAATTATAGACACACTGAAGCGGTTAAAAAATATTAGAAACTTGCTCAAAATTCAGTCCAGTTACACCGTAAAATATAAGTAAATAAAGCAAACATTCAAGCAGTACATTCCAATGTCAATGTCACATAACTCACATTAAATCAACAGACCGAGGGTGGTTAATTCTGAAATCGGAATTTAATTTTTTTCTATTAGTTTAACTAGTATAAATAATATTACTTGATAACCCATATTCAATTTTGTCTTTAAAATCTGTTAAGGTTAATATATTTACTAATACAAAATTGTGATTTCATACGAACATAATCCTTACCTATTAGGAAAGGCAAAATTGTTTTATGAATCAAAAACATCATATCACATTCTACCTATCTGTTTTAATGACATAGGCCTATCATCAGAGTAATACAGCATTTGTATTTCTCCTTTGTGTCAGGGATGTTGAGCTTGGTAGGCCTACGTAATAGAATATTGAAAATTATGCTGCAGGAAGTAAGATTCCTGGTGTTTGATGTAGCCTACGCTTCTTTCACAATTACCTCACAATTATACAAGCAGAATAACATTGATGCGGCCCAGAAAATATAATTTTTCCCAATCTCAGTTTCCGCTGCTCAATTACACCGAAAATAAGTAAGTAAAGTAAATATTTAAGCAACACATTACATTGTAAATGTTTCATACAATTCAGAGACTGAAAATTACATCTTTTCTAGAAATATAAAAGAATATTTGAATATTTGAACTGTCGGAATTTATGTGCTAGTTTAATACCAATGATTATTTCTTGCATAATTATTAGAAAAATTATTAGGCCTAAGCTTAACTTTAATCTTTACTGATTTAAATTTAGTACATTTATCACCTTTGTGTCAACGAATTATAATGTAAAAAAATTCAGGTAACCTAAAACTACAAAAACAAAAGTTTCTAATCAAGTTATTACATAAAGGCAAATTGACATGATTCGCTGTCTAGTTAGCAAGCGCTATCTTCATCTCGGTTGTCTTGAGGGAGTAGTAGTAACCATGAAAGGCGTGCCATTCAATTCCATCAGCGTAAGACTTATGAGGACCACCAAGATAGAGACCGTTAAGGTTGGAAGCGTGGCAGTTGGAGTACCACCAGGCTCCACGAAATTCCAGCGAACAACTTGTGCCATAAATATCGTTATCAGCGTCTTTAGTGCTGAATTGCATTCCACTTTGTCCAGAGAAACTGTCTCCTAAACAATAAACAAAGAGTAAGGATGACATGGTTATGCGTTAAGAATACGAATCTTATTGGACTTAATGCATTACTTTCCGTATTGACTTAAGGAAGGGACCGTATGCACTAATCATTCGATCTAATAAATATCCATTCAATTTTACACTACTGTACTAAATATACAGTCTGAACCATTCCTTACTGGCATCATTGTGTATCGCTATGATTCTATACTCCGTACCATTAAAAAGTCATAGTCATTGTAATAAGTAATTGTAATTGATAACTTGTATCGCGCCAGTTTTTTCGCCCAAAAACATCCTCGATGCTGCACCAAGACCTAGCCATAATCATGTTAAAAATAAATAAAAGATAAAAAAAATAACTAAAAAGCTAAAGAAATCTACACAAATATGAGGCTTCTCTGTGTAGTGTGAAGCCTACCTGCATTTCCCGTGTATCCAGAGACCTTCAGTCTATAACGATCGGCCGATGAACTGATGGAGAACGTGGAGTACTCTGCGTATCGTTTCTGTCCATCGAAGTCTTCCAAGTCGATGCGTAGCTTATATTTTCGGTTCGAGGTCAACAGGTACATAAGTTCGTTACCTAAAAGATTCGAGTATGGTCATCGATAAATCACTAGATGTATGTATGTATGTATGTATGTATGTATGTATGTATGTATGTATGTATGTATGTATGTATGTATGTATGTATGTATGTATGTATGTATGTATGTATGTATGTATGTATGTATGTATGTATGTATGTATGTATGTATGTATGTATGTATGTATGTATGTATGTATGTATGTATGTATGTATGTATGTATGTATGTATGTATGTATGTATGTATGTATGTATGTATATCTGTGTAATGTAGATATGTATGTGTGTAGGTATGTAATATATTTAGATGCTTAATATGGCGCCTTCAACCTCACGAAAGCACTGCACTCGTGGCTATCTGACGGTTCTGTTCAAGTGTTTTTTAAGACAGTCTGCAAATGTTTGCTGCACAGGGCTGAGTGCAGCAGAGCGCAAATGAGCTATGACAGCAGTCAAGTCATGCCAGTCTCGTACCAGCCCTAATAATCATTCGTGGTAACAGCAGTAAAATGAGCCATAAGGTCGGATTTGCAACATAAAATGTTGACGTCATTGCTTCTGACATCGATTTCCAAGGCAGTTAAATCATAAAAATTCTCAATGTTAAGGCCTAAACATCCACAACAATTAATGTTTTTGTGAAGTGTATTTATAAAAGCTTTGATGTAGCGCATTTTGGAGCTCGGACATTCACTGCCAACACGATAATCCAAACTCAAGATAATGTCCCGATTTTACTTGATGTCAGCTTCTGTACCATCCCTCATAACCATCCATCGAATTTCAAAGTTCCTTGTCAACTTTCATTTGCAAATGTATTACAGGGATTTTGGGTTCGTACGGTCTCTAACTCAGGGCTATTTAGCCTTGAACTTACCAAGCCAAAATTCGCCGCTTGGATCTCCGAATCCGTTTAAATATTCGCTCCACGTTTGTTCGAAATTCACGGATCCATCTTTGCGTCTTTGGAAAACCTAAACATTGTTAAAAAAATGTCAGGTTTAAGTGATCTCGAAACCGAATACTTGTCCAGTGCGATAAATCATTAGCTGTTATTAACTAATTTCTAATTGCAGTTTGGTGTACGTACATCTCATAAACATAGCTAAAAAGGTAGAAGGTTGAATAGTTCGAACTGGCAAATGAGTTTCGGTGATACATGTAGGTGTCCGTATGTCGTCCATAAGCACTAAATTCAAAGCAGAAGTGGCTCTGCAACGTATCCTTGGTTATACGGTAGATGTCTTGTACATTAATATACACAAGCTCTATAGAAGTTGCTAATTACTAATGTATCGACACATGATGGTTTGTTTAATAAATACCAGCCAATTGCCTCCAGGTGTTGTCATGTCACAGTAGACGTCGGCTTGAATTCGTTTAGCCAAACTGCCTGGATAAACCCGATAAACTCCACTGGCACGATGACCAAGTGCTCTGATGTCCGAACAGTCCTTCGGTCCAATAAGAGAATTGTACATTTCTGTAAACGTTTAAACCATAAAGCGTTCACGAAAGATAATTAGAAGTAGTATAAGTAGAAACATTTGCCTACATTTAAACATTATTGTGGGGTGGTCGCCAATGTCAGTCTTAATGTCGTCTTTCAATTTTCCTTTAACTTGTATCACTGACAGTTTTACACAAAGGTAACTGGGCTTATTGGATACATTTATGCTCACCAAAGTCACACTTCAGCATGGCTCAGGGTCAAAAGCGAAGTTTGGTAAGGATGCAACCTCTCGCCATGCCTGTTTAATATACTACCAGACATGTGATGCGAAGGCATTATCGGGATTCACAGCAAATGACCTCGTACCGGTAACGTTTTACAAGGACGAAGTTACTGTTCTTGTCATTTAAATATGCAATTTCATTAAACAGTAGGCTATTGATCTTCAGTCGAAATATCATCCTTATACCTCATGCATACGCCTTTATGACTGTAGATTGATAGGTTCGAATATATCTCCTAAATATAATAACATATCTCACATATTACAGTAGCTGATTAATATGCAATTTAACTATCAGTTTGTTGCATTAACGTTTACCTCTAACCAAACTATTCAGCCCTGCGAGGAGCAGGCCTTGTTCTTTCAGGCGAGCATCATGTACTAGAAGGTCTTCAGAATGTTTGTTCAAGCTAATGGCAATGTCATCGACGGATATCTTTATTCGCCTTAGCTCTGATGACTGTGCTGTCTTGAATTCCTCCAGCTGAGAAGGAATGTCGTCTAAGATTCCTGTTTTGATCTCTCCGACATCTTTGGTCAGCTTCTCACTTGCATAGGAGATGCCTTTAAGAATCGTAGTTTGGTTATCAATTCTGCTACAACAGTAGGCACATCCGTATCTGGATAAACTCGACACAGATGGTTCTTCTCCATTCTTTCCAACAGCAAAACGACCGTAAAACATCATCAGCAAACTTAAGCTCGTAATAATAGAAGAAGCCATATCGACCTTGTACTAAACTGTACTGAATTTTTAACTAACAATGTTTCTGTAGTTACTGCTTCGAAGCGTACGACTAACTGGCCTACAATATGTTCTTTCAAACTCCTTTTAAACCGAGCAACGCATACAAAATAAACACTTAGCACTCGTAATCTTGGAACAGGCCCTTCAAATAGCAATATTTATTGAGACATTGACCCTTAGACTACTTAATATGACATTTGAATTGTATACATCGATATATGGCAAAGCTCTTATAAAATTTTAGTCCAATTATATTGCGCCAAGTGATTGCACACATCCGAAAATTCTCTGCGCTTGTACCGAGACCATAATTTATTACACCTGCTCTTTGTTCTCTACACTTGCTTCCTGTCTATGAGCGTGTTCGCTTCAAGCTGTCACTACTCATGTACAGAGCACGTGCAGATCATTTGCCGTTCTACTTATCGTCCACGGTCACACCTTGTAACCACTATAAGATATCAAGGCCGCTCCTCTCTTCGATCAATATCTGCTGGAAAGTATGTTGTTCCTGGTACACATCTTGTCTTTGGCCGGCGTTCATCCACAGTTGCCGAGCCCTACGCCTGGAACTCTCTACCTCCTCATGTTCGAGACTGTCTTAGCGAAACTTTGGTGTATACTTTGCTTCAGTAAATGGGTTACTGATTAACTATTGCGCATCTTAAGCAATATTATATACGACTAGTTACATCTCTCGAAAAAACTCTTTAAAATCTGTCTTCCTCAATTTATTAATTTGCTCTGATTCTTGATTTGCAACAGCTGAGCTCCAAATACCCATAAGTGTACTTGGATCATTCAGAGTAGGTCCCGTCTGAGCTGACAAGGATGATAAAAAATATAGACTTGATCAACATCGGAATTATAATGTAGCAGCCCGATGCGCGTATATAATCGCTAGATCAATGCTGTGAATTATTTATTCATTATAAGATATCAAGGCAATCATCCAAGAAATCTGTGACACACCAGACCCTCGTTTGGAACTCATCGATACGACGCGAATTTCGAGTATAACGAGGTCGCTGCCATGAAGTTCTAGTTTATAGGCCTATAACGCGAAACTCGATATAATGCAGTACGTATAGATCCCAAATCCTCTGTTACAGAGAGGTTCTGGTGTATAACTACTGCCATCTACATTAATATGCAGTAGGCCCTATAGTTAGCTGTTCAGTGACAATGTAAGACATATTGATTGAATTCAATTTAGATACAATAAATGTTAAGAGGATATAACAAGCGCCCTCTTTAAAGAGTCGACTGCAATATGTCGTGTTTGATCTACAGCCTGTTGACAAATGATATTCAGCTCTTACGATGCCTCCACTGGAGGTTGTGTAGCGATTAGCATGGTTGACGTCTGACCCATTATAGGTCGGAGGTAGCCTACGTACTTAATTAAACTGAGCAACGAACACAAAATAAACAACCTGCTCTTGTGTCTACTCGTAATCTTGAAACAGGCCCTTCAAACCGCAATATTTATTGAGACATTGACACCTAGACTACTTAATATGACAGATGAATGGTATGCATAGATATATGGCAAAACTTGTACAAAATGTTAAATCTTGCCCTAGCCTATGTTTGTTCAAACGGAGCTTGACAGAATGGCTACTAACTGACAATGACTGTATACATTGATAAGTGAGTTGGCCACGTTCTGTGGATTTCCTTGCTGCCCTCTACTATTGCTGTGCATCCTTGATTGTATGGATAATTCGGCCCTTGGTCCTACTCCCGAGGAGGAACTTTGTATCTGAATGTATATGCTGGTGCCCTACGCTTGGCCTTCAAGTGGCGCTTTAGAAGTTTGGAGATTACGATTACCTTCAAGGTACAATGAGCTTGAATTTATTATTACTTTCTGTTGTCTTCATTTTCTTTGTTCTAACATTCATCTATTAGGGGGTACTCTTCCTAGCGGGATTGTATCCCTTCTGGGTCTCCCTTTGTGCCCCTTAACTTCACACTAACGTTCTATACTTACTGGATCTGCTCTATTATTTTCATTGATGTTATTTAAACTTAATTAACTAGTTAACTATTGTGCGATTCGTCAATATACTTGTAGATGTATATCCAAATTAGTGGTGTAACCTGTTGTACAATATTTTTGGGACCAATAAAAATGTTAATTGATTGGAATCTGTAGTCTGTTTATATTGAGCTAAGTGATTGCGCATCTCCCGAAGCCTGTATACTCTGCGCTTGCATGTAATAATTGTTAATGCGTCGAATTATAGGAGTTCCAAGTAAGATGGACTCCTGACTGACAGCGTTATTATTTATTACTTAAAGGTTAGCTTAAAGATAACAAAAGCGCAGTCATTGCTGAAGAGTGTTTGCCTAATCATTTGTAAATTATCGAGAGCATTGTTAATTCTTCCTGATATCTGGAGAAGAGCTTGTCGTAAACGTTGAGTGACCAACAAAGACACATTAAAGTCAAGTTCAAGTCCTCTCAAACAAGGTGCATTCTGACAATATTATTACTTGACATAAATTGCTCAGTTTTTGGGTAACGTGACTCTTGGTAATACATTAAAAATCGACCGTTCATTTTCTTCGTGTGTGGTCTGTTATCGATCCAACCAACTGATTTATATAGCACCGTTATCATGGCGCACAAGGCATTAGTCGTTGGTCGCTTCATGATGGTGGCAACTGGGTCAGACCATTCCATTCTGTGTCCCCGCATTCAATCATGCATACATTCATTCGTAGAGACATACATACATACAAATATACAAACATGCATACATACATACAATGAATACATAACATGCGCATATGTGTATATGCATACACACATGTGCATATACAAACACGCATACATATACATGTAAACATATATACATACGTACGTACATTGATACCATGCGTACATGCCCTGCGTGCTTATAATACATACACATATGCTCACATGCACATATTCATGCATGCCCACAAGCAAGCATACGTGCATACATACATACATACATATATGTATGCACAAATACATACACACATTTACACTTCCATACAAACATTCATGCATATGCAGTGTCCGAGAGCATATGAGGGCGGGTGGCCAGTACTCTCCCTCACCGTCTCATTCATCCCGTAGACAGTCAGTGTAGGCCTACTCATTATAGATGAATTAGCTGCGGGTGCAGGTGGACAGAAATCTCGAACCAAATTTTAAATTTGTAATGTCATTGTCACCTACATGTAATGTATCGGGTGCGGTTCTAGCGATGCCATGTCGACAGTCGCGAGCGGTTGTCTTCGGCCGGATGTCCTACCTACCGCTGTATGTATCAAACACACCACTAACATACATACATACATGCATACATACATACATGCATACATACATACATACATACATACATACAATACATACATACATACGTGCATACATACCTACATACATGCAATAAATACATACCTACCTACATACATACCTACCTACATACATACATACATACATACATACATACATACATACATACATACATGCATACATGCATGCATGCATGCATGCATGCATGCATACATACATACATACATACATACATACATACATACATACATACATACATACATACATACATACATACATACATACATGCATACATGCATACATGCATGCATGCATGTATGTATGCATGCATGCATGCATGCATGCATGCATGTATGTATGCATGCATGTATGTATGTATGTATGTATATACATGCATGTATGTATGTATGTATGTATGTATGTATATACATGCATGCATGCATGCATGCATGCATGTACATGCATACATGCATACATGCATGCATGCATACATGCATACATGCATACATGCATACATGCATACATGCATACATGCATACATGCATACATGCATACATACATACATACATACATACATACATACATGCATACATACATACATACATGCATGCATACATACATAGATTCAAAGACAAGAATGGTTTACGACGTGAAAGGAATTAAGTTATGTTTTCGCTGGTCATTTCTTTTATATCAGATCGCGGATGAAACTGGTTGATATTGTATTGGATACGTGGATACAGTTTTGCTGGTACGTAGATTGGAACCACGCAATGTTTGGCGTGTTGCTTTGTGGCTGCAAAATAAACGCAAAATAAAAGTACTGTTCTGCGCTCATTTTACAGCCTCACAGCAACACCCAACACGTTAATTGGTTCCATTCCACGTACCAACAAAACTGTCTCCGTTATGACTTTGACAGTGTTGGGCTCTCGGGCATTTACGGTGTCTGGGCCGCAGCTTTGTAACTCTGTGCTCAATTCAGTTCGTTTTGTCAATTCTTCGGTCATTCAGATCCACTCTTAAGACTGATAGCCTACCTATCAACTTGCATGCCCACCGCAGTCTGATTGTAATGTATTTCTTTTGTTATTCTTCTCAGTTAATGTATTTAGTGTATTTAAATGCATTTTATTGTCCTGCTACCATCCCTCCTCGTTGCAGTTCATTATATTACCTCTCCTCTCTTACTCCCTAATGCTTGTCTACCCTTGCTGGCTCTCCCTAATGTATTCACCTCACCCTCCCTTGTTTTTACTACACTTGGTAATCAGGTGCCCCTACTAGCTGGATCTTGGATCCCTTCTGGGTCCCCTCTGTAACCGGTTAAGTTGTGAAAAGTCTTTCTTTATTCGTTACTGTTACTTTCTTTTGTTCATCTTGATTGGTTGCAGGAATAATAAATTTGATTTGAAATTTGATTTGATTTGATTTGATATATTGGATTTCAACTTCGCTTCTCCATTGGATTAGGTTTTTGATTGCGATTTACCTCGAAGGAATCATCGAGTGATATCTTGGACATTATGAAAACGGCGCTATAGAAGTGATTAGATTAGATAGCAGCCTATGTACCGCCGTTCACAAGCATTCTGACGTACTCAGAGGGCCTAACTGTGGTCGATCTACGTGGTCAAAGTAAAACCTGTTCACAGTTTCTGCAAATGGCGCTTGTGTTGCTAAGGTTCAGAGGTCATAGGATAGCTGGACCACGTCAGATAATGACATCGAAGGTGCAACATTGTGCCTTTTCAATGGTGTCACAAGCATTTCAAAACTGTTCTCTTACGCTGGGTTTGGGCTGGGCAGTGTTTATGATTTAAGATCGAGAGATATATATTTTATATATATATATATATATATATATATATATATATATATATTTAATACGCTTTCTTCTCTGCTCGAAAGACTGTTCTCTTTCGCCGAGGTTGGACTGGGAGCGACTCTAAATAGCTTCCTTGAAGGGGCGCTATATAAATGCTTGATTAATTGATTGATTGATACAACAACTAATATACCGCAAAACGGTTTGCATGCACGTCATTTATTTCAAACAATAAGATACACTTTTCGGGGAAAAAACATCGTGTTACAGATTAGTCGACTTAGGCTAGACGAATCACAATGTGAAGCAATCAGATTTAAGCCAAAAGTCTGGCAAAGGCCTTCAGCCTCATCATAATAGAATTTAAGCTAGCATGGCTTTATAGCTCTATCCATTTTCTGAGAGGCAAGAATTAAATATGAATATTAAACTAGGAAATAATTTCAGACAGTTAAACGTATACAAATAGAACTCCCGACTTCCAGAATCTACTATTCCCAGTTTGTGGATTTGTGTTAAGTTTTCACAGCAACTTAGACGTAAATAAGGACATCAGTCTTAATTGGTAGATCGAATTTGGCCTAGTCAATATTGCACCACCTCATTTTCGTTGAAACGTGACTACTGCAAGGCTGTTGAAGTAGACACTTCACAAACATTTACCACTCTGTGACGAAATCACTTCGAACCAGACACCTCTTCTTGGGACACCCAATTGCAAAGTACACATTTTTTTCTTGCTACAGTTGTGCTATAAAAATTTCATCAGATCAATTTAAATCAGAGTCTTCTATTGTAATTCAGTATAAAATAGTGATTATTTAAATCACGAAGGCATTCCTTCACTAAAGCTTTGCAATCAGCTTATCTAGTACACGGCCATTATTTTCATGGCAGTGGTTTTAAGAGAATAGTAATAGCCGTGCCAAGTATTCCATTCAATTCCATCGGCGAAAGTTGTGTGAGAACCTCCAAGGTAGGCGCCATTGAGGTTTGAAGTATGACACTGGCTGTACCACCATGCTCCACGATATACGTTCGCGCAGTTATCACTACTCGCGTCGTTATCGACGTCTTTTGTGCTAAACCCGAAGCCACTGTGACCTGTGAAACTGTCTCCTGAACATAAAGAAAATAGGTATTTTCTAGATTAACGGTAAAACTTTATCTAGAATTTATTAATAGGATGATGTTGGTGAAGAAAGCAATAGTAATGACAGCGTGTAGTCTTTATTTGCGCGAAACCAGCGCCTGAATTTTACAAGCTGCAACTCATGCCAAAGAGTGAAGACAGAAAAGCAGCAAAATTACCATGCAGGTAACAATCAGACGAAGAATTATAATACAACAATTTAAAAATAAAATTCCCGTACATAGTTTGAGTGAAGACTAACAGTAGGCGTCTATTTATAGCTATGCAAACAAAGGTAGAAGAATATTCAACAATTTAGACCCTGAGAATGTTTTAAGCCATACAATTAATGCTAGTTCACGTTTAGGGTGCTCGACAGTGTAGTGGGTGCAAATCCCCGCCGAAGCAGAAATTTGGCTGGAGATTTCTCTTCCACTTTCGCCCCTAGCCAACTCAGCTATAACTAGGGTTGCCAAACACATGGAAAGCCAAAGGGGGACACAGAAAGCCGGAAAGGAGGACAAAGGAGGATGCATTGAACATTTCTCTCCGGTGTCAAGGGGTCTCCTCAATAACCAAGAAATCGGAAATAAAATTAGCACTTTGACCAAAGATACATTGTTAAGTAACTCAGATTAAAGACTAGAAACGTCTGGAAAATACAGCTGCAATAAAATATAAATAAGTAAGTAGATAAGCTTGGAGAACTTAGGGACAACATGCACGTGTAAAGTCGTTAAAACGGCCACAAAATATTAGCCAAAAACCCAACACAACAAACATGCAAAAAGCCGGACATTTTCCAGGGTTTTAGCTTTGCCTGCCGGACAAAGGACATGAGGCCAAAAAGGAGGACATGTCCTCCTTTTGCCGGACGTCTGGCAACCCTAGCTATAACGGGAAGAAGCGGAAGGCGAGGGAGAGTGCTGGCCACCCGCCTTCATATTCCAAGGCTAAGAAAAGGAAGTCGCTAGCACTTCACATTTACGGCTGCCTCAGGATTAGCCTAAAGGTTCTGATCTTCTTCTTCTTCCCCTTCTTCACATTAGAGTTGTAAATCGCTTGTCAAGTGCACATATACCTGCATTTCCAGAATATCCTCCCACTGTGAGTCGGTATTTGTCCGTCACTGGTCTGACGGAGAACGAGGAATATTCCGCGTAACGCCTTTGTCCCGTAAAGTCTTCCAGTTCGATGCGTAACTTGTACCTTCTGTTCATTGTCAGCAGAGAGAGTTTCTCGTTGCCTAAAACGGTTGAAGGGCATAAGAAAAAGAAATTTCTCAAATGACTTGGCTCACATTTTGAACATCCATGCACTCCAGTGATTCGCTACCATAATCGATATCTTTACATCTGCATACTATGCGTAGACCATTGACAGTAATGTAGAATCTCAGCACTTCTGACATATTCTATTAAAAGGCTATAATAATATCCTGATAGTCGAATATGTAGTTTATAGTCTGCTGTTGCGTTCTAAAAACTGGATGATGCAACGCAAGCTCCGTATTATTGATTATGGTCAATGGCAGCCAAGGCATATGGATGTGGTTTTTGGTGTTTATATTCTAAAGGAAAAAACACACACTACCCAAACTTTGCACATTTCGAGAGAGGCAGAGACCTAATAAAAAAATATTCCAAACTTTATATGTTTATAGGCTGCATATGTTTTCGATGCAATGTTTTCAGAAATATACGGCGCGAGAAAAGCAGTTGAGTTAAACTACGCGAGCCTGAATACTACTTTAAAGCGAGGACAGGCGGCCATCCGGTGCCAGCGTTGCCTTTTTACAGTCGATAAATGAACCAGTGTTTTTAATCTAGTCCTCTTTTTTTAATAATTCATCCCACTTTGCTCACATTTTTACACTTTCCTACCTTTTTTCCGGTAACTTATAACTTTCACGACCTTTTTTAGGAATTCATCTCTCAAGACTGCCATATATCTTATTCTGTAATTTTATTCTTATAATACTCGTTTACTCCTCTCTGGGGGAGTACAACATGTATCCTGGGGGGAATTCCCCCCAAAAGGTGTCTACATTAAATATTGCTGGCCTCTGGGGGAAACATAAATCCTGGGGGGAAATTCCCCCCCCCCCCAAATGCGTCTAGATTAAACACTGTAAATGAGCTCAAGTTAACAGGTTTAATAATAAGGTGAGTAATCCTCCTATCTGACATGTCTCAGATGAGTTTCTAGGGACACTTGGACACGAGTTTCTATGGACACCAAGCTACAGCTATTATAGTCTCGTGAAAAGGTTATGTTTCAACATACTTGTTCTCTATTTTTTTTGTTTCTCACCTTCCAAGCTTCCTCGTCCTCAACAAAAACCACCCTAGCAGCTTCTCTGCTTCCTGTCTCTGGTCTCTTTGACAACCGAACTCGGATATGCACTTGACATCTATGCACAAACCTTCTGACATGACGCAGCGCTCATGAATAATCTGGTGCCCTGCGCTAGGCTTTAGAGTACCAATATAGAAGTTTACAGTTTACGATTACAATTCTATCTTATTTGCTGGCTGAAAAGAAAAGACTGACTAAATCATCGGTGAACACACAATTAGTCCATTTTAGTTGCATAAAAATGCATTTAGGATTCAGAAGTATGGAATGGAATTCTGATCGGAATTTTACAAAGAGAATACTGTACCAAGCCAAAATTCGCCAGTTAGATCTCCAAAGCCATTTGCATAGTCTTTCCAAAGTCGCTCGAAATTGACGCTGCCATCTTTGCGCCGTTGAAACACCTTCACAACACAGAGGTACATACATTAATCTTTGAAGATAATCGGGAGATAAGCATGTTGAGTAAAGATGTGTTCTAGTACGTAGGTAGGCAATAATTAAATATGTATGGAAAAGGTAATTAATAAATTGCTCTACTTAAATGGTAATGAACCAAACAATGAATGATGCCTTAGATGAGCATTCAATTGTTTTAATCTTTTCTCATCGTTCAACTTTGTCATGAAAATTTTAAACACTGATATAGAGGTAACACGGCATCATTAATTCGTTAAGATATCTTGATAGATAACCAATGAAGTTTGATGTTGATACTGAGAGTGGACCAAATTTAACATAACATAACATAACATAACTTTTCATTGATCCCAAATCAAACATGTGCTTAATGCAACATCAATTTAACAAAAGATCGGTATGCAAAGGGAGGACCAAAATGGATCGAAGTCCCGCTAAGATAGGACCCCCGTGCACCAAGAAGTGTATGATGGAGGCTAAACAACACATAATTTATGTATGTTATGTAACAAACGTAATCAATAGAGTCATTAATTATAAACTTAACTAAGTAGCCTAAGTAAATAGAAAACTAAAGAAGCATTGTATTACACGTTGATGATGATTCAAAATGCCAATGATGCCTTTCATAAACAATAAAATTAATTTATTTTTCTTCATGTTTTCTCACCAGCCAACTTTGACCCAAATTCTGAAACTCGCAGTAGACGTCCGTCTCGATTCGTTTATGATCGCTACCAGGATACACTCGATACACACCGCTGGCATTGTAGCCTCGTTCTCTTATATCGGAGCAGTCCCTTGGTCCAAGTTCGGCACCGTAAATGCCTGTAAAGATACAAAAAGTTTCTAATAAGTGTGAAATGACAACTAGATTCAGCTAAACATATGGTGTTGATACGATAAAAATAATAATCATTGCACTGAAATGTTAGTTCTACATATACACCCTGATATGGAGCAAATTGTAGCGCTAACGCCGCGAAGAAACCACATTTTGTCAGGCAACCTTCTCTCTCAAGCAAACATCACGAAATTGGTCTGAAATGGCGAATAATCAAGTTTCCCAGATGAGCCTAGTATAATAGTATTAGTGCCCAGTTAAACAAAAAGCTATATCCGAAGGCAAATAGAGAAAATATCCGAGCCGAGGAAATAACAAAAAATAATGCCATTCAATATCTTACCTAATTCCTGATATCTATTCTCATAAAAGAGAAAGAACTAAGAAACAATATTATGGATATGTGATAATTTCCGGCGTGTCTTAGGTGTTTATTATTTTCTCTATATATTCCATTCTAGTTCTGTCTTGTCAACTAAAATTAAAACTCCAGTGTTCCACGTGGAAAGAGGAGACCCTTATTTCCTGAACTTGGCTCTATAGTTGCCAACAGATCCTAACGTCCTCCAGTCCTGCACTCCACTTACCTTGCACAAGTTGATATTCATTTCTCTGCGAAACATCGTGTGTTCTGAGACGTCCATCGTGGCTCAAGAGATCTGATGAATGTCTTCCCAACTGCGTGGAGATGGTGGCCGTTGAAGCAAGAGTCTTGTTCAGGTCGGTCTTCAACTGTTCCATGTCCTTCGCTTGTTTATCGCGTATCTCATTAACCTGTGTTGCTAGTTCGTCTAGTTTATTGTTCATTACATTGACTAATGCCGTCAATTTTGCCGTAGCCGCGCAGCTTTTATCATCTCCGCATTCCTGCGCATTCCCCAGCAAAATATTGTATTGTATTGTATATGGGCATTTATAAAGCGCCTCTCGCGGTATATACCATTCAGAGGCGCTCCCAGTGCGCGAGACCCCGAGAGAAAAAGCAGGATTTAAGGTGAGAAAAGGAAGAAGCAACGCTACCAGAGAGAATGGTGGTGCGGACAGAAGGAGGAAGTCGGTTCCAAAGTGAGGGACCTATGCAGGCAAAGGACCTGGACTGAGCCATAGTTGTCCTGACACGAGGAACTAAGAGGTCAAGACGCTCAAAAGATCGGAGACGACGCAACGAAGCAGCAGAATGAGGCCGTTGAAACAGATCACGTAAGTACTGTGGAGCAAAACCCAGCTGAGATTTATATAGCTCTGCTCGTGAGGAAAACCAGCAGCAGAAATTGACAAAGCAGGTGCGACATTATGCTCAACGTTAAAACTCGTCTTGGCTGCTTTATTGCTTCACCGTTGCTTCTGAAACGCAGACTAGAATCTTGGCTACAACATCTGTACATATATAGGCCTACTTCTGTCGATGTATTTACGATGCTAGAAAGATAAGGCGTTGTATATCACGTACGCTATCTTACGGAGTGCGCAACATGGCAATCAATCTAAGCTATGATGGTAGGCCTATGTCTTTGAATGACGATAAGATCGACTGAGCTCAGTTCTAACAGAGAACTGACCATTTGACTCAGGGCAGAACTAGTTAGTTGGAAACATGTCATATATTTAGGTATGATATTTGGGTCATTGGTAGGTCTTTGTTTAAAAAGCACTTTACATATTTTGAAGCTATATATATGTATATTTTTGTTTTATTTGAATGACGTAAAGTAACATATTGTCAAGAACTGGATGCTCATGTACACAGGGTGAGAATTGTCGGGGGTGTTAGGGGGAGTCAGTTAAGTCTTCATTGCACACCCCAGGGGGTCGTTTCCAGAGATTTGTGACCACGCTAATTGTATACTAATAAATTTGGTGATGTCATCACTTTAAGGAATTTAAGCTTTCTGTTGCGTTTTTGAATTTTCTCAGTTTGCAAAACACATTTAAAATATTCAAATCCACATGGATCAAACTCAAGACTAACGCCCCAGTCTTTCTTCTACAATTTTCACACTGCATGTACATGAAGTCAATTGTACCAGCTACACAGAAGAACCAAAGAGATAATGCCGTGACTTGAACTCCGATCGATCATCTAATTTCAGTTTGTTTTTGTCTATTTGATTTAAGTAAATAGGCGTATGACATTAATTGAAGGGCTTACCTCAATAACCAGGTATGTCAACATACCTGGTTTATGTGAAAAAGTATGCCAGCGTGCTTGGAATATTGTATTCTATATATACCCTGCAAATTTGGTGCAAATCTGATTATTTTTGAATTGACTTTTGGATAAAACAGTTTGTCGACATATGGTATTTAACAGTCGGCAGCATTACTCCGATGCAATAACCCGGTATGATAACAAAAATTGTCGCTTTTTCTTGTAACTTTTGAATTAAAACGGGTGCAATAATCAGGTTATTTGACATACTCGGTTATTGTCTCTTGCTTGCTCTACAATTCGCTGATTTTGCGTTATTTTTTTCTTACTGTAATGTAGCTATGATGACTTACCTTCTTATTGCACGATTAATTTGTACTGTGTGCTAGTCACCATTTGGAGCAAGAATAAGGTATGCCGACTAACAGCAGACGATTTTTGCTTCATACTGGGTTATTGAGTGTCAATAACCAGGTATGAACCAAAATGTCGTGAAAAAAACATTAACGTTATCTTTTGCATTGCATTATGTAACAATTTCGTGAAAGACAGTAATAACTCACATGGAGCTTCAAACAGCTTGTCGATATCTCGTAAAATGGCTTAGATACAATAGTTTGAAGTGTCAAATCTTTGAAGCCATTTTCCCAAAACCAAAAAAAATCCGACATACCTGGTTATTGCTGCAAGCCCTTCAATTATTAGTCAACATCTTACGCATTAAACTACATCTTCGAGAAAACTCTTCAGAAGCTTAACTTGTCAGTTAACTGTGGATTTATTGCGTCGTTAAGATTAGCTCCAGTCACAGCTGACAAAGAATTTGAAAAATTAAACTTCTATCAAAATGCAGAGGCGCTTATAGTTTCTTTAGATCAATTATCGATGCCTCATTAGCTATCAAGACAATATTTCAAAGACTCTACGAGGTCAATATATCTGAGCAGAATAAATCCTTCTACTTTTATTACTACATAGAGTGAGCTGTTGAGTGACAATACACGACAAACTGAGTGAACGCAATTGAGATACAGTTAAGGACACGAGGATCTAAAGCGTTTGCTCTCAGCCTTCAAGTTTAGACAATACAGCATCGTAGTTGATTTACAGCCTTGAATCAAATGACGTACAGCTTTGAAACGGCCTTTCCAGGAAGTTGTCTAAGGGTTAACATATAGGACCACCAACCCGGAAGTCAGAGGTTCAATAGTCGGCCAAGGTATACAAATATTTAAAATTTCTGTTCCACTTGCGCTCCATAACGGGCTGAGACCGTACGCTGGTGGTGGAAGGTTAAGGCGAGGAAGCAGAGGACTGGCTATTGGCTAACCTACTCGTATCCTGATGCTTGGGAGAATGAAGTCGCTAGCACTTCATAGTTAGCCTAGGTCTGCCTCTAGTTTAGTTTGCGTTGAGGAACTACTCCTTTAGTTCTCGAGAATTTGTAAACCGGTGACTAACTTATTTGGTGATTGGCTTAATCATTGAGTTACCAATATCCTCGCCTGCTTATTGTTTCCACCACAAGTTTAAAATAAATGTAGTGATTCTTAGCACATAATTATGCCGCTCATATTGTCATGTGGACAACCGAATAAATGATTACTTCGTTACTTTTTCGATTTCGAACGTTCATTTCGAAGTGAAGAGATAATAAAAGTAATACTAAGTAGTAGTAAAGAGATAATAAAAGTAGTACTAAGTAGTAGTAAAGAGATAATAACAGTAGTACTAAGTAGTAGTAAAGAGATAATAAAAGTAGAACATATTGAATGTTAATGCTAAAACCCAATAATGTATAAACAGCTAACTTTTAACAATGGCAGGATTAAATATCACGTAAGGAACAATGCTGAATTATCGTGTGGGAGGAAAATTTGCATTTACAGCATATGCTGCAACTTGCCCCGAGGATAACCTGGATAAGCAAGAAAAAGAAGAATTATGCCAGATTCGACAAATTCCAGTTAGCAATTAACCATAGTATATAAGCAAGATTACCTAAATTGGTCACTTCATTGGAAAGACGGCCCCTTGAAAATTTACTTAATGTACTTTAAAAGACTTCATATCTGGCTCCTCTCTCTTCTCTCTTTGGCAACCTGATTCGGACCTCCGCTCGACATCGATCTCTGGATGACCCCTATAACATGAAAAAGCGCTCGTGAATAAATTGGTTCCTTGCGCTTTGCTTTAGATTAGCGCTTTAGAAATTTGGAGTTTACGACTAAGATTGCGATACGATAATTCATAACAACTTGTCCGCTTTGGGTCTAAACTCAGTAATCTAATCTGCACACTTAAAATCAAGCACAGCTGTTGTAAATCACACTGACTTGTAAAGGCTATGAAGAGTCTTCTCAAAGATGAAATCGCTGTGTGCAATATTGCGTTAGATGCTCCTGGGTGATCAATTACATATATTTGTTTACTGAAAGAAATTATACAGAGAATCACCGTGAAAAAGAAATCGTAGATTGATGTAGAAGTGAAGCCTGGTTCTTTAACTTAATTACCGTAAATCAGTCACTCTTCGAAGCTCCTATCGACCTTAAATCAGTCACTCCAAAGCGCCCTTAAGTCCTGTATCTGTCACTCTCCTAAGCTCACTATCGACTTTAAATCAGTCACTCCAGTCATATCTGCCACTCTACGATCAAATTCATCAGTGATAGTCTCTAGGCTGAGAACTAGTAAAATTTCCTAACTGATTTACAACGACTTGTCCTAACAATAGACTTACGCCAATAAGCCTATATATATATGCAGTCGTTGAAGAGAGGATTGTATTCAGCTATTCGGAAGTGACGGTGAAGTTCTTACGAATCGAGAACTAGAGCATGATGTTGCACTTGCTTTGTCACATGCTGCTACTGGTTTTTCTCTCCAGTACAGCTGTTGTGTTGGTGAAGGCATCAGATAATACGATACGTTGCGGATATGATGTCAACTGCCAGGCAATAGTGAAACTGATGGCGGACGTCGACAAAATAAGCAGTAAACTAGACCAACCAGCCTTACGTCCAGACGCGAATAATGAAACGCTTGAGAAACTAGCCAAAAATGTAAACGATATACACGGTAAGCAACTGAAGGATCTGGAAGAGTTGAAGGTCAACATGAATAAAAGTCTGGCTTCAACGGCCGCCATTTCCACGCAGTTGGCAAAACATTCAGCAGATCTCTCGACCCACGACGAACGCTTCAAGGCAAACGATGTATCGCAGAGCAATCTATATCGACTTGTACAGAGTAAGAAGATATCCTTCTGCTTAACTTAAACTTTGAAATGTGACCGGAAAGCGCAAATGGAAGAGATATTTAAGACATGAAGACAAAATATCACATAAAATCATTTAGAATTTCACATAAAGTCGTGAAATAAGTGTTACTATTGTATCTTAACTTGACAATCTTCAAATTCGTGACGCCATCGTTATTAGAAATGTAATCATGTTGTCGTCTTTCGTGTCCAGGTGTCAATGAAAAGCTCGACAAACTATCCGCAAATGTGCTCGATATACAGGGTAAACAAGCGAAAGACGTGGAATTGCTGGGTAAACAAGCGAAGGTTCTGGAGGACCTGAAGGAGAAGTTGGACAGAAGTCCTGCTTCAACGGCAGCCGCCCTCTCCACGCAGTTTGAAAGGATTTCAAAAGATCTCTTGAGCCACGACGAACGTCTCAAGGCACACGATGTCTCGCAGACCAATTTGTATCAACTTGTACAAAGTAAGAAGACATCCTTCTGCTTAACATAGGCTTTAAAAGGTAACCGGAAAGCGCAAATAGAAAAGGTAGACAGAATATAACATTAAATAATAAAAATAACATATAAAGTTCTGAAGTGAGGGTGACAGGGTATGCAAACTTGAAATATCTTCATTTTCTTAACTGCATCGTTACTAGAAAATGTGATCATCCCCGCTGTCATCTATCACTAATTCAGACATGTTCTTAATTGGCAGGTATTCACGATGCTCGACTTAGGCCAAGGGACTGCTCCGATATCCGAGAAAAAGGTTCATCTGTCAGCGGTGTTTATCGAGTGTATCCTGTCGATGTTAATAGGGCAATGGACGTCTACTGCGATTTTAAGACTGTGGGACAAAGTTGGCTGGAAAGAATGAATTTAAGCAAATATCGAATCACTTACTGTTTTGATGATATTTTATATGATAATCCTCATAGTAGACTGCTTTGAATTGCACTTAATTTGCTTTGCACACATTTTATGTTATCGCATACAATAATGGCATAAGTGATTTTGTAATTTTCGCGTATTGCAATGGACTTTATTTTAATGTATAGTCAACGTTAGCATTTACTATGTAAAAGCAAAAAATGGTCGGTCTGCCTGAATACAACGCCGCTATTATCGTTGCTTGAACTTGCTTCAGACCAAAATAAAGCTGGTATGACCTAAAATTCTCTCGGCTCAGCAGAATGTTGTTTCCAGCATCGTATCATCGAACGGGAAATGGAGGCGTTGCTGTAGAAAATGGACAGACGATAGAACCACTGCAGGAATAGATAGTTGTAGGTTCTATTCGTTGGCAGGCAATTCTTGCCAACGAACACGATTGCCAACGTCATTATAATTTAACCTTGCCTTAGCTTCAAGACATACACTACATCTCACCTTACCAGAATCTTAATGGCCGAGTATCAAACTTGAAGGCGCGGTCGCTGAACTAGCGACAACTCCAGGAACTCTGGGATCAGACTTCGAACTCATCTCCACAGCAACTTTATGACTTGGCGATGTTTCTAGTCTGTCTCACCTTGACAATACATCATTTAACACTTCACAGGTTTAAGTTTATATAGCGTCAATAGGCTTCTGAGTAGGCTCATCTGCTGTTGAGTTTTAATTTTGTATGGCAATTATCTGCTCCTGAGTAGCGCTTTGCATGACACTCATCTGACTAAGGATCATGTCAACAGCCGAACCTGGTCTGGAGATTCATCATAAGGGCGTTCTTCGATGTGAATCGATTGCAAGTCAGCGCTATATAAGTTTCTCTGTGTCGATACCTGTTTTACCTTTCCTCGTAACAGGATTAATCTAAACAATTCAGTCATTCACCACCTGTATTAAAAATTACATTGACAACATGAATGATCAACATTGACGATAGATGGCCATATTAAATGAGCACACTAATTAGACATTTGTTTTATATCAGAGCAATAGTTGGAGTAAAGAACCCTCAGAATTGCTGCATATCCTGATCTTTACTACTATCTCCAAATTAATAGGCCTACTGCATACCTTAAGGTCAAATAAGATTGAAATGAAATGATATATTGACATAGCGACCAATCGTACAACTAGAACCCACGCACCATTTCTAAGGGAAGAGAGGCGTAGCGACCGCCCTCCTTACCCTCCGACCGGAGGGGGCCCCGCAAGGAAGGGGGCCCCTAAAAGTGGTAAAAAATAACCGCGAAGTCATTATGATACTGTTTTGGTACATCACATAATGCATTGTAAGGGGTCCCGGACGTATGTTCGGAGGGGGCCACGTTCTTTGTTGCTACGGCTCCGCAAGGGAAGGAATGCGACGTGTAGATCGGCCTCGAAGACATAACTAAGATCTGCTGTACTTTCACCAAAGCAGAAGCTGACGACTACGAGGACCTCTTGAACTTGAAACACTGAAGAAGAATCTTCCTTTGCACAACCAAGGACAGATCATCCACTCTCCAGAAATAGTGATTCTTCCGTGACAGAAAGACGACAGTTTCTATTCTATTCTCCCAGGAACCCTTGAACCTACTACCCTATCGCTTAGGACTGACTATACCACTACGCAAAGAACGATGACTGTATCTCTTAACCTCTCGTAGTTACGTCCTATCTCCACAGCGATTGACAGTGAGCTCTATCGATCGAATCGTAAATACCTCAACACTCGACTACGATCGACAGGGAACTGCTCCGGGCCAACAATCGTCAGGAAACCTTGCCTCGACATCTACCGTAGGCACCCGTCGAAAGGAAACTGTGACGACATCTATCGTCGACGATACAAAAGACCACACGCAGAGCAACTGAGGCGGCGTCGTTTGAAGCGTGGAGAAAACGACGGAAATATTGCCTTGCGTTCCCACCAGTGTGATTCTCCTTACAGATTTTATTTTTACTCCAGTTACTCAAGTTGCAGCATACAGTTTGAATTTTTGGCAACAAGAGGAGACCCAAAAGGGATCTTGATCCCGCTTAGCAGGGCCATCTATATAGTTAACATTTATCGTAATACAAGTAAATGGCAGCACAATCAATACTTTGAACGGTAACATCAATCAAGTTATATGACCAACATGTAAAAAAAGCTGTAGTTGCAGTTATAGTTAATGGTTTTTCATTTTAGTTATTGCTACAGTTATAGTTGGTATTATTTTTAGTCATAGTTACTGTTATATTTAATGGTTTTTAATTTTAGTTATAGTTAAAGTTATATTTAATGGTTTTTCATTTTAGTTATAGTTGCAGTTATATTTAATGGTTTTTCATTTTAGTTATTGCTACAGTTATAGTTGGTATTATTTTTAGTCATAGTTACAGTTATATTTAATGGTTTTTCATTTTAGTTATAGTTACAGTTATATTTAATGGTTTTTCATTTTAGTTATAGCTACAGTTATATTTAATGGTTTTTCATTTTAGTTATTGCTACAGTTATAGTTGGTATTATTTTTAGTCATAGTTACAGTTATATTTAATGGTTTTTCATTTTAGTTATAGTTACAGTTATATTTAATGGTTTTTCATTTTAGTTATAGTTACAGTTATAGTTAGTATTATTTTTTGTCATAGTTACAGTTATATTTAATGGTTTTCCATTTTAGTTATAGTTACAGTTATATTTAATGGTTTTTCATTTTAGTTATTGCTAGAGTTATAGTTGGTATTATTTTTAGTCATAGTTGCAGTTATATTTAATGGTTTTTCATTTTAGTTATAGTTACAGTTATATTTAATGGTTTTTCATTTTAGTTATAGTTACAGTAAAAGTTATTATTATTTTTTAATTATAGTTATAGTTACTGGACTTTATTTTAGTTAATTTTAGTTAGTACATAGTTTCAACTGGCCCCAGTGGATCTCCGCCTGGTCCCTATGGGGTCATCGATTAATTATGTCAATAAATTTTAGGCAGTTTTTGATCTCCTCCCCCTAGTCAAACTGTGACACATTCAAAGACTCCCTAACAGAATTATGTCAAAGAAAATTGCCCCTACTCCAGAAAATTTCTATGACTAACAAATGCAAAAAACAGAAATTGCCGAAAAAACAAAATGTTGTTATTCAGATTTGAATTTGATAGTTAATGGTTACAGTACATGTGGAATCACTGTTTGTCACAGATATTTAATAGATTTTGCCATCTAAAAATTACTTTTAAATGTGTATTCAATTTGATTTTTCCCATGAACATTTAATTTGAACATAAAGATTATAACTTTTTTATAATATTCCTTTTAACACAGAAAATTAAAATCAAAACAAGTTTCCCACTCTTTAATATTAACAATCGAAAGAAAAAATTATATTTCCATCAAAAAGAAACTCGAAGCATTAGATTTTCGAAAAGAACCCAGGATATTCGCCAAGAAAAAATGCAGCACATTTTCTCATTTGTCTGGGAACAATAAACAGGATAATTTAAAACTAAGACAATATCGCGTTTGATTAAATCACAAACAAAAATGAAAAGATCACTCATAAAGGCTTTCCGAATCAATGGTTGCTTTCTGACTAAATTATTGTTGACGTCAATTTGTCTTGAACACCCCTCCCCTTGTTAGGAATTGTCAAACTTTTTCAAATCCCTCGCCCCATTTTGTTGATATAATTATTGGATGACCTCGCGGGTCACTCTTCTACATTTTATGCTAATTTAAAGACTGCTCTTTTTTTTACCGTGGATGGACTGGGAGCGCTCCTGAGTAGACTCTCTTGAAGGGGCGCTATATAATAATTGTTCCTTAATTAAAATAATAATAATATTAATAATAATAATAATAATAATAATAATAATAATAATAATAATAATAATAATAATAATAATAAAAATAATAATAAAAATAAATAATAATAATAATAATAATAATAATAATAATAACCGACTAGGCTACATACGTTTTTGACTGATTCGAAGGGTCTACTTGGAATGACTCCACGCCTACGGCCGCTCAAGGTCTTAAGAGACATTTTGACTACAAGATTAATATGACTACTAATTTTGTAAATATGCGCTAGTTAACTTGGGTCGCAATAGCTATAGAAACGTTTACAATAATTACATTTTATAAAATGAGCCCATCGATATCTATATTTACGTTATAAATATCTACTACTGGGTTCATTCACAAATCCAAAATCCGGGGCGAACATAGGCTGTTGTAGCGCATTTTTCCGTTCTCATGTTCATCGATATTGCACTTTTTTTTATTTCATTAACGAAAATAGCGATGAATTTTCGTTAGTGTTATTTTCCTTATAGTAATAGTTATAGTTAATGATTTTTTTAGTTACAGTTATAGTTATCGTTAACGAAATCAGTTTTTGTTCGTTAACGAACATTTTCGTTACCGTTAGCGTTAACGATCAATTTCGTTATCGTTATCGTTAACGTTGACGAGAATCACATTGGTTCCCTCCCCAGTTACTCTAATACCAATCGGAACCGCTATGAAACTCGCCAGTATTACCGCAATGGCCGACTTGTTACGTCACCAACATGGTGGACAGATTACGTCACCACCGGAAATTACTATCTGTAGGAGTGTTCTGATAGTCGTCACAAAATTATATTCCAATGGATAAAGAGTGGCGTTGGCTTTGAAGTGCTCTTCACCGGACACAACCGTCACAGTGCAAAGTTTCGTTTATAGTGCCCAACCCAATTACAAGCTGAAAGCATTCTTTCTTCTTCTTAAATTGTCTTTAAACGGTGAGATTACTATATGCTTTCAATGTCCAGGTGTTTCAGCGACGTAAAGATGGCAGCGTCAATTTCGATCGAACCTGGAATGACTATGCAAATGGCTTTGGAGATCTAAATGGCGAATTTTGGTTAGGTAGGCTACAGTAGTCTACCGTTTTATATAAATGCGGAATTCTGAAGATTAAACTGAAATTAATTTGTAGCCCTATTTGAAATTATTAAGAATGAAGTCCGTCTCAGTAACGTGGCTGTCATCTGAAAATTAATTCATGCATACAAGTAAGAAGTCTCAACAACAATATATGTACAAAGCTTGCATGAATGTTATTGGTATTTCATATATGTATCGTTCGTTCCTACCTATCGGCTCTCTACCTCCTATGGTCTCTCTGGAAAGTTTATTGACTGGCTTACCTCATACCGCTCCAGGACCGCTCTTGCATTGTGGCCTGTGGGTCTGCTAGGTCACCCTGGGTTCTGCTCCGTTTGGCCTGCCCCAGGGCTCTGTTTTGAGTTCCCTTAGTTCCCTTATTGTACATACTTTATACTGCTGACCTTGGATCCCTCTTGACGGCCAGTGCAGTCTTAAGCCAGTCCTACGCGGATGACCTCCAAGCGTATCTCCACTGCTCGTCATCGGCGGCTTGCTGCTGCGGTTCGAGAGATCACTCGGGTCGTGGGGAATTTGGATGTCTAGATGTCTTCAAACCGTCTACTGTTTAACCCGGCCCAATATATCTGGTTTGGTACGCGCCAACAGCTTGCAAAAATTAGCCTTGAGGTTCTGGCATTTGAATTCCCCTGGGGTTCCTTTGCCTCCTCAGTACGGGATCTTGGTGTAATTCTGGTTCAAGAGCTCACATTTATGCGACATATTAATTTGCTTTCTTTGAACTGTCATTATCAACTTCGTCGGTTAAGGGTAGTCTCCCGCACTCTGACACAGGCAGCTGCTTCCACCCTTCTCCATGCGTTTGTGGTTTACCGTCTGGACTATTGTAGCGCCCTTAACGCTGGCCTCCCAGCTGCCTGCCTTGGGTGCTTGGACCGGGTTTTGCAGTGCAGCCGCACGTCTTATTATTCGCATCCCCAGATTTTGCCAGGTTTCTCTTTATATGCGGGATGTTCTGCGCTGGCTCCTTTTCCCGCTGCGGATCGCCTACAGGGTCACTGCACTGGTTAGGCGTTGTCTGGAGGGACTTGCCCCCGCCCCAAACCTGTGGAAGTTGTGTCACCCTACCTCGGGGATCTTGCGGCGATCTGGTCTTCGTTCGGCTGACCAGGCCGAGCTCTTGGTCCCCCGCACGCGGGAAGCCATTTTGCAGCGCCGTTCTTTTTCGGTCGCTGGCCCCACAAACTGGAATGGCCTTCCTGTTGCACTCCGCCTGGCCCCTATTACTCACTGTACCTTGTGTCTTACAACCTTGGAAACTACTCTCTTTACCCGTGGTCGGACTAGGAGCGCTCCTGAGTACAGTAGATAACCTTGAAGGGACGCTATATAAAAGCTCCTTAATAATAATAATAATAATAATAATAATAATAATAATAATAATAATAATAATAATAATAATAATTATTATTATTATTATTATTATTATTATTATTATTATATAAATATCGCCAATATATAACGACAAAGTATCAACGGATTACGCTCAGGCCGAAAATGAAACGGATTCAATCATATTTAGAGGTGGCTCAAAGCTGAACATTTTTACTCAGCCTTTCTACGTTTTCTGGAAAGATTGTTTCAGAGTCGAGGTAGTGTGTGATATGGATCGATTGGAGAACTTGAGGCGAGAAGTGACTGGGGGACGAGAGAGAGGGAGAGTGAGGTAGGAGGATAATCGGGTACAGTGGGGGAGCTGGTTGATCAAGAGATCGCAAAAGAAACTTTCGTTTGGAGCAATCCACCTTGGCAGCGATCATGGCGGCAGTTTTGAAGTCAAGCATGGGTCGAATGTGGCTGAAATCACGACATAATGTGCATGAAGTGCGTGCGCCACAGGTTGGACTTATGACTAGGTAAGGAGAGACGTGGATCAAGGGTAATGCAGAGATTATAAACAAGAAGTATAAAAGACCTTCCAAAAACATCTTCACAGCTTTAAGTAAATATACCTTACACAAAACATTTTGTACCAATATTATTTTATGTCAAGCTGTTCGGCGGAAATTCTTGTGACTAACATCCAGTGAAATGGCATTCCTTTTAGGCAACGAGAAAATGTCTTTACTAACAATGAACAAGAGGTACAAGCTACGCATAGAAATGGAGGATTTCTTGGGAGGGAAGAGATGGGCGGAGTACGCGACGTTCTCCGTCAAACCATCAACGGACAAATACCGACTATCTTTAGGAGCATATTCTGGAAATGCAGGTATAACCATTAGCAGAATCAACATATATACTTCACTGCTACTCAGTCTCCTTGTGCATCTGTCAGTCACACCGACTGACAGATGCACAAGAAGACCTAGTTTGTCTTTCCATATGGCTATTTGCATTCTTTATCCTAGTGTGGCTTTGTCCGTTATTCATTTCCGTGTAAACCTATCTGCAGTGTTTTTTTCTGGAAAAAAGGTTCCGGAACGGAACAATAGGTTCTGGAACGGAATAATTTTGGGCGGGCTAAAATCCCGAGATAAACGGGATTGGGGGTTGGGAGGGTCACAATAAATACTGAAAACAGTTCAAAACACTTAAATTAAATTAAAATAACTAAATTGTTGTTTTTATTATTAAAATAACTAAATTATTTCTGAGTTCTTGAAAAAAGGTACCGGTACGCCGTTCCGGCGCGTTCCGGCTGAAAGAAAGCACTGCCTATCTGAATTCATTTTCTTACTTTTTCCTCGTTTCCTCACAGAAGCCTTTGACTTTAGAGGGTGATATGAATGAATTGAATCTTATTCGGTAACTTAATATACGTAGAAACTTCAACATAGGTTTCTGTTTGAAATATTTTATTTTTCAGAACCGTTATAATTACGTCTGGCTGGCGTTGATCTGCCCTTGGTGGCTGATACATTTCCACATATTACCTTCTTAGAATCTGTCCGAGACCTGGGAATTATTCTTGATAATGAACTCTGTTTCTCTCCTCATATAAATCATCTTACTCGTAGCTGCTCTACTATTAGCTGCGCCTGCTGCTCGCTCATTATCTCATGATGCTCCAGCTACCTTATTCAAAATGAATGAATGAATGTTTGGACACTGCTGTTGATCATAAATTTACGTTGGAACTTTTACGTAATAACAAAATTTGTTCTTTCCAAGAGGGAAAATTTTTGGTTATAGCCCTGCATCCTGAAGTCACCAGTCGACTCGACCATTGCTGCTCAATTCTGGTGGGCCTGCCACGTAAGCTGTCCTGTTTTGATCGGGTTCTTCGATCTGCTGCGCGTCTCATTGGTCACCTTCCTAAACGTGACCCTGTCTCAGCCTATCTGCGTGACACACAACACTGGCTTCCCATCTTCTTGTCAACTATTATAGAATAGCTGCGTTGATCTGGCGATGCCTTCTTGGCTGTGCTTCGGTTTACTTACGTGAGCTCTGCTGTCCTGTCTCTCAGGTGACTGGCCGCCGCTCCCTTCGCTCTTCTTGGTTTACGTTGAATTGAGCGCGCACATTTCGCCGACCTTCATCTCAGCGACCTCAATTCGCCGCCGCGAAACACAGCGCCTACACAATTCGCCGCCATCAAACACAGCGACTACACAATTCGCCGCCATTCATTTCAGCGCTGCTTCAAAAGGGCGTTGCTAAATGCCGGGCGTAAACAACACGTGTTCTAGACTAGAAATTCAAAGCAAAATCAAAGCAAAATTGGTTGGCCATCTTCTTCACGGATCCGAAGTTGATTGATTGCTGCCGCCGCCCAATTCATTACTATTTGACTAGAACTTCAAAGCAAAACCAAAGCAAAATTGTTCTTAATAAGGCGGGGTTGGGCGTCTATAAAACAAACGATTTAAGCTTTAACTATTTGATAACTATTTGAATTATTTCCCATTAAATTTAAATTTAAACTGTTTGAAAGTTTCATCATTAAAATAAAATATAGGTTATCATAATTATGTAGTCGCTGTGTTTGAAAATAAAATATAGGTTATCATAAGAGTCGCTGAAATGAATGGCGGCGAATTGTGTAGTCGCTGTGTTTGATGGCGGCGAATTGCGTAGGCGCTGTGTTTCGCGGCGGCGAATAGAGGTCGCTGAGATGAAGGTCGGCGAAATGTGCGCGCTCAATTCAACGGTTACCCTCTTCTTCTGCATGTGAGCTCTTGGTTCCTCGTTCTACCACCGCAACTAGGCAGCGTCGTGCTTTCTCTGTAGTCGGCCCCTCCATCGGAACTCCCATTGCAGATACGCCTCTTGCCTAAGAATAGTTCGTTAGTGTTTCATAAGTTACTTAAAACCAGTTTATATTGCCGTTGTTGGGCTGGGAGCGCTTCTGTGTAGGTAACTTGAGGGGGCGCTATATTCAATTTTCAAAATGAATAAGTGAATGTTTGGACACTACTGTTGATTATAAATTTAAGTTGGAACTTTTACGAGATTACAAAATTTGTTCTTTCCAAGAGGGAAAATAATCTTTAAATATAAAATCTAGAATCTATAACTGAAATCGGTAATTCTGTTAGATCATTGGAGTATTAATCTTAATGGTTATATATATATTATATATATATATATATATATATGCATATTATTTGAGTTTGCATGTATTAATGCTTATATGTTAATAAGTAGCCTACTGTCAGAGGTTATTGAAAGACGTTTATTTAAACCATGATACTATACGAATATATATAATTTTATATACCTTACACAAAACATTTTGTGCCAATATGTTTTCTGCGGAAATTGTTGCAACTAGCATCTAGTGGCATGGAAATCGTTTTAGGCAACGAGAAACTATAAGAGTTTAATAGCGTCTATCAAGAAATTCTGACATGCAGGTAGTACTTATCAGAGGCGGATCCGGGGGGGGGCAATCCGACCATGGCCCCCATTTGATATACACACATGCGTGAAGTCCTGTTTACACAGGACTTCACAGGATGTGGCCCCCCGTAGGTGTAAATGAGATAAATGACATGGCAAAGTATGGTGGATACGATAGAAAGTCTCTTTGGAGATGTATGTATTATTATTTTTGGGCCCCCCTGACAAACCTTCTGGATCCGCCTCTGGTACTTATTTACATATATATTGCATTAACACACGCCAACTCAAATAATATGCATATACTCATACATACAGGTGTAAATACAGACATGCTTAATTATATATATACATAGGTACGTACAAACACATATACATAGGCGTAGCTACATGGAGGCATTTGCCTCCTCTTGGTTTTGCAGATTTTAAAATTTTCCTAAGGTTATACCCCGGCATCCTCAAGTACACCATACTAAAGGTGGATGTTGGTTCCTCTTGAACGGAAGAACAAATTCCCCCCAAAAAGGTCATGAAATGTGAAAAGTCTTCGAATGTATTAATGACTAAAAAAAGGTCATCAACTTTTTTCGTAGTAGAAAACATGCTGAAATTCAGAAATTCTCAGAGCGAAATTCAGAAATTCTCAGAGATTTTTGCTAGCTGACAAATTTCTCCCTCACCTCTCAAACAAGATCGCCGCCACTGCATCAAAGTTTTGACAAGCATTAGTTGCCTTCTCTTGAATTGAAGTCTGGCTACGCCCCTGCACATATATACTAAATTCATATTTTTGTGACATCACATCCTGAAGGTATTCGAACTTAGTATAAAACGAACATGTGGCCAAGCAAGACAATCGTTATATGCACTGCGCATTCTGACTGCACATGGTTTTTCGGGGCCGATTCTGCATGACGTGGTGCGGATGATCACAGTGGCCAGGTCCGCCAAAGGGGGGCAGGGAGACAAATGCCCATGGGTCGGCGATTTATAGGGGCCCGGACCGGGCCCGCAATCAACTTATGAAAAATATTATAATCAATAATACAAAGTTTATGATTTATGCCGTTTTAAATATATTATCTGACACTTAACTACAATCAGTTTAAACTTCAAGCATCTGAATAAAATCATAGTTGTATTATATAAATATAATATCGTACAGTGTATCCGTACTTTTGTTGTTTCAATTTTTTATTTCTTCGTACGACAGTACGATATTATATTTACATAAAGCCCAAAGATAGTTTAGAGACCCGTGACTGTTCTGCCTAGAGGCCCGCGACTGCTCTGCCTAAGGGCCCGTGACTGCTCATGCCTAGGGGCCCGGAATTTCTGTCGGCGGGGTCTGACAGTGACCCGCCTGGTATACGCGGCAGCGGCATGCATGGTGGGGGTTCGTGGGGCAGCATGAGTGCAGCCAAGTGCAGTCTGTGATGGACTGGTTGAGCCGACCCCACCATCTACCGAAGGGAAGCTGTGTCGCAGGGCAGATTCGAGCCTCTTTGCTGATATCCTGGACAGTCCGGGTCACATGCTGTACCTGCTTCTTCACCCTGAAAGGGCAGACCAATTAATGCGTAAAACGTTCTTAATGAGAATGTTACTCTTATTTAATGTTATGTTATCCAAAGTGCTGTAAAGCAGTTGGAATTAATAAAGAATATACTCACTTACTTACTTACTTCCTTACTTATATTCCATAAGCATTTTGTCATATTATATTCAATCCCATCCACAACATGTCCAAATGACTAAGTCTGTGACATTCCAGGCTGTAGCAAAAACGAATATTATAATGAGAGTATTCAATTTCTTACCTTGCTGTTTCGTCTTGTTCTCAGGGGACAGCTTTGTCTACCACAATAACATGAAGTTCAGCACAAAGGACGCGGATAACGATCCTTATAGCGGGCATTGTGCTCAAATGTTTCCCGGAGGCTGGTGGTATAACCAGTGCCACCATTCCAATCTGAATGGCCAATATCTTAGAGGTTCCCATACACAGGTCAACAAAGGAGTTTACTGGTACCATTGGAAAGGATACAACTATTCGCTGAAAACCACAGAAATGAAAATTACAGCCGTGTAGGCCTACTAGAAAATGTTTCTCTAAGCGATTTAATATAGAGGCTGTTTCGATGCTACATAACAGCTTCATATTTCTCCCAAAGTCCGTCTTGCTCCTCTTCAGTCTGTTCTCAATGCTGCTGCTAGATTAATTGCCCGTCTTCCTCGATTCTCTCACATCACCACCTTTATGGCAGAAGAACTCCACTGGCTCCCGCTTTCTGCCCGCATCCAATTCAAGGTCCTCATCCTTGTTTCTAAGGCTCAATTTGGTTTCGCTCCGAAATATTTATGTCACTTAATTCATCGCCTCACTCTACTGCATCTCTTCGTCCTCTTCATTCCTCTGACCGTTTTGACGTCCTCGTTCCCCGTGTCTGGACTTCTCTGGCGCAATCTAGGTCATTTGCTTCTATTGGCCCTGCTCTTTGGAATGAGCTTCCTCCGTTCGTTCGTTCTTCTATTCTCTCAGGTAATGTCTTTTCCTCTTTTACCTTTCTTAAAATTTGCTTTTTCTCTCGGGGTCTATCGCACTGGGAGCGCTTCTGAATGGCCCTCCCGCTAGAAGCGCTTTATAAATATTCGAATACAACACAATGCAATATTTCTCGCAAAGGTAATTTGATTTCGTGTTTGCAAACAACTTGCATAGGCGCTCAGGCAAAGCACTTCTTCTTTTGACAATAGTCTAAAATCAGTTAAGCTTTGCATTAAATATTTCTGTTACTATAAAAATTGTGATTCGACATAATTGCTGCGAATTATAGAGTTTACGTGTTTGATTCTAAATACAAAACTAGTTTAGTTGCACAGTTTGATTTTACTCTGAAAATATCCGTTAATGTGTGACACTTCGAAGACTTTGTGAGTTTTAAATTGAGTGAAGTAATTACTTCATAAATTTAATTGGTGAAATCTTTTATTATTTTCGTAAAATCTGTTAAGCTACAGTGTAAGCTTTGAATTCATGATTTCTCTGTCTATGAACATTGTGATTTAGCTCGAATATTGGCAATTGTATAGTTTCGTGTATGATTCAAAAATAAAGCTGGTTAAGTCGCACGGCTGATTTTACTCTGAGAAAACCCGTTAATGTATGGATGAATGGATTAATTAATTAATTTGTAATTGTAATCAGTAACTTCCATCGCGCAAGTTTTTAATGCACTAGGTGTTAGCGTGGCGCGCAATATAACCAAGCTGTATTCTAGTCTGTTTGCAGAAGTCAGCAACCGAAACAGTTCGTTCAGGGAGAACAGTTTTAGGTTTGGGTATGATAAAAAATAGTCAGAATACCTGTTCGAATAATGATGAATTCATGGGAATTAGAATTGATTTTAAGTATTGTGGATGACCAGTATTCAATGCTTTACGAAATACGGGCCACAAAAATCAAACAAATCCTTTACCGAACAGCAAGTAGAGCCCTGCCCTGGCCGCGCCGCGCCGCGCCGCCGCCGCCGACATTTCGTGGGCACTGCCGCCGCCGATTACTTGTTGTCGGCGCGCCGCCGTTGCCGTCGACAATTTGTCGGCGCACCGCCGATGCAGTCTGATGTGCTTAATTGTTATTGCTGCATTTTTCATGTTTCGCATGATTTGCGATAAATTGATTTAGTGCGAAATAGAAGTGGACATCTTGTACTTATTATTTTTTTACTTCTTTTTATTTTCTGGGTTTCTTTGCAAAACTTCAATTGGCGACGTAAGTACTATGAGCGTAGTATGGTACCAATTCGAGTTGACTTTTGCAGCTATCATAGCACACTTGCATGCTGGTGATTGTGAAGTGGGATGTACTAGTTGACAAGAAAGAAAAAACAGACGAACTAAAATAACTATGAAAACAAAATATAAAAGAATTTTCTCTGTTGCTGGTCTTATCGTCACTGTGAGAACTGTAAGGACTTTCATTTTGTGACAGAATACAATTTCTACACAAATATCTTAAGTGTCAAGTATATGTAAGGTGCTGAAACACGGCTAACAGGCTATCAAACAGTTCTCAAAAGATGAGGTGTAAGATAAGGTGCTAAGTATATATCAACACCAAAATGTTTTTTTAAACAATTAAACTATTCTTAGAATTTGCACTAAGGCGCCTTATATTGGTAGGAATGCGTGTGCTAATGAGGAACATTAAGAGTGATCATGGCTGATTACGATGTTTGTGGTCTTTATCTTGATAACAAGAATGCATTGTCTTCCTGACCAAATTCATTTTCCTTATACTTTGATGACCTTGTCTTTGTACCATGACACATAGAGTCATTTCACGCGATATCTTGATACAAGTATAAGACAGGCAGAGGCTTTATAGAAGTTACAGAAATCGGGTGCGTGTGAGAAGAGTGAGTCAGTAAGAGAGGAGGCCATAGGCAGTTTTAATCAAGGATTATAAATGTAGCAGTTTGTATAATCACAGGAGAGAGACGTCGAAGACTAGTATTATTCCGACAGATGGTGGATTGTTTTTTCGAGCTTGGTGATGCAAATTAAGAGCAACAATGAACTAGGCTAGCACGAATTAAAGATCAACATTCAGTCAATGGACGAGATGAGGTAATGTATTCAGGGGCGGTACAGAAGCGGAAATGATGGACAGGAAGGTTCAAGGGTAGAGGTAGAAGGGAGGGGTTTAGGACATTTCCCCCGGACAATTCCCCCCGGACAATTCCCCCCGTAGAATAATTCCCCCGGACTTTTTCCCCCGTTGAGACAGTGTAGTTGGTCTTGGACAATATCTATCTATCTATCTATCTATCTATCTATCTATCTATCTATCTATCTATCTATCTATCTATCTATCTATCTATCTATCTATCTATCTATCTATCTATCTATCTATCTATCTATCTATCTATCTATCTATCTATCTATCTATCTATCTATCTATCTATCTATCTATCTATCTATCTATCTATCATCTATCTATCTATCTATCTACCTACCTACCTACCCACCAAACCACCCAAAAATCACCCACCCACCCACCCACCCTGTCTATCTATTGATCTATCTATCCATCTATCCATCCATCCATTCATCCATCCATCCGTCCTTCCATCCATCTAGATAGATAGATAGATAGATAGATAGATAGATAGATAGATAGATAGATAGATAGATAGATAGATAGATAGATAGATAGATAGATAGATAGATAGATAGATAGATAGATAGATAGATAGATAGACAGACAAACAAATAGACAGACCGATAGACAGATAGATAGATGGATGGATAGATGGATAGATAATAGATAGGTAGATAGATCGATAGATAGATGAATGGATAGATAGATAAATAGATGAATGGATAGATAGATGCTGCTTCATCCAATTACAATTTGCCAATACCTATGCAGATGTGCAGTGATATTAAGGATTTTCATATTTGTAAGGAAAATGTCTGCAGGTGCCTTCTTTCTCAGTCCCTTTGTGTGTAGTTTAGCTTCATTCTCATGGAGTGGCTTTAGAGAAATTGGCCCTCTTGACTGGCCACAGGACAAACGGTTGTTCATAGTGATTCATACTTATTCTGATTAGGCCACGCCGCGCCGAGTTGCTGCCGCCGCGATTTCTGTTGATCGGCGGTCAAAAATAACCGGTCGTATCAGATAAGTTTCTATTGACACTGTCTTATAAATAGGCTACAGTTTATTGTAGTGTTGTGGAAAGGGTTTGCTTCTCTTTTTTTGTTTCTCGTCTTCCAAGCTTCCTCATCCTTAACAAAAGCCGCCCAATCACCTTCTCTGCTTCTTGTCTCTGGTTTCTCTGAGAACCGAACTCGGACATTCACCTGACCTCTATGGACAACCCCTTTGACATGACGCGGCGCTCGTGAATAATCTGGTGCCCTGCCCTTAGATTTAGAGTAGCGATTTGGAAGTTTAGAGTTACGATTACGCTGCTCTCTTATTTGCTAGCTGAAATGATAAGACGGACTAAACCATCGGTGAAAACACACGCAACATACATACATACAATACATATATACAGATAAACTGAGCTCTGTTCTAACAGAGGATTGATCATTTGACCCAGAAGAGAAGATATTTGGAAACATGTCGTATATTTGGGTATGATATTTGGGATATATATTTATTTTAGAGTTATAGATACGTATATTTTTGTTTTATTTGAATGACGTAAAATGATAGTCTGTCAAGGACTGGATGCTCATGTACATGAAGTCAATTGTAGGCTACCAGTTACGCAGGAGAACCAAAGAGACATCGCCGTGACTTGAACTCCAATCGATCATCTAATTTCAAGTGTATTTGTCTACTTTATTTAAGTAAACATGACATTAATCACCAGTCATCACCTTACGAAATATTATATACAACAACTTAAACTACATCTTCGAGAAACCTCCTCAAAATCATAGTTTGCCAGTTTTCTGTTGGCCCTGATTCTTGATTTACAACAACTTAGCTCCGTATTATCCATAAGTTTATTGCGCTATTGAGATTAGGTCTAGTCAGAGCTGATAAATATTTTGAAAAATGAAAATTCTATCAAAGAATCTAGGAGGCCAATAATTATGTCTAGATAGAATAATCTTTCAAAATTCATTACTACATGGAGTGAGCTGTTGAGTGACAATACACCACAAACTGAGTGAACGCAATTAAAATACAGTAAAGGACACGAGGATATAAAGCGTTTGCTCTCAGCCTTCAAGTTTAGACAACACATCATTCACCATCGTAGTTGATTTAGAACCTGTTGTCACATGATGCACAGCTTTCTCCAGTATCTAGTAGTCACCATGAAGTATTGTCAACCCATAAGTCAGAGGTTCAAAAGTCGGCCAAGGTAGAAATAGTATTGAACATTTCTCTTCCATATCGGACTCAGATCTTGCACTCATATCCAGAGACTTAGAAGAACGAAGTTGCTAGCACCATATATATATATATATATATATGTATATATATATATACATACATGTATGTAGGCCTATGGCTCTCAGGTTTAGCTACGTTAAAGAACTAGTCCTCCAGTTCTCGAGAATTTGGTCACTAACTTATTTGGTGATTGATTTAATTATTGAGTTATCAGTACCCACGCCGGCTTATTGTTTCCATGCACCGCGAGTTTAATGAATGTAGCGAAGCTTAGGGCATGTTGCTCATAGTGTCATTTGGACAACCGAACGAATGATCCCTTCGTTGCGAATTCGTAATCGTAATCGTAATCTCCAATATTTATAAAGCGCCACTGTAAAGCTGAGCGCTAAGCACCAGCTTATTCACAAGCGCTGCGACGTATGCGAAGGGCTGTCCAGCGATCGATGTCCGTTGGTGGTCCGGGTGTGGTTGCCAGAGAGTCCAGAGAGAGGCAGAGCAGCTATTATGGAGGGTTTCGTCGAGGACGAGACAGCTTGGAAGGCAGAGGATCAGATGGATTAGGAAAGGAAATCTTGAAGAGATGAGTTTTGAATTTGGAGTGGAAAGCCTGTAGGGTGATGAGTAGAGGAGCCGGAGGTAGATGACGATGAGTGATTGGCGGCATTGGTGGAGGAACTGAGAAAATACGGAATTCGGGAGAAAATTCGTTCCAGAGTTGAGGTGCAGTGTGGGATATGGATCGGTTGGAGAACTTGAGGCGAGTAGGGACCGGGGGACGGGAGAGAGTGAGATGTGAGGATGAACGGGTAGACCGAAGTGGCTGGATAGTGAAGAGTTCGCGAAGGTTCTTTGGCTGGGAGCATTGTAGTGTGTTGTAGGTTAGCGACAAGACTTTGAAGTGGATTCACTCAAGGATTTTCAGCCAGTGGAGCGATTAAAGAACAGGAGTGATATGGTGATGTTTAGGTGTCCTGGTGACGGCTCGGGCGAGAGAATTTTGGATGAGTTGTAGACGCTTAATTTACGTGGATTCGAGGTTAAGGAAAATGGAATTGCAGTAATCATGCGTATAGTGGACAATGGAGGTAGAGATAGTGGATGCAGTTTAAAAGTCAGGTATGAGTCGCATGCGTTGGAGGTCACGAATATGCATGAAGCAAGTGCGCGGGAGGTTGGAGATGTGATTAGAGAACGATAAATGTGGATCAAAGTAACGCCAACATTGCGAACAGGTGAGTCGGAAGTGAAAGTGAGAGATGAAGAGATGGTTGGTAAGTTTATGGAAGGGTCAGGGATCTTTTGATCTGGTCTGGGAGGCCAAGAATAATAAATTCAGTTTTTGCAGGATTGAGTCAGAGGAGGTTGAAGGACATCCATTTAGAGATTAGGTTGACCACATCGAGTAGTTGAGCAATGGAGGTGGAGAAAGGGCTAGGGGAGAAGGACATGAAGAGTCAACAGAAGAGGATTTTATGAGATGGCTCAGGGTGTAGTGTAGAGGATGAAGAGAAGTGGACCTAGGACGGAGCCTTGAGGAACACCACAAGACAGTGGGAGAGCTTGTGACGAGTGGCTGGAGGCTTTAACAGAGGAGGAGCGTAAAGACAAGTAAGACTGGAACCAAATAAGAGCATTGCCAGAGACGCCAAACCAAGAGGACAGTCGCAAGAGAAGTAGTTCGTGATCTATGGTGTCAAAAGCGGCAGAGATGTCGAGGAGATAGAAACAGGAGATTTGTTGATGACTTACAGCGAACACCAGTTTATTATACAGAGAGACAAGGAGAGTTTCTGTGGAGTGGTATTTGGTAAAAGCAGATATGTGGGGGTTGAGGAGTGAGCTACAAGATAGGTATCATTCATCCTGGAAAGGACAATGCGTTCGGTTAGTTTAGATAAAAAGTAAAGATTGGAGATAGTGCGATAGTTTGAGAGGTTTCCCTTGTCAAGATTAGCTTTTTTGAGGAGGGGTGACAAAGGATTGCTTAAAGGCGGTGAGGAAGCGACCAGTAGAGAGAGAGTGGTTGATTATTATTGTGATGACAGGAACCAGAACAGAGGGACAATCTTTGAAAAGAGAGGTGGGAATAGGATCGAGTTCATATTGTTTGTTAGGGAGAGAATTTACTTCTGATTCAGAGGTCGGAAGAATAGTTAGGAGAGAAGACTGAGAGGCAGGCGGAGTAGGATTAAGATGATGCAATGATTCGGTGCTTGTAGAAGTGTTCTGCGCGTCTGCGAAAGGTTTTGAATGCCTGAAGACAGTAAGTGAACCAAGGGTTATTTGTGTGTGTGCGCTGTGCTTGGTAATGAGTGGGGCATGGGCATCGAGAAGACTAGAAAGTGTGGAATTGTAGCAAGAAAGGATGTCGTCGAGAGAAAAGGGAGGGTTAAGAACCAATTGGGAGTCAGGGATAACTTGCAGGAAGGCCTTTCGGTCGATGGTTCCAATGCGTCGGAAAGAATGGGAAGATGCGTGGGGCCGAGGTAAAGGTTTAACTTCGAGATCAGCAATGATTAAGTAATGATCTGTGATGCTGAGTATAGAAAGAGACAGTTTAGGGGATAGGAGTGAAGTTGAGGATGTAATAATGAGGTCAAGGGTGTGGTTCTTGATGTGAGTCGGAAAGTTGACATGTTGAACGAGGTTGACCGAGGACAGGAGATTCAGAAAGTCAGATGCAAGAGGATCAGATGGATTGTCAACACGGATGTTGAAGTCTCCTCTTAGTATGAACTCGTTAGGAGCATTGGCAGCAAGTGTTAGAAGAGAGACAAACTCGTCAAGAAACACAGAGGGTTTGGAGGAGTAGGAAGACGATGTAGAAGGACGATAGATGTTGAAGACAGTTTGCAGGTCATGAGAAGTTAAGGACGACGGCCGGTTCACGAACCATGAAATCGATGCCACCGCCAAGGGGTTTTGAAGACTTAGATGAGGATGTTATACGAGGTGCACTGCGTAGGGAAACCAGGCGGAGTGCAGTCAGAGAGATGGGCGTTAGTAGATAAGGCGGTGATCCAAGTTTCTTTGAGGGTGATGAGGTCAGAAGGGCAGCAGCAGGAGACAAGATCCCTGAGAATAATGGAATTTTTAGGGTTTAGTAGCGATTTTATGTTAAGAGAATGGAGAAGGAATTTCTTGCTAGTGGACGAGGCTAAGAGAGAGGTAGAGCTGGTTGTAGAACTGCTGTAAGGGCAGGGTTGGGATGGGTATCATCAGAAAGTAGCACTAAAGCAGCAATGGTAGTGGGTTTTTTGTGGACGAGTGTAGCGTCGGACGGCGAGCGTGAAGGAAGGAAGCAGAGACGGAAAGTAGATGACCATACTGTAGGTTCATAATCGTAGGCCTAATCGTAATCTCCAATTTCTAAAGCGCCACTGTAAAGCTGAGCTCAAAGCACCAGCTTATTCACGAGCGCTGCGACGTATCCGAGGGGTTGTCCAGAGATCGATGTCCATTGGTGGTCCGAGTCCGATTTCCAGAGAGACCAGAGAGAGGCAGAGCAGCTGTTACGGGGGTTTATTCGGTCTCTATTCGGAGTAGAGGCAGGTCGGAGTAGGTCCTCCGCTCATTATGTCTCCGACTAAAAACGGCATGAAGACAAGACGGAAACGATGTGTTTTAACGTCAGCTCTCCTTATATTTATATGACACATTCGATGATGACGGCGGCGACAGCGATAATGATGATAATTGTGGCTTCATTGGCTTCATTGTGCGATGAGGTAGTTTAATCTGGCACCGTCTCCGTTACAAAGCAGCAGCATACAGTACAGGTGTGAGTCATGCGATGGCTGACCAGTGGTCACGTGTCCAAGACATTAGTTAGAATCCATTACCGGACGATGAGGAGGGAAATCATCGCCTACTTGATCTCAACTAATGTAGCCAAAATTTGCCACTTGGATTTTCTTATCCGCTAGGATAATCGCTCCAAGTTCTTTCAAAATTCTCGAATCCATCTTTGCGTCTTTTAGAACCTGAGCACTGCTTGCAGAATGTTAGGTTTATGCAGACGCGTCTACACCATAGAAACCTTCGAGCAAATGCTCCATCCAAGAAATAGGGGGATCTGTCAGTGCCACCATTAACTGGGGGAGGCGTAGGGGAAGAAGAGGGAAGGGGAGGTTGCTCCAATGATTTAGGGGTCTTCTATCCCCCTAAGTCATTGGAGCAACTTCCTCTGGGTTTATGCAAAACCAAGTGTCGCTACGATGCAGCGTCAATGACACTGTTGGAGTTTTGTGCAGTGGTGCAACATATCATTTGAAAGCGTCCTCTGTTGGTAGCACTCAAGGAGCTCTTCGATAGTTTAGCTAATATTAGGTTACTATGTAACAAACCTAATCTGTATGGCAAGCAAACTGCGTAAATTACATGAATAGTCACAGCGAGAACCCTCGCGCACGTATTCCAATTAATCGAATCTAATGATTATATGGTTGGCGGCTTGATGGCATGCTAAGTTTCGGGTGCGTGTTTAAGGTCTGTCTGTACGTTGCATAACACGAATCTATTGAGCAGTGGGTTTTTGACACGAACTGATATTGTTTAGGGTTGTGAATGGCTTGGCCAGTTCGGAGTGGTAGGTTTGCTCAGTTTGTTGCATATTCCTGTCTGTTTTGCCTTTCTGTTCCGTCGGCCGGGGCTCGGCTTGCAAACGAGCAGGCGAGCGGGTTGCAAGTCTGTGATTTCCGAATAACGTTTCTTTCAAACGTTTTGCATGATTCTCTGCTAAGGTGTCTGCTACTGCTGATTTAAGTCGGATCGGTAATGCAACCCGTTTTCAGAACTCGTTTTTTCCAATTTATCGTGTAACTCGTCCTTATAATGTAACAGACAGGAGTAACCTAGCCCGTAAAACTTAAATTATAAGGATGATTTTATTCATGATAAAACTTTCGTGTACACCAAAGTGCAGTTAGCAGTTGGTTCAATAAAGGATATACTTATTTACTTACTCTTTGTAATATCTCGTCTGCCACGAGAGGAATTGGAGTAATGTAATTGCAGTTATAGCTGCAAATTTATATAGGGCCACCTTGAGAGAAACTATTTAGAGACACTCCAACCTTAATAGGACGCAAGACTGCAGTCCAATGTTGTGGGACACAGTAGGCGATCGGTCAGAACGCTCGCCGTGTAGCGCGGAGATTACAGGTTCGAGCGCTCTCCTCTGAGACGGTAACTGTGTAGGGACCTTCAGTAAGTACTTCACTTACAATTGCTCAGCTCCATCTATTGATGCTTGGTCATTAGAGAGTGGCACTTAGTGAATGCAGTAAATGCATAATAATAATAATAATAATAATAATAATAATAATAGGCCTAATAATAATAATAATAATAATAATAATAATAATAATAATAATAATAGGCCTAATAATAAATAATAATAATAATAATAATAATAATAATAATAATAATAATAATAATAATAATAATAATAATAATAATAATAATGGTGTCAAGTGCTTGCGTAAAAGAAAGCATGAAAGGCTAAGGAGCTCTAGTAGTAGTTTTGAGTACGCAACCTTTTCCAGAACTTTTGCACGACCTCAAAGACCACTCCCTTCTCTTTCTCTTTCTCTTTCTCTTTCTCTCTCTCTCTCTCTCCCTCTCTCTCTCTCTCTCTCTCTCACTCTCTCTCTCTCTCTCTCTCTCTCTCTCTCTCTCTCTCTCTCTCTCTCTCTCTCTCTCTCTCTCTCTCTCTCTCTCTCTCTCTCTCTCTCTCTCTCTCTGTCTCTCTCTATCTCTCTTCTCTCTCTCCATCTCTCTCTCTTCTCTCTCTCTCTCTCTTTTCTTTAACAGCACTGAAATTAACAATTATTTGGAAAACCAAAATAAGAACTAAAATTACTTGAGAACTAAAACAGGAACGATAGGTAAAATTATTTGTGAAGTAAAATTAAAATTAGAAGTTAAATTCAAGAACACAGAACTGAATTAAAACTGAATTAGGAATTACCTTTAGAAGTAAAATATCACTGGGTGCTTACCTCCAATAGCCTACACAATTAAGTATCACGTCCCTGCCTCTATAACACGATCTTCTGAAACGTCATCAACTTTTGCTGATTGGACTTTGGGTGCACGTGTGTTAGCCTCAGCCGCTATCTGGAATAAAGTACATTGCCTTATGGGTTTGTCCCTGGAATGTCCCAGCAATCTCATCCTTCAAGTGACAACTTAAATCTTCTCCAGATTGACATTACAGAGCATTTGGGTGCATAACAACTCGGGTAGAAATTCAAGGACATCTTAGACAATAATATTGCAAGTGAAGAATAATAGTGATAAATAAACTCCCAGATTAAGCTTTGAAGAGTCTTCTCGGATATTAATCACTATAATTCTTGATTTACAACAACTGAGCTTCGTATTACCCGCCTCTGAGTAGTAGTAGACTTCGAGAGGCGCTATAGAAATATCCGGAATGAATGAATGAATGAATGAATGAATGAGCGTACTTATTACGTTATTAAGATTAGCTCCAGTCACAGCTGGCAAATTATTTGAAAAATGAAACTTTTATCAACATCGTTAATAAAATGCAAGAGCCAGCTCCGCTTAAACTGTCGCAAGATATTTATTAACGCATCATGAGCTATCCAAACAATCATTCAAAGAATCTTTAAAGCTAATAAATCTTTCAAAGCTCATTACGATTAAGAGTGAGCTGTTGAGTGACAATGCACGACATACTGAGAGAAAGAATTGAGATATAGTGAAGGATTCGAGGATAAACAGTGTTTGCTATCAGTCTTCGAGTTTAGACAGCACAGTATCGTAGTTGATTTAGAGCCTGCTGTCACATGATGTACAGCTTTAATACTGCCTTTCCAGAAGTTGTCTATAGGTTAGCATGCAGGAAGGGTCAGAAGTCAGAGGTTCAAAGGTCGGTCAGGGTAGTAATAATATTCAAAATGTCTGCTCTACTTGCGCTCCATAACAGACTAAGAGGAGGCGTACACTGACCGTTCACTGTGGGTGGGAAGTTCAGACGAGGAATTAGAGGACTGGCTAACCGACTCATATCCCGATGCTTAGAAGAATGAAGTCGCTAGCATTTCATTGTAATGTCTTCCTCTCAGGTTTGCTACGTTGAAGAACTAGTCCTCTAGTTCTCCAGAATTACTTATTTAGTCATTGATTTCATTATTGAGTTATCAATTCCTCGCCTGCTTATTGTTTCCACCATAAATTTAAACTTAATGTAGCGATGCTTAGCACATTATGCTTCTCTTGGTGTCATTTGGACAACCGAATAAATGGTTACTTTGCTTCGATTTCGAACCTTCGTTACTAAGTAAAGAGAAAATAAATTAGCAATAAGAAATATGGAATGTTAGTGCTAAGAATAAAAAATGTATGGATGGCTAGCTTTTAACAATGGCAGGATTAAATACCACCTAAGGAACAGCGCTGAACTTGTTAGACTATAATTATGACGACTGCATAATATATTCTTTCTTCGATAGAGCCTACAATTACCAGTGATATTTTCGTTAACGAAAACTAAAATTAGAAGTAAAAATAAATGATTTCGTTAACGAAAACTAGAAGTAAAAGTAGGAATTATTTCAGCAGCAAGAACGAAATTAAGAATTGAATTAGGAATTATTTGCTGAACTAAAATTATGAACGAAATTAGGAATTATTTTCAGAAGTAAAATCATTTTACTTCTTGTGGCGCTTAAGTCGAGACGAAGGCGAGTACCGGTAAAATTGCACGCGCTCCAAACAAAATCCATTGGAAAACTTCGGTTGAGATGAAGACGCTACGCGATGTAGGGGCCTAATCTACTATCTTTGGTCTTCGTTGTCTAATAATTGTCTCCACTTAATTGCGAGATAGCCCAATTTTGGGTTTATCATTTCGACGAAACTACATGTGCAGGCAGATCTACATGCCAAGTACTAAAGAGGGAAAATGATGGAATTTGTGGAACAGCACTAGCTGGAGAAATACAAGCAATATAAGTCTTGGAAGGGGATAGATGAATGGTAACACGCTGGCATAGCCTATGACCATTAGATCTTGCCGACTGACTCGAATGAATTCCATCAGCGACTGCACAGCGTTTTGGATAGGCCTATGGTTGTTCACACAGTAGGGCCTTCCGGGTATTAATGATAACCAGACGACTCAAAAAATCAAATTACCAGCATCGTTAGACTTACGCTTCACCCCTTGCTTTACTTCAAACAGTTTTTTCTTTCTCGAGAGAGGTTTGGTGTGCTTCTCTCTGCAAGCTTTGCATACTTTTACAGCACGGAAATTAATAATTATTTGGAGAAGTAAAATAAGAAGTAAAATTATTTGAGAACTAAAATAGGAATGAGAAGTAAAATTATTTGTGAAGTAAAATTAGAATTAGAAGTAAAATTCAAGAGCTCAGAACTGAATTAGAACTGAATTAGGAATTATTTTTAGAAGTAAAATATCACTGACAATTACAACTCTAGATTCTCTAGCTATTCTATGTTTTTGGTTATGGCATCCTCGTCCAAGTCGACAGGACTGATTGAACATTACAGTATTAGTTGACGTTTGACTGAGCAAAAGAACTTTTACTTTAAAATAAATCTTTTAATCTATCAGAACTATAGCTTGGGAGCAAAATTTGCATTGAGCGCATATGCTGAAACTTGCCTAGAGGATAACCTGGATAAGCAAGGAAAAAACAATTATGTCAGGTTCAACTAATTTCAGTTAGCAATTTACCCTAGTATATAGGCAAGATTACCCAAATCGTTGGCTTTATTTGAAAGACGGCACCTTGAAAATGATTTAATATAGGCTACTTTAAAAGACTTTATATCTGCGGTCTCTTTGGCAACCGGACTAAGACCTCCACTGGACATTGATCTCTGGATAATCCCTTTGATATCACAAAGCATTCGTGAATAAATTGGTCCTCTTGGCTTTGCTTTAAATCCTAAATATATCAAGCGCTTTAGTATTTATCTTGGTTCTTTGACTTAATCACCGTATATCTGTCACTCTCCTAACCTCACCATAAACCTTAAATCAGTCACTCCAACGCATCCTCACAGTCCTATATATGTCAGTCTCCTAAGCTCACTATCGACCTTAAATCAGTCACTCCAGTCCTGTATCTGTCACTCCACGATCAAATTCAGCAATAAAAGTCTCTAGGTTGACAATTCGTAAAATTTCCCAAACTGATTTACAACGACTTGTCCTTGCAATAGACTTAGGCCTATAGGACTATATATACATGTGCACAGTCGAGAGGATTGTATTCAGCTATTCGGAAGAGACGGTGAAGTTCTTACGTAGCCTATGCAAAATTAGAGCATGATGTTGCACTTGCTTTCTCACATGCTGCTGCTGATTTTTCTGAGCGGTAGAGGTGTTGTGCTGGTGAAGGCATCAAACAACGCGATAAGTTGCGGATATGATGTCAACTGTCAGGCAACAGTGAAAATGATGGGGGATGTCGACGAAATAAAAAGTAAACTAGACAAACCAGAAGTGAACGAAAAGCTCGATAAACTAGCTACAACTGTGCTCGATATGCAGGCTAAACAAATGAAGGATGCTGAAATGTTGATGGTGAACATGAATAAAAGTCTTTCTTCAACGGCCGCCGTCTCCACGCAGTTGGAAATACATTCAGCAAATCTTCTGAGCCACGACGAACATCTCAAGAAACTCGATTTATTGTTGACCAACATGAACCAACTCGTTCAAAGTAAGCGGACATTTTAATCCTTAACTTATGCTTTGAAGGGTAACCTAAAAGCTCACGTGCAAGGGATAGTTAAGACACATGATCAAAGTATCACATAACGTCATACATGTAAGTAAGCGTGACTTTCGTCTCAAGACATACGACGAATCGCAGATAAATGCGGACCAACTTTTTGGAAAGTAATTGAACTGCATCTTCCCTATACTCCTACTGCTATATGTAAATTTGATGGGATTGCGGCGAGACTAGGAAAGGAGCATGCATAAGTATATCGGCCTCATGAAAAAACTAAGACAAACAAGAACTGCCATATTTCATTATGCGAAGAATGTTTTTGGTTGTATTATGAACAATGCATTTGGATAGTGTTTCAATTGTCGAAAGGGACCTGGGGTCGACAATTTTTCAGTACATGAACGCAGTTCAAAATCAAATGTTATTAATAAGTTGCACACGAAAGAACTGAAGACTCATAAGATATTTCAGATTCCTCTTTAAATTTATGTACACAATAAACAAGAAATTAAAACTTCACACATCTAAATGGGTGTGTGGAAAAACCGAAAACATAAATTTTATGGATCTATTACGCATTTTCAACTATGCTTTGTAACTATTCGTTGCAAGTCATTTGACTGTCCGGAACACCATGCCTGCCGGCTTTAAGCCAAGAAATTACTATTCTTCTGAGGGTTAAGACCTGACCCCAGCATCTTTTCAGTTACTCAGCTGGGTGGAGAGGTTAGAAGAAGAGCTTGCGGGGTTTAAACCCCAACAGTCCCGACCACTAGAACACTATTTAGATCTTAAGTTTTAGTTCTAATATTTAGTGCTAACCTAATTAACGACTTCTGTAGCGCCGTCATCACCAGAAGTAAAGCTGTAATTCGTGTGGCTTCTGGCTGCGCGTCGTCGAGTCGAAAACGACTCAGCACATGTAGATCCTAGTTATGTACTTAAAAAAGTAGTTTGTCCATATCCGCAAAGTGGGACGTAGGTGAGGCGCTCATTTCCTTTTCTAAGCCCTTGAACCAGCAATGGACGAACCCCAAGGTCCTGGGCACGGTGGCCAGTGATATCACAGGACTTGCCGTTTACTTCCCAGCTTACGCCGGTACCAAATTATATTGCTTGGTGACAGAGGCACAGTGTACGCAAACAACTTTCCCCACGGTCGTTGCTCGCAGTCGAACCGTCGACCGCATGATCATTGACCAAACGCGTTACCGATACTCCACCAATCTACTTAAGGATTGCAAATCTCGACAAAGTTTAAAGAATTCAGTTGACTTATTATATCGCTTGCTAGAGGCCTTCTCGCTTAGGAACATTCTAAACGAGTGCACAAGGCTGCCTGGACCATGGAAATAGGATATAACAATAAGACAAGTAGATTGGCGCCCAAAGGTCCACTGGGATCTTTGTGTAATTTTCATTTCATCTGGTTAATAATTTCACAACTCTGTATGAACTCGGATATTTTAGCATTGAATATTGTTTTATGTAATTTGCATTTCGCATCCTACTTTGACGAAAGGCAAGCATGACGTAATAGCCTTATAGCTCTGGTTCACATGCTAGTAACATCATCCTCAAGATCATGTGAGAAAAGAATGAACAGAATCTGAGGTGACGGTTGAACAAGTTTGTGTCCGCTGAGGCAGAGTAACACGAGACCAGGTCACAAATCTTAGAATCAGTATGCAGGAGACTAGAGAACATCACAAAACTCCCTACACATGCTTCTTGATTTCCGAAAGGCTTCTGATTGTGTCTCCCATGAGAGGTTCTGGCTGGCTACCCTGTTCGCATCGTTAACCCGCTTGCCGGGATCTAGTGTAAACACTAAACTAGAGTGACTGTGTATCATCACGAGAGTTCCCTGCCAAGAAGAGGATCAGACAGGTTTGTGTACTCGCAATCGTAATCTCGAGATTTATATAGCGCCCACATAATCGAAATCGCGGGTAACAGCGAGGCGCAATCAAAGGCCTTTCTGAAATCAAGGATAGCATAGATAGAGGCTGCTGATCTCACCATGCCTATTCAGCATCTTGGAGGAGATGGTTGTAAGAGATGCCCTATATCAGCGTTTCCCAAACTTTTTGGGCCACGGAACCCTTGTAATCTTTTCATATATTATTGTGGAATCCCAACCTGAACTAAACGTATTGAGGCATACACGTGTAGCGCCTGAGAAGCATACTAATATAGGCATAACTAAACACACCCATATAAGAAGTTTATCAAAACAATTTTTTCCCTCTTATATCAAATGTTAAAGTGAACAGTTTTCAAGACCAAGATTTATGGAGAACAATATTGGGACTTGGGAGTTTTGTGAAGTTCATGAAGTTGGGAGTTCATGAAGTTTTATTATGTGTAGTGATTTTGTTTTTTCTCGTGCCAATTTTTATATTTGGTTTAATGCTAAAAAGCTGGATTCTTATGTCAGATGCGGCGTTTAGTCAATTTATATATTTGATTTTCGTTGCTGTATAGCCTACAATGAGAATCCAGTTTCGCACAAATGCGTTGTGGCAAATGGCAGAAGCATTAACTGCACATTTAATTGACCCGCTCCAGAAACCGATCAATGAAAGTGAAAGTCTGCTTCATATTTTGCGAGTCCGACGTTGTCTCAATAAGAAGTTCATAATCTTTATTAGAAAAGTTTGCTGGTTTTCGGCTACTTTGAATGGGTTTCTAATTAATCTCACCCTTCATGGGAGGAAAGTATTTAACCAAGTTCGCTTCCGGGTTGTGAATATGATCTGCAATTTTTGAACGAATGTTTTGGTTGAGAACACAATTCTTTTCAACTAAAAACTCATATGAGATTGGAAAACAGTCCACATAACTAGTTTGAACATACGCCCAGAACCCTTAAATTTCCTTCCTTGAGCCAATGCTCTATAGGTCAGATTTTTATACCAGCAAATAAAAAAACTAGTTGCTAATACTGTTGTACGATTATCAGACTCAGCTGTACTTTTTTTACTTTTGCGTTAAATCATGTTCGGATTCGTTTCGTCGAGGTAACGATAACAAAGATGGCTTCGTCCCTATTCAGACTTACAGCTCCGACCTACATAGGTCCCTACAGTGACCTCTGTAATCTATAATTCTATGTAATAAATACTGGATAGCTAAAGGGCATAAAAAGTCTGGATTATCGCTCAATGGGGGCAACATACAAAAGAGACGACTGAGGGCAGTTTTAAACTTTTATAAAACTTGTGTATTTATTAAACTGCTTGGAATGTTTTATTCCAATGAAATTTCTCAATGAAAATTCTTTTAAGTTACAACTTTGCGCGGAACCCTTGGAACCAACTTTGGGAAACGCTGCCCTAGATAGTTATGGCGGTGGAATTCATATAGGAGAGAGAAGAATTACAGGTCTGCGATATGCTAATGACACAGTGCTGTTACGAGCTCAGAAGCCAAGCTCGAGGAAATAGTGAATCGTTTGGACCGTGCAGGCAGCAGATGGGTACTATTGATATTTTAATGAGGGCAAAATCAAGACTATCGTGAAAAACTGCAACACATACAGTATGACTTAAACTTTTCTAGAGGGTCTACAAATCTGATCATGTACTTTTCTTAAATTACATAGCCCCGTTCATAGTCTGGTGCATATTTTTGTCTGATTTTCTGTCAAAATATCCATAAACCTAAAGTATACGCAGAGCGTCTAATTTGGTCGCTCGCCGAGCAAAGATACCGGCGAGCGATTTACCGCTCGCCTAGCCGGAAGCTTCTCAACGTCGGTGACAGTCGGTCGTCGCTCGCTGAGTTTGAGTTAGACTCCAAGACGATAGACGAACCTGGAGGAATACAGACCATTATTTTATTTACCTAATTTAAGTTACTTTAATGTTCTTACTTGCGGCAGCGGTGAATACTTGCCGTGACCTATCCTAATGACTGCTGACTGGTCATTCCAACTTCGTGCAATATAATTGGCCATAACAACACGGTCGACACCTCACGCCGCGTGATATCATCCGTAACATCACCAATTTCGGAAATTATTTTAAACAACAATGGCAGCGAAGATGAGCAAGTCGAATAATAATATACAGTATCTGTCTTGGATATTAGGCGACTCGTTCGATGTCGATGTAGTCGAAATAGAAAACCGCCGGACTGTGAAAACAATTTACTGCAAGTCCTGCAGAAAGCACGCCGATAAAATTCGAATGGATTGCCGGCTGAAAGGTCAAGCCAAAAATGAGTGTTCAGCTCAACCAACGTTGTGAAATCAGCCGTCACAGATCTTAGTGAATGTTCATTCATTCATTCATTCATTCATTTCCTAGAATTTATATAGCGCCTCTTCAAGAGACCTACTCAGATGACGGAACTGAAGTGAGATAGGCCTACTAGATGAGTACTATATGCAGCGATACGAAAAATTACGAATACGATACACAAAATACGCTGTACACAAAAGCTCCGAAGGTGGACGGCGTATCGCTCGCCAACTCGATCCAGCGCGATCGATTTTCAACCCGCCTACTATTTTCAAATCAGACGCACTGAGTATACGCCATTTAAAACCTTTCTTGAGAGGTTCTTAAATTAATAGGTCTACAACAGTGATTACTTTTACCACGCCACACATTTTACAAGCACAGAAAGACAAAGTAAATAACCTAGATTACAAATGATTTCATTGATGTTAATTGTTTAGTTTTAATCACAAATAATAACTGTTTAGATTTTGAAGAGATGCCCTTGTTCTTTCAAACGCGCGTCGTGCACTCAAAGTTCTTCTGAATGCTTGCTCAAGCTAATGGCAATGTCATCGACGTATTCTTTTATTCGCTTTACATCCGATGCATGCTTTTCGAGTTTGTGAGGTATGTTAGTACCAACAGATGTCTTCAGGACATCCAGGTCCTCAACTGGGAAGAAAAAAATGTCATCGCCGGTTGCCTCAATTCAATTCGCATTAGCTCGACAATTGCTCTTCCAGTTTGGAAGGATTTCAGAACCAGCAAATGTCTTCAAAACGTCCAACTCCTTCGCCTCTGTTTGCGCTGGAAAGAAATACTTTCTGCAACTCTCGTTTTGATTTCTACTACGTCTTTGTTCAGTTTCTCGTTTGCATAGGGGATGAGGTTGAGAATCGTAACTTGTTATCAAAATCAATTCTGCTGCAACAGTAGGAACCATAGGCGCCGACTTTTGGTTTTGTCTATGGGTGCCAGTCAGGGGCGAATCCAGAAAGTTTTTACAGGGCGAACGGAATTTTTTTTAGGAAATCATCTCCGAAAAAACTGATGACCTTTTTTCAGTCATCCGGAAAAATTCCACATTATTTCGTCATTTTCCATCATCTACTCATAAAAAAATTGTAAAGGGGGCCATGTCTCGTAAAATTTTACGACTTTTTTAGGAATTCATCTCCAGACAAAATTATACGACCCTTTTTTAGGAATACCCCAAATTTTTTTATTTAAGGTCAGAATACCACTGAACTTTTTCTCTGGGTGCAATGGCACCCAAGGCCCCCAAGAAGTCGGCGCCTATATGGTAGGAACGTCGGTATCTAGATAAACTCGATGCCGGTGGATCTTCTCCAATCTCTCCAAACGCAATTCGACCGTAAAACATTATTAGTAAACTAAGGCCCATTATAACCGATGAAGCCATATGGATATTTAGTATACCGTATGAACTTCTAAATTGATATGCATCAGTTTCTCCTTCAGTGTTTACTACTATGGTCCATGTCTTCATTTGCTGCCGCATTGACTATTGCAATTCATTGTTTGCGGGGCTCCCTAAAGCCCCATCATCTCTGCAGTCAGTTTTGAACGCGGCTGCCAGGCTCATTGCCCGTTTTCCTCGCTTCTCTCACATAACTACCTTTATGACTGATGTACTTCGCTGGCTTCCTGTTGCTTCCCGCATCCAATACAAAGTTCTTCTCCTGGTCTCTAGGACTCAACTGGGAAAAGCTTTTAAATACCTCTGTGACCTAATGCGTAAACCTCTATCTGCTCTCTCTTCCCGCCCTCTTCGGTCTGCTGACCGCCTTGATCTACTTGTCTCTCGCGCAAGGACTTCGATGGCTCAGCATCGTGCTTTTGCCATCCTTGGCCCTTCCCTATGGAATGATCTGCCCCCTCTCTCCGTAGCAAGATATTGCTTGGGATCTCGCCCTCGTCTCTCCGCTGCCTAAAGACCTTTCTTTTCCCTTATGGCTGACACGCTAGGAGCGCCTCTGAATAGTCTATGCTGTGAGAGGCGCTTTATAAATAATCATATAAGATAAGATAAGATCAGAGGCGCGTTTACCTGTAGGCGCACTAGGCGCGCGCCTAGGGCCCCCAAATCTGGGGGGCCCCAAGAGAAGGAAAATATTTTTGTTCAATTATGAAAATAACATGTAAATTTTGATTTTTTTTTAAATATAAATTATTTTCTATTTTTTACAGTTAAGCATTCACATTAAAATATATTATTGTTATTTATAATTGTTTTGTTCATTTGGACTAATAATTCATTTTGACTTTTGCGCAAAATAACATCAAACTTGTTAGCAACAAGCAACAACGGCCGTCTGCAGCTGCAGTTTAAGCTTACGTGTTGAATGTTTAAGTCTGGTTATTCCGTAATTTTTAGTTTTTAAAAGTAATTTAAACTTTTATAAAATCGCCGGATCGTGAGCGCGAGTTGGGGATAGGTGCGTTTAGATGCTTATGGTCTAATTAAGGTATCATGATTTCGAGGTATGGTAGCCCTAAAACCCGCGCCACACATCTTCAGGTTTACCAATCCCATCTATATGTATCAGCTTGTGTTACGGGGTCTACAATCCACATTTCCAAATATCGAAACAATTTAGTAATCTTAATCCCAGGTAATACTTCTGGAGAACGGTCATTTTCTGTACTTAAAAGAGTGAAAAACTATATCAGACGTTCCACTGATCAAGATCGCCTAGGTAATTTAGCTTTGCTCTGCATCGAATCTGCTGAAGCTTTGACCAACAAATTGATCATTTTGCTAGGTTCAAATGCAGAAAGAAAGCCCTGCAGTAAGCGGTGAAAGAATTTTTTAATTCTGCATTCGCATGTTTTGCAATTTAAACTTTCTCGTCTGTTTCTGTTACTTTGTTTATGACTAGACTAGACTAGTTGTTAAAAAAGTAACACCAACTCTGCGATTAAATTTCAAAAAAAATTTCAAGCATTTTTTACATTATAAGAACTTATAGCATTGACGCATTGTGTTGCACACAAACGAGTACTGTACACTGTACAATTATAAATATTATTGCGTTGTTTACTAAAATCATTAAATCAAATAACTCCACATTCCTTGAAAATAGTTTCTATAACTAATTGAAGGGCTTGCCTCAATAACCAGGTATGTCGACATACCTGGTTTATGTGAAAAAGTATGCCAGCGTGCTTGGAATATTGTATTCTATATACCCTGCAAATCTGGTGCAAATCTGATTATTTTTTAATTGGCTTTTGGATAAAACAGTTTGTCGACATATGGTATTTAGCAGCCGGCAGCATTACTCCAATGCAATAACCCGGTATGATAACAAAATTTGCCGGTTTTTTTTAATCTTTGTATTAAAACCGGTGCAATAATCAGGTTATTTGACATACCCGGTTATTGTCTCTTACTTACTGTACAATTCACTGAATTTACGTTATTATTTTTCTTACTGTAATGTAGCTATGATGACTTACCTCCTTATTGCACGATTAATTTGTACTGTGTGCTAGTCACATTTGGTGCAAGAATAAGGTATGTCGACTAACAGCAGACGATTTTTGTCAATAACCAGGTATGAAGCAAAATGTCGTGAAAATAACAGTAACGTTATCTTTTGCATTGCATTATGTAACAATTTCGTGAAAGACAGTAATAACTCACAAGGGGTTCAAACAGCTTGTCGATATCTCGTGAAATGGCTTAGATACAACAGTTTGAAGTGTCAAATCTTTGAAGCCATTTTCCCAAAACTCAAAAAATCCGACATACCTGGTTATTGCTGCAAGCACTTCAATTGTAATTACAATGTCAATAACATTCGCAAAAACGGCTTCAAGTTCAACTTCATGGTTTTTTGCACATGTAGGTTTTTAACATCACTGAGACTCTCTCAGACTTTCAGTCTACAAGTTCAGAAGGGTCCCCAAAAATGTGTGCGCCTAGGGCCCCGTTTTCTGTAAACGCGCCTCTGACTCATTCTGTGTTCTACGACGCAAATTGCTTTACAGTAGACCATGTCAGCTACTGCTGTAGATCTGCTTTTTGTGTGTATACTTCCACTCTATGGGTTTTCAGTCCAGCATGCGAATCACTACACAAAGTCCTGCGGAGGCAGAGTAAAAGCTGCATAGTGTATATATCATTCGAACCTCATGATGTGAATAATCATCATTCGATAACAGGCTCTAAATCAAACGTGATATTGCGTTGTCAAAATTTGATGGACGGTGAGCATTTTTATATCATCCATTTATTGTATCTGAATTGCATTCACTCAGTTCATCTTGTATTGTCACTCAACAACTCACTCTGTATAGTAATAAGTTTAGATGGATTTATTCTAGGCCTACCTAGACATTTTGACCTCAAGGATTCTTTGGATGATTCCCTTGGCAGCTAGTGATGCATCAATTATTGATCAAGAGATGTTTGAGTGCAATATTAACGATGTTCCTAGAAATTTAATTTTCTAATTCCTTGTCAGTTCTGACAGGACCAAAACTTAATAATCTAATAAGTACACTTGTGGATAATGCGAAGTTCAGTTGTTGTAAATCAAGAATCAGAGCGAAATGATAAATTAACGTATACAGATTTTGAAGCGTTTTCTCGAGCGACGTAACTCGCTGTTTATGATATTGCTTATGATGCTGAATTAAGATCAAAGGCATATATATACTGAAAGAAAGTAGACGAAGAAGACCCTATAAATAATTCGTAGATTGTGTCAAAGTGACGCCATTGTCTCCTTGGTTCCTCCTGAGTAAATAGTACAATTGACTGCATGTAGGAGAGCAACCAGTCTGCCGATTAAACCATTCCAAAATCGATGACGAGATGCTAACTTTCATCATTTAGATAAAAAAAAAATGACATATATATACGGTACGCACCTTAATACATGAAGCGTTTTGGCAATTTTATTATTGGTTAGTTGTTTTATCAACCCTATATCTGTCAATCTATCGCTCGCTCTCAGCTTTAAATCAGTCACTTTCATGCGGCCCAACAACCTTCTGCATTTCACTCCACGATGAAATTCAAACAATCGAAGTCTCTCGGTTGAGCAAAAAATGAGCAAATGTCAATTTCTGAAATGATATACAAAGCCTTATCTTTCTAGTATCGTAAATTTTACAACAGCCGTATGCCTATATATAGAGATGTTGAAGAAGGGATTATGCTAAGCTAATCGGAAGTGACGGTGAAGCCTTAGCGCATCCAAAACTCGAGCATCATGTCGCACTTGCTTTGTCAGTTACTGCTGCTGATTTTTCTCTCAAGCGGAGCTATTATGTTGGCTAAGGCATCAAACAACGAGATAAATTGCGGGTATGATAACTTCTGCCAAGCAACGTTAAAATTGATGAAGGAAGTCAAAGAAATGAAAAACCAATTAGACGAGCTAGCTACAAATGTGAATGAAAAACACGACAAACTAGCTACAAATGTGAAAGAACAAGCGAAGGATGTGGAAGAGTTGAAGGTGAACTTGAATATAAGTGTTGCTTCAACAGCCACAATCTCCACACAGTTGGAAAAACATTGAGCAGATCTTCTGAGCCATGACAAACGTCTCAAGACACACGACGTATTGCAAACCAACATAATCAACTGGTGCAAAGTAAGAAAACATTCTTCTGCTTAACTTAACCTTTAAAAGGTAAACGGAAAACGGAAATCGAAGTGATAGCCAAGACATGTATACAAAGTATCACATAAAATCATAAAAATATCCATAAACATACAGTCGTGAAGTAAGCGTGACTTTCGTATCTAATCTTGAAAAATCTTCATTTCCTTAACGGTATCGTTACTTTAAACTGTCACCAACCTCACTCTATCACTAATTCAAATATGTTTTTTTATTGATAGGTATTGACGCTGCTACATTTAAACCAAGGGACTGTTCCGATATCCGAGGAAGAGGCTCCTCTGTCAGCGGTGTTTATCGAGTGTATCCTGGCAATGACTGGGGAATGAACGTCTACTGCGATTTTAGGACTGTGGGACAAAGTTGGCTGGTAAGAATGAATTAAAGGAAATATCAATGACCGTTTATATGCTAGTCCACATGGTAGACTTCCTTGAATAGCACTTATTTTGCTTTGCACACATTTTATTTTATCGCATACAATAATGGTAAAAGTGATTTTGTAATTTTCGCGTATTGCAATGGATTTGATTTTAATGTATAGTCAACGTTAGCATTTACTGTGTAAAAGCAAACAGTGGTCGGTATGCCCGAATACAACGCCGCTATTATCGTTGCTTGAACTTGCTTCAAACCAAAATAAAGCTGGTATGACCTAAAATTGTCTCGGCTCAGCAGAATGATGTCGTCAGCATCGTATCGTCGAACGGGGAATGGAGGCGTTGCTGTAAAAAATGGACAGGTGATAGAACCACTGCAGGAATAGATAGTTGTAGGTTCTATTCTTTGGCAGGCAATTCTTGCCAACGAACACGATTGCCAACGTCATTATAATTTAACCTTGCCATAGCTTCAAGACGTACACTACATCTCACCTTACCAGAATCTTGATGGCCGAGTTTAAATCTTGAAGGCGCGATCGCTGAACTAGCGACAACCCAAGAACTCTGGGATCAGGGTTCGAACTAATCTCCACAGCAACTTCATGACTTGGCGATGTTTCTAGTCTGTCTCACCGTGACAATACCTCACTTAACACTTCACAGGTTTAAGTTTATACAGCGTCAATAGAATTCTGAGCTAGGCTCATCTGCTGTTGAGTTTTAATTTTGTATTGCGATTATCTGCTCCTGAGTAGCGTTTTGCTTGACACTTATCTGACTAAGGATCATGTCAACAGCCGAACCTGCAGTCTGGAGATTCGTGATAAGGTCGTGTGCTTCGATGTGAATCCATTGCAAGTCAGCGCTATATAAGTTAATCTATTATGATACCTGTTTTTCATTTCCTCTTTACAAGATTTACCTAGACAATTCAGTCACCATCTGTATTAAAAATTATATTGAGAACATGCTCGATCAACATTGGCGATAGATGACTATAGAAAATGAGCACAATAATAGATATTTGTAAGTTTTATATCAGAGCAATAGTTGAAGTAAAGAACTCGCAGAATTGCTGCATATCCTAATATTTACTACTATCTCCAAATTTATAGGCCTACTGCATACCTTAAGGTAAAAAAAATTGAAATGAAATATATTCATATAGCGCCCAATTATACAACTAGAAACTATGCACAATTTCTAAGGGAAGGAATGCGACGTGTAGATCGACCTCGAGTACACCATGAAGATCTGCTGTACATTCACCAAAGAAGAAACTGACGACTATGAGGACTTGAACTTAGAATGTCGAAGGAGAATCTCCGTTTGCACAGCCAAGGACAGACGGCCCACTCTCCAGAACTAGTGAGTTTTCCGTGACAGAAAGACGACAGTTTCCACACAGGAAATGTCTGTTCTTCGAGGAAGCCTTGAACCTACTACCCTATTGCTTAACTGAGGACTGACTATACCAATAGGCAAAGAACGACGACTGTATCTCTTAGCCTCTCGTAGATATGTCCTATCTCCATTGCGATTGACAGTGAGCTTTATTTATCGAATCGTACATACGTCAACACTTGACTACGATAGACACAGAACTGTTCCTGGCCAACAATCGTCAGGAAACCTTGCCTCGACATCTAATAGGCGCCCGTTGAAAGGAAATTGTGGCGACATCTATCGTCGACAATACAAAAGACCACACGCAGAGCAATTGAGGGAGCGCCGTTTGAAGCGTGACAAAGAACGACGGCAATAATAGCTTGGCGTTCCCCAATCAAGTGACTCTAATACCAATCGCGACCGCTATGGAGGCGCAAGTAGTTACCTCAATGGCCGACTGGTCACGTCACCAAAATGGCGGACTGATTACTTCACCACCGGAAACTACTATTTGTACGAGTGCCCTGACAATCGTCAGAAAATTCTTATCCAACACAGGAACAAAGAGATGCTTTGACTTTAAAGTGCTGGTCGCCGGACACAACCGTCACAATGCAAAATTTCGCCTTTTGCGCCCAATTACAATCTTAAACCATTCTTTCTTTCTCTTAAATTGTCTTCAAAGGATAAGATTATTGTGTGCCTTTCATGTTAAGGTGTTTCAGCGACGCAAAGATGGCAGCGTCAATTTCGACCGAAACTGGAATGACTATGCAAATGGCTTTGGAGATCTAACTGGCGAATTTTGGATAGGTACAGCAGTTTACGTTTTTATATAAATGCGGAATTCTTAAGGAATTTTGATTAAACTGAAATCAATTGTAGGCTTATTTGAGTTTACCAAGAAAGAAGTTCGTCTTAGTAAGGAAGGTGTCATTTGAAAGTTAAATTATGCATACAAATAAGAAGTCTCAAGAATAATGTTTGCACAAAGCTTGCATGAATTTTATTGGCATTTCAAATATATATGTAAATTATATATCACCAAGTCATAGCAACAAAGTATTAGTAGAGTGCGCTGAATCTTTTTCAGTGTCTCCAGTGCATGACATTTTGACAATAACAGTCTCAGAAGAGGCTCTAACCTGCATCCTTTTCGTCACAAATCGAGCGCTGAGCTAAATAGTTAGCTTTTTAGATCCCGGCAAAAACACGCGTTTCACTTAATGATATTTTATTAATATATTCATCCCAAGGTTTAAAAATTGTTTACATTTAAGGATTCTTTCTTAATTCCCTTCCCTTCCTTGGTTTCAACTTTGGAGTTTACAATGTGTCTTCTTTATAGTAGGGTCCTAAGTAAGCAGAAAAATCCACAATTTCTTTCGCCTAATCTATATGATGATAATTACTACAAACTAGGGCTGTACCGAATATTCGCTTCGTATTCGCTTCGGGGCCGAATAGTGGGCCAAATAGGTATTCGGTATTCGGCCGAATAGTAGCGGTCGGATCGAATACGAATAGTGGTCACGTGACATCTGTTTCTGCATATATGCGGCTGCTGTGTGTTTTGCGTTCGTCGTGTGCGTTAGTCTTTCGTTTGTTTTGTCATTTATCTCGGCTTAAGTTCAGTTTTTGTTTATCTTTCTTGTCAACCTTTCGGATTTAATTTCAATCGACAGCTACTGCTATCCAAAACTTAATTTAAATTGCAAATTGATTTTATAATCGATTTGTTTGACTGGTGTCGTCTGAATTGAATATTTATACCGATGCATGCCGGTTAAACGGCGTAAGTTTTCGCTCGTTTTACTGTTTATCTCGACGACTTTATTTTTCGTGGAACTTCTTGCCAGCCTTTGGACAAAATTTCACTCGACAGCTACGTCAATTCTAAACTGGATGTAAAACGCAAATTGATTTGAAAACTTGATTTGTTTGCTGTTCCGTCGTTTGAATTTTACGTTTCGGACATATGCATGCTGGATGCTTTGGTGCCTCTGCTAGTATCATCATCTACGCTCTCATCAGTATGGAACGTATCGCCTATTCCTCTCAACAACTTCGGTCTTCCTTGTCATCCTCCATTCATCCTACTCGAAGTCTACGCAAGACCCTGTTCAAGTATCAGATGCCCTGCCAACTGTCGCCTCGACCACTCACCTCGGACCTCGTGTCTTCATGAGCCGATGCTGACGGCCTTCAATGCTTCCTCCGATTCTTCGTCATCCTCTCAACCTTCTTCTTCAAGAGTGGACTTGCATGATCTTCACCTTACCGACTCGTCTCATCTTCCGTTTGCTCACTCCTCAGGCCTGCGGGTTGCCTCCTGGAACACCCCCTCCTTATATGAAAAGTTCGCCTTCGTTTTTCAGTCTCTTCTCCAGGACCAGCTTGACGTTTTCGCTGTAACTGAAAGTTGGCACCAGAACTCCGTTGATGTTTCGATCCTACGTGCGACTCCGTCAGGTTACTCCTCTCGCGACTGTCCTCGTCCATCTCATCCTGATGGTCGTCCGAATCGCGGTGGTGGCATCGTTACCTCTTCCGGTCATCTCTTCGGGTAACGCAAGTCTCACTCGACACGTCACCAACCACGTTTGAAGCTCTATGTCTGAGCATCGCCTTGCCTCGCGGCTCAGTTACCCTCCTCACGGTTTACAGACCTGGATCCGCTACCGTTACTCCTCAGTTCTTCGAAGAATTTTCCTCTGTCCTTGAGTTTCTTGTCACTCGCAATACTCAACTCCTCATTCTTGGCGACTTCAATCTTCACATGGAGGACCCTACCATTCCTACTTCGTCACGATTCCTCGAACTTCTCACTCAGGTTGGCCTCCGCCAGCACGTCAGTCAAGCCACACATCAACTTGGTGGATGTCTTGATCTCGTCACTGCCTCTGATGACGACCAAGTTACAGACCTTCTGATCCTTCCTCCTACGATCTCCGATCAATCGTATCTCAAATTTACTCTCTCCTCAGTTCACCTGCAGCCAATCCATTCCATTCGGAAGATGCGAGGATGGAAATCGTTCGACTCACGGGCTTTCAGTGTCGCTATCAGAGACTCTCTGCTCTCGTCACCGGGTCCTGCACTTGACACTCTCACAGTTCCTCAACTATTTGATCTCTACACCTCAACCGTTACCGGTCTGCTGGATTCCATGCTTCCATGTCGTCAAGTAAAGACCCGTCATCGACCATTGGCTGTCTGGTTCGACGCCGTCTGTCACAAACTTCGGTGTCGCACCCGTTGCTTGGAGCGACGCTCTCGCCGGACCAAGGATCCAAACGACCGGTTGGCCTGGATTACCCAGCTTCGTGCCCTCCATCGTCTCTACCATTGCAAGGAGGCTGCTCACTGGCTGCTCACTGGGAGAAGCTGGTCTCACGCAATCTCAAAAACCCAAGACGCCTTTGGTCTTCCATCTCGGGTCTGTTGGACCGGCCTTCCGTCGCTCTGTCTCATCTCCAATTTTCACTTCAATTGTCCATGCATTTGTCTGCTCTAGACTTGACTACTGCAATTCCCTCCTAATTGGTCTTCCCAAACTCCGTCTTGCTCCTCTTCAGTCCGTTCTCAATGCTGCTGCTAGATTAATTGCCCGTCTTCCTCGATTCTCTCATATCACCACCTTTATGGCAGAAGAACTCCACTGGCTCCCGCTTTCTGCCCGCGTCAAATTTAAGGTCCTCATTCTTGTCTCTAAGGCTCAACATGGTTTAGCTAGCTCCAAAATATTTATATGACGTAATTCATCGCCCTCTCTATCTGCTGCTTCTCTTCGTTCCTCGGACCGTTTGGACCTCCTCGTTCCCAGTGCCAGGACTTCCCTGGCTCAATCTAGGTCTTTTGCCTCCATTGGTCCTGCTCTTTGGAATGAGCTTCCTCCGTTCGTTCGTTCTTCTATTATCTTAGGTAACGTCTCTTACTCTTTAACCTTTCTTAAAACTTGCTTTTTCTCTCGGGGTCTCTCGCACTGGCAGCGCTTCTGAATATTTCTCCCGCTAGAAGCGCTTAATAAATATCCGAATACAATACAATACAATAGCGAGTGGAGTGAACGTTAAGTAAGTGACAATTTCTAAGTTTAGTTAAATTAGTTGCATTCCTAGTTTACACAGACTGGCCGAAGGATGCACAAATTACATGCAGTTAGCTGTTTACTTTTGGTTTATGTATTAAATTTACTGAACTGAAACTATTCCTTACATTTGAAATGTTGAATGTTGTCGGTACACCAATTTTGTACACTATTCGTATTCGTATTCGGCCGAAAAGTTGGTCCAATTATTCGTATTCGGCCGAGTAGTGATAACCACCTATTCGGTACAGCCCTACTACAAACACATTTTATAACTTAAACAATTAAATAAATTCGATTGATTCCATTGAAGGTCGTGAAACATCTTATATAGAGATTTCAGGATAATAACAAAGCAAATGTTCAGCATTTACTCGTTTCATCGTAATCGTAATAGTAAACTTCTGATCTGGTACCCTGGAAATCGGACTTACCTCTTTTGGACTACTCTCTGGAAACCCCCTCTGATTTGGTTTGGCCTCCTGGAAATCGGACTTGGACCTCTATTGGACTACTCTCTGGAAACCCCCTCTGATCTGACGTAGCGCTCGTGAATAGCTGTTGTCCTGCGCTTTGCGTTCGAGAGGCGCTTTAGAAGTTTGGAGATTACGATTACGATTACGATTTAAAAAGCAATGCGTAGTATCAGAAGATGTCAAATGAAGATCCTAGACGTACTTAAAATTCCTTCAATAATTAAATACTAAGAATATTACTGTGAAATTTTGCACAGCATATTGTAATACATCAGTACACATTCTGTGCAAATTTAATCAAAATCCGAGATGGTCGAGTGGGAAACTTGCAAAAAATTTGTTGATTTGAGGCAGAATTACCCTAAAATCAAAATTTAGGACCCCTTGGGGGACCCCTAAACATTATCTAAAAAAATTTAAAATTTTACACAAACATTATCATCTCACAAAGAAACTTTTTGACTGGTGAAACCTAAGATTTTCCCCAAAAACATTTTTTTGGGACACCTTAATATATATATATATATATATATATATATATATATATATATATATATATATATATATATATATATATTGTCATAAAATTAAGTACCAGAACTTTGCTTCTCTAGTCGCTATATATTGGTGATATATATATATATATATATATATATATATATCACCAATATATAGCGACTAAGTATTGATTACTCTCAACCTTTCTCCGTTTCTTCAATGCATGGCCTTTTGGCAATTACGATCCCAGAAGAGGCTCTAACCGGCACCCGTTTCGTCACAAATCGAGTCCTGACCTATAATATAGTTAGCGTGTTATACCATTTTTAGATCCTGGAAAAAACGCGCGTTTGACTTTTTTATATTTTATTAGTATATTCACATCAGTTTTTAAGAATATTTACATTTAGGGCTTCTTTCTTAATTCTCTTCCCTCCCCATGTATCTTGTGTTAGGTAAGTAGACAGAAAATCTACAATTTATTTCGCCTAATCTTAAATGCAGTCAAGATCAAGAAAGTTTTTGGCTGACAAGTAGTTGAGACTGAGGCAGATGACGGTGGGTGAGTGGCGGTATTGGTCTGATTTCTACTGTAACTTAAACTATCAAATAAATTCGAATGATGCTACATTGAAAGTCGTGAAATTTATTCGAGATATCAGGATAGCATCTTGTTAATCAAAGCTTCAGCTTTTATTCTTTTCTTCGTAATCGTAATCGTAAACTCCAAATTCATAAAGGGTGACTCAAAAACAATGCACAGAGCGCTGCCTAGTTATCAGTGGACTTGCCCAGAAATGTCAAATGAAGGTCCGAGTCCGGTTGTAAGAGAAAGAGAGAATGTGTGTGTGTGTGTGTGTGTGAGAGAGAGACAGAGAGAGACACAGAGAGAGAGAGAGAGAGAGAGAGAGAGAGAGAGAGAGAGAGAGAGAGAGAGAGAGAGAGAGAGAGAGAGAGAGAGAGAGAGAGAGAGAGAAAAGAAGAGGAGACAGCGTAGCAATTAAGTTTCTTTGAATACGAGGAAGTTTTGAAAGCAGAGGACCGAGTAGATATGGGTAGAAATTCTTGAAGAGGTGAGAATGAAAAGCCTGTGTGTGACAAGTAGATGAGACTGAGGCAGATGACGGTGGGCGAGTGTAGGTACTGGTCTGACAGAATATGTGGAACCACGGAAAGATTATTTCAGAGTCGAGGTGGTGTGTAACATGGATCGATTGGGGGGGGGGGACTTGAGGAGAAAAGTGACTGGGGACTAGAGAGATGGGGAGAGTGAGATTGGAGGATAATCGGTTACAAAGGGGTGGCTGGATAATAAAGAGATCGCCAAAATACATTTGCTGGCAATAATGAAGCTTGGAGTCGACAAAAAATGTAGCGACACTGGATGCAGTTTTAAAGTCAAGGCTGGATCGAATGTCACTGAAGTCACGAATATGCATGAAGTAGGTGCGCGAAAGGTTTGAGACGTGATTAAAAAAGGAGAGATGTGGATCAAAGGTAATGTCGGGATTATGAAAAAATGATTAAAGACCTTGCGAAAACATTTTCAAGTCTTCAAATAAATATAATTCAACACAAAACATTTTGTGCCAATATATTTGTGTTAAGATGTTCGGCGGAAATTGTTGAGACTAACATCTAGTGGCATGGCATTCGTTTTAGGCAACGAGAAACTGTCTTTACTAACAATGAATAAGAAGTACAAGCTACGTATCGAAATGGAGGCTTTCAATGGAGAAAAGAGGTGGGCAGAGTACGCGACGTTTTCCGTCAAACCAACAACGGATAAATATCGATTAACTGTTGCAGGATATTCTGGAAATGCAGGTATAACCATTAGCTGAATCAACATCTGCACTATAGTGCTACTCACTCTCCGTGTGCATCTGTCAGTCGGTGTGTGTGTCCTTCCACATGATTGTCTGCATTCGTTATGCTAGTGTGTCTTTGTCCGTCATTAATTTCTGTGTATACCTATCTGCATTCATTTTCTTAGTTCATCTTCGTCTCCTTACAGAAGCCTTTGCCTTTAGACAAGTTTAGAAGGTGATATGGTCTCAACCTGGATCCGGGACTTGGGAATCATCCTGGACCAGAGACTTGCATTTACGCGGCACATGAACCTTCTCTTTCGCAGCTGCTATTACCAGCTCCGACAGCTGAAGGTGATTTCCCGTTCTTTGTCCTCTGGTGCAGCTTCTACGCTTGTCCATGCATTTGTTGTTTCTACTGCAGTGCCATATATGGCCAGTGGCGTACCGAAGGGGGGGGGCAGAGGGGCGAGTCGCCCCGGGCGGCACTTTTGCAGGGCCGGCAAAATGGGGCTGAAGAAAAATAAAAAGAGTGAATTTTAGATAAGAATAAAAAACGAGAAGAGAAAGAAGAAAGAAATAGGGAAAGGAAAGAAACCGTCACTTTGGTCACTTCTGTTGATCGTTAGCGGCGGCATCACTCTAAGAGGTCTACGTTAAACACTAAACAGAATTGCAGAAAATGAAGCGGAATCGCATTTATCTAGTAAACTGTAAACAGAGTAACAGACTACGTACAGCATAGTGTACTTTAAAGCATATTCTTGTTATGCCGCCCTTCGTAATTATAATATAGGCCTATAAAGACTTCTATATATGTATAGGTATCTACACGAATTAATGACTTAGAATAAAATTTAATCACAAACTGTCAGTATCACCACCACCACATCCTTTGACCACTTAGTTTAGTACTCTTTTTAAAATTAATTTTAAAATTGGTCTGGTTTGGACAGAAATTGAATGCATGATTTTGTCATTTGAAATGACCACTTATCCTTTCAACAGAGTTTAGTAATATTATTCAGTTATTTTCAAATTTTGGTTACTTGCTATTAATTTTTTTCCTTTGGCGTTTTTGCAATAATGCGCAGACTGCAGTTGTTTTGAAATGTATACTAAATATGAGCATATTATATTATTATTAGTAAATGAAATACATTGGAAGTTTTACAATTGAGTGTGAAGTGGAGATACGCATAGTATCTCCCATTCTATACCATTGCACTAGACCTACGCATATTTTTAACAAGTGAGAGAAGTTTTTCTAATTTGTATGTAGCAATGTATTGTACTGTACTGTACAAAACACAGCGGGTCAGCGAAAGTCGCAAGTAATGCAATAAAATGTTTTATCATCTAATAAAATAGATTTCAGAAAGTTGACAGTGTATAGTTAAAACGGATAAACTGATAATTGCAAAGTACGGTGAAAAGTGAAAAATTCAGAAAAGCTATAAACTGTATACAATTAAAAAATGTATATGTATTACGATCGTCATGCAGTATCTTAGAGAAAATAGCATATTGAAAATTAAGTGGCCAAGGGCGGCATTTTGGCCCTCGCCCCGGGCGGCATTTCAGCTCCGTACGCCACTGCTCCCGGCCTGCCGGATTGAGCCCCTGAACCTGCCGGATTGAGCCCCTGAAGAGAATCCTGCGTTCTGCTGCCCGCCTTATAGGCCGCATCCCCAAGTTTGGCAGAGTGTCTACGTATATGAGGGATGTCCTCCACTGGCTCCCCTACCCGCAACGCATCACTTATCGAATCTCTGCCTTGGTTCGGCGGTGCTTTGAAGGCTTGGCCTCTCCATACCTGCGGGAGCTCTGCTGTCCCACTTCATGTTCGCAACGTCGTTGCTCTCGCCGCTCATCTGCGCAAGCTAAAGTTATTGTTCCCCGAGCGCGGACAGCCATACAGCAGCGCCGTGCCTTTTCTCTGGCTGGCCCCATGACCTGGAATGGGCTCCCTACCAAACTCCGCCAAATACCGATTGGTCATTTCACCTTGTTTCTTACTGTTCTCAAAACTGTGTTGTTCGATCGTGGTTGGGCTGGGAGCGCTCCTGAGTAGGCAATCTTGAAGGGGCGCTATATAAAACTGCTTTAATAATAATTATAATGTCTTTGTCCTCATTTATTTCCGTGTATACCTATATGCATTCAGTTTCTTAGTTCAGCTTCGTCTACTCACAGAAGCCTTTGCCTTTAGACAAGTTTAGAAGGGGATATGAATGAATTAAATCTTATTTGGTCAGTTGCTGTACGTGGAAACTTCAACATAGGTCTCTGTATGAAATATTTTATTTTTCACTAACACAATAGTTATGTTTGGGTACTGTGCTTGATTATAAATTCAAATTTAATTACGTAATAATAAAATTTGTTCTTTCCAAGAAGGAAAATATTCTTTAAAAATTAGAAATGGAATCTAATTCTTTTAGATCAGTGGTGTATTTCATTCATTCATTCATTTAGAAAATTTATCATAGCGTCCCTTCAAGTTACCTACTCAGAAGCGCTCCCAGCCCAACCACGGCAGTATAAACTGGACTTCAGTAACGTAAAACAGCGGTTCTTAAAGTGGTGGTCTGCGGAACGGCGCCTGTCCGCCGAGCTCTGGTCAGCGGTCCGTGAAACAGTCCTTAAAAATTCATAATTTTTCAACCTATTCGCGAAAATGAATAATAAACGGTTTAAATTGGCAGCAGTAACAACAGTATAGCTGTTATTGGGGAGGGGGAATACAGTTATGGTAACACTCATGGCTTGGAGAGCAGCAGTACGCGGTTCGATTCCCGCAACCCCCTTGGGCGGGCGCCTCGCATGGCTGCCATGAAGTATGATTATTAGTGTCGCGAAACCGGGGGTGTTCTTGGTTTCTGAGGCGGTGCGAGGTTCAGAGTTCTTACCAGGATGTCCGAAAACCCCCACCCCTCGTGTAAAAGGCCAGGTTCGGCTCTCGTGGTCTGTCAAGAGGCTTACACAGAGTCGACAACGAAGTAACGTAGAAGTCCGTTTTAATCGTCAATATCCAATGAGCACAGAAGCATCTAAACTATAATCGCACTTATCGCATCCACAGAACTACAGCAACGTATAACTCAACAGCGAAAGAACTATCGCAACGTACTGATATCGCAAACTATGACTTCCGCAATATACGGGTATCGCCACCACGACTCAGCATCAAGAGATCTATCGCATCTGTCGACGAATCTCTTCTCCAGCTAGTCGAGACTTCTAGACCGATGCTTAGCTCAAGGCCGAATCTCAGACCGTCCTCCAGACTCTGTTTCTTCTGACTTTTTTTCTTCTCTTGAAATCCCGGCCTTATATACCGAAATATTCCATGAGGTGTCTAGCACCGGGGTGACTCATCACCTAAGACACGAAGTGTCAGTCCAAAAGGGCACCCATGGTCAATTTAGACACCCAACCAATCGATAGGCCCAAAACGTCACCTCATGGGTGTCGAAATACTGAGAGCTGAAAGCATCGGCCTTGACACAGATCCCCAAAGTGACACCTCACACAATTCTCTCGGTGCTGATTTACAGAGATACAATACATCTAATCAACGGCACTCCATAGGGTGTCGTTTCGACATAGGCACCTCACGGCGCTCCATAGGGTGCCGAACTTAACTTGCCACACAGCCAATTTATATAGCACCCTACAGGGTGTCAATACGAAAAGCGCACCCAGCCAAATAACTAAGCACTCTAAGGGGTGTCAAACATGGCAAAACCTCCCCGGCACTTCATGTGTGCCAACACAAAATAGACACCTCACAGGGTGTCGAATTAAGGCAAACACCATACCGCACCTCACGGGTGTCAGCTTAAAACATGCACCTCATGGCAAGAGTGAATTTCCCGATAATTCCCCGCCACCAATAATTCCGAAAGCCTCCTTTTCGGAGACCAACGCACAATAATTTCGAGCTTTGTCCGTGAATCTAACTAAAAGTTCCAATTATTAGTGACCTCACATTCTAACAACAAAAATTCACTTTTTCTAACAGTCCATAAAGTCTAATTAAATCCACTTCTAAGGGACGTAATCCTATCCAAAAAAAACATAAGTGCTTCAAACCGCAAAATCTCAACACAGCTAATCAAAGTCATGCGCAAAAACAGTCATGCACAAAATCCGAACAAGTGCAAGCAGCAAAAACACACATCAACCGCAAAGCATTAACACAACAAGCAAAGCCATGCTAAAAAAACTTGAACATTTGCAACCCGCAAAACTTAAATTCGCATAAGCATTTTTGCCCAACAGTCAATCATAAACGATTATATATCGTCGTTAGAGTTCCGTTCTAAAAGTGACGACGCGGTGGACTATAAAGTCCCAACGTTACGATCAGCAAAACTCGAAGCTGACTAGCTTATCGAAGCAAAGTCATGCAACACAACAGAAAATGTCCGCCTGTGGTCAGCAAAACTCAAAGCAGATTGACTTATCTAACAAAACCACGCATAGCAACAACTTAAACTGGATGCCTAGCCATACTAAATTAGTCCAAGACTATCACATCGTCATCCAAGTCCTCGGAAGGTTCCAGTTTCATCTGTGATGGGACAGACGCCAGCTCTGTCAGCAGCCGACGAAAGATTCTTCGAAGCATTGCTTCCGAACACGAAGGCACATTGACTTTCATTCGTCCCAGAAAGTCGTCCATTGTCTCTCCTGAGCGCAGCCACCGTCCTTGTTCTACGATCTCACTCAGTTGCATTTCCGAAACATCAAGATCAGCATCGCTTGGTCGATCTCGGTTGTCCTAAATAGAAGAGTCATCAGAGATAAGAATTTCTCTCACCTCCGTCGCCGCGCGATTCTCGTCCAGCAATCGACCATCGACTGTAAAAATCAGCGATCCAAATCCACTGTTTTCTCGAATGCCAAGTTCGCTGTCGTCGATTCCACACAAAGTCTCCAAGCAGATGTCCATAAGCCGAAGTCTCAACGCACAGGGTCGGAGTCTCAAAGTAATAAGCCAAAGTCTCAACGCAAAAAGCCAAAGTCTCAACGCAAAAAGCCAAAGTTTCCACGCTGAATTTCCAAACCCAAAATCTCAACGCCAAGTCTCAAAGCCGAAGTCTCATCCTAAAAGTCTAAAAGCCAAAGTCTCATCGGAGGCTTTCTTCGTTGCATTGCAGCGGCTCTTCATTTACTGATATCGCACGGGTTTCCGTATCACCCGGCGTGGTCCAAGGCTGTCATTGAAGACTTCACACGGTATCTCGGCCGACCGATCACCATCGTCGTCGTCCTCCTCCTCCGGCGACGGAATACACAGCTCCAGCTCATCCATATGAGCAACAAAAAGCGGTGCTCTCGGTGGACGTCTGTAGACAAGGTTGAGCAGTGCTCGAGTCTCTCTTCCAGACACCCATGTGAATCTGATCACCTCCGGAGTCGATGCACAACATACCGCCAAGACGTGGGAGAAAACCTCATCCCAGTCACGCTGTTGGCTGCTAATAACCCTTCCCAGCATAAAATTTGGCGTGCGGTAGAACCTCTCAGTTAAGCCGTTTCCGCAGCGGTGATAGCTAAATGTCTCACTCTTAATTATCCCCAATAGTTTGCACAACTCCCGGAATAAATGTCCGGATCTCGTCCCTCGATCCACAAGGATCCGCAATGATGCGACGCACCTCGTAATGACATACTCAACCACAGCCTTCGCTACTGATGAGGCCTCCTGGTTGGTCAAAGGTGCAGCTTCTATAAATTTCGTCTTCCGGGCCAGCACCACTTTGACTGCTCACTTTGACTGCTCACCGTCGACTCAATCACTCCATCGACTATCATCTGACCCACTCTCTCATCTGGTAGCGGTTGTCTTATTGGTGCCGCGTTCCCCGTATCTTCTGGCTTTGGCTTCTCTTTGGTTTCCATCGGTACGTCCTCGGGCAGGTCACCCAATAATACCTGCTCACACGATGATTCCTCGACAGTCCCTCTTATCTCATTATTTATTTCCACCTGGACCGGGTGTAGCTGACCTGACAATTGGTTCTTATCCAGCCGACGTGATGCTTCGGTCAAATTGACTACTCTCACCTTAGTGACTGGAGACTTTTCATTTACTAACACCCGGGCTACATGAATTCCAGGTCGAATTTCTTTAGCTTCAGTCATCCAAGCAGGAGCTGTTATCGCTAAGTTCCAATAAATCATCTTAGCTTCAATATCCTGCTGGCACTTAGGGGGAATCAGGACCTCCTCTGCTACCATTACTCGCCTACACCATATGGACCCGTTACCCTTTACCAATGATATCTTACGGCGTCCTACGAATAATGCTCCCGTGCCAAATCCTAGGCGGCACCGATGCTGTCTCAGCCAGTCCATCCCAAGCATAGGTTCTACGATCTGGTCAGAGACCAAGAACGTGGTGGGAATTACAAACCCACGCCATACCTTAATCAGGACGGTCAGCTCACCTAACACCCGAATTTCGGTCCCATTAGCAGCCAAAAGCACTCGTTGACAGGGAGTCAGTTCCAAACCCTCTACGGCGGAAAAAGGCACCAAACTCACCTCTGATCCGGTGTCGATCAGGCACAGATGTGTTCTCCCCTTGATTGTTCCTCGGATGTATATCGCGTTATTTCCTCCTGTGTTCATGGGCCTCTGACGAGTGGTGTGGTTCACCGCGACTTCTTCCTCTTGATTCGGAGCCTCCGGTTCGGCGTTGGGTACTTGGCGGCGAAAGCGTCGATCCTGACGGCAGTTCCGGGCGAAGTGACCTGCTTTTCCGCAGTTGTAGCAGTTCTGTGATCTCCCTGTATTTCGCTGATTGTCCTCTCCACGGTAGGTATCGCGTCGTGGCTCGGGATAGTTTTGCAGTTCCGCGAACTGACGGTCGATGCGCTCTTCCATTTCTCGCTGCCACTTGCGCTGGGCTTCCATCTGAGCTGTCAGGAATCGGTCCAGCTGCGACTGGATCTGGCTACCCTCGTCTGCGGCTTGTGCTCCTCGAACACGATTGTGCAATCTCCGCCGATCCTCCGTATCCGCCGTTCGCTGGTATGCCTCCAACCGTAATGCTGTACGATAGGCTTCATCCAACGTCTTGGGTTCTCGTTCCCTTACTTTCAGGGACAACTCCCGGTCTCGCATCGCCTCCAAGAACGAATCACGGGCGACGATTTCCCATAGTCTCAATGGAAGGCACAGGATACGCCAACACGACCAACCGGCGTATTTCGTGAAGAAGGTTGCTCAGAGTCTCCTCCGCCCGTTGGCGACGGTAGTACAATTGTGCCCTGAACGTTTCTGCCTGTCCTTCTGTACCGTATCTTTGACGGAGGCGACCAACTAATTCCTCGTAAGTAACATCCTCTCTCGCTCCAAAGTCCCATAATAACTGTGTAGCGGCCTTTTCCAGAGCGCAACGCAGAAAATCAACCCGATCTGCAGATGTCCATCCATTGTGCCGTGCGCACACTTCAAATTGGGCTAGGAACGATTCCAGCGATCCCGTACCGTCAAACTTTCCTGGTTTCATTGGCGCCTTCCGGTAGGCGACGCCAGTACTCTTCGCTGGTTTCGGTTCTGTCGGTCGCTCTTCTCGTTCCGTTGCGTCGTTCGCCGTTACCGGGCTTGGACCGTCAAACTCTATGAATTCCAACAGGCGGCTTAGATCGGACTTGTCGTCTTTCGTCGTCCTCTTCACAAACGGAGTCGAGCTGCTTGGCTGTCGAATCGGATTCTCCTCCACGTCCAACAACGTAAAGTCAACGGTGCGACCTTCTTGCTCCATATCAGAACTTCCGTTGACTTTCGTTGACCCTTGAACTCGACGAACAAAAACACAACCCCACTTCTGGTACCAGTTTGCCGCGAAACCGGGGGTGTTCTTGGTTTCTGAGGCGGTGCGAGGTTCAGAGTTCTTACCAGGATGTCCGAAAACCCCCACCCCTCGTGTAAAAGGCCAGGTTCGGCTCTCGTGGTCTGTCAAGAGGCTTACACAGAGTCGACAACGAAGTAACGTAGAAGTCCGTTTTAATCGTCAATATCCAATGAGCACAGAAGCATCTAAACTATAATCGCACTTATCGCATCCACAGAACTACAGCAACGTATAACTCAACAGCGAAAGAACTATCGCAACGTACTGATATCGCAAACTATGACTTCCGCAATATACGGGTATCGCCACCACGACTCAGCATCAAGAGATCTATCGCATCTGTCGACGAATCTCTTCTCCAGCTAGTCGAGACTTCTAGACCGATGCTTAGCTCAAGGCCGAATCTCAGACCGTCCTCCAGACTCTGTTTCTTCTGACTTTTTTTCTTCTCTTGAAATCCCGGCCTTATATACCGAAATATTCCATGATGTGTGTAGCACCGGGGTGACTCATCACCTAAGACACGAAGTGTCAGTCCAAAAGGGCACCCATGGTCAATTTAGACACCCAACCAATCGATAGGCCCAAAACGTCACCTCATGGGTGTCGAAATACTGAGAGCTGAAAGCATCGGCCTTGACACAGATCCCCAAAGTGACACCTCACACAATTCTCTCGGTGCTGATTTACAGAGATACAATATATCTAATCAACGGCACTCCATAGGGTGTCGTTTCGACATAGGCACCTCACGGCGCTCCATAGGGTGCCGAACTTAACTTGCCACACAGCCAATTTATATAGCACCCTACAGGGTGTCAATACGAAAAGCGCACCCAGCCAAATAACTAAGCACCCTAAGGGGTGTCAAACAAGGCAAAACCTCCCCGGCACTTCATGTGTGCCAACACAAAATAGACACCTCACAGGGTGTCGAATTAAGGCAAACACCATACCGCACCTCACGGGTGTCAGCTTAAAACATGCACCTCATGGCAAGAGTGAATTTCTCGACATTAGTTAAGATATTGATTATTGTACTGTCATTCCTCAATGTAATCTTACTGCGTTTGTCGGTTTGAATTAATAAAGAAAAAGATAATTATTATATTATTATTATCATTATTATTATTATTATTATTATTATTATTATTATTATTATTATTATTATTATTATTATTTATTAATTCAAATCGACAACACACAGTTTTAAATATTATTATATATTAAATATTAAATGTTAAATATTATTATTATTATTATTATAATTATAATTATTATTATTATTATTATTTTTTCGCCCGAGGTAAATAAGATCCCTCAGGCTCTAAGATATTAACAGTGATTGAAAATTTAAGCTTGGAGTACGTGGTCCTCATCCCCGGAGTGTAAAGTGAATGTGCCTCTAAAAGCTACTGCGTTGAAACGCTGGGTGCAAATTGAGATGCGCTGAAAAAGGTATGCTGTTTCTCTTGGGTCGCCGGAAACGACGGTCCAGCGGCGCCCCGGCTCCGTTAGAAATTCGCGTCCCGCATGGTTGATGGGGCCTAGTGTTTCTATTGCCACCGGTATGAACTCGTGTGTGATGGGAAGAGAGGCATACTTGAGGCACTTTCGGTCTGCTGCGTGTTCGGCCGCACCGCCGGGCATCGATGATGTCAGGTGGGTGTAGGAGGATGCACAGGTGTGTATGGTGGTGACGTCCCAGGCGATGTATCTTCCTCGGGCCCAGGGAATCAGCGTCGCCCCGTCCGGTCTTTTACCATCTGTCCTACTGAGGCCAGGAGGCTCCTTGGAGCTGGGGATGCCTGCCCCCACAAGGGCCCTCCAGACAAGGTCGTTGATCGCAAAGTGACGTGCCGCCCTTCCCGAAGAACGCCTACAGACCAGCCCATGATGTCCTCTGGCGTCGGTCATCTCACCGCACTGGCATAGATGTGGAGCGCATAGTTCCAAACCGAGGCGTAGCCCCGTGGCCACCCGTACGGCCTCGTCACTAAGCCCCAGTCCGCACGCTGTCACCGGGACCGTCAGAAGCCAGTCGCCCGCATGAGGAGATGTAACCGCTCCAAGCCTGGCCCTCCCAACCGGGTCACCGCAGGCGGCCCAGACGGCGGCTCTGTCGGCCTCTATCAAAGGTCTATCCCACGATTTTTGCTTGTTCAGCAGCGGCTCCGTGTCAGTTGGCAAAGAATCCCTCCGAGCCTCCATAAGCTCATCGTCCGACCCCAAGATGGCGCCAACGAGTGATCCGGTCGATGCAGCTGAAGCCAAATAAGCGGAAGATGCCAGCATCGCGACACGTCTCACCCCGAGCCCGCCATCTCTGATCGGGAGGGATGCCTGTAACCATTGACTGTCATTGAGTTTGATGTTCAGAATGTTTTCTAGCCCGCTGCGCAGCTGGTCATCGATTCTAGCCAAAGGTGGATGGCCAAAGCAAGGGGCGGTTCTCAACAGGTATGTCTGCCTCGTCGCGCCAAAACACGCCCGCAGCAAGATCAGTGCCGCCTGGGTCCGCAGACAGGCCAGGTCCACCAGCGCGCGCTCCAGTGCGCCACATTGGTCGAGGAGGATATCATCAAGTGCCTCTCCTGAACAGAGGGGCCCCCAGTAGAACGAGAGACCCAATGGGCACCCGTCGGAAACCTTCGAACTCTGCCTCCTTCGGCTCACTCGTTGCATAGATCTCACTTTTCTGTCTGTTCAAGCCAATTCCCATCGAATCCGCCAAGTCCGCAACTACGGTCAGGTCACGTCGGACCTCCTCCCTCCTCCCACCAAGCGAGATGTCATCCAGATAGCCGAGTATGAAGTCGGAGCGCATCGAGCGAAGCGCCGACTGCAAGGGCAGACAGAAAAGCAGGGGCCCAAGCGGGTCCCCCTGCTGTGGCCCCAACCGCGAGCGCACCATGAAAGAGCCAAACTGAAGCCGAGACTCTGCCGCATACGCCTGGTGAATGAAAGCGTAGAGAAGCTTTGTGACTGACATGTCAGATGACCAGATCTTTGTGAAGCTTGATTTCGCCAACGCGTTTAACACCATGCGCAGAGACATAATGCTCCAGGCCGTTCACGACACCATCCCGGAGCTCTACGCTTTCATTCACCAGGCGTATGCGGCAGAGTCTCGGCTTCAGTTTGGCTCTTTCATGGTGCGCTCGCGGTTGGGGCCACAGCAGGGGGACCCGCTTGGGCCCCTGCTTTTCTGTCTGCCCTTGCAGTCGGCGCTAATAATAATAATAATAATAATAATAATTATAATAATTATAATAATAATAATAATAATAATAATAATAATTATAATAATAATAATAACAATAATAATAACAATAATAATAACAATAATAATAACAATAATAATAACAATAATAATAATAACAATATATTATTATTATTATTATTATTATTATTATTATTATTATTATTATTATTATTATTATTATTATTATTATAAACAGTGAGAATGTTATACGAAACATCTAATTTTTAATATAACATGTCAAGCATGTAAGCTGATGTTGAAAAGCACCGATCCGCGAAATGGCTGGTAGGGCCTAAACTACAGCAATTACCGGTCCGCAGCATCCGAAAGTTTAAGAAACCCTGTTGTAAAACATTTTAAGCGAACTATTCCCAGGCAACAGGCCTATCTGCAATGGGAGATTACTCCAGATGAAGGGGCCAACCACAGAGAAAATGCGCCGCTGCCTAGTTGTGGTGGTAGCACGAGGAACCAAGAGCTCACCCGCAGAAGAATTGTTATTGTAATTGTAATCTAGAATTTATATAGCGCCACTCATAATCAGAGGCGTTCCCGACCCTGGTCAGTGTTTTCACTGATAAAGAGAAATGTTTTCAGGCACTTACGGAACTTGACAGGAGAGAGAGAGAGGGCAAGCCTAAGGGCCTGAGGCAGGCGGTTCCAGCTGGAAGGCCCACAATCGCAAAGCTACGAGCGAAGTGCTCGACGGCCAGCCACATGGGAGACAGGAGAGCAGAGCTCACATGAGTAAACCGGGGCACAGCCAAGAAGGTATCGCCAAATCAGCGCAGCTATTCTATGGTTGATGCGTAGCTAGATGGAGAGGCAGTGCAATGTGTCATGCATATAGGCTGAGACAGAGGAGCGTTTAGGAAGGCGACCAATGCGTCGAGCAGCAGATCGAAGAATCCGATAAAGACGAGCAGTCAGATCAAGAGGTAAGCTCACCAGGATCGAGCAGCAGTGGTTAAGTCGACTGGTGACAAATGCATGGGTAAGAGTAGCAGGAGCATCATGAGATGAGGAGCGGGATATGACTCGCAACTGACGCAGCTGATAATATCAGCTACGAGTAAGCTGATACATATAAGGGGAGAAACAGAGTTCCTGATCAAGTATAATTCCCAAGTCTCGGGTCGATTCCAAGAAGGTAACATGTGGAAATGTATCAGCCACGCAGCGCAGATAAACGTCCACCAGACGCCTACGACCACCAAGCCAGATAAACTGTCTTAGACGAAATTGAGAACAAGATGGTTAGAGGCTAGCCAGTTAGAAAGGGCGTCCATTGCCTGACACATCTGTCGGACAGCCACCACTGCCAGTCACAGGGACAATGAACATAGGCCTGTACGTCATCAGCATATAGCTGGTGAAAGAGCCCAAGGAAGTCAACAAGGTCCGATACCTGACGTGTAAATAATACATAGCAGTGGCCCAAGAACAGAGCCCTGGGGGCACCAAAGGGGGCAAAAACCCAGGCAGAGCTTGAGGATATCTGATATTGATGGTTCCATATATATATTCATTCATTCATTCATTCATAGATTTATATAGCGCCTCTTCAAGAGAACTACTCAGAGGCCCTCCAGATTCCAGCACGGCCAAAAAGAACAGTCGTCAAGCGGTTATAGAAGGTGTCAAGGAAGTCCTAGGATGCAAGATACGCTCAGGAGGACGGCCCGGTTTGCTTGATAGCAGTACGGCAAACGGGACGGAGAGCACCCCCTTCCCGCCGAGCTGTGGACTCGATTAGTCCAAGAAGCCGACACAGGCTGGAAGAGGTCCAGCCAGTAAGATGGTGTGAGACCCAGTTATGCCTATAGTATCAAGAGTTAATTAAGCGTCTTTCAAGAACCTCTAAAAAGTACTTACTCATTACCATTAATACATGCAAACTCAAATAATATGCGCATTTGCATACGCACAGGCGTAAATACATAATTAGACCTATATGCCTAATTAAATACATATACAGTCATGTACATACATACGTATGCTAACTTCATATTTTTGTGATTTCACATCCAGAAGGTGTACATATATCCCATCGGCATTTTGCCATATATTCAATTCCATCCACATCATGTCCAAATCACTAAGCCTGTGACATCCTAGGTTGTAGCGAAAACGAATATATAAGGAAAGTATACGATGTAATTTCTTATCTGGCTGTTTCTCTGAGAGTATTATACGATTATAATTTCTTTTTTTGCTATTTTCTCTTCTGCTCAGGTGACAGCTTTACCTACCATAGCAACATGATGTTCAGCACAAAGGACGCGGACAACGATCAGCGTAATGATTATCACTGCGCTCAGTTTCTTGAGGGAGGCTGGTGGTTCAACGGGTGCCTCTATTCAAATCTAAATGGCAAATATCTTAGAGGTTCCCCTTACCCTAAAGGAGTTTTCTGGTATCATTGGAAAACAGATGGCTTCTCGCTGAAAGCCACAGAAATGAAAATAACCGCCGTTTAGGCCTACTATACATGTAGAATATGTCGTCCTAGGCGATATATTGTAGAGGTTGAATCGATCACCATAACGGCTTCGTATTTCTCGCAATGGTTATTTTATTTCGTTTCATTTACAAACAACTTGCATTTATAAGCGCTCACGCAATGCACATCTTCTTTTGACTATAATCTAAAATCAGTTAAGCTTTGAATTAATGATTTATCTGACTATAAAAATTGCGATTTGGCCAAAAGGATGATAATTATATACTTTACGTGTATGATTCTAAAAATACAAGTCGTTAAGTTGCACGGTTTGATTTGACTCTGCAAAAATGCGTTAATGTCTGACACTTAGAAGACTTTATAAGTTTTAAATTGAGAGAATTTAGTTGGTTACCTCTATGATTATTTTCGTAAAATCTGTTGAGTTAAGCTTTGAATTCATGATTTATCTGTCTATTTAATTTTGTGATTTAGCCAGAAGGTTGGCATTTCTATATGTAGGCTACGTGTATGATTCTAAAAATAAAGCTACTTAAGTTGCACAGTTTGATTTTCTCTAGAAAGTCCGCTAATGAATGGATGAGTGGAGAAATTATTTTTAATTGTAGTTAATAACTTCCATCTCGCAGGTTTTTACTGCATACGATATCAACAGTTGGCTCACTAAAACCAAACCGTATTCTAGTCTATATCCAGAAGGTCAGTGTGCTTAGGCAGAGGCAACCTATGATGGAGAAGCAATTTAAAAACTGTAAGCCTTAAAGCTATGAACTTAATGACAAAGTGACTCAGCACGACGGACAAATACAGAGAGGCCGTTCTAACATCTAGTCCAAAAAACGACACAGTTCGTTTGCAAATAACAGAGTTAGTTTTAGGTATGACAAAAGAAAATCCGATGACCTGTTTGAAGAATGATGAATTCTGGGGAATTAGAATTGATTTGAAGTATTGTGGATGGCCAGAGTTTATTGTGTTATAAACTATTTGCCCAATTTCAAACAAATCCTTGGTTGAACAGGAAACCCAGACAAAAATTTAACTACAGCGGTTATAAATTTATATTTAAGCATGTTAGCTGTGGTTCTAGCCAAAGATCATGTTTCACACACTAACCAGAAGCGAGTTACAGTAATGAAAGCGACTTGAGACCAATGCGTTTCCTAGAGATATCATTGAAGACACTGGGAGATAACCTTAATTCTTTGTATGCATTTAATGTACATATTGTGGGGCGTGGTGGCTCAGTGGTAAGTTCGGCGCCTTGTGACCGGAGGGTTGCAGGTTCGAATCCCACTCTAGCCGCTGCGTACGGACCTTGGGCAAGTCCTTCACTCGCAATTGCTCGTGGCGCTTCGGCGTGAAAATTCCGGCACAGTACCAAATGCTGTAGTCGGGAACGCCTCTGAGTAGTAGTTGACTTCGAGAGGCGCTATAGAAATATCCGGAATAAATATTATTATGAAGATTTACAAGCACCAGTTACATAGTTAGTGAAAGCAGTGGCGGCGCGTGGATTTTTCAAAGGTGGTGCGAAGCAGTGTGCCGCCCCACTCGTAAGGCGACAGGCCTGTCTAGTAGTCTAGTGAAATTTTATCTGTGTTGTGTATGACAGTAGTTTATAGTCGCCTTATCCATTAGTAGCCTGGCATATATTGATATATATAGGCTAATCTAATCGAGTTGTTGTATTTTTACTATCGTATTTATGATCCTGACATAGCGTAAGATAGGCTAGCTGATGTAGAAGCGAAGCCAACTCAATAAGTCAACCAATACTGTTTCAGATGAAAGTCTAATTACTTCGATAACATTGGAGTTTACGACAGCAATCAGCTATGAGTGTTCGTGTGATTTTTCTGACTCGACTTAGTTTTCCAACAGAAAAGCGAACCAAATGCCACCCATATCATTGCCCACGGCGTTGCCATTATTGCTAGTGGAGTGGCAATGCCACATTAATCGTAATCGTAATCTCCAAACTTCTAAAGCGTCACTCGAAGGCAAAGCGCATGGCAGCAGCCTATTCACGAGCGCTACGTCGAATCAGAGGTTTTTTCCCCAGAGAGTATATTTCGTGCAAAAGAGGTCCGAGTCCGGTCTTCAGAAGGTCAAATCAGAGAGGGTTTTACAGAGAGCAGTCAAAAAGAGATCCGAGTCCGATTTCTAGAAGGCCAAATCAAATCAGAGGTAGTTTCCAGAAAATAGTTCAAAAGAGGTCCCAGTTTAGTTTTCAGGAGGCCAGATCAAGAGAGGAGTCAGAACAGCTGTCAAGGCGGGTGTCGTTTAGGGCGAGAATAATTGAAAGGCGGAGGATCAGATGAGTCAGGATGAGAGTATTTGAGAAGGTGAGACTTCAGTTTTTAGTGGAAAGCCTGGGTGTGATAGATAAGAGAATATGAGGAGGAGGATGAAGGACGGGTTGCAATGATGATGGAGGAATTGAGAAACCGAGGAATTCAGGGAGGAGATCATTCCAGAGGCGTGGTGAGGTGTGTTGGATATGGCTTGGTTGAAGAATTTGAGATGAGCAGTGACTGGGGGTCGAGAGAGTCTGAGATAGGAGGATGATCGGGTTACCTGGATGGCGGAGATCACGGAGGTCATTGGGCTGGAAATATTGTAGGAAGTTATAGGTTAGTGATAGGACTTTGAAGTGGATTCGCTCTGGGATTTTTAACTAATGGAGTCAGAGGCGCGTTTACCATTATGCGGACTAGGCGCGCGCCTAGGGCCCCAAATCTCGGAGGGTCTCAAAAAGAATGAAAATATTTTTTTTCAATTATAAGAAATGAATTTTTTTGTTTTTTAAAACTAAAATCATTAACCCATTTACCGCCGCTGTTAGAAATATCCACCGGATTAAGCTGTAACAGATAGTAGGTCATCAATATGATGCCAATAAACTTCTGACAGTGCATTTTTATTGGAACTATATGCAGTGTCCTAGTTATAGGACGTTGCGTTTTCGCAACATCGGCGGGAAAGATGTATTTGTTTATTACAATAATGTTCTATTAGTTATCGATTGTGTTCGCTGTCATTTCAATTACAATGTTTGTGCATGCAGTAAACTGATTCAAGTTCAATGTCACTTGTTTCCATGGTATTGAGGAAGGCACTTGGCGTGCATGCGATACACGTGTAGTACGTGGTTCGGTGGCACAACCAACAACGCAGTCGACGACCATCTTCGTTCTTGGCAATGATGTGCAATGTTGTGCATCATAGACGTAGTCTCTGGGAGGGGAGCCGGGGCATGTGCCCCCCAATAATTGGGGTGGACTGTACATTCAATGCAACAAGTGTAGAATGAAGAACCAAATCCCCCATTTTGAACAAGTGTACGCCAGTGTTGTGCATAGGCCTACAGTGTACTCTGTGTTATCAGGCTAAACACCTCGTCATCCCAAAATTCTTAAAAGACTCGCTCTTGCTTATCACCTGTTTGATCAACTGCCACATCTTTATCTTCTCCTTGTTGACAGGGCTCAATGTAAATTTTGGTTCTTGGCATTGCCAATCCTCTTTCGTTGGCTTAGAAGACTTAGGCGGCTTTGAAGGTAGTCGTTGCTTCATGGACGGCAAGGGCGTTGAATCCACTGACTCTTCCATCGGCGTATGAGTATCGGACACGAGATCAGTCTGCCGCCTGGAAGACTTTGAAGATATTGTGGAGCTGTGTCCTTCGAATAAGTGGTTCGTCTGACCTTTCCGCAAGCTGCTGCCTGGAAGACTTGTACCTTGCTGACACCCGTGGCTTTCTTCTTGACTTCGATTGCGTTTCACGCGAGGTATGCCTAGTGGGCGGTGACCGTTGGTTTGACATTGATGCATCAGTGCAATGGACTTCCACATGCCTGGCAACGTCTTCTGGCATCACATCGGTAGTCATGAGCTAATTTTCGTCAAAATGTTCGCTATCGCTTTGCTAATCAACTTAGGATGGGGGTGGTGATATCATCTTCTTCAAATATCATTGGGACAGCCTCCCTCAAGCAATAGAACTTCTTCCTCAGCCTCCTCTGAAAAATTCAATGTGCATCTTTCAAAAGTATGCCCAATGAAGAGTGGCAGCACTGAGCACGCCATCATTTATGAATCACTAAACTGAAATTGTTTAGGGTAATCGTAAACTGACATAAGTTTATCTGCATCACTAGGTATCACACTGTGCATATCGTTTTCCGCCGAAGTTGCGGAAACGCAACAGTGTGTATATATCGCATTCCGCCGAAGTTGCGAAAACGCAACATCAACATTTCGGACATTGGGGTATCGGCATATAATGAGACATACTATTAATAAACAAATAATATTAAATACTCACCTAAGTACTTCAAAAGAGACAGGATCGCTTCTGAGAAATATAACGTCTTATGGCAGAAGAAAATTCTTGAACAAAACCACTAGTTACACGTCAAAAACCTCGAATTTTGCGCAACTCAAAAAAAATTGCAGACAACAGCAAAGAATATATTTTTGATTCCAGCAGACGTAGTGAACACCCAAGAAGTAAGACAAAAAGAATTTGCGTGAATTTCTCGAGTCTTGATTTTTTCAAATTTCCAAACAGTGCGTTGCGTTTTCGCAACGTTGGCGGCAAATGGGTTAAATCAAATAACTTCATATTCCTTGAAAGTATCTTGTATAACTAATCATAATATTACAGTGCCAATAATACTCGCAAAATCGGTTTCAAGTTCAACTTCGTCGATTATTGCACAATCATGATAGGCTAAACACCACCACAGTCTCAGACTCTCAGTCTACTAGTTCAGAAGGGTCCAAATACGTTTGCGCCTAGGGCCCCGTTTTCTGTAAACGCGCCTGTGAATGGAGTAATTTGAGGATGGAAGTGATATGATGATGTTTGGGCGTTCTACTGACAGCTCTGGCAACTTATTTTTTGAATAAGTTGCACACGCTTGATTTGGGTGGATTCAAGGTTGAGGAAGATGGAATTGCAGTATCAAGCTATGCATGAACAATGAAAGTAGCAATGGTGGAGGCAGTTATAAGGTCCAGCATAGGCCGGATGCGTCGGAGGCCTCGAATGTGCATGAAACAGGAGTCTGGGAGGTTCGAGATGTGGTTAGAGAGAGGTGTGCAGCAAAAGTAATAACACATAATAAGTATAATCAAGCGCAATCATTATTTATAGAAACTATGCCTGAAATGATCTAAATCAATTTAAAACTAAGAAATACATTGAAGCTCACATGAACAATGAAGACTTACAGTTCACTGAATTATGGTATTAAAGTTTCATTGAAATTTCTAGCAACGAATTACGTAATAACTCCAAATGAAACACAACGATGACCAAAGGAAGCACTGCGTCAAACACTACTCCGTCATCGCTTAAGAAAGTAACGTAAATAGTTCACCGCACGAATCAAAAACTGACTCGCTGAGAAAATATTCCAGGTAGTCAATTTCGGCCCCCCTCATGTGGCCGTCCGGTGCGACCGCACTCCCTTGCACCCCTCCCCCACGTGCCGCCACTGAGTGAAATACGTAGCAGAATCAAAAAGTTACTTACAGCGTCTTCCTATTCAACAAATGAGTCAACCAGGTTAAGAGATTTAAACCATTCGAATATCTCAAGTAGCTGTTGACTGCCCAGTAGCAGAAATTCAGTGGGCGTTTATTCGTCGCCCTACAAGACTGCGCCTCAGAGGACAATAGCTGTGCAGACGATTCATAGGACAATGTGTAAACAGAAATTTAGATTTTGGCATCATCAGAATTGAATCGATGATACCTTTTGTCTTATCAAGTTGCTCCTGCAGGACGTTCAAGACCTCATCATATTAAACAGAATATTAGCCTACGATCTTAGTAATGATAGCCGGTCTTCCAACAAAAGACACACAATGTTTGAAGAGGAGAGTCGTCATACATGGACATGAGTGGTGAAGTCCAAACTGTTCCTCTCAGCGGTGGCGAACACACCTGAGTGTAGCACTTAAGTAGGTACATAGTTTAATTTACTGTAAATTAATTTGTATTGTAGATTTTCAAAGTGCATAAACTTTATATGAAACGGGAAACACAAATATCGATTATCTAAACCACAACAACAACGCTAAGTGTAGAACATATGGAACCCATACTATAGTATTCCCAGAGGGGTTTCAGGTGTCCTACATTTGGAATAAAATGGGCGCATGTGCAGTACATATTAGATCCATGTAGAAATATGATAATATAGGTTCCATATGTCGGTATAGGCCTACCTAGGACTAAACTGTTCAGATTTGTTACCATGACAGTCTATCGTTTTAGTATTTTTTTAGTCTGGAATAACCACGACAATCGAATGTTTTAGTCTGTAGTTACAATCTATCTTTTCAATCTTTTTCAGTCTGGAATATCCATGACAATCGAACGTTTTAGTCTGTAGTTGACAATCTTTTTAGTCTTTTTAGTCTGGAATATCCAAGACAATCGAAAGTTTTAGTCTGTAGTAGACAATCTATCTTTTAAATTTTTAGAAGTCTTTTTAGTCTGGACTAACAATAACAATCGATCTTTGGTTGTCACTTTGGTAGATTTGTTGAGTTTTATCCTCTGACGAATTGTCCTCTGACGAATCGTCCTGGGACGAAACGTTCTCGAGACGAACCGTCCCTAGACGAATCGTCCGTGACGAATCATCTCAGGACGAACCGACCGCATACCCAAACGATTTAGACAGTCGGTCTAAGAGGGATGGTATGGTCTACATTATCAAAGGCAGCGCTAATATCGTAAAGAGCAAGTAAAGTGACCTGGCCACGATCCACGGCTTGAAATACTTCAGCTAGAAGGCACCATAAGAGATTCCGTCGATGCAATTTTCTGAACCCGGACTGAAGACTAGGCAGTAGATTGTTAAAGTCAAGGTAATAGATCAGTTGACAAGAGATATTTTTCCAGAAGCTTTGAAAGGATATAGATTTTCGAGTGAGGACGAAAGTTTGACGGAGAGTCAAGATGAAGACCTCGGCGCTTGATGGAATGGAAAATTACAGTAGTTATGTAGTAGCGGCACACTATATTTCGCTGAACTTTTCTGCATTCTTTGTATTATAGAAGATAGTAAATGCGTTCGATCTGGACCGCGGGATTGTTCCGACATCCGAGACATGGGCTTCACAGCCAGAGGGGTATATCGTATCTACGCAGGCGGTGATGAGAAAAGAATGCAACCTGACGTCTACTGTGACTTCAGTGCCTCCAAGGAAAGTTGGTTGGTTAGTATTTGGAGAATAAGAGTGTCCGTAGTTTTGTATTCAGGTTCCAAGGTAAGGGAATCCTATATAAACCTTTATGTTTCAAGTCTTGAGGCTTTAAAAAAAGCGCAGCAGTTTTTCTTTTTAAATTGAACCAAAGATGCCGTTAGATATGTATACGATGTCTGAAGTTTTGACCATGAGGCTTTATATTGCATAAAACAAAACTTGCGGAGAACCTCATAAATTTTTATGGTTCAAGCCCGGAGGATTTAAGCTAAAAACGGAGCAATTTTTCTCTTTAAATTGAGCCAAGAATGTCGTTAAGATAATTCTGCAATGTGTCAGGTTTTGACAACGAGTTGCATATCGCGTACAAATGAAATTGTGAATAACAATATTTATCCCTTTTATCTGATCGTTAAAGTATGTACCCAGTTAACGAATTTAAATTTTATAATGCTTTATTTTGGTTAAAAACACCGAAAACCAACCTACAGACATTTGTTAAGCGGTGTATCTTAAACTATGTTCAGTTGTGCATTTATGATCGGCTACTCTTAGAGCTCATTTCGCATACATGCTTGTTTTTTCTTCAATGTAATGCAAAAAGGGCTAATTAATTAATTAATTAATTAATTCGACAAAAACTACATGCTCGTCATCTTAAGTGGGAAGAGTGGAAAAATATTTGGTCTTACAGTATCTGAATCGAAAAAAGAAGCTTAGAATATGTAACTGGAATCACTAGATGCAGTATACTCTTTCTTCGTTCATTTCTCACTCAAATATCATTTTATATAATATATTAAACATATCACACATATTTGCTCTATATATCTAGGTGTTCCAGCGACGAAAAGATGGTAGCGAGAATTTCGAGCGACTTTATACCGAGTATGAAAGGGGCTTTGGAAATCTGAGTGGCGAATTTTGGCTAGGTAAATGCAACAAGACTCACCTCTGTAGACACAATTTTCAATTTCGTCACTCTTCGTTATTATAATCCGAACTTTAGCGCCAAAAACAACTCATGTAGTTTCCAGCTGATGTGTTCCTCCTGCTTGGATTCGCGACACGGTAGCCTAGCCGACTGATTATGTGGCGTTCGCTTCGCCCTCTGGCGACCGCGCGCCCTGTTGCAAGGCATCGGCTGACAGGACAAAACGTGAAGGATTCGAATCCGGATCAGTGTGGGACCTGACTCTTGCCTCTACACCATCTGAATCAAGCGCTTTATATTTAATCGGTACCAAGTATGGATCTCTACATATGTTAGCGTGTATGAGTTGTTCATTTGCCGCTGCAACAGTATTTTCGGCGGGAAAGTTCCCGCGCAAACGGTCAACTTCCCGCGCTAACTGTGCCATGAGAGTTCCTAATTTCTCCTTTCACTACATTCCTTTCACTACATCACACAGCTTATCTGTGACAGAATTATCAGACATAATTGGATTTAATTTCAAGTATATTTATTAAAAGAAATGAAATATGCAAATTTATGTCTGTACAGATCCGAGATTCAATGTCCGTAGATTAACTGACAGTATATCGGGTCTAATCACCGATCTTGACAAAGGTCACAATTATCAATTCAAAACTAGCGATGTTTACCAATTGCCAGTTATTCTTAGTAAAATCGAGTTCGATCCTATCTAAATTTCTTTTACAATGAAATAATATCTAACCGAGCACACTATACCAATGTCTTCACTTTGTAACATTAAAAACACGAATTAAGATATGAAATTGGTAACGATACTCAACCACCAGTACGTCAACAATCCACGTATCAAGATCTCTTCTTGTCACACGAAACGACACCAGAGATTCGAAACTTTGCTAACCTGAATCGCAAAGCGACGATTACACATGAAACAGTCCTTCACCTAGCAGGTAAAAACAACACTGGCCTACACGGCATTGGCACACACGACACTGGCGAAAACGACTCTGGCGGGCATTCACCGAGGCTCTGGTCTTTTATAACAGATTCCATTCGCGCCTAAAGTTCCCGGTAAAAACCACCCAATAGGAAGCCTCCATTCCGTCTGGCGCGGACGACAAACTACCGCGCTCGTTCAACATTGGTGCGTTATTAATAGATTTAATGATATGCGGCGCCATGCAAATGTCCATGTTCGCCTTGCCGGTTTTTATGCGGCGCTCATTATTTAAAACAAATGATATCTGAATTGCGTTCGTCACAATTAGAGGTCTCGCCCTGTAATGCTGAGAGCACGGATTCGAGCCTTTTTAGAGACGGTTACTGTGTAGGGACCTTGTGAAATTTCTTCGATTGATGCTTGGTCATTATATAAAGTGTTTGATCCATAATTCGTATAATATGATTACACGTCGCCTAATGAATGCGCAATTTTTATAATTTAGAGTGATTGAGTGAATGTTCGAACGAATGAATAATTAAATGACTAATTAAATGAGTGAACGAATCTATGCATATAATTTCCCAGTTTTGTGTGCCGATACAAGCTTCCACATTCGCCCGAAATTGGCCCGACCACGAACACTGGGAACTACGGAGATAGACGTACACCCACAAAGCCAAACAGACAGACGGACGGGTTCACACACAAACAAACAACGGTTAGTAAGTCTGTCTATGCCTCCTCCCTTCCGCCCTACCTCTGTCTCTCCATCCCTCCTTCACTCCCTCCCTCCATGCCTAGCTCTCCCGTCATAATGACGGGTAAATCCACTCGTTAATTAATAATAAATTACTGAATGAATGGTCATGTAGAGTCCTCTGGTACTGATCAGTACACTCAGGAACTGGTTTCAGGCAACGAGGTACTGCACCTGCTGACAGCAAACCGGAAGTACAAACTACGTATTGATCTTGAGGACTTTGAAGGACAGAGGCGATACGCTGAATATACAACCTTCATTATTAATTCGGCCGCAGATTCTTATCGCCTTAATGTGGGAGGATATTCCGGAAATGCAGGTACTCGTATTATATAAATTATGCAGCTCATACTGTATATCTATCTATCTGTCTATCTATCTATGAGATTTATATAGCGCCCCTTCTAGGAATCTACTCAGAGGAACTCCCGACCCAGGGCCGATCAAAAGAAACGTCTAGAAAGGGATCGAATCTCAAGATGGAGATTGTTCCAAGCGGCAGGACCAACCACCGAGAATACCCTACACTGTGCTACGGCAGTACGAGCGTAAGGAACAACAAAGTCTCCCCGGGAGGCTGAGCGCAGGAATCTGCGCCCCACACAGGCAGAGATTAGAGTAAAGAACTCACGAAGGTAAATCGGTGCCCGGCCTAGGACACATTGCCAGGCCATGGAGGAAACCCTGTAAAGGAAGCGCTGATGGACTGGGAGCCAGTGAACAACAACTGTCATGCATTCAACATATGCAACGTATATATCCAACATATATTTTCACCTCACCATACGATATTATTACTCATTAATCTATCCGTTATATGACATGGGCCTCTACGTACGATTCCAGATTTAAAAAACTGGTGATGCTACAGAAACGAGCTATCCGAATAATTGCTAGGGTACCCTACTGCTGACATACAGGTCCTATTTTTTATAGAATTTAAAATGCTCAAATGAACTAAAAATAATAAGATACTTTCAGACAGCCTTCTTTATGTATCAATTCACCCATGCCCTCTTACCTTTATGGTTTATCCATTACCATAGAGTTGGTCCGATTATTACTCCCACAATACTAAGGCATCAAAATCACTATCGTACTATTTCTGCGAGGTCTAACTTAGCCGCTTCTCAACTAAATACAATGGCCCTTGGATTTGAAGCTTGATTCCTACCAATATCCAACAGGTTCCTAACCTTTATGTTTTTAAAAGACTCCTTCGTTTTCAATTAAAGGATGGATTAATTTATGATCAATCATGGAACTGATTGAAACGGTCAATTCCTTGTTTTTAGATGCACTTTTAGATCTGAACACTTTTGACTATAAGTTATACTAGTTTAACAATTGGGTACTTCAATCTTATGCTTATGAATACTCGCTTAATTACCTAGTTTTGTCATTGTGTTCTCAGTCGAACAACAAAACACAGCTTGATATCGTATTAAACACGATAGTAGGCCTACATATGTTCGTATGCAGAAGAGCTGTAGAGAAATGCAACTGCTTCAGAAGAATCTAAATTATTAGTCTACTTGACTATATATAGTATACGTGTTTCGTTATTTATTATTATTATTTTTATTTTTATTTTTTTACCAGAGGTATGAATTAACCCCCAGGATTTGGAAAAATTATTTAAGAGCAAATTTCTGTATACGAGTTAGGCCTCTTCTTCAGGGTTTGAAGGAAAGGTACATTTACATGTAAAGAACACCAGATTGTAGCGTTGAATGCTATCAGACAAAAGCTGGAATATTATTATTAATATTATTATAAAAAAAACAAGGCTACATAGCGCCAGCCCAGGAACAATAGTCAGAGGCACTCTTTGTGTTGAATGTCATTAAGTACAGAATATTTATCAGTTAGCAAGCATTGCCTAGATAACCGGAGGAGTCACCAGTGGTCGGCTTGAACAAACATGCAGACCAAATCTACAGTATCCCAACTACAGTTGAGAGATGGTAGAAACTTCAGAGTTCCTGAAACACGTAGTATCGAGTATGAAGAACGGCAAGAGGCGTTGAGATCCGTCGCCATCTCATGTGTTTTAGAGGTTTTGAGCAGACTCCAGAAAAAATCCGCAACTTACATTCGGTACTCTAGTAATAATATAGGCCTACATTCGTTTATTAGATAAGAATGGCACTCCGCATTATGTACAAAACAAATAGTAAGAAAAAAAACAAAAAATCTATGGAAAATAGAGACTTCCATGGACTGCAAAAGTCAGTCGTAGACGCGGGTGAGGCGGACGCCGAAACTTTCCTTGCTTTCAGAGTATACGCACTTGAATAGTACCCTAAGCATTGGCGCTATTGAAGTTGCTAATTAATGATATCCAAATATAGGGCAATTAATAATCAATTTATTTTAAACTAGCCAGGTGTTGCTTGTCGCAGTAGACGTCGGTTTAGATTAGTTTAGCTATGCTGCCTTGATAAATAAACTCGATAAACTCTGCAGGCACTCTGACTAAGCGCTCCTAAATATCCGAAAATACCGTCGGTCCAAAACAGTCATGCATGTATGTACAGGTGAAAGCCATGCATGCGTCGGCGAACATAGTTTAAAGAGAAACGACGAGAACCAGTACTGTAAACCCTTGACGGCTGTCACACCCTCACTTTTACTTTACGCTGGCAAGAGCGATACGAGACAAGTATCTTTTAATTCGAAGAGATAAACTAATTATGTCACAGTTTAGCTTCGGTGTCTCTGGGACTGCCTAAAACTGGTTAGCTTCTAACCTGGATGATCGGAATCAGCATCGGTACCGCTCGATCTGAGCCTACTGTTTGCATTGCTGGAGTGCCAAAGGGTTCTGTTCTTGGCCCTTTATCGTTTACAGACTTACTTCTCAAATCTGTAGCACAAGAAATCACTACGGAGTCCATTACTCAGCCCCATGTTGCTCTATAACACACTAATCAGTCTGGAAAACTAAAACTTCAGGAGCGCCTCTCATTTTTGTATGCACGGATCTGTTTCAGTGGTTTGGCCTTAAACCCAGACAAGTCTGAGGCAATTTTGTTCGGTTCACCCCAACGCCTGCGTACATTCTTGCATCGACCTCGCAGGCACTGCTGTGCCATTATGTGCACTGTCAAAACACTTCGGGTAACCGTGGACAGCAAGCTTACATTCTGACCGCACATAACAAACCTTTGTAAATCTTGTTGCTATCACATCAGAGGAATACGACACATCAGGTCGGCTCTGATTAAGAATATGTATATCTTATTGTTCAAATATGACATTTATCACCAATCAGCATCTTACGAAATATTATATACAACAATTTAAACTACATCTTCGAGAAACCTCTTCAAAAGCTTAATTTGTCAGTTTAGTGTTTGCTCTGATTCTTGATTTATTACAACTGAGACTCGTATTATCCATAAGTTAATTACGTTGTTAAGATTAGGCCCAGTCAGCGCTGACAAATAATTTAAAATATGAAAGTTCCATCAAAGAAACTATGAAGCCAATATCTACATAGAATTAATCTTTCAAAATTTATTACAATATGGAGTGATGTGTTGAGTGACAATACTTGACATACTGAGTGAACGCAATTGAGATACAGTAAAGGACACGAAGATATAAAGCGTTTACTCTCAGCCTTCAAGTTTAGTCAACACAGCATCCTGCATCGAATGTGATTTAGAGCCTGCTGTCACATAATGTACAACTTTGATACTGCCTTTCCAGTCTCTATTGGTTAGCATGAAAGACCGCCAACCCGGAAGTCAGACCTTCAAAAGTTGGCCAAGGTATAAATAATATTAAAAATTTCTGTTCCACTTGCACTCCATAGCGGACTCAGACTGTACACTGTCGGTGGGAAGTTCAGACGAGGAAGGAGAGGACCAGCTAGCCGAGTCCTTATCTGTAGCCTTTGAAGAATAATTTCGCTCTGGCAACAGGACTCGGACCTCCACTGTAAAATTTAGACGAAGCTGAGTTGTTGTAAATCAAGAATGAGAGCGAATAATAGACTGACAGGTTAAGGCTTTCAAGAGTCTTCAGCAAAATGTAACTCGCTGTATACAATATTGCGTAAGATGCTCATTGGTGATCAGATACATATGCATGTTTATTGAAACACAATTTACAGAGAACCACGGCGCTAAAGAACTAGTAGATCGGCAGAGAAGTGAAGTCATTGTCTCATTTGTTTCTCCAGAGTAACTGTTACAATTGACTGAATGTCGGAAGGTTTCCAATCTGTCGAGTTAAAACATTTAAAAAGTCACTTACTCAACTTTACGTCAAATAAAACAAAATAAACACCCCATAATTCCTAACTATAACAAGCGCATTATTATATTTATTGGTCATTTGACTTAACCATGCTGTTACTCTCCCAATCTCACTATCGACCGTTAATCTGTCGCTCCAACGCACCTTAACAATGTTATATCTGTCAATCAACGATCAAGTTCAAGAATGACAGTCTCTAAGTCGACAACTCGTAAAATTTCCTAAATGATTTACAACCCCTTATCTTTACAGTAGACTAAGGACTGTAGGCCTATATATGCAGTATTGAAGAGAGGATTGTATTCAACCATTCGGAAGTGACGGTGAGGCTCTTACTTGTTCAAAACTAGAGCACGATGTCGCACTTCCGTTGTCACATGCTGCTACTGGTTTTTCTGACTGGTAGAGCTGTTGTGCTGGTGAAGGCATCAAACAACGCGATAAGTTGTGGATATGATGTCAACTGCCAGGCAATAGTGAAATTGATGGCCACCGTCGATGAAATAAAAGGTAAACTTGACGAACCAGCTTCATGTCCAGATGTGAATGAAAAACTCGATAAACAAGCGAAGGATCTAGAGGCGTTGAAGGAGAAGATGGAAGCTTCAACGGCCGCCATCTCCACGCAGTTGGAAAGACTTTCAGCAGGTCTCTTGAGCCACGACGGACGCCTCAAGGCACACGATGTATCGCAGACCGACATACATCAACTTGTGCAAGGTAAGAGTACATTCTTTTCCTGAACATAACCTTTGAAAGGTAACCGCAAAGTGCAAATGGAAGAGATGGAGACATGGAGACAAAATATCACAAAAGTTCAAGAAAAATATCGCATAAAGTCGTGAAATATTGTATCAAAACTTGAAAATCTTTAAATCCTCGACGCCATCATTAATAGAAAATGTGATCTTCCCCGCTCTCATCTAGCACTAATTCAGACATGTTTTTTACTGGCAGGCATTCAAGGTGCTCCATTTGAACCAAGACCTAGGGACTGCTCCGACATCCGAGAAAGAGGATACAATGTCAGCGGTGTATATCGAGTGTATCCTGGCAGCAATAATAAGCAAATCGAAGCGGAAGTCTACTGCGATTTTAGGAATGTTGGACAAAGTTGGCTGGTAAGAATGAATTACAGAAAATATGGAATCACAGAATTTTATAGACCGTTTATATGCTAGTCAGCAGAGTAGACTTTCTTGAATTGCACAGAGTCCACTATAGACAATTTCACTTCTGCTGCATTGCACAAATTTATATTATCGCATACAAAAGGGTATCGGTGATTTTTCCTAATCCGTGTAGTTATTCAATGAATTTTATTTTAGTGTATCGTGAACGTCATTTATTGTATAAAAGCAAACAATGCTCAGTGGCCTTTCATGGCACCTGTCATTGGTCAGCGCCCAACAAAGGCGCAACTTTGCCCTACAAAGTGGTGATGGCAATCTCTATCTCAATTTTGTACATGCTTGATATGATAGGCCTACTGTCCACTGCAACAAATGGATTTCGACACTAATTTATGCAAAAAAAACAAGATAAGAAAGTAAGCTAACGTTAAGGGTATCCATCAGCATTGCGATAGCTACGTAATACGTATGCCTGAATACACCGCCGTTAGTACCTTTGCTTGAATTTCCTTCAAACCAAAATATAGCCGTCATGTCACAAATTATATTCCAACACAGGGCCACAAAATGTCGGTGATTGTCATAACATCTTTAAAAGTGGTGGTGACCAGACACCAACGTCACAATGTAAAGTTTCGACAATGGCGCCCAATTACACGCTGAAGCCTTTCTTTCTTTTTAAATTGTCTTCAAAGGATAAGGTGTTTGCTTTCAATATCCAGGTGTTTCAGCGGCGTAAAGATGGCAGCGTCAGTTTCGACCGAAACTGGAATGACTATACAAATGGCTTTGGAGATCTTACTGGCGAATTTTGGTTAGGTACAGCAGTTCATCTTTGATTATAAATGCGGAATTCTTAAGGCATTTTAATTAAACTGAAGTAAATTCTTAAGCCTATTTAAGTTCACCAAGAAGAAAGCCCGACTCAGTAAGGGAGCTGTCATTTGAAAATTAAATGAGTCATACAAATAAGAAGTCGCAACAATAACATTTGCACACAGCTTGCATGAATTATATTCATTCATTACGACACTTATATAGCACCTCTTCAACAGGGCTACTCAGAGTTGCTCCAGACCCCAGCACGACTAAACAGAACTGCTTTTAACCTACCATTAAAAGTATCAGGTAGCCTATAGTCTTAGGGAGCAAGCGCATCTACAAGGGTAAACCGTTCCAGATCGCTGGACCACCCACCGCAAAAGCACGGTTCCGGATGCCTGGTGGCCGTGCGCAGAAAACGTAAATAGCCTTGCCTAGCTGCCAACACCACACTAGGGAAGCAACTCTGTGGGCTAAACGATGAGCTAAGCGATTGGGAGCCAGTGTAGGACCTCTAGTATGTAGGTGAACACCCGGTCGAACTTGCTCCACTGATGTTTCAGCCAGTTGAGTAATTTAAGGAGGGGAGAGATATGATGATGCTTGGGGAGTGGAGACCTCATGACAGCTCAGGCCAGTGAAGTTTCACTGAGCTGTAGAGGCTTAATTTGAATGGATTAGATGTTGAAGAAAAGGTAATTACAGTAAGTAGGCCTAAGCATGGAGTGGACAATGACGGTAACGAAATTAGAGGCACTTTTAAAGTCAAGCATGGGTCTAATGTAGCAGAGGTCACGACTACATACACGATTCAGATGCGAAAGAGGTTGAAGTTCCGATTACGGAAGGAAAGATATGGCTCAAAGGCTTTATGGAGAGTACGCAAAGACATATACACAGATTAGAAGATACACATGAAGATTGAGTCTCACTGGAGTGCAGGTGTTGACGTTGATTCTGCTAATAAACCTGCATTTTCAGAATATCCTACAGCAGTTTATATGCAGTTATTAATTATTTCCCTCAAGACATAAACTTTTCCAAACATGAGCGTGCCTAAGAAAGTTATAAATGCCGTTCTTTAGAGACCCCCTATTGTTTAGTGTGGGTGAAATTCAGCATAACGACAGTGGTAAGAAAACGTCACTTTTAATCTGTAGAAACGCGTCTTCCTTTTCTCCGGTTTATTGGAAGTCCATTGAAATACATTTTCATGACTGAATAGACATTCCCATACAAAAACATTCTGTGCTCATGATATTGTGTAAACATGTTTCTGCGAAGGAAACACGGCACTTAGGATATCGATCGTAACTGGAACAGGAGCATGGTTTCCAATTTCTAAACGTTAAGTTTTGGTTTGTAAGACATTTCTCTGTGAAAATCTTAAATCTAGCAGTTAGTGACATGGAAATCGTTTTAGGCAACGAGAAACTATCTTTACTAACACTGAACAAGAAGTACAAGCTACGCATCGAACTGGAGGATTTCGCGGGAGAGAAGAGATGGGCGGAGCACGCGACGTTTTCCGTCAAACCATCAACGGATAAATACCGACTAATTGTAGGAGGATATTCTGGAAATGCAGGTATAATCTTTAGCAGAATCAACATCTGCATTTCGGTGTGCATGTGTCAGTAGGTGTGTACTGTATTTCTTTCCGTGTGGCTGTCTACGTTCGCCATGCTAGTATGTCTTTGTCTCTCATACATTGCCGTGTATGGGGAGGGAGGGGCATGTTGTCTCACGGGTAAGTTGTCTCAACAGTCGTGTAGCAAAAACTGTATGTTCTTTTGTGCGCTGACATCATCAGGATGTGTGTACACAACATCCAGATAATTTATAAGCAACTTTGGTTAATACAGCTATAAAGGTTAGTTAGCAGGCAAAAAGTCATTTTTTTCACAACCCAAAAGCATCTTCTTGCTTGTTAATCATTTTCATAGTGTTGAAAGAGTTTTTCACGTATACACATTATTTATAGACCGTTATTTAGCTTATAAACCCGCTATATTAGTACGAAATGCGCTGGAACGTTAAAGGCACTTGCTTTGCACTGGTGATGTTAACTTCAGGAATTTTTTGCAAGGGGTATGTTGTCACAATTTGTGACAACATATCCCATGCAAATTTAAGCTTAAGACAAAACATACCCCGTCATTGTTTGTGTCACATTGTATTGTACTATAACAGTGTGACTGTTTAATTTGCAGGATATATATGAGCCTATGATGCGTTTTTGGACTGGGGAGGGGGGAATACCGCACCCCACTTCTTAAGCAATGCCAATCAATATTTTGTGTTTCTCGACCCCAGTCACTTGTCATTTCAAGTTCTCCAACCGAGCCATATCCAACACAGCACCACGCCTCTGTCCCTGAATTCCGCAGATTTTTAGTTCCGTCATCATAATTGCAACCCGTCCTTCATCCCCATCACGTTCCTCTATTTATCACCTTTAAGGCTTTCCACTTAAAACTGAAGTCTCACGTTTTCAAGTACTCCTACTCTGACTCATCAGATCCTCCGCCTTCAAATTCTTCTCGACCTAAACTACATCTGCCTTAACAGCGGCTCTGCCTCCTCCCTTGATTTGGCCCTCTGGAAACCGGACTCGGACCTCCTTGGGACTACTCTCTGGAAACCTTTTCGTCTGATTTGATTTGGCCTTCTGGAAACCGGGCTCGGACCTGTTTTGTACTACTCTCTGGAAATCTCCCTCTGATTTGACATAGCGCTCGTGAATAGGCTGGTGCCCTGCTCTTGGCCTTCTAGTGGCGATTTAGTAGTTTGGAGATTACGATTACCATTGTGCCTTCCCAGAGATCGCAGTCTTCGCCTTGCTTCGTGTATGCAGACAAAGTGAGGCGTATGTAACCCACAAAAGTACGAAAGTACTTAGAAACACAGGTAGACGCCACAGATCTGGGTCATGGTTACACTCTTTTTTGGAAAATTCTGAAATCACCCTCATTCTCCACCGTATGGTTGCAGGTCATATCGGGATGTGGAGATGTAGGTCAAGGCGCTATATCCTTCATCAGTTACAAAATCGTATATGGACCCACACTCATATTGTCGGCCTTGATATGACTCCTCACCCCTCAGTCCCCTCACAATCTCATAATCAATAACTGTCCTGGTTAAGCATATCCGAGTCAGCTAGCTGAAGACAGCTCCCTCCGTTACATAATATAAGCACTTAAGACGTCGTTGATCTTGATTTATACACGTCGTGTTCCGATTTTGCTGATAGAGAAAATAGAGTAGTTCAGGAGTAGAATTCTTGTCAACCACTCTAACTGTTAGCATACTTTGTAGTTTTTTGCAGTTGACATAATCTGGTTTTTGTTGTCACTTGACAGGTTTTATATTTTATAGTCGGAATAGACTTTTTATAATTGATTTTGAATATTCCTACAATATTTAGTTTTATTTTTAGGTGTCAAATGTTTTTTGTGACAACATGCCCCCTTCGAGAAAACATACCCCGATGTCGGGGTAAGTTGTCACATGTTGGGGCTCATGTTTAAACTATTTTATTAAATAGTGCGTTTTAATATTTTGTCATTATTTTTCGTTTACTATGTCAAGGAATGGTATACCTCCCTAGTACATTCATAGGATTTGTAATACCTTTATTTACGCCGTGTACATAACGAAAAAAGTAAAAATTGAGACAACATGCCCCTCCCTCCCCTATACCTCTCTGCATTAATTTACTTACTTCTTCCTCGTCTCCTTAGAGAAGACTTTGCCTTTAGTCAGTCATACGAAAGAGTGAAGTCTTATTCTAGAACCTTCAATGTAGGTCTTTGAATCACATATTTTATTTTTCACCGCTTCAATTTTGGGAAACTGTGGTTAATTATAGATTCAAATTAGGACTTTTGTGTGATAATAAAACTTTCCTTACCTAGAAGCAGAATATTTTTGAAAATCTAGAAAGGGATTTTATTACTGAAATCGGTAATTCTTTTGAAAAGCGCAGTATTTATTTAAGTTTGATTGCTCTGGATTATAAGGACCTTCAAAATTCACGGATTGTTGTTGGAATTTACTGGTACCACTGGAAAGTATCGTAATCTGCAAACTTCTAAAGCGCCACTCGAAGGCCAAGCGCAGGGCACATGCCTATTTACGAGCGCTACGTCAAATCAGAGATGGTTCCAGAGAGTAGTCCAGAAGAGGTCCGAGGCCGGTTTCCGGAAAGCCAAACCAAATGAGAGGGGGTTTTCCAGAGAGTAGTCCAAAAGATGTCCAAGTCCGATTTCAAGCAGAGGCAGAGCAGCTGTCAAGGCGGTGTCGTTTACGGCGAGAATAATTTAAAGGCGGAGGATCAGATGAGTCAGGGTAGGAGTACTTGAAAAGGTGAGACTTCAGTTTTGAGTTAAAAGTATAAAAACAATCTCCTACAATACACGAACAGATTGCGTAGTGAGAGTATCCGATATAATTTCTTATCTTGCTGATTCATCTTCTGCTCAGGGGACAGCTTTACCCACCACAATAACATGATGTTCACAACAAAGGACGCGGACAACGATCTGCATGGTGGTTACAACTGCGCTCAACGGTATCGCGGAGCCTGGTGGTATACCGGGTGCCACGGTTGCAATCTGAATGCCATCTATCTTAGAGGTTCCCATACCCAGATCTGGAGTGGAGTTGCCTGGTTTGCTTGGAAAGGAGTTTACTATTCGCTGAAAGCCACAGAAATGAAAATTACTGCTGTGAAATAGGAAACTTAATTCACTCCAAACTATCTGTTAATGATTACAATATGCCATAGGACAACTTTCCAATTTTTAATACTAAATTTTATTTCATTGTCGCAATTTACATCATCAGTCGCGCAATATATTTCTTCTATTGATTTGGACTTTGTAATTCGTAATTTCACAGACTATATTGGTCATTAATTTTGGCAATAGTTTAGTCTACGTGTTTGATTCCAGGCTAGTTAAGTTGCACAATTTGAGTTTTCAATGGAGACATCCGTTATGGTATGTTAATTTGGATCGGTCAATGGAGTAAGCCTTCCGTTCTTTATTCCACAACTATACACTGTTCTATTATGTGTCTTCAAGATACACGCTCAGAGATTAGATTTATTATAAGCTTATTAGAATTAGAATTTTTATTTTAGGATATAGCAGCGGTTCTCGACCTGTGGTCGGCGGACCACTGGTGGTCCGCGGCCATCTGCCTGGTGGTCCGCGTGCAAGGCCTACAATTTATCTTGTTTATGATTAAAACCAAGCAAACAGACAAATTTTGTCAATTTTTAAACATGTTCCTTTATTTCAATCGCTAGAACTGGCTAGATGGCAGCATGAATATAAAAATACGCGGATTTGTGGCAAAAATTTCTTTTGTATTAATTTGTTTTGGCCACAATTTCTAGTGGTGGTCCGCGTGCGAGACAGAAAATTTATAAGTGGTCCGTGAGTCTCAAAAGGTTTAGAACCGCTGGGATATAGCAGTGCCACTCTACGCCCCTCGGCGTCTGCTCTGTCGACCTTGAGCCCACGTATAGGCTACTGTAATGTTTATTAAGCGCAGGTCGGAGTAGGGGCAGTTTGAACTTCTGACGCCCACTAAATTTCCGACCACAAATGGCCTCAAGACAAAACGGCGGGCACGTGTTTTGGAAACGTCAAGATATTTGCATGCCACATTTCATGATGACGGCGACGACAACGATTATGATAATGTGATTTCACTGTGCGATGTGGTAGTTTAATCTGGAAGCGTGTCCGTTACAAAACAGCGGCATTCATTAATGGTGTAGATGTGAAGTAAACATTGAGACCTGCGGTGGCTGACCACGTGTCCAAGGCTTTAGTGTTAATCCATTACCAGACGATGAGGGGGAATCATCGCCTATTTTAACTCAACTAATGTAGCCAAAATTCGCCACTTGGATTTTCAAATTCGCTAGAATAATCTTTAAAAATTCTCGGATCTATCGTTGCGTCCTTTAGAACCTGAGCACTGCTTGCAGAATTTTAGGTTTATGGAAAACCAAGTGTCATGACAATGAACCATCAATGACACTGTTGAAGTTTTGTGCAGTAGTACAACTCAGTATTTGACAGGATCTCATCGATAGTTTAGCTGTTATTAGGTTAAGTTCGAACAACAACCTAATCTGCATAGCACACACATGCATATAGATTTCATGAATAGTCACAGCGAGAATCCGCGCGCACGTAGAATCCAATGAATGGAATCGTATAATTATGTGATTGGCGACTTGATACCAAGCTAAGAGTTTCTGGTGCGTGTTTAACTGAGGATGACGGATAACGATAGACGAATATTATGTTTGCAACAATGAGGGATGTCAGTACCAATCAACCATATCCACTGATTGTCTTTTCAACCGGGAAGAAATATCTTCTACAACTATTGTAACGTTTTGTTTCAGTTCCTCAGTTGAATAGGAGATGCGGTTGAGAATCCTAGTTTGGTTATCAGTTCTGCTGCAAAAATAGGAAAATCTGTATCTAGTTTAACCCGATACAGATGGATCTTCCTCATTCCTTCCAGGCGCAATTCAACCGTAAAACAAACTTACTACTTAGGAGCGTTATGACAGATGAAGGCATATCGATCGCGCATTTTACTGTAGGGCCTATAAAATTCTATGATTCTTTAATTAGCTCATTGAAAACATGTGATCTGTTCTTTCTTGTTCTTTTTATGTTGAGCAACTCATTTATAAAAAACGCCAGCTTGTTAGGTTATACTACTTATATTAGAGCAAACCCTTCAAACAGTTTGATTTATTGAGACTTTCAAAATGATACCATAGACAGAGAGGCGACCTCTAAATACTGATAAATAAGACTTATGAAAAATTAATAAGCTGTTTAATTTGTGCTTGGGATATGCATAGTTGGATATATATCTCCTGTAACGTACTCTTTTTGACGTATAGATGGCGATGATTGATTTAGCTACTGTTCGTCTGGTATTTAATTTGCATCTATATTTTCGTATATTGACAATCTTGTTGATTAGAGAAGATAACTTTAAGATTACAAATGCGTATGGGCTTTCATGATGAGGCAATTTAAATGTTCTCAGACATAGAGGGTGCACACGCTTAATTAATACCATGTTCATGTAGGCTACAATAAAGCAAAAGATTATGTGAATCACTCATTTAAATTCTTCAATCTATATTTATGACGGGCTTCGCGCATAGTAATATATATATATATATATATATTATATATGCATATATATATATATATATATATATATAAATTATATATATAGACGCAAAATTTCACGTTGTCTGCCTGGAAAGAATTACAAAAACTTCATCTCCCGCATGCTGTATACAAACATGTATTAACTGTTGTATCTGAATGCGTTTGAATGCATTTCTACAGCACGAGCCAAAATTGAAGGCAGCGATAAAAGAGCACAAACCGATAATGGATTTGCGTGACACCATTGGGACTACGTCGACATAATATATTATGTCTGGATGACATAATGTCCCTATATAATAGGTAGGCCTATGTCCCACTCCAATTATAAACTCTAATAGTAACTGTGAGTTCTGATTACTTGCATGACACTGCACGTATATACTACACAGGTGTTGTTGATGGTCTTAGAGCTGAAACTCGCAATACTGAACATATTGAAACAATTGTTACACGTCCGTCTGAAAACGAGTCGTCAAAGTTGACAAGACCTACTTGTCATTCGACTGACCGTATAAACGCTTTCAAGACCCTCTGACGGATCTCATTTAGAGCCTACATAGGCATTAATACACGCAAACTCAAATAATATACGTAAATTCAGAATGAACACACGCACTTCAGTGGGACTCAGTTTCCGTGTCCAACCGTCAGTCGTTGTGTATGTCGTTCTGTTTGGCTGTTATACGAGTGTGTCTTTGTCCGTATAGGCCAGTGGTTCTTAACAGGTGTGTCGCGACACACTAGTGTGTCGCAAATCGACCGGCAGTGTGTCGCGTAAACTTGGTGTGTCGTTGGTGTGTCGCGAATTCTCACAGCCTGATGAAAGATGAACATCACAAAACACTGGCGAGCAAAGCTATCAAAGACTTGGTTTCATTTCATAGTTCCTACTTATCTGAGCAAGGTTTTTCTCAGATGATCAACATATAAAGAACATAAAACAGAACAAACTGGTCGAAGGTGTCCTCTCCACCTGCTTAATATTGCACTGAAAAACTGTGGATCCTCGTTTTAATATGATCCAAAGAAAATCCAGGAGCAAAAATCCCATTAACTGTTACTAAGTTAACGTAGAAACTAGGAAGGATTCAATATTCAAGATTCATTCATTAAAAATGTTAACAATTTAAAATGTAAAAAAATAACTAGCTTAACTTTAACATTTTTAACAATATTCACAATTATGGCGATTGCATGGTGTGTCGCCAAATGTGGTTGCAAGCTTAGGCGTGTCGTGTGCCAAAACAGGTTTAAAACCTCTGGTATAGGCTATATGTCGCGTCTGCATTTGATCAAATCCGCCATATTCCATCCATATCATATCCAAATGACCAATCATTGACTGCAGAAAAAAAAAACATATAATAAGAACATACGATATAATTTCTTATCTTGATGCTTCATCTTCTGCTCAGGAGATAGCTTTAGCGACAGCAATAACATGATGTTCAGCACAAAGGACGAGACAACGATCTAGAACCTTACAACTGCGCTCACCATTATCCCGCAGGCTGGTGGTATAACAGGTGTTTTCGTTGCAATCTGAATGGCCTCTATCTTAGAGGCACCCATACAGTGAAATGGAATGGAGTTTCCTGGTTTGATTGGAAAGGAGTTTACTATTCGCTGAAAGTCACAGAAATGAAAATTGCTGCTGTAAAATAGAAAACTGAATTCACTCTAAATTATCTGTTAAGGCAGAGGTGGGCAAACTTTTTGCACATGGGGCCACATTAAACGCCAAAAACATTCGGAGGGCCGGATAACAAATTTTTAACTTTTAATAGCGACCAACATGAAAAGAAGTTTACTTATTTATAATATATTAAAGACACTTTGGCTGTTACTAATGAGATATATATGCGACTGTGAACATGCATGCGTTTAATTAACAAGTTTCGCATAATCCGGAGTGATTGCGCTGGTTGCAATTCACAGTTTGAGTTCAAGTTTAGATAACTTAACTGAGACCTGTACTTGGATTTGTTTATCTTCATAGTTGAAAATCTTTATTGAAAGATGTAGGCCCCTAACTGGGTGCGCATAACACAGACATTTCTAAAGCAAAAGTTTGTAGATTTGAGAATTTTTCCTTCCTGAGCAAAGAAAAAGAATGTTATCAGGTCTGATCCTTTATTTGAGCTGTTCTTTGAGAACAATGTCACTTAGTTGGTCGGTTAACTACAGCTGAAGTTCCGTATATATATGAGCTAATTGTCAATGTCAAATGTGAACCGTATAGTAAGCACAGCAGATATACAGCACAGTGTCAATTGATTTAAAATCCACAAATCGTCTGAAGAACTCTTCTCTCAAACTTGACAGCTGAAGGCTATATTTCTCCTACCCTGCAGTTTGTTAATGCATGATAAGAAAGTTCCCGTGGTTTTGTTCTTTCATTTGCTTTTAAAGCAACATTAGCTTTACTTGAACGGATTTCACTTCTGCGTATAATACAGATCATGTGCAAAAACCTCTGCAAAGAAGTGGGGCAGATCTGAAGAGTTAATGCATAGAGTTATTTGCAAAGACGAGACCGGAGTAGTAAGTTATAAGATCAGCGCCACTTGAGTAAAACGAAGAAAACTTCTCGTGGTCTGAATTTTAAAAAAAATCAGAAGAATTGAGGGGCCGGATAAAAAGTGTTGGCGGGCCGGATCCGGCCCGCGGGCCGTAGTTTGCCCACCTCTGTGTTAAGGTTTATTATTACACTATGCCATAAGACTACAACTTTCTGATTTTTAATGGTAGTTCAATTTTATTGTCGCAATTTAGAACATCGGACGCGGAATATATTTCTTCTATTGATTTATGAATATTATTCAAATATCAGTTAAACTGGGCTTGTAATTCGTTATTTCACAGTCTATATTGGTAATTTAGCCAGAAGGTTGGCAATCGTCTAATTTATTTGCATGATTCTAAGAATAAAGCTAATTAAGTTGCACAATTCGAGTTTTCGATTAATAAAAAATCCGTTATTGTTTGTCAATTTGGATTGGTCAGTGGAGTAAGCCTTCCGTTCTTTATTTCACAACTATACAATGTTGAATTCGTGTCCTTGTTACACGCTCGTAGACTATTATTATATCAGAATTAAAATTATTGCACTAGGATATAGGACTGCCACTCTACGCCTGCGCGCCCGCTCTGCCGACCTTCAGTCCGTGTGTAGGCTACGGTAATTTTCATTAAGCGCAATCGTAGTCGTAATCTCCAATTTTCTAAAGCGCCACTGCGCAGGTCGGAGTAAGGGCAGCTCGGACTCCTGCGCACACTAAATTTCCGACTACAAATGGCCTGAAGCCAAGACTGCGGGCACATGTTTTGGAAACGTCAGCTTTCCAGATATTTGCATACCACATTTGATAATGACGGCGACAACAATGATAATGATGATAATTGTGATTTCACTGTGTTATGTGGTAGTTTAATCTGGAAACGTCTATGTTACAAAGCAGCAGCATTCAGTGCTGCTGTAAGCTATGAAGTAGGCCTAAACATTGAGTCCGGCGATGGTTGACCAGTGGCCATGTGTCCCGGACTTTAATGTTAATTCTTTACCGGCTGATGAAGGGGAAATCATGGCCTACTTGATCTCAACTAATGTAGCCAAAATTTGCCACTTGAATTTTCAAATCCGTTAAGATAATCGCTCATCATCATCCGTTCGAAATGCTCGGATCCATCTTTGCGTCTTTGGAGAACCTGAGCACTGTTTGCACAATGATAGGTTAATGTAAAAACAAGTGTCGCTACAACGAGGCATCAAGGAAACTGTTGTTATCGAGCGATTATGTTTGTGCTGTGATGTAACAGCACTCAGCACTCTGTTATTAGCCTGCGGAGTTCTGCGCTAGCCTAGCAGATAATTAAGGTTCATTTAGAACAACAAGCTAATCTGTTTTGCAAAAAATGTATAAAATATCAGGAACAGTCACATAAATTATAGCGAGAGTCTGCGCACACGAAAAACTCAATCAACTAAGGGAGTTTCATCAATAGTTGCCTGTTGTCAACACGCCCAGAGTTCCTGATGCATGTTCCCTCTGAAGACGAGGAATAACGATAGCCGAATACAATAATACCTCTATAATAGGCACTCTATAGGCATGTTAGAAGATGCGATTTTCGGACATCCTCAGTGTCACCAGTTGACGTAAACACCTAGGCACACAAAGACCAATCTTGTCTATTGTTGGAAGTTTTACACTACGCTTTGACTTTCTTGTACATTTGCGGCAGCAAACAGCTAAATATAAGATGCTTTTTAAGCATAACTTCAACTCTTCCGTATCCTTCGCTTGTTTATCAACTTTTTCATTCACAGTTGTAGCTTGTTCGTTAAGTTTATTCTTCATTTCATTGACTAATGCCGTCGATTTTGCTATCGCAGCGCAGCTTTTATCGGCTCCGCAATCTAGCGCATAGTCGATTGCCTTCCCCAGCACAGTTGCTCTGCTCGTAACAAAAACGAGCAGCAGAAATTGACAAAGCAAGTGCGACGTCATGCTCGAGGTTTTGCTGCGTTATTGCTTCGCAGTTACTTCTGAACTTTACTTCAAGAACTGTAGGCTACATCATATAGGCCTACGCTTGTCGTAGAACTTACGATGCTAAAAAGATAAGGCGTTGTGTATCGTTTAGGATAATTTACAGAGTTCTCAACATTGCAACTAATCTAGGCTGGGGACTCTTTGAACGACAATAAGATCGACTAAGCTCAGTCTAACAGAGGATCGATCACTGGTTGATCCGAAGCAGCCGTAACTTCTTTGACCATTTGACTCTGACTCTAGACCTATAGAATATTCATTGTTATCAATGGTGTGGGATATTTTATCATATAGATTAATAAGGGCAAGGGAAGGGGACTGCTCCGCCTGAAAGCCTTGTTGGGAATGGAAGATAATATGGGATTTATTTAAGTAGCTAAAGAGTCTATTAGTCATTTCTTTCGTAGAATTTAGCAAATAAGGTAGAACAGAAATGGGTCGGTAATTAGAGGCCTCATTTCTATTGCCTTGTTTAAATATTGGAATAACTTTAGCAATTTTAATAGCTTGAGGTAGGCTACAATAACCGTGTTCAAGGAGCAGTTTATAATTTCAGCCAAAGTCGAAGCAAGGAGTGGTGGACTAATTGCAGCTATAGCGGGGTCAAAATCATCAAATCCTTGGCTGTGTGTCAATCTCATAGAGGAACCAAGTTGTAAAATTTCCTCAGGAGAGGTAGGGATAAGTCCAAAAGAGCTCGGCATGGGTGGCCTAAGGTAATCGGAAAAAGAGGATTGTGCAGCTGGTAGCTGGTCAGCCAGGACCTGGTCAGCCAGGACCTGGTGAAATAATTGTTAAAGGCAGTGGCAATTTGGAAGGGATCTTTACCATCTATACCGTCAATCCTCAGCGATACCAGAGGAGGGTCCCTTTCCCCCAACTTAATTATCATACGAATCAAAGTCCAAGGTTTTTTAAGGTTTGTACTATGTTTCGTAAATTCTATTTGGTAAAAAGTTTTTTCCGCATTATTCCGGGCTGTTTTGAATATACTCCTGTAGGTAGTGAATTTTTTATTAGCAACAGTAGGATTTTTTTTAGATATTTCACGTAGAGCCTAGCCTTTCTGTTTGCCGATTTGACTAAACCCTGCGTCATCCAAGGATGTTTAACTTTATATTTCTTCTTATTTGTTGTACGGAGCTTGGGGAAGGCGCTATCAGAGACGGATAAAAATTTCCCTTAAAAAGGTCATAGGCTAAATTAGCATCATTAGCATTGCAAGCCTCATAAACTGTAGACCAGTTGGTTTCTTCAATTTTTTTGAGAAAATCACTTTTATGAGTCTCAGTAGTTAATCTACAGTCAGTATTTGTAATATTATTGATTAAAGGAGGATACAGGTCAAAGGACGATAAAATGGGTAGGTGATCAGAGATATCCGAGATAATAATATCGGCATGATTCAATTTAGCCCACGCGTTTGTATATACGTTATCTATTAAGTTAGCAGAATGAGCAGAGATCCTTGTTGATCTGGTGATGGTAGGTAGCAGATTAAAAGAAGACAGATTATCAAGAAATAGGCCCGTTCCCTGATGATTTCCAGCCTTCAATAAGTCTATGTTAAAGTCTCCTAGGAGGAACAGATTATTATTTTTTGAAGTGATCTTAGATAATAATGAATCTATTTCAATCCTAAACTTTTCCAAGTGAGTACCCGGCGGTCTACAGATAACACCCACTTTACTAAATCCATTTCCCGTTCTAGTGTTAATAAATAAGCACTCAAAGGATTGCGGCAAGCCTATAAGTTTCTCCGTTTCCAATACATCACACATAATGCCATCTTTAATCAACAGACCAACCCCTCCTCCTCTGCCAGAAGTTCTGGGTCTGTGGAGAAGATGGTAACCTTGAATACTAACAGCCATAAAGCCCTGGAGAGTAAGGGCAGCAGCAGGATAGAAGTGATTGCACAGCTGATTACGGTAAGTAAAAAGTCCTAAGTAACTAAATTGAATGCTGAAAAGGGAAACAAGGCGGTAGGTAAGTAAGTAAGCAGGAAAAACGAAGGCGAGTCAATCCCCGAAGACCTAAAAAAAACGATTTAAATAGTCAAGTGCTTTTGCACAAGCGAGACATGATTAAACAATTGACTGTTAGATAAAGAACAGAGCTAGAGGATTAGTACAAGGGACAAAACAAGAATGAAGTGTGCACAAAGAAGTTGCTGAGAAAGTATGCTATCGGTACCATTACAATAAAGGAGAATTACACTAACAATTCAGATCGATTCCTAGGGCCTTCATAAAACGTTAAATTTTAAGTTTAGCAAAAAGTTATATGTTAATTAACAGAACAACAAAATTACTCAACTACTTGACTAACAGACAACATTATGAGATCACAGAAGAATCATCAAATGACAACTAAATAATAATTCAGGAAGATTAAATCAATTGACTCAAACTTCAAATTATGTTCACGGAAAAGGTCTTCTGGCGCCGATTCTATTTATTGCAAAAAGTAAGTGTCTTGGCAGTTCAACGTATAAACTCGTAAAGTAATTGCATTACCTGCAGATTATATATATATATGTATATATTATATATATATATATATATGAGTCATAAATAATTGTTCTACTTGAATGACGTGAATTGATATCTTTCCATGGACTGGATCCTTGTAAACATGAAATCACTTGCACCAGTTAAGCAGAAGAAACCAAGGAGCTTACGTCTCTTGAACACCGATTAATCACTCCTTTTAACGGTCTTCCTTGATTACAGGGTGGGCCAGCATAAATGAACCGTCTTTGCATGCATATAATCCCGCCAATTTTTTAAAGTTATTTATACTTTATGCGTCAAATTAAAAATATTTCACTCTATTATTAGCATTAAAAAAGTCGAACCGGTACTAATTTAAATTTTAAGGAAATGTTTGGAACAGCCCTAGCTACCATCTTTTGTCATTAATGACACAATATGGCGCCGTTGACAGACGATGATCGAGTTTTGATCCGCATATTTGGGAGTGATAAGGGATTTAACGCGTTTCAAATGATTAAAGAGTTTCATAACAGAGGATGGAATAAAAATACGTTGAATCGTCTGATACGGAATATTGATGAAACAGGAACTTCGCGTCGTAAACCTGGCGAATCGGAACGCACGGCCCGCACACCCCCTAACATTGCTCATGTGTACGAGTTAATTTACAGCCAAGACGATGATTTGGGCACAAGCAAATCTCCCCGGGAAATTCAGCGCGAAATAGGCATTTAATAATTAATTTTGCTGTGCATTACAAATTTCTGGCTACACGGTTTCATCTTTTTGTGCAGTTACTGTTAAAATTGGCATGAATTTTTATAAGCTAGTTTTGTTACGTCACGATCTACATCATGTAGGCTAAAGCTACAATAACAATCTTGTTTGAATCTTAATACTAGAGTGAAATATCTTTAATTTTACGCACTAAATAACTTACACAAATTGGCAGAGTTATATGCATGCAAAGTCGGTTCATTGATGCTGGCCCACCCTGTATTTATTTAAGCAAATATGTCATTTGATCCCCATTAATAACTTTACGCAATATTAGGCCCTATGGACGGCGGGTTACTTCTTCGAGAGGACCCTTCAAAAGCTGCACTAGTCAATTAATAAACTGTTCGCTCTGATTTTTGATTTACAACAACTGAGTGCCACAAATCCATAATGCACAGGGGTCATTAAGAGTAGATACCGTCTAAGCTGACAAAGGATTATAAAATACAGTCGCTATCAACGTCGTAATTATCGTGTAAGATCCTGCCAGATGCTCCAATACTTTCTCTAGATCAATGATGTCATTAGCTATAAGCACTATCATTCAAAGAATCTATGAGGCCAATAATTATGTCTTGGTAAAATAAATCTTTCTAAATTTATTGCTATATGGAGTGAGCTTGTTGAGTGACCATGCACGACGCAATTGAGACAGAAAATAAAGCGTTTGCTCTCTATCTTCGAGTTTAGACAGCACAGTATCGTAGTTGATTTAGTGCTTGCTATCACACGACATTCAGCTTTTACACTTCTTTTACAGGCAATTGTCTAGTGGTGTCCAACTGTACATGCTGGACTGCCAAACCATAATTCATTCATTGATTCATTCACATAAACTTATACAGCGCCCTTCCTACATTTTCTTTACTCAGAGGCTCCAACTGCGCTCCAGAAAGGACTCAGAGGAGACCTACCTGGCCGTATAGTGTGAGTTGGATATTCAGACGAGGAAGAATGAAGTCGCTAACACTGTGCAGTTTGGTCTGCCTTTCGGATTTAGTTCCGTTGAGGAATTACTCCTCTAGTTCTCAAGAATTTGTAAACCGGTCACTAACTAATTAGTGATTGATTCGATAATTGAACTGCTAATACCCTCGCCTGCATACTGCTTCCACCATTAGTTTGAATGTAGTTGTTCAAGTGTGTCATATTTCTTGCACGTCAATCATAATATATTTTGAATTTTAAATTAACTAATTTTCTAGTTCCACATAGAGGCGTATTAAAATAATTTTTATCCGAGGAGAAATTCCATTGGGAGAATACATTAGAATTTCTAAAACTGAAAACAAATTAATAGAACTGTAAAAACATATAGGAACTACTGAACTCGCTTACTTTACAGTGACGATTAATTAAAATCTTTTTGCAAAAGATATTATGTACAACGAGAACTAAGATAGAAATGCCGCAAGTGATTTTTCGAACACGCTGTAAATTTAAAAACCGCTAACCTATTTTGTCTTGTAATGAATGTTAAAACGAGCATACAAAGATCCTCGACAGATTATTGCAGTCACTTCTCATTCTTGAGGGACAGTGAATTCAACACTAAGGTACAATAGCAGAAATATCGACAGCAATGCGTCATTCGCTGTATCTTGCTTTCTTGATGGTTCTTCTGACCAACCAAAGTGCTGTTCTTGGCGAGGGTTCAGACTACACGTCAACGTGTGAAGGCGACAAGTGCTGTTCAACGTTGGCGAAATTGGTGATGGACAGACTGGACAAGCAAGCGAGGGATCTGGAAGAGCTGAAGGCGGCTTTAACTAAGACGGTGGGTTTTACTGGAGCCATTTCGACACAGCTGAGCAAGCATTCCAGTGATCTCCTGTCACACGATGGTCGTCTGAAAGTACACGATTCATCGCGCAGTGTGTAATCTAGTCCCCCTGTTCTGGGGGGGGGAAACAAGCTTTCTCGGGGGGAATTTCCCCCCAAAAAGGTCTCTGCCTTACAATATTGCCGAGTTCTGGGGGGAAACTTCAATCCTGGGGGGGGAAATTTCCCCCCCAAAAGACGTCTAGATTAAACACTGTTCATCGCGTGCCATGGAACAGCAACTTGTTAGGGGTAAGAATGATTTGAATCTGCGTGTTTGCCACAAACGCTGTTTGGAAAAATAGTTGGGTTCAGTTTTCAGTTCTCACGTTATCATAGAAGAATAAATCTAGTGTATATATCACGCAGTTTACTCAGTCAGAAATTGTATTTTGTCATCGATAAAAGTAGCCTGTTGATTTGCCATGGCTAAGTCAAATATCACTTAGCAAGCAGGCTACTCAGATACTTAGGGAGCTGAAGAAACGCGGATTTCGCAATTACGTTTATGACTATGGTCCTGTAATGACAAGGCAAAAAGGTGTCGAGTTAAAGTAGGGTTATCTTAAACAAAGAGAAATTATCCTTTTTAAACCCGACGCGCAAATGACTGATTTCAAATTTGACATAGTTAGCTTTGCTTAGAGATATCTTTGTCTACAAAAGGACGCGGTTCCCCAGATAACATTGAAACATTAATATTATATGTGATTCTTTCTTGTTGGTACTTTTACTCGCCTTAACATCTGGCTCATTAATTTTATATAGATTTATTAATAAATCATCATGATTTGAAATAATACTAGTTATTTTCTCTGATTTGCTTCTATTGTCCAATACTTGTCTTTTTCGCGTGGTAAACATAAACATTTTACAAGTTTAAACTCGTTGTCACATATTATCACTTGAGCGGCATGTTAAATAAGCTTAAACACTTGAGGGAAAGAATTCATACATGTTTAGCTTCATTTTGAAGTAAACGTTAAAATAGAGTATATTTGTTGCAAGGTATTTACGGGGCTGAATTGGGACCGCGAGACTGCACAGACATTCGAGCGATGGGTTACAATGCCAGCGGAATATATCGAGTTTATCCTGGCAGCGACGCTAGACGAATTGAAACGGACGTCTACTGCGATTTCCGAATTTCAACAGAAAGCTGTCTTGTAAGATATTCAAAAGATTTAGTCAATAAATAATCCGAAGAAACGTTGATTGCTAATTGTATCCGATGTAAGTATAATCCTTCATGGCTAAACTACTGTCTGGAGACTATTAACACCCGACAGTCCTACGCCTCATTTAGTTTGCTATCGATGTTGTAATGCAATCCAGTACTGTATTATTACAACATGTTATGTATTGCGTTATTTTTGCTACATTCTTATTGTTCTCTGAGGATTAGAAATCTTAAGGACAACATTTTTCGACCATGGCTAGTCTTCGTTGAGGTCGTGCAAAGGTGGTGCCAGTCCGGAGCTCAAATGCCGCCCGGGGCGAGGGCCCAAAATGCCGCCCTTGGCCACTTTATTTTCTATATGCTATTTTCTTTAAACTATTACATGACGATCGTATTACATTATTATACAATTTTATTTTATAGAGTTTAGAGCCTTTCTGGACTTTTCACTGTATTTTTTAATTATCCGTTTTAGCTATACATTTTCAACTTACTGAAATCTATTTTATTAGATAATAAAACATTTTATTGCATGACTTACGACTCGCCGTGATGTGTACAGTGCAGTACGTGTATGCTATTACTAAACTGCTGATAGGATAATTATCATTTCAAATGCAATCAATTTTTGTCAAAACCAGGCCAATTTCAAATTAATTTTAAAAAGAGGACTCAACTAAGTGGTGAAAGGCTGTTACTATGCTTACAGTTTACTGCTTACAGTTCATTACACTGTGTCCCAATTGAACTGATACCCTTTTTGTTTTGGCAATAAATCTGTCAATTCTAAAATAATTCATTAAACTTTTCTATAGGGATAAATTATCAATAGTTTCCGAAAATTTCATCAAATTCCATCAACAGGAACCAAAGTTATGCACATTAACAATTAGACATACAAACATCGCACTTTCCAACATGTAAAAATTCATTTCTTATTTTTTAATAAATTCAACAAAAACATGAGGACATCAACATTAAAATTAAGTTTACTCATTATGCTGTCATTCAAAGTTTATGTTCAAAATGCCCGCCTTGAGCTCGAGTACATGCTCTAAGGCGATCTTGCCATTCATTGATTGCACGATCAACAATTTCTTGATCAAAACGATTCCATTCCTCCACAACTCGCTGCTTGAGATGGCCAACGTCGCGTATGCGGGTCTGAGTGGCCTAAACACGTTCTTGAAGGATGTTTCATATCTTGTAGTAGAGCGGATTGAGATCAGGGTTATTGGGGCCAAAGAGTGGGTGAAATAAAATATGGAGTTTCTGTTGACAGCAGATCCATAGTTTCTCTAGCTCGGTGAAATATGAAATTCCTTCAAAAACGTTTGTGCTCTGTAATGTTTTTCTTGTCTTAAAATTTTAATCAAACTCAAGTCATCTTTACTGAAAAGCATTTTCTCTTATAATTATCGTCTGCTTAAATGGAAATGAAGTCACTATACGTCGCATCTTTTAGCAAGTGAGGTATGCAGTTTGAAAAATAATAATTTTTATCCTTTACATGTTGAAAATTTCGAATTTTTTGGCCCAAATTTTAGTGTTCATAACTTTGGACTCTGTTGACAGAATTCGATGAAATTTTCCAGATATAGTAGTCATTTATCCCTCTTTCAAGGTATAAAATATCGGTGAATTATTGGTAGAATTGACATATTTACTGTCTAAGCAGAAAGAGTATCAGTTCAACTTTGACAAAGTGTAGATAAATGTGATTCCGCCTCCTTTTCTGCAATTCTGTTTAGTGTTTAAAGTAGACCCCTGCAAGTGATGCCGCCCCTAACGATCGACGGAAGCCAAGCCGATTTTACCAAAGTGACAATTTCTTTATTTCCTTCTTTTTTTATTTCGTTATCTCCTACTATCTCATTTTGTATCCAAAATTCACCCCTTTTATTTTTCTTCAACCCTATTTTGCCGCCCCTGCAAAAGTGCCGCCCGGGGCGACTCGCCCCCCTCTCCCCCCTTCGGTACGCCACTGGGTGGTGCATTTGGAAATCGATCTTTTCGCGCATAAACTCAAGAAAGTTCGTGGCCGTGAATGACAGTTGCATGGAGAGCGTCCGTGGATATTGAAGAATTATGACCACAGTCATCCTGGATTCTCTCTCTCTCTCTCGATTACTCTGTCTGTCTGTCTGTCTGTCTGTCTGTCTCTCTCTCTCTCTCGATTACCTTCTCCAAGTAACGCACCTCATTTACTCTGAAAACGTCATGCATTTGTTGTATGCACCGGTGCAAGCTCATTAACTTTCCACCACACAACAGAGGCCATATCTGGGATGTGTCGATTACTCGTTCTAGTACACAATCGCTTCATTCTGTTACTCCTGTTGAGTCATATCTTTCGGATCAAACTATCTTTTCAAAATTTGTCTTCTTGTTTAAATCTAGTTCTTTTTCATCTCCGAAGTCTGCATATTGAACTAATTTAAAATCCGAGAGCTCTGCATCACCTAAGACTAGGATATATGAATTTCATTAGATAAATTACTACTGTACATCATGATACGTTAAAACTACTACTACTATTACAACAACTATTACTACTACTACTACTACTACTACTACTACTACTACTACTACTACTACTACTACTACTACTACTACTACTACTACTACTACTACTACTACTACTACTACTACTACAACTACTACTAGTAGCTAGTAAAAGTAGCTAGTAGTAGTAGTAGTAGTAGTAGTAGTAGTTGTAGTAGTAGTAGTAGTAGTAGTAGTAGTAGTAGTAGTAGTAGCAGTAGTAGTAGTAGTAGTAGTAGTAGTAGTAGTAGTAGTAGTAGTAGTAGTAGTAGTAGTAGTAGTAGTAGTAGTAGTAGTAGTAGTAGTAGTAGTAGTAGTAGTAGTAGTAGTAGTGATAAAAATCCAATTACTACATCTGAGTAGTAATAATTGAGTCTCAGAGCTCTGCATCGCCTAAGACAATGTGAATGGCTTTAGGCAAATTACTACATCATGATGCGTTAAAAGTAGCCACTAATATGCACTAGGTAGGGTGCTCATTAACTTGCAATAAAATCCTAAATTTCTTCGCAGATAAAATGTCTGGTATCAGATTGAAACAAATTGGTTGTTGCCTCTTAATCAGATCAATAGAAATTGATCAGATTGATAAATCAATGTTTACGAATTGTAGACTTTTTAGTAGTAAAAAGGAAGTAATGACTACAGTACTAACATCGTGAAGAGGATTGTAATAAGGATTCAGATTAAGATCAGCATTATAACTTAGTTTGCATATTTTAGTGTTTGATTTCGTAAGAGTTTGCTATTTGGTTTTGCTATAAGGCTGATTTTCTAAGTCTCTGGATAGTCATGCGCATAATGTCTTGTGCCTATTTATCTGTGTCTAGGTGATTCAGAGAAGAAAAGATGGCACAGAGAATTTTGACCGTACCTGGAAGGAATATGAAAGCGGTTTCGGAGTTCTAGACGGCGAATTTTGGCTTGGTAACGTGTGACTTTTCTAGTGGAAAACATTTAGAGCTAAACCATCAAAGAATCGTTGGGAATGGCCAATAGGTTCTGTTTTGGTTGATAGAATCAACCGAAAGATTCCTAAATCCTAGGACCATGGCTCTGAGGATTACCATAACCACGTATTGCCTTAACTTATTTGAACTTGCTTTAACTTACTTTACCTTACCAGAGTTATTGCCTCATCTTATCTAACCTCAACTTTCCTTTCCCTAAATTCGCTTGCCTTACCTTGCCTTTACTTACACTTCCTAACATAACCTCTCCCTATCTGAAGGCACTATTCAGTTTCAAATTTTCTCTATCCATGTAGTGCAAATATTGCTCTGTCCTTGCTCCCCTTCTGTTCATTTTGCATACCTCGGAGCTAGCTGGGGTTCTTGGTCCAATGGGTGTTTCACCAATACGCTGATGACACACAGGCTTACCTCCATGGTCCAGCCAACTCAGCTGCTCTTATGGTTGAACGCATCCTGGAGACTTCCTCTGCTCTTGATCTCTGGTTGTCCTCAAATCACCTCCGTCTTAACCATGATTAGACCAAGTACATTTGGCTCGGTAATCGTGTCCAGCTTGCCAGGATCGTTGCTGACTCTCTCCGCCTCAGGTTTCCCAATGTGTAGGCCCTACTTCTCCTTCTCTGTCCGTGATCTTGTATTTGTCCTAGGCCCTACTATTTCTCTATCTGATCATGTCAATAGTGTCTCTCGCTCGTGCTTTTACTATTTACGCCAACTTCGTGCCATTCGCCAGTCTCTTCCGCTGCATGCGATTGCGACCTTGGTTCATGCTTTGATCTGCACTAGGATTAACTACGGAAACGCTGTCTATATTGGTCTCTCCTCTACTAATACATCTAAACGTCAGTCCATACTTAATGCTGCTGCATGCTCGCCTCATGGGGGCATCATGAAGTTTGTCCATATCTCTTTCTACATCCGGGACTCCCTTCACTGGCTTCCCATTTACCAACGCATCCAATTTAAGGTCCTTTCCCTCATGCGTAACTGTCTTGTTGGCTCAGCTCCGCTGTATCTCAGGGCTTACTGCACCCCAGTTTCCAGTTTGCCTGGTCGGGCCTCCCTCCGGTCATCTGCCCGTGGCCACTTGGTAGCTCCTTGGATGCGCACTGCCGCGACCCAGTCCCGTAGTTTTGCGGTTGTGGGCCCTTCCAGCTGCAGGAACAGCCTCCCTCAGGGCTTTAGGCCTGTCCTCCTCTCTCTCTCTCATGTCCAGTTTCGCAAGAGCCCGAAAACATTTCTCTTTGTCAGTGAAGACACTGACCCGGGTCGGGGGCGCCTCTGATTTTGAGTGGCGCTTTATAAATTCCTGATTACAATCACAATTACAATTGAAGGGTTAGTTTAGAATAATTTTATGAAATCTATATATATACAGAAACATATATATACAGATTAAGAGATATGTGTATATTTAAATTATCAATGATATTATGCAAAAGTAGCTTTCACAAACCAATCGTGCATAAAATAAATTATATATGCAATACAGAAAAGATGCCCTACTAAGTCGCCCACCTGCATAGTACAGTTAGAATTCAACAAGGATATATCACTCACTAATTGTAATCCTTTGACTCGGTTTCTTCTTTCCGGCAGTTTACTAAAAGTCCATTCAAATTATAAAAGCTCTTTCCAATAATATTTTGACTACATTAAGTAAATAACACGTATGCGCACAACATTTGTGCTTATTTATTCGCGTCAAGACGCTTACGAGAATGAAACACGATCGTAACTGAAAGAATAGGTACGTGGTTTCGTTTTTCTATATCGAGTTCTGGTTTGTCAGACATTTCTGTATGACAAATTGTTGCGACTAACAGTTAGTGACATGGAAATCGTTTTAGGGGCCGTCCATAAATGACGTCACGCTATTTTGGCCGATTTTTTACCCCCCCTGCCCCCCTCGTCACACGTCATCACAAAAAGGAACACCCCCCTCAAAAATGACGTCACAAAGCTCTGACCCCCCCATAAAAACGAAATTTCCATTCGATAATAAAACATGTTTCAAATCACATTTATTGTCATTCTAATAATTAAAGTATTTAATGGGGTGCTGAACTCTGATGTTGTAAAGTGAAAGCCATGTATTAAAAACGATGTGTTGGAAAGCTGAAATGTAGCATAAAAATTAACTTCAAAATATTCAACGTCTAACCAATTATTATTATAATATTCTGAACATCTGTATTATTGGTTAGACGATGAATATTTCCAAGTGAAAAGTCATAACTATTGAAAAATAATTGAAAATGGAGAGTAGACTTATGACAATCACATATTCATTCCACTGAATGAAAAGCTCTGGTAGAATTATTAGAATTAAAATGTTTAATAAGAATAATTACAAAATTTACTAAGTGTATGCTTCTCAATTCTCCTATGGCGAAGCAAATGCTCCTTCATGGAATAAATATGGAAGCATGGTTCTCTTCATCCTGTGGAATGGATATTCCATTCAGGTCAATAGTACTTATATTTATAATTCTTAATTCAAAACTATCAACCGTTTTTATAACTACTCTTTCAAACATTTATTTTTCTGACGAAGTATATTATGAAACGTGAACATATATTTCAAACCATAACTATATAATAGATTATGATATCACTTATCAGGACTAGGCTATTGACATCTATAGTGATTAAAGATAAGTTTATTTATTTAATATTGAATAAAATCTTAGAGTGACCATGTATATAAATATTTAAATAATCAGAAAATTAATAATGATAGTGACCGCACATTATTTATTTAAAAAAAATTAATAATGAAAATTACTCAAAATTAGTGTTGTTATTGTTAAAATTAAATTATGAAGACCTGATGTGACGTCACATTTCTTTAACCCCCCTCCCCCTCTTGTCACACATCGTCACAAATTTCTGACCCCCCTCCCTCCCCTAGGTGCGTGACGTCATTTATGGACGGCCCCTTAGGCAACGAGAAACTGTCTTTATTAACAATGAACAAGAAGTACAAGTTACGCATCGAACTGGAGGATTTCGTGAGAGAGAAGAGGTGGGCAGAGTACGCCACATTTTCCGTCAAACCATCAACGGATAAATACCGACTTACTGTTGCAGGATATTCTGGAAATGCAGGTACCCATTGACTGGTTGAACAACTCTACTGTACGATTCAGTCTTCTTGTGCGTCTGTCAGTTTTTTTGCATGTTTTTCAGTATGTCGGTACGAATTCGTTATCTTAATGTTTCTCTGTCCATTCATCTTAACGCTCGTGAATAGGCGGTAGTTTTTCGCTTACTTTAGAGTAGCGATTTAGACATTTGGAGCTAATAATTGCGATCGCTTTGGTTTTTGGGGCCTACTTTGTTTCTGACTCCCCACAGATTCCTTTGTCTTTAGATGTTCATATCAATGGATGAAAGGAAATAATACTGAAACAATAATTCTTTCAGATCAGTGGAGCATTTAGACTGTCATAATAATATTGATGGTTCTTGATAAGCTTACATATGTATGCATACAGTATTAATACTTAAATATAACTCCTTTCATTTATCTCTAAGAAGCAGTTACTTACATATAAGCATCATTACATAAACGCAAATAATATGTAACTGTTATTGTAAGTGTATTCTGACATTTATAAAGCGCCACTTCAAGATAAAACTAATCAGTGGCACTCCCGACCCGAACCAATGAAAATTCTGTCGAATAATACAGACATCAGGCGCTTGAGAAAATTGCGGAAGGGATAAACTGAGGAGCTCGAACCGCAGCTCTCGAGCAAGGCGATTCCTGCTACCGTGGCCCATCATAGGCAAAGCTTCTGGACTGGACTGTAGCAGTATGCATACGAGGACAACGAGGAGTCCATTGGCAGCCGACAGAAGGGTGCCACGACACGGGACCGGGGAGATCGAAATGCAAAATTTTCTAAGGTATGATGGAGCAGAGCCAGCAAACCAATTGAGCCTGAAGGTGAGGATCTTAAACAGAATACGTGTGGCAGTATGAAAGAAAAGGAAGCGAAAGATAGTATGAAGCTGACGGAGTTGGTATAAGCATGAGCGACAGACACTGTCGACTATTCACGAGCGCTGAGATCAACGTCAAGGAGAGCTCCCGGTCTAGGACAACTCCAAGATCACAGACTGTTGAAGAGAAAAGAATGTCCGGAGATATCTGACGTAAAGGCAAGGTATCGATCGTAGCAAGCTGAGCGCGACCATTAAAGCAGATTAACTGGATCTCGTTACATTTTAACCTGTAGCGTTTGGAAGACACTCATAGATGTCTATCTTCTTCTTCTTTTTCTCTCTGCCGTCAGGTGTGTGCCGACGATGAGGGTTTGTACAAGATGGCTCCATTTCTCTATGTCTTTGATAGTATCCAGGGCCGTTATCTTGTCCATGGTAATCTCATCTGCATTTGATCAAATCTGGAATATTTTATCCAAAACAAATCCACACACGCCCAGTGGCGTGCAGAGGTTCTTTGATGCCCGGGGCCAACCCCTTCATTGGATGCCCCTAAATTGTTCTTTCCCTAATTCATTCCCCCTCCCCTCCCACTGCACTGTGCTGCCCCCTCTCCCTTTCCCCCAGGAAATTTTTGAGAATTGCACATTGCCGTATGGTACTTTTAGCCTATTTTGACGATCGGAAACCGAATTGTAGACTTTGTATTTTACAAACGCCACCCGTTGGATGCCCCCCCGGCTGGATGCCCGGGGCCGTCGCACCCTCGGCACCCCCCTCTGCACGCCACTGCACACGCCTAAGCCCATGACAGCCCAGACAGGAACAAACACGAACATAGAGTAAGAATATAGAGGCCTACGATTTAATTTATAATCTTGCTGTTTCATCTTCTGCTCAGGGGACAGCTTTACCTACCACAATAACATGATGTTCAGCACAAAAGACGCGGACAACGATCTGCATAGCACAGAGCACTGCGCTCAATTTTTACACGGAGGTTTAACGCCTGCTACCATTCCAATCTGAATGGCCTCAGTCTTCGAGGTTCTCATACACAAACCTATCAAGGAATTCAGTGGAAACACTGGAAAGGAAACAGCTATTCGCTGAAAGCCACCGAAATGAAAATTTGCGCCGTGAAATAGAAAACCGAATTCGCTCTAAATTATTTGTTATGGTTAATGATTACAATTCGCCACAGGACTCCAACTTTTTTATTTGTTTTAATGATTAATTCCATTTCGTAGTCTAAACTTAGGCTATATAATCAAACGCGCACTATATTTCTTCTGTTGATTTATGATTATTATTTAAAGTCAGTCAAACTGGACTTTTAATTGGAATTTCATAATCCAGAACATTGAAGGTTTGCAATTGTTTATTCTACGTGTGTGATTCTAAGAATAAAGTTAGTTAAGTTGCACAGTTTGAGTTGTCGATGAAAAATCTTTTAAAGTTTGGCAATTTGGATCGGTATGTGATTAAGCCTCCCGTTCCTCATTCCACAACTGTACAATGTTGAATGGTGTGTCTTAAAGATACACGCTCAAAGATTTTTTCTAGGACTTCCACTATGCGTCTGCGGTTTCCGGTCTGCCGATCTTGAGGATCTCTTCGATGGCTTAGCCTACATGACATTGTAAGGTTCATTTAGAACAACAAACTAATCTGTATAGCAAGCAATGTATAAATAACAGGATCAATCAATTACAACGAGAACCTGCGCACACTTAAAATTCAAGCAACTAATGGAGTCCCATCAACTATACATGTAGTTGCCTGTTGACAACACGCTTAAGGTTCCTGATGCTTATTGTCGCTGAAGATGAGGAATAACGATAGGCGAATACAATGATACAGATACCTCTCTGACAGGCACTCTACACGCAGATGTTAGAAGATGCGATTTTCAGACATCCTCAATATCACCAATTGGCTTAAACACATAGGCACACGTAGAACCCAATCTTGTCTATTGTTGGAAGTTTTACACCGCGCCTAGACTTTCCTGTGCATGTCGCTGTTGAAGTTGAATACAACGTTCGCAGCATAGCTACAGTTCCCGACAGGCACTCTATAAGCAGATGGTAGAAGATCCGATTTCCATGCATTCATGATGTCACCAGGCATTCGTCAGCAACCGCTAGTTTGTAACAGAATCCCTCTTTAATGGACGATCAAATCCACTCAAAAGATCCAAAGCAGGCTCAAGAAATTACTCCAAAACGTAAATTAATCAAATGAAAGACATTTACGCTAGCGTAGACAGCGCTTTGGTGAGGTACCTTAGACTAGACTAGACCTTAGATTAGTGTTTGATCCATACATACATAAATTTATACACACGTATAGCGTCAAACTGGAAGTCTAGAACTCAAACATATTGGACTGTATATTAAAAAGAAAAAAAACAAGATATATAGATAAATTAATGGCACGATAAGGTCTTCTAATCGTAATTGCAATAGCAAACTCCAAATTTCTAAAGATCTACTCTAGCTTTTTCACTAGCGCTGCTCTGTGTCACACCCTTGTTCAGAGGTGTCTTCTAGAGCAGCGGTTCCCAAACTTCTCGGGGTCGCGACCCACTTGTGAATATCTTGACATTCTTGCTACCCACTGTGTAAAATTGAGCATTGTGTAAAAAAATTTGCTTCGTAAATTGGCATCGAAATATGTGGATTAACGTACAGAGCTTAGAAATTTAAAGCATTAAAAGGAAACTTAGGTGAAAAGAGCTTAAAATGTATTGCAATTCAGTTATATTTATAGCCCAATCATAGCCAAATGTTGTTGCTGCAATAAAAATACATGTTTCTCGAAAACATTTGGCGACCCACTTGCCAGAGCTCCGCGACCCACTTTTGGGTCGCGACCCACAGTTTGGGAAACTCTGTTCTAGAGGTGCTACCAATCTGATTGTGTATTATTCTTAAATTATATAGCCATGTTCATAGGTGTATATATTTTGTCTGATTTTCGGTAAAAATATCCTTTAACCTATAGTATAACCCATTTAAAACCTTTCTTGAGAGAATCTAATTTAACACAATAGTGATCATATTTTACCACGTCGTACATTTAACAAACACAGAAAGATAGAGTAATTAACTTAGATTACAAATCACTTCATCGACGTTAATTGTTTACTTTTAATCAAACTTCAGATTTTAAGGAGCAGGCCCTGTTCTTTCAGCCGTACATTGCGTCCCAGAAGTACATTGGAATGCTTTTTCATGCTAATGGCAATGCCTCCCGCTTTAGATCCGCTGCATGGTTTTACCGTTTCGAAGGATGTCAGTACAAAGATTGCTTTTCTTTTCAGCTAGAAAGAAATATACTCATCGCTTTTGTTTTGATTTCTGTTCCTTTTTTGGGTCAGTTTCTCAACTTCAGAAGAGGTGCAGTTGCGAATCGTTGTGTGTTATCAAATGCAATTCTCGTGCAACAGTAGGAACATCGGTATCTAGATAAACTCAATACAGTTGAGGTGGATCTTCTCCATTCTGTCCAGCCGCAATTCAACCGTAAGACATCATTAGTAAACTAAGGCCCGTAATAACTGATGAAGCCACATCGACGGTTTGGCACCCAGTATGCTTCTCTAATTAGTGCCGCGAAGAGTGCGATTAACCAGCCTATAATCTATTCTGTCTTTTTCTTTTATATTTAGCAGCATATACAAATAAAAACTTACCTTTGCTCTGCAAATACAGCGTCCTACTAGGGACTGCTACCATCAGCAGCGCCAGCTACGCACTGTTACTCGTTCGCTAACGCCCAGTGCCACTTCTACATTGCCTTCATCTGCTCCAGAATTGACTACTGTAATTCTCTTTTTATTGGTCTGCCAAAAGTCCGTCTTTCCCCACTCCAGACTGTTTTAAATGCTGCGGCCAGATTAATAGCCCGACTTCCTCGCTGGTCTCATATTTCCTCTTTCATGTTTGATCATCTTCATTGGCTTCCCCTTACTGCTCGGATTCAGCTTAAGGTTCTCACTTTTGTCCTTCGGTCTTATACAGGCTTAGCACCCAAGTAGGCCTACCTCTGTGACCTCGTTCGTTTGCCAGTTTCAGCTACTTCCCTCCGTCCATTACGATCGCTTAATCGCCATGATCTTCTTATCCCACGAGCCAGAACTACTATGGCCAAAACTCGAGCCTTTTCTTGCATTGGTCCTGCTCTATGGAATCAACTCCATCCACTGACACGTGCTTCTTTATTAGCTGGTGGCCCAAGTGCCTCGTTCCGCTGTCTTAAAACCACTTTCTATTCACTTGGACTTTCGCACTGGGAGCGCCTCTGATTAGCGAACACTGTGAGAGGCGCTTTATAAATGTTTAGATACAATACAATGCAATACAATACAATATAATGCAATTGGTTCACTTACAACCTTCCTTGATTACTGCTCTATTTTGGCCTCCTTTCTAGTAGCATAGTGTGTCTGTTCAGCTCTCAGCAGCCTGTGTCATCGGACAAATCCCCAAATATATGGCCAGGCCTCTAGATACCTACTGGAGGTCCTTCACTGGCTTCCTATCCGCTTACGCATTGAATATAGAATCGCTGCCTTAGTATTGCGATGTCGTCAGAACCCTGCCTACCTTCGAGAGCTTTGCTGCTCCGTTTCAGGTGCCCAAGGTCGACGTTACCTCCGCTCTGCGGCAGGGGCGGCTCTACACCAGGGCGTGCCAGGGCAAATGCCCTTGCAAAAAAAGCGTTTGCCCTGGTCGATGCCCTGCCAGAATTTTTGCCCTGTCCAGAATTTGTTCGGGCATATTTGTTATGTTCCTGAGATATAAATTCACTTAATTCACTTAAATGATAAAATTTGCTCTATAAATGTCAAAAAGCGTTCAGATTCCGGGGGCTTCGCTCATCTGACCTCCTGACAAATATAATAGCGCAGGGACGGGGGACGATTTATGGCAAGCGTGGTAGAGCGATTTTATACTGTCACCATTATTTTAAGCTCGCGCTTCCGCGCTCTCCATAAATCGCTCACTGCGCTGGTTACTTGTATGACTGCCCTAGCTATGTCCGGGTTGCAAAAAATGTCTGGCGCCGCCACTGCTCCGCGGGAAAAGGGGTTCTCTTAGTCCCCTTCGCTCGTTCCACAATTGTGCAAAGTCGAGCTTTTTCAGTGGTGCGCCCGGTGGTCTGGAACAGACTTCGCTTAGAGCTCCGATTGTGCCCTGTGACACCCCCAGGTCTGTTTCTTACTAATCTTTAAACTGTACTATTTCAGCGTGCTCTTGTCGGGAGCGCATCTTAGTTGTTCCTTGGAAGGGGCGCTATGGAAATCTTCGGATGAATGAATGAAAAAACAGATTCTTAGGTTCTACTAGTAATCTTAGAGCAGGCCCTTAAAATATTTTGATCTATTAAGACTTTCAAAATAACACTTTTCCAGAGAGATGAATTTTTCACGATGACCTACAGTAAATTTATAGGTTATTTATATCGTACTTTGGATAGGTTTAATAGGCTACATGTCTACTACAATCTGGTCTTCTGGACGTTTAGGTGGGTGTGATTGATTTAGTTGATGTTCCGCATGTATTTAATTATCATCTCTAGTTTCGTATATTGACAATCTTTGATTAGAGACGAACATTTAAAGATTAGAAATGAGATATTTTAAGTGGTCGGGAACATTAGCTTCATAAATTTCTACGTGATTTACATTAGACATAGAGCGATTCATAAATCTTCATTGATGCCACGTTCAAGTGTAATGAAGGATAAAGATTCTGCCAAATACTTAAATAAATTGCTCAATGTTTGTTCATCGTGCACACGAATAATTAATATAAATTCAGACGATCTCCGTTAATCAGTTCCTTCGTGGGTGATCGTCTTGCCGCATCTGTATCCAATGATTTTTATAGCGCCGTTACAAAAGTGCACAAGACATGATTCAGTCGATGATCAATTCCTGATGGTGGCAAAAGGTCAAACTACTCATTCCATTCTGTGTCCCTGCAGATGTCACGCGTACCAATGAACTTCTAATGCGCTTTTAAATCAACTTCTGTATCACCACTAATTCTTAAGGTACTAGCTTATAATAATTTTACATACAATTTCCGGCCGATGGTCTAGTTTCTGACCCAGGTTAGAACCTAGGGAATATAACATATCTTGATAAGGTATTTGTGTAAGATATTTGGCTAAGATATTTAGGTAAGGTATTTGAGTTCATCGCTTTCGCATCGCCCTACCGGTATTTTGTCAAGAATGCACTGAAGAGATAAAAGGCTTCTCCCATCCTCGGGGCCCGTAGGCCAGCTCTCTCTCACTCTCACTCTGTCTGACTGTCTGTCTGTATCTCTCTCTGTCTCTCTCTGTGTGTCTCTCTATGTCTCTGTCTGTCTGTCTTTCTCTCTGAGCATCCTACACACCACTACACATACATGCATGCATTCATACTTAGATTCAAGGACAAGAATGGTTTACTACGTGTAAGGTATTATGACATGCTTTCCGCTGATCATGATATTATGCTTCATATTAGACAGCGGATAAGACTGATTGAGATTGCATCGGATATCAGGAGACAGTTTTGTTGGTACGTGGATTGGAACCACGTAATGTGTTGCTTGTGGCTGCAACATAAAATCAGAACAATATGTTCCATTGTGATTATGACATAAAAATTTAAATATGTGTCTAATGTCTATGTCTGTTTTTTTGCATTGATTAAACAAGCACGATGCACTGGGCCAAAAGTAAGTAGTTAACTGAATAAGCAAGTGCTGAAATAGGTCTTGATGATGACTCAAACTATGAATGATGCCTTTCGTAAACAATAAACTGTTTTTCTTAATCCTTTCTCACCCGCCAACTTTGTCCCTAATTCTGAAAATCTCAGTAGACGTCCGTCTCGAATCATCTGTTATCGCAACCAGGATACACTCGATATGTATGCCGCTGGCATTATAGACTCTTTCTCTGACATTGGAGCAGTCCCTTGGTCCAAGTTCAGCCCCATAAATACCTGTTAAGGCACAATGAATAGTCTGAAATGAAAACTAGATTCAAGTAAACGTCTGGTGTTGACTCGATAACAATGATTGATGAACTGATATTTTACTTGGTGCTGCTAAAAGTGATAAATTGCATCAGCCAAGCAGTTATGTAACCAGGAGTACCTAATGTAACTTTTTTCTCAGCATACATAACGAAATGGTTCTGAAATGGCGAATAATCTACGTGTGTCTGAAGTTCTTAACTAATATTAGAGACGGTGAAACCAAATAGAGATATAGAGCGGGACGAGGAAGTAAAGAAATAGACCTTTCAATTTATCAAACCTTCTACGGTTGCAAATTAGTCTGGCTGCTGAAATCAAGACCGACTGCAATCAGTCCAGCATATACATGTACCATTCCTAGTCCTGTTTTGCAAAGTAAACTAAGACGAAAACAGAAATATCCCATGTGAGCCTTTTTTGTGAGGTGACGTTAACTTCCTGAATTTGGCGCTAAAACTGGCTCTATACGAAACCTACATTTGATCATGGACAGGATACTAACAATCTCGCAAGACAATCAGTTTGCTTCCCAGCACACCGGTTTCTAATTACATGATTCAGTGAACAAGACAAAGTGTGCCTAACAACCTGTCCCTGAGCGCTTTTCGTCATCTGTTACTACTATATCATGTAATCTTACTGCGTACTTCTCACTTTGAATTTAATAAACGAATATTTAAAAAAATAAATCTATAGGTTTAATTTTATTGACCGTTCAAATTTTTAACCTCGTGGATGGGCAGAGGCCCAGTGCATTGCTTTTCCCATGGGCCTACATTGCTGTTAAAACGGCACTGCATTTAGTCCTGGGTTGCCATCATTCTCATGATTGTTCCACTTTAAGGTGCTCAAAACAGAGAGTGAGCTTCCGAGTTACTTCTTCGAGAGCAATTTTTGAAAGCTTCACTCATCAGTTTGTTGTGATTCTTGATTTACAACAACTGAGTGACGCCAATCCATAAATTAAGAGTAGGTTCCGTCTGAGTTGACAAAGGATTATAAAATACGATCTCTATCAATATCGTAATTATAATGTAGGACCCAGATGCTCTTTAGATCAAAGCTGTGAATAATTTATGCATTATTAGATATCGAGGCAATCACTTAAAGAATCTGTGAGGCCAATATGTCTAGGTAGAATAAATCCTTCGATATTTATATGGAGTGAACTGTTGACTGACATCACATGACATGCGAGTGAACGCAATTGAGATACAGTTAAGGACACGATGATATAAAGCGTTTGCTCTCAGCCTTAAAGTTTAGACAACACAGAATCGTAGTTGATTTAGAGCCTGCTGTCACATGATGTACAGCTTTGATACTGCCTTTCCAGAACGTTACCTAGTGGTTTGCACGCAGGACTATCAACCCAGAAGTCAGATGTTCAAAAGTCAACCAAGATAGAAATAAATTAAATAATATTCAAAATTTCTGTTCCACTGGCACTCCAAAGTGGACTCAGACCGTACACTGTCGGTGGGAAGTTCAGACGAAGAAGGAGAGGACTGGCTAACCGACACATATCTGAAGGGTTAGAAGAATGAAGTAGTCTTCGTGGTCTCTGATTTAGCTATGTTGAGGAGACCTATAGTTCTCAAAAATTTGTAAACAGGTCACTAACTTATTTAGTGAAAAGAAGTCTTGGACGATAGCAGAAATATCGACAGCAATGCAGTCTTGTTGTCAAGACCTAAAACCTCAAGACCAAGACCAAGACTTTGAACCTCGAGACCAAGACCAAGACCAAGACTTTAAACCCGAGACCAAGACCAAGACTTTGAACCTCGAGACCAAGACCAAGACTTTGAACCTCGAGACCAAGATCAAGACTTTGAACCTCAAGAACAAGACCGAGACAAAGACCCAAAAAATCACATTCAGTCCAAGACTTCTTTTCCTTACATTTTTTAATGAAAACATGAGTCTTTTATTTTATTCAAGCAAATTAACTTTAAATGCAGACTGCAGAGAATTCCGAATTCGTATTTACAAAAGTCCTTCATGCAAAAGTAATTTCAAATGCCTTTTGTATTTTATAAAAACCAATTCGCTCAGAATTTTCTGTACCTTGTGGAGCCTCATCAAAATTCCGGGATGTGAAAAAATACTTTCCATACATGTAGGTGCTGAAGTCGCTGGCAAGGTACAGTAGCTTTTCAAGCACTAGATGTAAATGTACAAGTCGTGAGCCTTTTTGAAATCCTCCCATGGTTTATCAGAACGTCTGGCTTCAGAAAAGTCTCGGCAGGGCTTCCAGATACAGCATAACTTAGTTCCTGCTGCCGATGGGTTTTCCTGACCAACAGGAATTGCATCCGTCCGTAGATATTTGTCGTAGGCTATGATGCTAACAGGCTTGATAAATTTTTAACCAATAACGTATGGACATTGGACAGTTAATTTTAATGAAAAATATCCTCGTATGCAATGGCAGGATTATATTTCACCCAAAGAACAAAACTGAACTATGACCTGGGAGCCAAACTTGTATTTATAATACGTGTAGGAACTTGCCTAGAGGATAAGCAAGAAAAAAATTATGCCAGGTTCGACCAATTTCAGTTAGCGAATTGCGACTACGATTACAAGACGCTATTTTATAACTCTTTGTCAGCTCTGGGTTTAATCTTAATAACGTTATAAGTACACTTAAAACGAAGCTCAATTGCTGTAAATCAAGAATCAGAGTAAACAATAGACTGAAATGTAAAGGTTTTGAAAAGTCTTCTCGAAGATGTAACTCGCTGTACATAATATTGCGTTAGATACTCATAAATATTCAATGACATAATCATAGGCCTATAGTTTATATACATCCAGTGCTTTTTTTCAGCCGGAACGAGCCGGAATGGCGTTCCGGCACCTTTTTTCAGCAACTAAAAATAATTTATTTATTTTAATAATAAACACAATAATTTAGTTATTTTAATTTAATTTAAGTGTTTGAGCTGTTTTCAGTGTTTATTGAGACCCCTCCCAACCCCCAATCCCGCTTTTCACGGGATTTTAGCCCGCCCATAATTGTTCCGTTCCGGAACCTATTGTTCCGTTCCGAAACCTATTGTTCCGTTCCGGAACCTTTTTTTCCAGAAAAAAAGCACTGTATACATCTACTGATACAAAGGTATAGAGAGAACCACCATGGGCGCCTATCCCTCCCTAAGTCACTGGAGCAACTTCCCCTTTCCCCTCTTCTTACCCTTCCCCTTCCCTCCCCCTAAAATGGTGGCACACACTGAAAGATCTCTCCCCCCATTTTTTGGATGGAGCATTTGCTCCAAGGTTTCTATGGTGTGGACGCCCCTGAGAACCACTGCGAAAAAGAAATAGTAGATCGGTAAAGGAGAGAGGCCGTTATCTCCTTCTTTCTTCAGTAATAACTATAATCGACTGCTTGTAGGAAGGCATACAATCTGTCGAGCTAAAACTGTCCAAAGTCACTGACGAAATATCATTATACGTCAGTCATATAAAACAAAAATAAGCATCTACAATTTCTAAATATATATATATATAGGCTATATACATATATATATATATACATATATATATAGGCTATATACATATATATATATATATTGCTTTAGAAACTTTTCTTGTTAGTTCGTTGATGTAACGACCCTATATCTGTCACTCCAAAGCTCACTATCCACATGAAATCAATCACTCCAGCGAGCGCTCAGAATCCTATATCTGTCACTCCACGATCAATTTCAACAAAGTCTATACGCTGGAAAATCGTAAAATTTCCAAAATGATTTACAACGTCTTATCTTTACAATAGACGTAGGCATATAATATACAGATGTTGAAGAGAGGATTGCGTTCAGTTATTCATAAGTAATGGTGAAGCCTATACGTATCCAAAACCAGAGCATGATGTCGCACTTGCTTTGTCACATGCTGCTACTGGTGTTTCAGTCCAGTAGAGTTGTTGTGCTGGTGAATGCATCAAACAACGCGATAAGTTGCGGAAATGATATCAACTGCCAGGCAATAGCGAAGATGATGGCGGTCGTCAACGAAATAAATAATAAACTAGACGAACCATCTTCATGTCCATATGTGAGTGACAAGATCGATAAACAAGCTGCAAATATGCATGAAATACACGGTAAACAAGCGAAGGATCTAGAAAAGCTGACGGAGAAGTTGGATAGAAGTCTTGCTTCAACGGCCGCCGCCCTCTCCACGCAGTTGGAAAAACATTCAGCAGATCTTTTGAGCCACAACGATCGCCTCAAGGCACACGATGTATCGCAGACCAATTTGTATCAACTTGTGCAAGGTAAGAGTACATTCTTCTGCTTAACTTGAGTTTTGAAAGGTAACCGGAAAGCGCAAATGGAAGAGATATTTAAGACACGAAGACAAAACATCACATAAAATCATTTAGAATTTCACATAAAGTCGTGAAATAAGCATTACTATTGTATCTAAACTTGACAATCTTCAAATCCGTGATGCCATCGTTATTAGAAATGTAATCATATTATCGTGTTTCGTGTCCAGGTGTGAATGAAAAGCTCGACAAACTAGCCGCAAATGTGCTCGATATACAGGGTAAACAAATAAAAGACGTGGAATTGCTGGATAAGCAAGCAAAGGCTCTGGAGGATCTTAAGGATAAGTTGGACAGAAGTCCTGCTTCAACGGCCGCCGCCCTCTCTACGCAGTTTGAAAGGATTTCAAAAGATCTGCTGAGCCACGACGACCGTCTCAAGGCACACGATATATCGCAGGCCAATCTGTGTCAAAGTAAGTAGACATTCTTAAGTTTAACTTAATCTTTGAAAGGTAACCGAAAAGCGCATATAGAAGATATGGAAGAAATAGCTAAGACATGTAGACAAAATATCACTTAGATTCATGAAAAATATCAAATAAAGGCGTGACATATTATATCTAACCTTGAAAATCTTAAAATCATTGTCGCATCGTTATTTAAAAATGTGATCAAAGCCGTTGTCGTCTATCACTAATTCGGACATGCTTTTTTACTGGCAGACAATCAAAGTGTTCCAATAAAACTTAGACCAAGGGACTGCTCCGATCTCCGAGAAAGAGGCTTCTCTGTCAACGGTGTATATCGAGTGCATCTTGGCAGCTATAATAAACAAATCGAAGCCGACGTCTACTGCGATTTTAAGACTGTGGGACAAAGTTGGTTGGTAAGAATGAATTAAAGAAAATAATCGAATCACTCACTGTTTTCAACAGCCTTTTATATGCTAATCCGCATAGTAAATTTCTTGAATTGCACTTATTTGGCTTTGCACACATTTTATTTATGTATGTAAAAGCAAACAATTGTCAGTATGCCAGAATACATCGCCGCTATTATTGTTGCTTGAACTTCCTTCAACCCAAAATAAAGCTGGCATGACGTAATATTGTTGCGCATCATCCCGCAGCAGCAGATTTCGTCAGCATCGTATCATCGAACGGGAATGGAGACGTTGCTGTGGAGAATGAACAGATGATAGAACCACTGCAGGAATATATAGTTGTAGGATTCTTTGGCAGGCAATTCTTGCCATCGAACACGATTGCTAACATCATTACAATTGAGCCTTAGCTGCAAGAGTTGCACTAAATCTCACTTTATCAGAATCTAGATGGCCGAGTGTCAAACTTGAAGGCGCGGTCGCTGAACTAGCGACAACCCCAGGACCTCTGAGATCAGACTTCGAACTCATCTCCACAGCAACTTTATGACTTGACGATGTTTCTAGTCTGTCTAACCTCACTTAACACTTCACGGGTTTCAGTTTGTATAGCGCCAATTTGCTCTTAAGCTACGCTCATCTGCTCTTGAGTATTAGTTTGTAAAGCGCTTATGTGCTCCTGAGTAACGCTCTGCATGACACTCATCTTAGTGAGGATCATGTCAACAGCCGAACCTGATCTGGGGATTCTTCATAAAGGCGTGCTTCGATGTGAATCGATTGCAAGTCAGCGCTATGTAAGTTTCTCCATGTCGATACCTGTTTTACCTTTCCTCGTAACAGGATTAATCTAAACCATTCAGTCATTCACCACCTGCATTGAAAATTATATTGACATGAGCGATCAACATTGACGATAGATGACCATAGAAAATGAGCACAATAATTAGACATTAGTAAGTTTTATATCAAAGTAATAGTTGGAGTAAAGAACTCGCAGAATTGCTGCATATCCTAATCTTTACTACTATCTCAAAATTTTTACTGCTTAACTTAAGCTCAAATGAGACTGAAATGAAATGATAAATTGATATAACGCCCAATAATACAACAAGAAACTATGCACAATTTCTAAGGGAAGGAATGCGACTTGTAGATCGAGCTCGGAGACACCACGAGGATCTGCTGTACTTTCACCAAAGGAGAATCTGATGATTAAGATGACCTGAACTTGAAACACTAAATAAGAATCTTCCTCCAGAACTAGTGAATCTTCCGTGACAGAAACACGACAGTTTCCAAACAGGCATTCTCTATTCTCCCAGGAAACCTTGAACCCACTACCCCATCGCATAGCTTAGGACTGACTATGCCACTAGGCAAAGAACGATGACTGTATCTCTTAGCTTCTCGTAGATATGTTTATCTCAAGAGCGATTGGCAGTGAACTCTAATTATCGAATCGTAAATACGTCAACACTCGACTACGATCGACAAGGAACCTAGCCAACATTCGTCAGGAAACCTTGTCTCGACATCTACCCGTCGAAACGAAACTGTGGCGACATCTATAGTCGACACTACGAAAGACCGCACGCTGAGCAATTGAGGCGGTGTCGTTTGAAGCGTGAGAAAGAACGACGGCAATAATAGCCTTGCGTTCCCCCTCCAGTGACTCTAATACCGATCGCGACCGCGTTCTCCCTCTAGTGACTCTACGTAATACCAATCGCGACCGCTGTGAAGGCGCCAGTAGTTACCTCAATGATCGACTAGTTACGTCACAAACATGGCGGACAGATTACAGATTGGCGTTGACTTTAAATCGTTGGTCACCGGACACAAACGTCACAATGCAAAGTTTCGTCAATGGCGCCCAATTACAAGCTTGAACCTTTCTATCTTCTTCTTAAATTGTCCTGAAGGGATAAGAGTAAGCGTGCTTTCAATGTCCAGGTGTTTCAGCGACGTAAAGATGGCAGCGTCAATTTCGATCGAAACTGGAATGACTATGCAAATGGATTTGGAGATCTAACTGGCGAATTTTGGCTAGGTACAGTATTCTACCCTTTTAGATAAATGGAAAATTCTTAGGGCATTTTGATTAAACTGAAATTTATTTGTAGGCCTATTTGAGTTTACCGAGAAAGAAGTCCGTCTCAGTTAGAGTGCTGTCATTTTTAGTTAAATAAGACTTAATACAAATAAAAAGTCTCAACAATAATATTTGCACAAAGCTTACATGTATTTTATTTGCATTTCGTATATATATATATATATATATATATATATATATATATATATATATATATATATATATATATATATATATATATATACTAGTGTATTAACCCGTCATAAATTATGACGTGACGACAGTGTATCATTATAGGCCTACATGTATGTGTATCGTTGGCTAAAATGCTCTGATCGCCGTCGTCAAGACGACCGTCGTCAAGAAGGCAGTATAGTGACGTCACAAACGGTTTCACAATAGAACAGAAAGCGTTATACGACGGACAAATTTGCATATAAGGAAACTATATGTATGTATAATATAATATGATAATAATAGGCTAATAATAATATATATATATATAATTATTATTATATATATATCGCCAATATCAGTTGATTACGCCGAGCCTTTCTCCGTTTTTTCAATGCATGGCCTTTTCACAATAAAAGTCCCAGAAACGGCTCTAACCGTCACCCTTTTCGCCACAAATCGAACGCTGAATTAAATTTTTAACGCGTTAATGTATTTTTAGACCCTGGCAAAAACACGCGTTTGACTTATTGGTATTTTATTAGTATATTCACATCAAGGTTTAAGAATATTTACATTTAAGGCTTCCTTCTTGGTTCCCTTCCCTACCCCGCTTTCAACTTTGGAGTTTACAACGTATCTTCTTTTAAGTAGGTAAACAGAAAAACCCATAATTTATGTCGACTAATCTTAAATGATGATAATGACTACATACAAGATTTTTTAGCTGAAACTATAACATAAATTCGAATGATCCCATTGAATGATGCCACGTTGAAAGTCGTAAAAATTTCTTTGCGATTTCAGGATAGCTTCTTGCTAAAGAAATGTTCAGTATTTAGGCCTATGCGTTTCTTCGTAATCGTAATCTCAAACTCCAGAGCACCAGATTATTCACGAGCGCAGCGTTTTGTCAGAAGGCTTGCCGAGAAATGTGAATGCAAGATCCGAATCCGGTTGCCAGCGAGAAGAGAGAGAGAGGGAGAGAGAGAGGGAGAGAGAGAGGGAGAGAGAGAGACCGACCGACCGACAGACAGACAGACAGAGCCAGAGACAGAGACATACAGAGACAGAGACAGCGAGAGACACGGAGAGAGAGACAGAGACAGACAGAGAGAGGCAGAGATAGCGAGAGAGAAGTTGAGAGAGAAAGAAAATTCAACGTAACTGTTTAGTTAGGATTCTTTAAGAACGAGGAGGCTTTGAAGACAGAGAATCTGATAGATTTGGGTAGGAAGAGGTGAGAATGAAAAGTCTATGCAAAACAAGTAGAGGAGGCTCAGGCAGGTGACGGTGTGCGAATGGCGGTATTGGTCTGATAACTGAGAATATGCGGAACTATGGAAAGATTGAGACAGTGAGAGAGAAGGTGAGAGAGAAAAAGAGGATGAAGCGTAACTTGTAAGGCAGGATTCTTTGAGTACGAGGATGCTTTGAAAGCAGAGAATCGGATAGATATGGGAAGGAATTCTTGAAAAGGTGAGAATGACAAGTAGAGTAGACCGAGGCAGATGACGGTAGGTGAGTGGCGGTATTATTTTGTCTCACAGCTGAAAATATGCGGAACTCTGATTGTTTCAGTTCGATGTGGTGTGTGAGACGGATCGAGTGGAGAACTTGAGGCGAAAATGACTGGGACGGGAGAGAGAGGGAGAGTGAGATAGGACGATAATCGGGTGCAGTGGGATGGTTGGTTAAAAAGAGATCGCGAAAATACTTTGGCTGGGAGCATTCGAGCTTGGCAGTGATACTTGCGGCAGTTTTAAAGCCAAGCATGGGTCGAATGTTGATGAAGTCACGAATATGCATGAAACAGGGGCGCGACAGGTTGGAGTTGTGATTAGATAAAGAGAGACGTGGATCAAAGGTTATGCCAAGGTTGTAAAAAGAAATTATAAAAGACCTTCCAAAAAATTCTCACGGCTTTAAGTAAATATACCTTACACAAAATATTGTGTGCCAATATAATTATTTGTGTCAAGATATTCGGCGGAAATTGTTGCGACTAACATCTAGTGGCATTGCATTCGTTGTAGGCAACGAGAAACTGTCTTTAATAACAACGAACAGAAAGTACAAGTTACGCATCGAACTGGAGGACTTCTTGGGAGAGAAGAGATGGGCGGAGTACGCGACGTTTTCAGTCAAACCATCAACGGATAAATACCGACTATCCTTAGGAGCATATTCTGGAAATGCAGGTAGTCATTAACTGGCTGATCAATGAACAAAAAACACCTGCACTTCAGTTCAACTTGGTCTCTTTGTGTATCTCGCAGTCTGTGTGTATGTCTTTCTGTGCGTCTGTCTGTTTGTCTTTTGTTTAAAGCGTGTGCATTTTCTTCGTCTGCTCACATATGCCTTTACCTTTAGAGGGTAATATGAATGGACGAAGTCTTTTTCGGTCATTTACTGTACACAGAAACGTTCAGTGTAGGTCTTTGTATGAAATGTTTTTACTTCCGTGATCTTTAGGTTGGGACATTGTGGTAAAATATAAATGCAAATTTATATTTGGATTTATATTTACCACAAGGTCCCAACCTAAACATCATGAAGTTAAAAAATGTATACATTTGTAATATTTAACAAAAGGGGACGCGGTGGTGTAGCGGTATGTTCTGTAACTTGTAACCGAAGGATCGCAGATTGGAATTTACCTGAGGCCACTGTATAAAGACCTTGGGCAAGACGCTCACCCACAATATTATTGTCTGCGAGGAAGTCAACGGGAAACCACCTCACTCATCTCATCCCCAAGTGGCATAAAGCCAAGTAACCTGCCTTCTGGCAGAGAACTCATCATTATCATTATCAAGTAATAATAAAGCTTGTCCTTGTATTGGACAATATTCTTTGGCATTCGATAAAAATGGAATCTATTCCTGAAATCGGTATTCTTTTAGAACGGAGCATGCTTGCATATACGCACATGCATAAATAAATGCTTAAACTTGTACGTATATACATAATTATACTACTTCACATTTGTGTGACATCAGATCTTAAAATCAATCAATCAATCAATATGTTTATTGCGACCAACAACAATTTACAGCAAGGATAAGATTCGCGTACAATTAGTTCGTTACATGTTCCAGCAAAATTATACACAGTATTGATACAAAAATACTTAGTGGTGGCAAGGGTGGTCCCAAAGGGATACTACTTCCGCTAGTAGGGGCACCCATACAAATCAAATACCAATCCAGATTAGATGGCAAATCTGGAAAAAGAAAAGAAAAGGGAAAAGTCTCCCCATTCATAGACGGTTCAGACCTGAAACAGAAGACAAGATATGCAGGAGGAGGAGACTTGCACAGTAATCTAACTTAACTATAGCCTTAACTAGGAATTCTCAATTAGGATATATATATATATATATATATATATATATATATATATATATATATATATATATATATATATATTAAAGTGGTCCACATGCATACGGTAAAATTTCAAAGTGTTCAAAAACTCTCTCCACAAGACTGCCCATATTTCACTATGTATACAGAAGAACCATGTCAAAAATTGAAACAATCTGAGTAGTTTTATGGGTCGCTATGATTTAAAAAATTTTCTGATAAGCGCATTTCGGATGAAATTTTTGTGGTATAAAATGTTCTGAATTTTGTTTTCAAATGACTAGAACAATAAGAACAAGTAAAATTTGCACTGTGAAGGCACTAACAGTGCCTGCAAACTGTTGCAGTGGCATTTGCTCCATCCAAGTCTACTCGAAAGACAAATAATCTCTAGAGGAACACAGTTTCGAGTCCAGAAGTTGCTGGTGCCTTATACAGGGTTGACCTTCCACATCGTGGAGCTATGTTTGTGGTTGCATCGGTGCAAAGGGGCTAGTATTTGAAACCACATTGTCCAATACAGGTATCCATTGAGGAGCTTGTGTTTTCATTGAAAAATCAGTGGGTCATAAGCTTGTGGTGATTGGTTGCCACCATCGTGTCATGGTGGTCGTTCTCAGTGCTGAATGTCTTCACCGCTCTGTTTGGCGCAACTAGGGGACCCGAGGTTGGCCTATTCAAGAGCTTCCGGAAGAAATGGCCATAAACACAGCAAGCGAGCTACACACCAGCAAAAGATGGGCTCTTTGGTGATGAATTGCTGCTGCACAGCCTACGTGAAATCATTTTACACAACTGCCATCAGCCTCCAACAGCCCAGGAAGGATTACCTTGAGCTTCTTCGACTGTGACTCATCTTCCTTGGGGATCTGTGAAAGACATCAAGTTCCGAGCTCCAGGAGCAATGCACCATGCTCACTAGATGGTGAAGGCCATCTATGCTCTGAAGTTGGTACTCTTCCAGGACCAGCTGACACTGACGGCCCAGGAGAAAAGTAGACTGACAGAGCTTTCCCTGTTTGCTGCACCGTTTCTGGCACGGAGCTCCACTGGCTTCGAATGATGCCAAGATGCTTAGTCTGCTCAAGAAGTATCTGAAAATTTCCTTGTTGCCGATGCCACCTACAAAGGATTGTCTCGTCATTTTTTGGTACTTTTCTGAACACCTCGTAGGACTGGCACTGTTCGACAGTCGGGTTGACCCAAATGTCAAGAGGGCCACAGTAGCCAACCTCCAGCTTCCAAGACTCCATCGGCTCTGTAAAGGGTGAATGCCACCACAGTCACTGACTTCTTGAGACTAGAGAACTTTGTGACCAAGCAAACCATGTACCTCTTCAAGTTGCTGAGCATCACATGGAAGGAGGAGGCTGAGATTTTCCTTCCAAAGGCCTAGAAGATGACGAGTCCTACACGAAGTTGAAAGCAAGAGTCCAAACCACGAAGGTGGTCAATGACAGCGCTGAATGTGGCATTTCGCTCATCCAGAAATACAATGAATGATCACAAAAGATGAAGATCAGAAGCAGTTCATGCTCCAGTTTGTCCAATGCCACCGCCAGATGTACCCCTACCCCATCTAAAGCAGCCATGACAGTTGATGATCACTAAAAGAAAAACATTGTAAACTGTTGCTATGCATTGTTGCACACAGTTTGACTATATCCTTCACACTTTTTCAAGACTAATGGTTGTTACTGTTGACATTTTTAGATACCAGTTAACAGTTTTTCAATTGTTTTATTATTGCTCACTTCCTATTACTGACTGTAAAAAAATAAAAATAGAACATGGACGTAATTGTCAAAATTAACTCATTATTTGCTGTTTTTCGCTGTTTATCCAAAAAGTGATAATTCATAGCGACCCCTGAATATTCTCAGATTAACTTCAAAATTTGTCACAAAATTCATAATATTTCATGTAACAAGGGCAGCGTTGTGGAGAAACAAATATCTAAATTTTACTTTTTTGGACCACCATAATATATATATATATGCATATATATATATATCATATGATTCATATCTGCATATCCACAACATATCCACGACAAAAAGTCCATGAGAGCCCAGACTGTTGCAAAATCGTTTATAATATAAGAATATACGATATAATTTCTTATCTTGCTGTTTGATGTTGTGCTCAGGAGACAGCTTTGCGCACCACAATAACTCGATGTTCAGCGCAAAGGATGCGGACAACGATTTGTATAGTGGGAGCTGCGTTCAAATGTATCCTGGAGCCTGGTGGTTTAACCATTGCCTGCATTCCAACCTGAATGGCCTCTATCTTGGAGGTCCCCATACAAAGGGCTGGAGTGGAATTGTATGGGTTTTCTGGAAAGGAGTAAACTATTCGCTGAAAGTAACTGAAATGAAAATTTCCGCCGTGAAATAGGAAACTGAATTGGCTCCTATGTGTTACGGTTAATGATTACAGTTACCATAGGACTACAACTTTCCGATTTGTTTCTTAGTCTTGCCGATCTATACGCAATAAACTTTTGTTGTTTAATCAGTTCGATTGATTTCGTAGTCTGTTATATAGCCAATGGTTAGTGTACGCGTATGATTCTAGAAATAAAGCTAGTTAAGTTGCATAAATTGAGTTTTTGATGAAAAATTCGGTAATGCTTGACAATTTGGTTCGATCAATGGGGCAGTCCTGCTGTTCTTCAGAGTCTATAAAATTGTGATTAAGACTGAAGGCCTGTGATTGAAAGGCTTATGTCTATGGTTTAACACGTTAAGCACCATATGATCTTGCGATGAAAAAATTCGTTAATGTTTGACAATTTGAATCTCTCAGTGGCGTAAGCTCCCGTTCTTTATTCCACAACTACACTGTTGAATAGCGTGCATTCAAGTGAAGTGGTGGCTGCACAGTGCAAACTCAGACCCTTACACTATACCAGAATTTAAGACTGCCACTGTGATATTAATAATGAGTCCAAGATGTTTACAGAGACAAGTCGGACGCACTTTCTACACATGGACACGAATTGTAAAGTCCTATCTCTATCTGGTGTCGAACTCTGTACGCCATCACAGAATCGTGAGCGTAGCACTTATACGTTTATGCATGTGCAACACGTGAAACACTTGTAAATTATCTGCCATCCTACTTGTCAACGGTTCTTATAGCGTGTAGCTACGTCAAAGGCCGATTCTCTTTTCAATGAACATCTTCTGAATAGTTATTTATTTATGGTAGGCCTGCAAGTTTTGTCTTTGGCAGGAGTTCAGTCATAGCTTTTGGTCTTTCCATCTGGGACTCTGTATCTGGCTAGTTCGCAAATCTCTTACCCAGACTATCTCTCGTTCTAAACTGAAAACTTGCCTCTGGTTGTGGTCTATAATATATCCTCTTACGCGGTTTCGATGAGCACGTCCCAACATTGTGATGAGTGTATTACCAAATAACAATAGTGATATTGTATTGTATTGTATAATTGTTAAACTGTGTCGGCAATGCGATGCCAAGCTATTAAGTCCTCCGTTCCATGCTCTATAAAGACCAAAATATAAAGCTGTTGATTCTTTTCGCGATTCGGTGATGACATACAGCTCTCACCACAAGAATAATTTAAATTACAGTATACCAGTTCTGTGATTATAAGAATGTTTTGTGTTATTTTCTGTATCTGAAAAATATTATAATGTTGGAAATTACTCTATTGAGAAGAGAACTGTCTGTAGAGGGGCTTTGGTTCATAGCAAATGAGGGTGACGGCTTTGGTCGCTTCACTAATTGCAGGCTGAAGGTATAGACCATCCAGTTGAGAGTGTTTCTCACGACCGACCGACGCCGACGAAGATAGCCTTTCCCCTGCTCGATCTCGGTCGCTTGGGCCAATTACGGTGGAGGAGGTGATTTCTGCTGGATGAGCGATGTTTCCCACAGTCAGATGGGTGCTAGGAAACGCAAGCCTTCACTTTCTGGATCTCGGTCGCCCGGCGGAATCTCTGAGTGAGATTGTGAATACTGTATTAATGGAGCTTTTCCCACGATGGACCGATACACTTTCAGGACAGGGTCGCTGTATCATCAGATGAAACCGCGGTGCCCATAAGTCTAGCAGTAATACGGTTGACCAAAGTCACACGATTTCTGGGGGGTCGTCCACGTCCTTGAACACGGTGCGTGGGGAAGGCACGCGGCACAACGCTAGGGCGCTTTAAAATGGGCTATCTCTCTAGTCAGTGTCCAGTTTAAGTTAAAACTCGAACACGTCGAAATGAAGACGGTTTAAGTTAATGTTATCTGCTGATAACTTAGGGCGAGCTAGTCCAAGTTCAAGATTAGATTTTGACGATAGAAGTCATACATCAGGCAGTAGCTGAGAATTTAATGAGTCGAATTGCCGGTGTCTGAGAAACGAACTAATTTCTGGTCCGAAATTATTTTTACAAGATTTCTGCAAAATGCCTGTAAATCTGCGAATTTATGCCAGGGCTGTAGCTTTTGCTGAGCTCTGTTTACCGTGTTCTATCGTGTGACAGAAAACCTGATGAGGGCAAAATTAATATGATAGGCCTAATTATCTTTTCTCTTACATTTGGGAGAGTGACTGTATTGTTACTTAGAAATAGTTTCGAAATAGAACTTTTAGCATAAGACTGCCTTGCTGTAATTGCTTTGTAATTTCCAGTTGTTCTGAACGTGTGATATTAATTAACATGACCAGTTGGAAAATCTCTGTCTCCCAATCAGTTTTTGGAAAGAGTAGAAGTACCTATGAAGTCTAGTGAGGTGAGGGAAGGTACTACAGTATCTCAATTATCTAGCACTGAAGACAAGCATGTAATTGCAATTGTAATCCCACATTTATAAAGTGCCACTTCAAGAAAAACTTATCAGTGGCGCCCACAACCCGGACCAATGAAATCACTGTCAAATAATACAGACTTCAGGCGCTTGCGAAAATTTGGATGGGACAAACTGAGGAGCTCGAGCGGCAGCTCTCAAAACTCTATTCCAGCTAGTTGGCCCAAATAGATAAAGCTTCTGAACTTAGTTGTAGCAGTAAGCGTACGAAGAACAGTCAGAAGTGCGTCGGTCAACTGGCAATATGTAAACGAAAGTACTATTACTTTTTGATATGTATTAAGCATTCATAGAAATATACTTCAGTTATTGCGATTTTTGTGGTTCTATTATCTGGAACCGAATAGTACAGGTTGCTGTTGATTTTGTGTAGATTTCCAATCAACTGAAATAGTTTTACTTAGGATCAACTTACCGCGCCAAAACTCGCCAATTGGATTCTCAAAGCAAGCCACTAAGATGATCTTTCCTCAATCTTTCAAAATTCACGTATGCAATGTATACCTACATGTTTATCTAATTTAATTATCTTATCGAATGATTTCTACAGCACCGTTATCATTACGCACAAGGCCTCAATCGGCGATCGCTATAAAGAGGCTTTAGTTGGTTTTTAATGGTTTGTTTTCTTTTACGGGACAGTCTGGACATCCATAATGGCAAGAATTTTACCACGAAAGACGAAGACCATGATGCGGCGAGTGAATGGCCCCTGCTTTAATGAACCTGACAAATCATAAGCCGATGGTAAGGTATAGTATGGTTGACACGGTAACAGCTACTCCTTGAAAATGAGGGAAATGAAAATAATGGCCATACAGAGTAGCGCTATCAACGAATCCACGATTATACTAGAGTGTGTATTAGGGTGTTTTTATGATGCACATGATTTTTTTAACTCAAAGATCTTTTAACGGCCAGGTCGAATTATCATGCCAATTAGCGTATAAACGGCATATCAGAAATTATATCGCGATAGCTGAACATTTAGGACTGGCGCAAGGCGACCGAAATTAGGAACCCGGTGACCTGTCTCGGTTTGGCCAAAATTTTAGACGCTACGATGTCTGTTCTTCGTGTTTTCGATCTTCAACATAATTATAGTAATTAATTAAGCTATTGTGGTTTTCTAGAGGAGACACCTGGTGCTACATCAATAGCATGGTATTTAACGCGGGTGGCTGTCTCCCTTGGTAAGAGTAGGTTTGATCCCCGAATGAGTTTGTGCCAATCAGATAATGTCGTGGTTTCCGATCGGAGCAATCTGTCTACAACAATAATTCCCCCGCCCATGACGATATCGTGCAAGCATGGCGTTAGCGACGGAGGTTTCTCTGTTGGCAACATCATCTGAGGAAGAGGCGTCATCAAATAGCTCAGTAAGAGAACCAAAACCTTCAACGTCAGCGGGACCACCAAAGCGGCGAAAGGGAACAATCTCTGTAGTTACCCGTGATGTTGCAGCAGCTCTAGATCGTACCAAAACCAGCAGGAGGAATGCCTCTCACATTTTCTCTGCTCTCGCTGCATCCAATCTATATGCAGCACCAGCTGGTGAGCTGATCATCAGTCCTTCTGCTATCCATCGAGCAAGGAAGGATAACCGTGCAGCCCTAGCAGCTGAGATTCGTGAATCTTTCGATCCGAAGGTTCCCCTGACTATCCACTGGGACGGCAAGATCATGCCAGATTTTACAGAAACTGGACGAGTGTGCGTTGATCGTCTTCCAATAATGGTATCTGGTAAGGATCAGGGCTGTAGTCGAGCGTATACGCGGGTATACAGCGTATACTTACCTCTAGAGAAATTTGAGAGCGTATACTCATGGCTGTAGACGAGGGTATACGCGGGTATACAGCGTATACTTACCTCTGGGAACGAAAATTTTTCAAAAAATAGAGGTTTTTAAAGGTTTTGAGGGCGAATGACTAAAAAAAAAAAAAAAAAAAGGTCATCAACTTTTTCAGAGACAAAATCGTAAAAAGTCTGAAAATTTTCTGAGAATTGGTGAAAAGTCTGAAATTTTTCCTAAAAAAGGTCTTCAAATTTTTTTTTACGCCGCTGGTCACCGGTAGCGTATACTCACCTCAAATTTTACCACTACAGCCCTGGTAAGGATGTGACCAAACTATTGGCCATCCCAAAACTCCAATCTGGGACTGCTGCCTTCATGGCAGATGCGTGTTTGGCCGAGATCAGAAGTTGGGGATTGGAAGACAGAATCGTGGCCATGTGTTTCGACACAACGGCGAGTAACACGGGTTGCAAGGGCGGCGTATGCATCAAGCTGGAAACGGAATTAGGAAAAGACCTCTTGAACCTTGCCTGTCGACATCATGTTTCTGAAATGGTTCTGGAAAAGGTATTTTCACTGCATGATTCTGTAAGGTCTCAAAAATTGGAACTCTTCAGTCATTTCCGTGACTTCTGGCCGCAAATCGATCAGACTAAGTATTGCACAGCAATGGAGGATAAAGATGCAGCACAAAGAGTCAAAGAAATTCGAGAGAATGTCATCACCTTCGCACTGCAGCAACTGAATGCTGAATACCACAGAGACGACTACGAAGAGCTACTAGAACTAACAGTCATTTTCTTAGGAGGAATTCCACCGAAAGGAATAAAGTTCAGGTACCCAGAGGCATTTCACCACGCGCGTTGGATGGCACGTGTGGTTTATGCAATCAAGATGTGGCTTTTCAGAGAGCAGTTTCCCATTCAACAACACCAGAGGGCATCTCGACAATCTAACTCTTAAAAGATGTGGAATCATCTACTTCGAGTTTCACTTTTTGTGACCACAACCTACGTGGAGTACTGGTTCACCTGTACAATGTACATCACCCAATGAAGCCCCAAGGAACGATCTTCAATTCTTGAAGGCAATCCATACTTACCCAGACAAGGAAGTCTCACAGGTCGCCCTAACAGCATTTTCCCGACACCTTTGGTATTTGTCGGAGACCTTGGTTGGCCTCAGCCTTTTTGACGATTCAATCACCTTCGACGAAAAACAGCGCATGGTCTATAACATGTGCAACAATCAGGGATCCGACGAACCTCCAAAGAGGCTTCCTCCCGTACATGATCCATCTACAAAAGCGCTATCCGATTTTTTTTACCACTTCTACCATCAAACTTTTCCAGCTCCTCAAATTCGATTACGCTTTTCTTGATCGAGATCCGCAACAATGGGAGTCAGAGCATTCGTTCAATGAGGCGAAAGACATCATATCCGCCCTAAGAGTGACGAACGATTTAGCGGAGAGAGGAGTGGCTCTAATGCAGTCCTTCAATGAAGCCCTGGTTCGGAATGAGGAAGAGAAACAATTTGTTCTTCAAATGGTTGAATACCATCGAAATAGATTCCCAAAAGCACTAAAGGGACTAAGTAATGACAAATAACTGAAGGTTCTTGGTTTGCTTTTGCCTTATTTTTTTATGTTTAAGTGTTGAAATTGTTTGGATCTTCGAGAATTACAATGTATGACATTGTTTTCTAAGTGGTAATTTTTCCAGGGCTTTGCGCCAGTTCTAAATCTCTTTTGATTTTCATCTAATTTGGCAAATGTTAATGTTTCTCAAGGTGGAACACAAAAACAACCTGGCCGATATTAATTTTGAAACTTCAAATTATAGACACACCCTAGTGTGTATTTTATTGTCTACTATGATACTCTAATTGATTCACTGCAATACCACCACATTGAAGAAACTACAAATTCTAGGGAATAGCGATATTTGACCACTCTTAGTCAAATTGCTCTATGATTTCCGTTTGGATTTTTTTTTTCAAATTCTAAACGTTTAGAATAGGACAAATGTTTGTCGAGTGCGATCCAAAATAAATACAATAGCACCAGCAATTTGTCGACGCTATCCAAATAAGTGTGTTGATAAATGTATAAATGCTTACAAAGAGATATCCATGCATACATACATACATAGGGCCTACATACATAAATACATTTATACATTACATAAGTACATGCATCAATATATTCGTTCACAAATTAGATATAAATATTTACGCCAATGGAACAAAACCTTGAAGCTCATTTCAGACGTAGCCGTGATTGACTCGCGCAGTACAGCACGTTAAACTCTATGCCTTTGTGCAATGTGCATCCCCGTAGTCACATGTTTTCCCCTCAAATATTTCTGGATAATTAGCTTTCCTCTTAAACTTATTCAATTGTCATTGCGCCAGAAGGGTAGAATTTTAAGGAGACCTAGCTTTCAGAAACCAGATATCTATTTCAAGTACATACACGTGCACTTGCAAAATCAAAGTAGTCATGAAATAGTTTAATAGAATAAAACTATATTACAATTAACACACCAGTTGGTCTGATTACGCGGCGCTAAAAAAAACAAACAAGCTGTCATCTTCATGCATAGATTTACACGCAACATCTGGAAGACTCAACATTAGACATTGTGTAACGCATAAAGGCATACGTCAAAAATCGTTATAGACTAATTTCGCTAATAATTGCACGGAAGTTTTAAAACTATACAAGTACACACCTTGAATGACTTTTGATTTGCAAGGGCATTCTTCAAGAACAAACGATCATAATATTTTAGGAAACTATTAGAGATACGCAGGTTGCACAATAATTTCTTACGAAATCGACTTCTAATTAAAATGTTAATTGAAATCGATTTCATGTGTTTAAACTCACGGTGTTGCCACGTAGGCTATAGAAGTTTATGAAGACTACAGATTTTCAAACAATGCAAAAATTCATATATATAAAGATATATATATATATATATATATATATATATATATATATATATATATATATATATATATATATATGCTGAAATAAGATTCTCTTGAACTATATCATCACTCCCACGCTCACCTGTACACTTTTACGGTCAACAGGTTGAGCAGTCATACAATTTTAGAACAAGCGCAGGTCTATAATAGTATAATAGACAGGCCTTCAGATGTTGACGAGAAGATTCCATTCAACTATTCGGTATTGACAGTGAAGCCCTAACGCAGCCAAAACATGGTGTCGCACTTGCTGTTTCACTTTCTGCTCCTGGTGATTCTAACCGGTAAAGATGTTGTGCTGGTGAATGCATCAGACAATACCATAGCTTGCGGATTTGAAACCTGCTGCCAGGCAATGGCAAAATTAATGACGGCAGTCAATGAAATAAATAACAAATTAGACGAAAACGCTACATGTGCAGGTGCGAATGAGAAAATCGAGAGGCAAGCGACGGATTTGGAAGAGCTGAAGGAAAAGTTGGACAGAAGTCTTGCATCAACGGTCGCCATCTCCAAGCAGTTGGAAAGACTTTCGGCTGATCTCTTACGCCACGACGAACGCCTCAAGGCACACATTGAATCGCCAGGATCGGCAGGAAGTGCGGACAAACTTTTGCAAAGTAAGAACACTGTCATTAGATATGTATTTAAACGACCGGTGTATGACTAGAAAAGGAATGCTTTGCTTCATTTGAAGCTATATACCAAGATGGTCTATATTGCTGGCAGGTATTTACGGTGCTCAGTTGGGACCTGGAGATTGCACCAACAGGAGTCTATCCTGTTGGTGAAATTTCTATTTCAATTCCAAATTATACGAAGGATGGGGCCTACTCATAACATTCTCTCTCTCTCTCTCTCTCTCTCTCTCTCTCTCTCTCTCTCTCTCTCTCTCTCTCTCTCTCTCTGTTTCTCTCTCTCTCTCTCTCTATTTATTTTTTTTCTCTCTCTCTCTCTGTTTCTCTCTCTCTCTCTTAATTCCTTTAGTTTTTTCCAGAACATCGGGCGACAAGATTCCTCCATTCTGTACGGTTGTCTGCAATGTCCTCCGCCTCATTCCATCTGACTCCCATCGCCACCAGATCTTCACTGAAAGTGCTTCTCCAAGTCTTTTTTAGGCGTCCTCTATTTCTCCTTCCCCCTCTTGTTCCCAGGTCATTGCCTTCTTTGCCGGTGTCTGTGCCGGTAGTCGCAGTATGTGTCCAGCCAACCTCCTTCTTCTCGTATCCACGATCGTCTCAAGCTCTACCGCCCCTGGCCAATCTCAGGAACTCCGCGTTGCTGACGTGGTCCCTCCGTGAGATGCCTGGGATAGTTCGTAGACACGCATGACATTACAGATACAAATTACTCAAAGCTGTCCTCAATGCTTTACTTCATTTGAAAGTACATTTTCAAACAGCCTATATTTGCTGGCAGGTATTTACGGGGCTGACTTGGGACCGCGAGACTGCACAGACATCCGAGCGATGGGTAACAGTAATAGCGGAATATATCGAGTTTATCCTGGCAGCGACAATCGACGAATCGAAACGGACGTCTACTGCGATTTCAGTATTTCGACAGAAGGCTGGCTTGTAAGAATTAACAAAATCACTGCACGTTAATTTTATATTGTTCTTGTAATGCAATGTGATTCAATTATAACAGCATGCACCGCTGTTTTGCTGTTATTATTATTATTGCTATTATTATTATTATTATTATTATTATTATTATTGCTATTATTATTTTTATTACTATTGTTATTATTATTATTATTTTTATTATTATTTTTATTATCATTACTATTATTATTATTGCTTTTCTGGAGATACATATAATCCTTGAGGATAACAAAAACTAGGGACAAAGGTGTTGAGCGTGTTTAAGCGATGGTTGTGAAGCGCTGGATAGCCATATGTAAGTGCAGGTAGACCAATATATAGTTTCCATCTTTTCTCAAGTTATCATTTCGGCAAAGCGATGTCCAGGGCCTTCTTGTGTCGAGTCAAGGGCACAAAGTGTTGTGGCGAAACCACCTTTGCCACGTCTGCAATCTATCGGCCTTCCAGCTCTTGAATCGTTCTGTACCAGGATGTCCGCCTAGGCTAAGAATTAGGAAAGATTGCAGTGGGGCCGAGTTTTATTGTTGTCCGGATCCGGCCTCCGTGGTCTGTCAGAGGACTTACAATCGATCGACACCTCGATTGATGGATGGAGGAATGGAAGGAGAAGAACAATTCCGTAAACAAACAACACAATGGAGATATTTCATCGATGTCTTCTCTTATCAATTGGTCCAAACAGTTGAAACAATTACCAGACTTGAACTCAAAAACTTACATGAAATCGCAAAGTTCTTTCAGATGATTCTCTTCATTCGTCAATTGCCAAATAGAAATTTATGTTCAACTCAAATTCGTTTACTTCAAACGTTCCTAGCTACTAGCACTTGAACGAACTAATGCCGCTACTACCTCTAACAAATCATCAAAAGCTCTCTTACTTATCGTAAAAACCTCTTACTAATCGCAAAGACGACAAGGCAAGACAAGACAAGCCCAGGCAAGCGCCTCTTTTCTAGCGACACCGCTTATATAAGAGAATTGAGTCCCCTAGCGACAGCGTTTATATAAGAGAATTGAGTCCCCCTAGGACCGGTTCCCCTAGGACCGGTCCTAGGGGACCGGTCCTAGTAGGACAGGTCAGTCGGTACAGCTCTAGGCGCTAGCCGCCTAGGCTGATCTCCATGACGACAACAATAGCGTTACGTCATAACTGACATGTACAAATCTGTTACAGTGTTATACGAGTAAAATATCCATGAACTCGGCAGTTCTTTTAGCTGCTCATTCATGAGCAATATCACCCAATAAAACCAAATTCATTCATTCTTTCATTTGAAAAATTTGATATAACGCCTCCACCAAAGCACCTACTCACAACGCTCCTAGCCCAACCACGGCAATATAAACTAGACTTCAGCAGATTGAAAACGTGCCCGAGGGGTCGACCCCAGGGAAACGCTGTCTTGTTGAGATGCTAGCATTGAGAAATCAAGATTTTTGGAAATTTCTGTTATTCTTGTTGTGTTTGTTGTTTGAAAGTATCAGCCCATGGAGTGAAAAAAGAGTTATAAGTGCAGTAGTAGCGTCATGAATTGGATTTTCACTAAGGATTATGATGAGGATAAGGATTGTCAGTATTTCATGCATATGTTGGTATTGGATTTTGTAAAGGTTTGTTATTTGCCTTTAACTACCTGGTTAATTTTTCTGCATATTAGTGCACAACATTTTGTGCCTATTTATCTGTGTCTAGGTGTTTCAACGAAGGAGAGATGGATCCCAGGATTTCGACCGTACCTGGAGGGAATATGAACGTGGTTTTGGAGATCTAAATGGCGAATTTTGGCTTGGTACAGCGTGATAGTGTTATCTGAAAATTTCATAACAAAATATAAAAAAAACAAAGTTAACTATGGCCACTGGGCTCCATCTTGGTCAATTATGGGATCAGCCGAATGAGTCTTAAATCCAAAAACCACGGCTCTTTGGATCATTACCTTACATTGCTTAGTTCGTATTACCTTACCTAACTGTAGCTTACCTATACCTATCTTATCCTATATGATTTTACCTTTCTTTACAATAAATTGGCTTGCCCTACATTGTGTTAACTTAACCTCCGTAACCTCTTCTTGCCTTACGAGAAGGCACTTTTAAGTTTTGAATTGTATCTATTCGCATGGTACAAATATTATAGGGTAAGCTGAAAATGTGTTTGGTGTTTAGACACTGAATAAGGTAAGTGTATAATATTTAAATTACAAAGTATCTTAACGCAAAAATAAAGTTTCCAAACTAATCGTGTTTAAAATAAGTTTGAAATGCCATTCGTTAGAGACGCTCTACTAATTAATTGTCTAGTGTAAGTAGAACTCAAAAGTACGATGGTAGTAAGAACTTGAAGTCACTTATTACTTTTAATCCGTAGATGCGAGTTTTCTTTTCCTCTGGTTTATTAAAAGACCGTTAAAATTATAGAAGTTCTTCCAAAACATATTCCCGGCTTCTAAAAATAATACATAGGCTTACCCCTGCATAAAACATTTTGCACCTATAGGTTATATTTGTGTAAATATGCTTCGGCGAGAGAGGCGCGACACTTAGGAATTTCCTCGCAATTGGATGGAACGGTAAACTGGCTTAGGATTTCTACATAACAAGGGTTGGTTTATAAGACACTTATGTACATCAAATTGTTACGACTAACGGTTAGTGACATGAAAATTGTTTTAGGCAACGAGAAACTGTCTTTACTAACAATGAACAAGAAGTACAAATTGCGCATCGAAATGGAGGATTTCAGTGGAGTGAAGCGGTGGGCGGAGTACTCGATATTTTTCATCAACCCAGCAACGGACAAATACAGACTAACTGCTTATGGTATTTCTGAAACTGCAGGGCCAGGTAGGCATTTGATAGTAGAAAATGTTCATTTTAGTTCCACTCCATCTGCTTCTGCAACTGTCAGTCTCTCCGAATATGCGTCTTTATTTGTTGTCTAAGTTTCCATCCGCCGTGTACGTCTCTCTACAGTTGTCTTCGTCTCTTGAAGGTTATCTTTGCCTACTGCAGGGGAGTGAATTGAATGCACGAAGTCTTATTCGGTCGGTTACTACACCTAAGAACGTTGACGCAGCTCTTAAGCTCGTTGTCTACAATTTTCTTTTTCACTTGCCTTAGGCTCGTAGTTATTTTGCGGCTGTGTGGCTAAATATAAATTCCAATTAAAACTCTTATGCAATAATAAAGTTGGTGGTTTCCTGGAAGGAAAATACTTAAAATCAGTGGAAAAAATGGCGCATAGGCCTATAGCTGAACTCAAAATTCTAGCAGCTCATTGGAGCATATATATTTCGTATATATTTCACGGGTGGTGCTGCGTTCGTCTTCTCTCTCAAACTCATTAACTCTGCCCAATCAGCTGCAGCTGGCTTCCTGTAGAATTCAGAATTAGATTTAAATTGGCCTGTTTGTCTATGAAACCCTCACAATGTGCACACTTACCTTTTTCAACCACTACTCTCTCCTTACATCTGACCACGCAGTCTGCGGTCTTCGGTTATGAGTCTTTTGGTTGAGTCTAGATGTAGCACTGCCTTGGACTCTCCTGCATTTCGTGTTGCAGCCCCCAATGAATGGAGCCGACTACCAATGTTTATCCGTTGCTCGACTTCCTCTTCCAAGAAACGCCTCAGTGCCTCACAACTCGCTACTTCTCACTGGCTTTCAAACTCCTGGATATCTAATTGCTCTTCATCTCAGATTCACGTTTCTGTGTGACTTTACGCTCCTTAAACATGTTCGTAATAAATAAATAAATAATACTGATGGTTTCTGGTGGGCTGCGATAATTTGGCACCTTTCAAGAAGCCTACCTCTCTAAACTACTTATATTATATATAATATATGGAATATATATATTATATATGCATAAATACAAACATATAAAACATGCGTATAGCCTAAACTTTGTGACATCTAGGTGTACATGAGTGTATACATATATATATACGCGCCTTAAAAATATACTAGTAGGCCTAGGTGTAAACATTTACTGACTTCATAATATTATTTTGTGACAACAGATACTATGGGAATGGACGTGTGTGTAATATCCTATATGAATCTCACAATCTAATAAAATCTACCTTGTTTCATCCACAGCGTATTCATGTATACATATGACTTGGTCCGTGACAACTCAGGCTGTAACAAAAAGTATATATATATATAGGAAGAATATACGATACCATTTGTTGTTGTATTGTTTCATCTTGTGCTCAGGAGACAATCTGGCGTACCATAATGGCAAGCAGTTCGGCACAAAAGACGAGGACAACGGTTCGAATATTGCTAGCTGCAACCCCGCGATTACCGGAGGCTGGTGGTTTAACGCATGTTTATATGGCAATCTGAATGACCGCTATAAGTCAATCTACTGGTACTACTATCTGTATTCCTACTATTCGCTGAAAGCCACAGAAATGAAAATTACCGCCGTGTTGTAGAAAACCTAATTCGCTTTAAACTAGGGGTCTATTCGTTATGGTCAGCGATTACATTACGCCATTGGACTACAACTTTCTGATTTGTTCTAAGCAATTTAATGTAGTTTCTGATTATTTTTTTATTTCTATGATAATTCTATGGCAATGCACTTCATAATTTGAATTCGCAGGTTATATAAGGAAACTCGCAATAGACATCTTCTACTGACATATTTTCCTAAAATCAGTTGTCTACAGCTAAACTTTTAATTCATAATTAAACAAGCTACGAATTTGTGATTTAACCTTAGGCGGAAATTTAAAGGCTCATGTGTATGCTTTTTAAAATAATTACACTTGTCTAGTTATAGTTTGATCTTACTCTGAAAAAATTCCGGTAATGTTTGGCAATTTGGATCGGTCAGTGCAGTGCGCCTACAGTTCTTAATTACACAACTACACTATTGAAAATTATATCAACTGGTGGTTGCAGGAGCTTCCCGACGTGATGTCATAGAACTCTTAGAATAACAGACTCCTATTGTGATCATATACAGCCATGATTGCCGTTCTTCCAATATTAGTCCCAAGATGTTCGAACTGGCCACTTGGACGCCCTCGCCATATATGATGACAAACTCATCTGAGAATAGCACTAAATATGCATATAATTATGTAAAGATACACGTGTGAATCACCAGGCATCCTACTTATCATCCACTGTTACACCTTGTGGCTATGCCAAAGGCCGATCCGCTCTTCGATCAGCTTGTTCAAAAATGCACATTGTTCCTGGTACATGTCTTGTCTTTGGAAGTCGTTCAGTCATAGCTGCTGATCACTCCATTTCGAACTCTGTACCTGCTCAGTTGACAAAAATCATACTAAAACTATATTTCGGTGTTAACTGAAACTTGCCTTTTCCAGTCTGCGTATGCTCTTTAATGTTTACACTTGCTCTGCTTCAGCGAGCACCTTCAACTTTGTAAGGAGGGCATTATCAAATTACGGTTGTAATTTATTGTACAGCCGTGTCAACGATTGCATAAATTGCTAGGCCTACTTCTTCTATGCTGCGCGAAGGCCAAAATTGAGAGGTGTAAGTTCCTTCTCCATGATTCGTGACGAAGTGCTTCTTTGTGATCTTGTCCAATCTTTCTGCCCTCTGTTGACCCTCATTTTCAGGAAGCCGGGCGATAAGCCCGAAGAACTTCAGTCTGCGTTTGCGGATTATAGGAGAAATTGCTCTCCCTTGCTCGTCAAGTTGGTGACATGGTCCAAATAATGAATCCTAAATGCCGTCCTGCGACACTACATGTCAATATTGTCAAGTTCTTTACTAAGTGTTTAGAGCTTCCATGATTGTCCCAGTCTCAAAGCTGAAGCCTTTTACGAAAGTACACATCGAAACTGCTCCAATGGAATCTCGCAACCTTTCGGACGATAAGCGTAAACTACCTGTTGAATATTCATTTTCTCTATTGCCAGACGTACGATAGAGCGAAGGAAAACGTGCCACGCGGTAGAGTTCGCCTTCGATCTGAGGCAAATATCTAACGATTGTTTGTAACTTTAATTCACGTGTAGAGTGAAATTTCAAGTTAGAATAATACAATCAAGTCGACATTTGGCGTATTTAGCTGTTTATATGCTACGTCCTATGCCGTGGTTTGGATTATAGTACTGTCTCCGTAGACACTATTACAGCTTCTAAGAAGAAGCTTGGCGAGATAGACTATTGGAAGCATTAAACAATACACATTACTTGCAATGGGTCTAACACCAGTGGCGTAGCTATCATATGTGCAGGGGATGCAAGGCACCCCAGGGCCCACGACCTCCAGGGACCCACAATATTGGTTAGAACGCAAGGCTACAGGCCTTACAGGGCCAAACAGAGGTCCATGCACCCTCTGCACCCGGGCCCATGAAAAGCTAGCTACGCCTCTGTCTAACACAGACTTCTGAACCACTTTAAACCCTTGCTATGTTATGTTATATTATTCTGCAGGTATTTTAGTAATCTGAGAGCTAAACGCTATAACTGACCTCTTGTTATCTATGCACAGGTATTTCAATTGTAGCCATCGGACTGTTTAGCTGTCTGCCTGACCCATTTGGATCTTGATCTGGAACCGAATTTGACCCTACCTGATAATCAATTTTGCTTTGACTAAGCGCCTGTGAATAGGTGAATAGAGAATTATCAAAGCTGTGCATCATGTGCCAGCAGACTCTAAATCAACTACGATACTGTGTTGTCTAAACTTGAAGGCTGATAGCAAACACTTCATATCCTCGTAACCCTTACGGTATCTCAATTGCGTTCACTAAGTTTGTCATGTATTGTCACACAACAGGTCACTCTATATAGCAATAAATATAGAAATTTAGACTAGAGAATCGAGTTGCAGTAGTCAACTCTGGAGATGACTAGGGCCTGAACTAGGGTGAGGAGATATTTTCATTAAGGCTTTTCCTGACTTGCCGTATACGACTATACATGTACGTCTTAGATGGAAAAGGCAGGATTTTTCTATGAAGGAGATTTGATTTTTCATAGAAAGTGTACTGTCTAATAGAACACCGAGGTCCCGAACACATTCAGCAGGTTTTATGAAGCAGTCAGGGCAGAGGTTAAGGACAGAGTGAAGTATGTCAAAGCTGGGCATAGGGTGACGGTTGAACCAGATGAGCTCTGTCGCAATAATATTATGTTTAGATATAGACTTAATCTTTGACCCTGAGCGACAGAGGAGAACTAGACAGTTGGAAACAGTTTATGCATTTAGGTGTGATTTTTGGGACATAGATATTGTCTTTGAAAAGCATTATACATTTTTTGGAGTTATAGATATGAATTTATTTCTTTTATTTGAATGACGTAATCAAGGACTGGATGCTCATATATACATTAAGTCACTTGTACCAGTTACGTATAGAAGAACCCAAAGAGATAATGTCGTGACATGAACTTCGATCGATCATCTAATTTCAGGTCTTTTGTCTATTTTTATTTTAGTAAGTATGACATTTATCGCCATTCAGCATCTTACGCAATATTATCTACAGGAACTTTGGCTGCATCTTCCAGAAGACTCTTTAAAGCTTAATTTGTCAGTGTAGGCCTATTGATCATCATAATTTTTTCTTGATTTACAACAACTGAGCTTCGTGTTATCCATAAGTTTATTACGTTATTAAGATTATGTCCTGTCAGATCTGACAATAATGTGAAAAATGGAACTTCTATCAACATTGTTAATGAAATGCAGGAGCCAGATGCGCTTATACTTTCTCAAGATCAAGTACTGATCCATCATTAGCTATCAGGGCAATCTTTCAAAGAACATACAATGTGTCTAAGGAGAGTAAGTCTTTATAAATTTATAACTATATAGAGTTCTCTTGAGTGACAATACAAGACAAACTTGGTGAACGCAATTAAGATACAGTGAAGGACTCGAGGATATAAGGCGTTTGCTATCAGTCTTCAAGTTTAGACAACACAGCATTGTATTTGATTAATTTTACAGCCTGCTGTCACATGATGTAGGCCCCTATAGCTTTGAAACGGCCTATCCAGGAAGATAATGGATTGTCTAGTGGTTTACATGCAGGACTGCCAACCCGGAAGTCAGAGGTTCAAATGTCGGCCAGGGTAGAAATAATATTCTGTAGCACTTGCGCTCCATAACGGACTCAGACCGTACACTGTCGGTGGAAAGTTCAGACGAGGAAGGAGAGGACTGGCTAACCGATTCATATTCCGAGGCTTAGAAGAATGTAGCCGCTAGCACTGTAATGTTAGGCCTGGCTCTCGGGTTTAGCTCCATGCAGAGTATAGTCCTCTAGTACTCGAGAATGTGTAAATCGGTCCTTAACATATCAAGTGATTGATTTAATTATTGAGTTAGCAATACCGTCGCCTGCTTATTATTTCCACCATGAGCTTAAATGAATGTAGTGATGCTTAGTAAATATGCTGCTCATTGTATCGTTTGGACAACCGAATAAATGATTTCTTCGTTATGATTTCAAACGTTCATTTAGAAGAAAATAGATAATACAATTATTTATAAGTAACATTTAACGTTTGTGGTGAAAACCGATAATGTATGGACTGTTAGCACTTTAACTGAAGAAATTGTCTCCTCTGCAATGGCAGGATTAAATATCACCTAAGGAGCAACAATGAAAAACTTGCATCTACAACATCTGCTGGAATTTCCCTATATGGAGGATAACCTGGATAAGCAAGAAAACAGAATTATGCCTGGCTCGACTAATTTCAGTTAGCGATTTGCCATAGGTATTAAGCAAGATCACCTAAATTAATAGCTTCATTTGAAAGACTGTAACTTCAGAAATTGATTTAATATACCGGTACTTGAAAAGACTTCATATCTGTCTCCTCTCTCTAGCCTCTCTGGCAACAGGACTCGGACCTCCACTGGAAACATAAAACGAAGCTCAATTGTTGTAAATCAAGAAGGAGAGCCCACGATAGACTGACGTGTAAAGGCTTTGAAGGGTCTTCTCGAAGATGTAACTAGCACTTTGCAATATGGCATACGATGCTCACAGGTGATCAATTACATATTATGTTTATTGAAGCACAATAAACAGAGAACTTCCACGATAAACAAAAATAGTAGATCGGTATAGAAGTGAAGATATTAGGCTTTATCTCCTTTGGATCTTCAGAGTAACTAATAGAATCGACTGCATCCACTCTGTCGTGTCATAGCATCTCAAAAGTCACTGATGAGATATTTACATTTACGTCATTATAATTAAACAGAAACAAACATCCATAAATCCTAAATACATCAAGCGCTTTAGTATTTTGTCTTGGTTCTTTGACTTAACCACCGTCACAATCTGTCACTGTCACTCTCCAAAGCTCACAATCGACCTTAAATCAGTAACTCCAACGCGCCCTCAGAGTCCTACATCTGTCACTCAACGATCAATTTAAACAATGATAGTCTCTACGTTGAGAACTCATCAAATGTCCTATAGCTGATTTACAACGTCTTATCCTTAAACTAGACTAAAGCCTACAGGCCTGTATATATGCAATCGTTGAAGAGAGGATTGTATTCAGCTATTTGGAAGTGACGGTGAAGTTCTTACCTACCCACAACTAGAGCATGATGGCGCACTTCCTGTGTCACATGCTGCTACTGGTTTTTCTGTCCAGTAGAGCTGTTGTGCTGGTGAATTCATCAAACAACGCGATAAGTTGCGGATATGATGTCAACTGCCAGGCAATTGTGAAAATGATGGCGGCCGTCGATGAAATAAAAAGTAAACTAGACGAACCAGCTTCATGTCCAGATGTGAATGAAAAGCTCGATAAACTAGCCATAAACGTGCTTGATATACAGGGTAAGCAAGTGAAAGATGCGGTATTGCTGGGTAAGCAAGCGAAGGATCTGGAAGAGCAGAAGGAGAAGTTGGACAGAAGTCTTGCTTCAACGGCCGCCATCTCGAAGCAGTTGGAAAGACTATCAGCAGATTTTTTGAGCCACGACGGACGTCTCAAGGCACACGATGTTTCGCAGAACAATTTGTATCAACTTGTGCAAAGTAAGAAGACATTCGGCTGCTTAACTTAAGCTTCGAAATGTACCCTGAAAGGGCTAATGGAAGAGATATTTAAGACATATAGAAAAATGTCACATAACTCATGAAAAATATTACATACATTCGTGAATTAAGCGTGACTTTTGAATCTAAACTTGAAACGTCTTAAATTCCTTAACGCCATCATTGTTAGAAAATGTAATCAACCCAGCTGTCACGTTTCAGTAATTCAGACATGCTTTGTATTGGCTTCTTCTTTATGTTCTCTGCTCACCGGCAGGTTCGTATGACCAATGACGCCATCGTTCTCTGTCTTGTGCTCTTCTCTTTAGTCCACTGTATCCTTCTTCTTTTGTCATCATCCAGTCTAGCAGCATTGTCCTCGGTCTTCCTCGCGTCTTTTTCCCCTCCATCCTTCCCTCCATGATGTCTCTTAACAGTGTCTCACTCCTTAGGATGTGCCCGATCCATTTCCTTTGTCGTCCGCGTATAGTTCTTATGAGTGATCTTTGCTCTTCTACCATTTGCAGGATTTCCTCGTTCGTCCTCCGTTCCGCCCAGCTAACTCTCTCCATTCTGCGCCACACCCACATCTCAAAGGCTTCCAATCTTTTTATGTCGTCCTTCCTCATTGTCCATGTCTCGGAGCCGTACAGAACAACACTCCACACCAGTGTCTTTACCATTCTCTTCTTTAGACTCTTGCTTAAACCTCCTCTCATTAGCTCTCCTCTTTTATAAAATGCATCTTTTCCCATGGATATTCTTCTTTTTATTTCCCCGTGGCATCTTGCATCGTCTGTGATCACACTTCCTAGATAGCAAAACTTCTCCACCTGTTCTATTTCTTCTTCGTTTAGTGTGATCTTTATTGTTTGTGGTGTTATGCCGCTTCTCTTGCTTATCTTCATTACCTTTGTCTTCTTTACGTTTATTTTCATTTCATATTCCAGCGATACCATGTTTAGACGATCCATCATCCTTTGTAAGCCCTCCTGGCTAGTTGCCAGCATCGCCTGGTCATCTGCAAATCTCAATGCCTTCACCCTTCTTCCTCCTACCTTTATCCCTTCCTCCATATCCTCTAGCGTTTCTCTTATGATCTCTTCTATATAGATGTTGAATAGTATTGGTGACAGTGGGCATCCTTGTCTTACTCCTCTTCCTATTTTTCCTGGTTCCGAGTACTCTCCATCAACTCTTATTTTCACTCTTTGTCCCATGTATAGATTACCTATCAATCTTCTTTCTCTCCAATCCACCCCTTTTCTTCTCAGTATTCCCATTAGCTTTCTCCAGTCTACTCTGTCGAAAGCTTTTTCATAGTCGACAAAGCAGATATATATGTCTTGGTCATGTTGGATGCTTCTTTCTGCTATTACCCTCAATGCTGCCACCGCGTCTCTTGTCCCCTTTCCCTTTCTAAACCCATATTGGTCCTCTCCCAAGAAATTTTCTGCTTCCGCCTTTGTCTGCAGTCTCTTTGTTATAATTCTTAGCAGGATTTTTGATGCATGTGTCAGAAGGCTTATCGTGCGATGGTCTTCACAGTTTGTTGCATTCTGCTTCTTCTGTATTGGTATAACAATTGTCTGCAGGAAGTCCTTTGGCCATTCTCCCGTGTTGTAGATGTCCTGGCATAGTTGCACCACCTCGTTCATTGCCTTGTCTCCAAGATTTCTGAGTATTTCTATTGGGATGTTGTCAATTCCTTCCGACTTTCCATTCTTCATGTCCTTGATTGCAGCCAAGACCTCCTCCCTCATCACCTCCGGACCCATGCCGTCCTCCCCCTGTGTTTCTTCCTGCTTCCGTTCTTGTTTCCTCATTTCTTCCTCGATGCTTCCACTTCCTGTGTATAATTCCTCCACATATTCCTTCCATCTTTCCCTTATGTCCTCTGCGTCCTCCAGTAGTCTGCCATCCTTGCTCTTGATTGCACCTCCTCTTCCTGTATTTTGTTTCTTGCTTAGTGATTTTATTTTACCGTACACCAAATCACTTCGCCCCTGTTCCTGCAGGAGTTCCAGTTCTCTGCACTGCTCCTCCCACCACCTTTCTCTTGCTTTATCCGTTGTTCTTCTCAGCTGGTTGTTCAGTCTTCTATATTCCTGTCTAGCCTCCTCTGTACTCTGATGTTTCCATTTTCTTCTCTCCTCCATGTCTTTGATCATCTCTGTTGTTATCCATGGTTTACGCGGTTCGTTTCCCTTTTGGAATCCTATCGTTTCAGTCGCCTCTTTCATCAGTGCTTCTTTTAGGTTCGTCCACCTCTCTTCTGTTTTTGTTCCCTCTTTTAGATTTTCTACTTTTTCCTCTAGGTTCTTCGATACTTCTCCCATCTTTGTTTTTATCATTTCTTTGTTCCACTTCATTTTCTTCACTCTTTTCTTTTTGATGAATTTGAGTTGTAGGCTCACTGTCATAGCCACCATGTTATGGTCTGTATCTGCATCTGCCCCGGGAAGGGCTCTCGCATTCTTCACACTATTTCTATACCTCTGCCTTACCATTATGTAATCCAGCTGGTATCTTTCCCTGTCTCCTGGTGATTTCCACGTGTATCTTCGTCTTTTTTCCTGCTGGAACCATGTATTCGTTATTACCAATCTTTGCCTTTTGCAGAATTCCATTAATTTCTCTCCTCTCTCATTTCTCTTCCCCAATCCGAATTTCCCTATTATACCTTCCTGTTCGCCCTCTCCCACTACTGCATTCCAGTCTCCCATTACTATCACATAATCTGTCCCTTTGATGTCTTCTAATCGTCTCTCTATTTTCTCATACATGTCATCCACCTCCTCTTCCTCATGCGCCGACGTAGGCATATACACCTGCACTATTGTTATGTCTACTGGTTGTGCACGTATTGATACTATTATCATCCTATCTTCGACTCTTTCTATTTTCGTCACACATTTGGCTGTTTTTTCTGATAGAAGAATTGCTACCCCGTTTTGTCCCTTGTCTCCTCCAGTGTGGATAACCCTATAGCCATCACTGACGAAATCTCCTCCTTCCTTCCATCTTACCTCTGCCAAACCTAGTATGTCAAGCTGTGCTCTTCTCATTTCTCCTATCACGTTCGCCAGCTTTCCTGGTCTTGCCATTGTTCTTATGTTCCATGTCCCTATTTTTTTTTTATTGGCAGGTAAGCGCAAATGGAAGAAATGTAGACACACTATAACAATCAAATCTTATAAAGTCGTGTATGTAAACTTGGAAAATCTTCATTTTCTTAACGGCATCGTTATTAGAAAATGTGATCTTGTCCGCTCTCATCTATCGCCCATTCAGATATGCATTTTCATTCGTAGGTATTCAAGGTGCTCAACCTAGAGCAAGGGACTGCTCAGATATTCGAGAAAGAGGCTCCTCTGTCAACGGTGTATATCGAGTAGATCTTGGCAGCGATAATAAACGAATCGAAGTGGACGTCTACTGCGATTTTAAGACTTTGGGACAAAGTTGGCTGGTACGAATGAATTAAGAAAATTTCGGATCACTTACTGCTTTCACAGACCGCTTATATGCTATATCGCATAGTATACTTCCTTGAATTGAAGTTATTTGTTTTGCGCAAATTTTCATGTTGTCACATTAAAAACGGGTACCGTATCAGTGAGTGTGCCGGTATCGTGCAATGGAGTTCAGTTTAATGTAGGCCTATATTATTTTAGCGTTAGCGTCTGCTGTGTAAAAACAAACAATGGTCAGTAACATTAGGCCTGTGGTGGTGACCAACCTCCATCTTCGTTTTATATGAAATTTGATATGATACAGTCCATGAATTAAACGAATATATACATACACATACACTGCAGCAAGAGATATGACGTTGTCAAATTATAATGCAAGAAAAGCCCAGTAAGTAAGCAGACAAGCATTGCGATAGTTTCGTATGCCTGAATAAACTGCCGTTATAATCATTGCTTGAACTTGCTTCAAACCAAAATAAATCTGTCATGACGCAGAATATATTCCAGCACAGGATCAAAAAGGGGCGGTGACTTTCACCAATGTCAGATTGTGTCACAACCAAAAGCTACGCTTAGGACGTCCAATTACAAGCTGAAAACGTTCTTTCTTCTTCCTAAACTTATATGAAAGTCTAAGATTATTTTGTGCATTTCATGTCCAGGTGTTTCAGCGACGTAAAGATGGCAGCGTCGATTTCGACCGAAACTGGAATGACTATGCGAATGGCTTTGGAGCTTTGACTGGCGAATTTTGGCTAGGTACTGCAGTCTACCCTTTAAGAAAAATGGGGAATGATGAAGGCATTTTGAATAACCTGAAATTATTGTGTAGGCCTATTTGGGCTTACAAGAATGAAGAGCATCTCAGTAATGTGGCTGTCATTTTAAAGTTAAATGGAACTAACAAATTAGGATTCTACCAATAATATTTGTACAAAGCTTGCATAAATTACATTGGCATTTCAGAGTACTTATATACATACCAATATGTAGTGACTGAGCATCAATTGACGTAGCTCAGCATTTCTCCGTTTCTTCAATGCATGGCCTTTTGACAATTAAAGTCTAAGAGGCTCTAACCTTTTCGTCACGAGGTGAGCACTAAAATAAACAATCAGCATGCGAAATCTTTTTATGTCCTCGCAAAAGCATGCTTTGACTTGACGATAGCTTATTCATAGACCCCTATGTTCACTCAAGGGTTTAAGAATGTTTACAGTTAAGCTTCTTTCTTAGCAACCTCCCCTTCCCCGGTTAAACTTTATAGCTTACAACGCATCTTCTTTCTAGTAAGTAGGTCGACCAATCCGAAACTGTAATCGCTTTCTTCATCTGAAATAATGACACTTACTACACACCATCTTTCAAACTTTAAACTAAAAAAATAATTCAGATAATCTCATTGAACGATGCTACACTGGAAGTGGTGAATTTTCTTACAATTATCAGGATAACACCTCGCTTAGCAAATGTTCAGCATCTATTCTATAAATGAATAGTAGGCCGTGATTTGGCGCCGTGTAATGGCTGCCGCATAAGCAGTTATATTCGACTCCTGTAAAACTGTTATCATGTGCTTCTACTTAATACATGCATGTAAGGCGCCCTGCATGGCTGCCGTTTCTACTATATGTATGTTCACTGTACAGCGCAGTGCGTTTACAGGCTTTAATTAAAGAAAAGATTATTATTATTTTTTTGTTTCTCCGTAATCGTAATAGTAAAAATTTTCAAATTTAAAAAACTCCGAATATATAGAGCTCTACCATAAAGCTAACCGTGGGGCACCAGCTTATAATTATTTAAGAGAACTGTGTCGTAGGCCTATATGAGTGCTTGTCCAGAGATCAGTTTAAGGTCCGAGTCCGGTTGCAAGAGAGAAAGAGAGGGAGAGAGAAAGAGAGAGAGGAGAGAGAGAGAGAGAGAGAGAGAGAGAGAGAGAGAGAGAGAGAGAGAGAGAGAGAGATAGAGAGAGAGAGAGAGAGAGAGCAAGAGAGAGAGAGAGAGAGAGAGAGAGAGAGAGAGAGAGAGAGAGAGAGAGAGAGAGAGAGAGAGAGCAAGAGAGAGAGTGGGGAGTCAGAGTGCCTGCTAAGAGAGAGACAGAGACAGAGACAGAGACAGAGACAGAGACAGAGAGAGAGAGAGAGAGAGAGAGAGAGAGAGAGAGAGAGAGAGAAAGAAAGAGACAGGAGGCAGAGGACCTGCTTAGACAGAATTTGTTGAAGAAAAGAAAGCCAGAAAAGCGGAGGTTCGAAAGATTTGGGCAGCAATTTTGAAGAGGTGAGAGTGTAAGACCTACGGGGGAGATATGCAGAGGAAATTATATACCCATATATATATATACATACCAAATTACCAATATATTTATGCCACGCATAAAAAATTTTTCACCTAAACGTTTGTGTAAAGATGTTCGACGAGGGAAGCGCGGCACTCTAGGATTTTCACTGTAACTAGATGGAACGGGAACGTGGTTTAGGATCTCTAAATAGCGAGTTTGGGTTGTGGGACATTTCTGCATATCAAATTGTTTCGACTAACACCTATTGACATGAAAATCGTTCTAGGCAACGAGAAACTGTCTTTACTAACAATGAACAGAAAGTACAAGTTACGCATCGAACTGGAAGATTTCAGTGGAGTGAAAAGGTGGGCGGAGTACTCGACGTTTTTCATCAAACCATCAACTGATAAATACAGACTAACTGCTTATGGAATTTCTGGAACTGCAGGGCCAGGTAGGCATTAAATTGCTGGTTGAATATATCCATTTCAGTGCCACATCGTCTGCTCCTGTGTCTGTCAGTTTTTTTCCATAGATATGTATGTATCTATTGTCTAAGTTTCCATCCTTCTCTGTATTGTTGATGCGGTTTCCTTGTCTTCATCTCCACAAGATCACCCTTGCCTTAAGAGAGTTAGATGAATGCACAGTCTTATTCGGACGGTTACTACGTCTAAACATGTTAACGCAGCTCTTTGTATAATTATTTTCTTTTTCTCTCGCCTTACAATTCCAATTTACGATTCCAATTTTGTCCCAAGAGTTCTCTATCCGGTTGCAAGACAGAAAGAGAGGGAGAGAGATATAACTCTTTCTTTACTTTATAACTCTTTTTTACTTTAATTTATGCAAATTTTTTTTAAACATTTTCAATACTTGTTAAGTTTCCAGCCTCTCCTAGATCCTCCAACATTACATTACTATTACTTAGCATCACTAATGTATTTGTAACATATTGCGGTTTGTCAATGTGAGTCGATAATAAACGAATAATAATGATAATGTTGGCTAAGTATAAATTCCAGTTATGACTTTTATGTAATAATAAAGTTAGTAAATATCCAGATGGAAAATATTTCAAAAGCACTTGGAAAAGGATGAATATCAGTGAACTCATTAATTATATCAGATCACCGGAGCGTATATCTCATATTGCTGGTTTCTGGTAGGCTAAGTTATATAATATAATTATGTGTACAAAATAAAATAAAATAATATAGTCCTTATTATCTTTCAAGAACCCTTCTAAACAAGGTATATACATGCAAAAATAAATGGAGACTACATAATTATGAAAAACATGCGCATATACATAATTACATACTTCGTTACATACTGTATTTGGTATAAGCATTTACTGACTTCGAATTTTACAACAGATCGTAAATGGATGTACAATTGTACATGCATGGAATATCCTATCTGAATCATTTGTTGATGTCTTGTTTCATCTTGTGCTCAGGAGACAATCTGGCGTACCATAATGGCAAGCTGTTCGGCACAAAGGACGCAAACAACGGTTTCAATGTTGCAAGATGCAACCCACCGATTACCGGAGGCTGGTGGTTTAACGGATGCTTATTTGGCAATCTGAATGACCGCTATAAGTCAATTTACTGGTACTACGTGGGACATTCGTACTATTCGCTGAAAGCCACAGAAATGAAAATTGCCGCTGTGTAGTAGAAAACCGAAATCGCTCTGAACTAGAAGCCTATTTGTTATGGTCAGTGATTACAATGCGCCACAGAACTACAACTTTCTGATTTTGTTCGAAACGATTTAGTAAAATTATAGTTACTGATTATTACTTGCTTCGATGGTAATTCTATGGCAATGTATTTCGTAATTTGAATTTAAATTTTTCTAGTTATATAAGGAAATACGCAGTAGACATCTTCTACTGACATATGACTATATTGCTAAAATCAGTACAACTGAACTTTTCATTCATAATTTCACAGTCTACGAATTGTGATTTAGCCTGAGGCTGATAATTATAACGTTAAGTGAAATATAACGATAACAAGCATGACGTCGTTTTTCGCGTGTATGCTTCTAAAAAATAAAGCTTGTCTAATTGCACAGTTTGATTTTACTCTGAAACAAGCCAGTAATGTTTAGCAAATTGTATCGGTCTGTGTAGTTAGCCTCCACTTCTTAACTACACAATTGCACTTTTGAAAATTATATCAACTGGTGGCTGCAGGACGTCCAAGATCTGATGTTATATTAGTATAATAAATTGCTATTGTTATATAGATGTAATATACGGTCTTCCAACATGAGTCCCAAGATGTTGCAAGAGGTCGATTGGACGCCCTCACCATATATGATGACAAACTCATCTGAACGTAGCACTAACATGCATGTATATGTAAAGATACACGTGTTTTCATCAGACATCTTACTTATCATCCACGGCTTTATTTTCGATCACATTCTTCGAAAATGTATATTGTTCCTGGTACATGTCCTGTCTTTGGCAGTCGTTCAATCATAGCTCCTGATCCCTCCATCTACAATTCTGTACCTGCTCAGTTGACAACTATCATACTGAAACTATATTTCGGACTAAACTGAAACTTACCTCTCTGTTTGTCAGTGAAGACATTGACCAGAGTCGGGAGCGCCTCTGATTCGAGTGGCTCTATATAAATTCTCGATTACAAATACAATTACAATTATGATTGATTTAGTTGATGATCAGCATGTATTTAATTATCATCTCTAGTTTCGTATATTGACAATCTCTTGATTAGAGACGACCATATAGAGATTACAAATGCGTAGGCTTTGCATGAGACTATTTAAGTGGTCGCGAACGATAGCCGTAAAACTTCTTCGTGATTTATGTTAGACATAAATTTTCATTGATGTCACTTTCAAGTGTACTGAAGGATAAAGATCCTGCCAAATACTTAATTAAATATGTTTGTTCATCGTGCACACGAATAATTAATATAAATTCAGACGATCTCCGCTAATCAGTTCCTTCCTGGGTGATCGGCTTGAAGCACCTGGGCGTAAGTTTGCCCCGCAAAGTGGTGATGACCGGTTCCATCCTCAGGTGTCGATCACAGCAAACTGAAAGACATCATCAATTTATGCAACATAAAACAATAAGTACGTAAGCTAACGGGAAGGTATCCATCAGCATTGCGATAGTTAAGTGTGCAAAAATACACCGTCCTTAATCGTCGTTGTCAATGCCTTCTTGTCTGTGCCCCGGTTTATTTACGTGAGCTCTGCTGTCCTGTATCTGATGTGGCTGAATGGCCGCCGAGCCCTTCGCTCTTCTTCTGCGACTGAGCTCTTAGTTCCTTGTGCTACCACCACAACTAGACAGCGTCGCGCTTTCCCTGTAGTCGGCCCCTCAATCTGGAATCATTTCCCATTCCAGATAGTCTGTTGCCTAAGAATAGTGTTTTACAAGTTACAAAAGTCCAATTTATACTGCCGTGGTTGGGCTGGGAGCGCTCCCAAGTAGGTACTTTGAGGGAGCGCAATATTAAATTATCAAAATGAATGAATGAATTCAAGTTGTTGGAAGTGTTGTAAATTCACAGTTAATTTTGTGCCTAAAATGTTAAAAATTTGGTTGATTACAACTTAAAATTTATGACAAAGACTTCTCTGGTTGAAAAAGCAGTAGACTGAAATTGGCGAAATTCAAAAGCATTTCTAAGAAGCTAAATATATTCTGTGTTCCTCGATGTAGGTTTTTTTTCGTAGGCTTTGCTTTTAGGCCTATAAGCCCTATATAGACCCTATGTATCTCCGAGCTCTGGGTTGGTAGTGCAGCATGCTGATAACTAAACAGGGTCCCATGGACTCAGCGTAAAAGATGCACATCATTTGATCACAGGCTTTATATCAAATACATCATTGTGTTGTCGAAACTTGAAAGACTGAATTGCGTTGACTCAATTTGTCTCGTATTGCCACTCAACTCTGTATCTAGAAGGATTTATTCCATTTAGACATGATGGCCTCACGGAGCCTTTTGGATGGACGATTACCTTGATAGCTAAGCATGCTTGAATGAGGAAGTTTAGTGCAAGTTTAGGCTTAAGCGCATCTGACTCCACATTAATATGACGATGACTTAATTTGAAAACCTTTTGTCAGCTCTGACTGGGTGCAATATTGGTAATCTAATTAGTGCGGGTGCACTTGCTACGAAGACCAATTGCTGTAAATCAAGAATCGGAGCGAAATATAGACTGACATGCACAGTCTTTGAAGAGTCTTATCGAAGATAAATCTCGCTGTAGGCCTATAAAAAATTTCACAAGACGCTGAATGGTAGTTAATGACATATTTACTTAAACAAAGTCTAGAGAATCGTAATCGTAAACTCCTATTTGCTAAAGAGTTACACTAAAGCTAAGCGCTGGTCACCAGTTTATTCACGAGCTGCTTCACGAGCGCCCAAGACCCTGAAAAGTATTGATAGATTGGGGTTCAAGTGAAGCCATAATCTTCTTGGTGTCTATTGGGTAACTGGCACAATTCCTCCCGGTCTGATTGCTCTGGGTCTCCTCTGGCCTTCCATAGGGTTTCATAAAAATTATTAGGGTCTCTATTCAATATCCTTTACACCGCTGACCTAAACCAGGTTCTTTCTTCTATGGGTGTTGCGACGCTTCAACATGCCGATGACAACGAGGCATATGTCCAGGACCCAGCTTCATACACTATCTCCCTAGTGGAGAAAATCCTCATGTCATCGGAGGTGCTTGGCGCCTGGATGTCATCCAACCACCTCCGGTTGAACCCCGGAAAGACACAGTTCATCTGGGTTGGGAGTCGCGAGCAGGTTTCTAAAGTCGACCAATCCAATGTTGCAGCATCGCTTTCCTGGCGTCTCTCTCTTTAACACTGTCCGAGATTGGGTGTGACCCAAGACCTGGAATTGACCACTTCAGAACAAGTGAGACATGTAGGCCCTATGTCGTAAGTGATTCTACCACCTACGTCCGATTCTCTCTGTAAGCCGCAAGCTAAAGTCGCCAGAATCCCGATGCATTCATGCATTCATAATTGACTATGGCAACGTTATAACTGTATCTCGCAATCAGTTGCAATCTGTTCTAAATGCAGTGGCTCGCCTGATCGGCGGCATACCTAAGTTCTGGCATATATCTAGCGTATTATGGGAAGAACTGCAATGGTTGCCTATGCAAGACGCATCGAGTTTAAGATTCAAATGCTTATGCGTAATTGTCTTGCAGGCCGTGGCACAGTCTACTTTATGGAGCTTTGTGTGCCGGTGTCATCCATAAAAGGCCGTAGATTCCTTTGTTTGTGGGTTATTCATGAGGAGCTATGGAACGGGCATAGCCAATTACGTGTCTTCTCTTGTATGCTCTCGTTGACGTATAGGCCCTAGATGGTTATGATTGGCTTGGTTGATGTTCGTTGGTTATTTAATTGGCGTCTATAGTGTTGGGGATACGCTGGTGTGCAGGAAAGAAGAAGGCTCCAGTTCGTGATGGATAGGCTGATCCGCCAGCGAGACCTCCCATGTAATAATCTAATAATCGGAGAATTCTACCGCCTTTTGATGTTGCCTTGTGTTCGACAGTCCTTGGAAATCCAAGTCATGTCCTGCGCAGGCTGCTTCCATCTGTTAAGCCGAAGATTTATGGTTTAAGGCATAGACCCCATAACAGGGTTTTTTCCGCAAGCGTACACCAGCATGGAGAAAACTTTTATTGTCAGAATGTTGTATACTTACTAACCAACTGGACGCATGCTATATGTATGCTATATTCTATATATGTATATATGTATTGTATATATATATATATATATATATATATATATATATATATATATATATATATATATATATATATATATATATATATATATATATGTGTGTGTTTAACGCATTGTATATATATACGGAGAGATGTTTGTTTATTTACTTTAGAAGATCTATTTACAGGGCCGGCGCCAGAGTATTTGGCGCCCTAGGCGAACCTGTCGCTCCGCGCCTGTGGCAAGTGCGATAACTATATATATATATATATATATATATATATATATATATATATATATATATATATATATATACATATATATATACATATATATATATATATAGGCCTAATTAATATTAAATTAATCAAGTTAATATAACCATCACACAGGAATGCAGCCGAATGCTGCATCTTTAATTTAGTACCATCGATTCGTCGTTCATTGTAATCATATAAGAATCATTATTGCTTCTAAATTAAACAAAAATATGGCATTTGATAAATTTTAAATTTTAAAGTTAGCCATAATTAAAGTAATATAGGCCTAGTCTGGAACTGCATTAGCTATGCAGCCTATGTTGTATGGTCTAACACGTTTAATGGTAATTTTAAATGTAAATATTAATTAATGATGCAGTGCACAGTTTCATTTGAACACGTAGTAACTCCTGTGGCTACGTTTACGAATTCCTAGTCCTACCTACGTGCGAAGTCTATACAAATATAGGCCTAATGTAAATTCAAAATTTGATTTTTCGCGCTTTCTCTTCAGCAAATGTAGAAACGAGAAGCAGATATCGTCTGTACTACTTAAAAAATTAAAGCAACAAGAACTACTACCGGTACTCTAAATTTAGAAGTTCCTTACCATCAGTTGAGTCTTATAAGTTTCTTTTTTCAAGAGAGCTTTGAATAATGCAATAAGACAATGTAGAGTGTACAGGCCACAAGCCTTGTAGAGAGACATTGAGAGAGACAGACTGCGACAGAGACAGAGCGAGAGAAAACGAGATAAAACGATACAGAGACAGAGAGACAGACAGAGACAGAGTGAGTGAGTGAGTGAGTGAGAGAGGAGAGAGAGAGAGAGAGAGAGAGAGAGAGAGAGAGACCCAGTTCGCTTCGACTTGGGGGTCGAACAAGGTCAATTACTCCGACACATCAGGGTAACCTCGTACATGTATAGACAAATACCACACATACAATATACAATACACATACAATATGGCATGTATCATATATCATGAGGCATCCCGGCCGCATCAGTCATCATACAGACTAGTTCAGACTGCAGAGAGGCTGTCATACACGCAGTACACGGGCTTTTTGAACACCGTAGGCAGCAGATAAATATGTCATCAGATGGAACAATTAACCAAATTTAAAATTTGTGCGCTTGGAGGGAAATGAAAGAATCGGGCCCTAAAGCAGAATGTGACAGGGGGTGCGTACGCACCTTAAGCGCCTTGTATGGCTAGGCGGCTAGGCCTACGCCTCTGGACTGGCAAAACGGCGGGAATGGTTGAAAAAATATTTCTTTGTGTAGCTTTTCTCTCGCCCCCAGAAATGTGCCGCCCTAGGCGGCCGCCTAGTTCGCCTAGTGGTTAAACCGGCCCTGTCTATTTAACAGACGTTGTTCACCAGAGTGCTGTTTGGCAACTGGTTTAATAAAGAATATACTTAGACCTACTTACTTACTTACTTACTTACTTACTTAGTTTCTTGTATTAATGGCAATCTTGCTGATTACAGACTATTGAATGCTCGTGAACAACAGCTGTATATCTTTCTTTGTGATATATCTTTGACAAAGCCGATCTAATGCCAGGTTCAAGTGCTCAGAGGGAAACTATTGTGAAAAATTGCTCAATCTTTATACCTGACGGGCATCGCACCAGTGCCGTCCTAACAGCATTGTAAGCCCTATAGGCAAAGCAATGCACTGCCGCGCGTGGAATATCATCAGCGTGTGCATGAATCCGGTCTTTGAGAGCAGGTACGATGTGGGTAAGACCAGTGATATAGGCGCACACATTAATTTTAATCTCTTTAATTTGGGGCCCCTAGAATCGTGGGGCCCCGGGGGACTGTACAGTGTGTCCATGCCTTAAGACAGCACTGTATCGCATAAACGTCATGGTACAAAATATAAATTTCAGACGATCTTCGTTAATCATACCCTTTCTGGATGATCGGAGAGTGATTATGGCAACTTGGCCTGACAACCCGACAACCCATTTCAATGTGCCTCGCTGCGTTATTTCTGGTAGGCCTATATCACTGGTCTTACCCACATCGTACCAGCTCTCAAAGACCGGATTCATGCACACGCTGATGATATTCAGCAGTATCTGGTACGCTATGAATCTATTGCACTAGCGTTCATGTCTATGACGACGACAAAGGTTATTTTGACAAAAGTCCAGTCCCAAAATGTCTTAGAATAGGGCTCATCGCTATTAACGCCCGCAATTAACGTATTAAATTAGCGGAGATTAAACATATCAACACAATTATTGTTGCTGCGTGTAATAGTGTTTTATTTTACAAATATCTCTCAATGTGGACGTTTGTGTTGGTCTTTCAACCATGCGCCATTCTCTTGCTTATCTGATGTAGTATCTCGTATTGCTTCGGACATGCTGCATATAGCGTTCTTTGAGCAATCGAATCAGGCTACTGATTACTACTTTGCTCTTTTCACACGTTCCAATTAAATAAATGGTAAAATATTTGCTAAGTAGCATTGAGAATTAATATTGAAAACGGACGATTTACTTTTTAGAAGAAAAATCCTCATTTGCAATGTCATGTATAAAAATAAGGCTCCTGAAACTGCAACACTGATCATCCAACCATCATATGAGAGCAGAATTTGCGTTTGCAACATGTGCTGTGACTAGGCCTAATGAACAAATAAGAAACAAGAATTATACGAGTCATCACTAATTCTAGTTAGAAATCTACCTTTATAAAAGTCTATATATATGAACCAAGAAAAATAGACAGTGTCACACATAACATAGGCGCCGACTTTTGCTTTTGTCTCTGGGTGCCTGGGTCCCAGTGCATATTTTAAGGTAATTCTCTCCTAAAATTTTGACGACCTTTTTCCAGGAATTCATCCGCCAAAAAATTTGACAACCTTTTTAGGAATTCATCCGCCCAAAAAATTTTACGACCTTTTTTCTAGGAATACCCCACAAATTTCTGTTGTAGTTAGTTGTGCTTCTCAAGTTGTGAGTTAGTTGTCCAAAAATTGAATTTAAAGTCCGAATTCTTCTGGGTGCCAGGCACCCACTGAACTTTTTCTCTGGGTACATTGGCACCCAAGGCTCCCAAGAAGTCGGCGCCTATGACACATGATATAGGAGAATGGATCGCACTGAACGGACGGCTTTTCAATTTTACCGATGAACACCAGCAGTGCTTTTTTTCTGGAAAAAGGTTCCGGAACGGAACAGTAGGCTCCAGAACGGAATAATTATGTGCGGGCTAAAATCCCGAGAAAAACGGGATCGGGGGGTTGGAGGGCTCTCAATAAACACTGAAAACATGACTAAATTCTTGTTTTCATTATTAAAATAAATAAATTATTTTTTTGTACTTGAAAAAGGTGCCGGAACGCCGTTCCGGTGCGTTCCGGCTGAAAAAAGCACTGAACACCAGAATCCATAAAACAACACTGAATCCCGAAACTCTTCCAGCCTATGCATGCATACACAGTTGAAAAGATGTTCTCGAACATTACAAAACTGAACTGCAGATTGACACTGACATATTAATTATGTCTTCCAGAATGCTGAAGTCAAATACTGAAACACATCCATCAAAGCTGTGAATTATTTATGCATTATTAGATATCAAGGCAATCACTTGAAGTTGAAGAATCTGTGAGGCCAATATGTCTAGGTAAAATTAATCCTTCTATATTTATTACTATATGATCACTTGTCAGCGGATGCAATAAAGCTATTGTCATATTGTCATTGTCATTGTCATATAGAGTGAGCTTTTGAGTGACAATACATGACAAACTGAGCGAACGCAATTCAGATACAGTAAAGGACGCGAGGATATAAAGCGTTTGCTCTCAGCCTTCAAGTTTAGACAACGCATCATCGTCGTTGATTTAGAGCCTGCTGTCACATGATGTATAGCTTTTCAACTGCCTTTCCAGAAAGTTGTGTAGTGTTTTGCATGTAGGACTGTCAACCCAGAAGTCAGACCTTCAAAAATCAGCCAAGATAGAAATAAATTAAATAATATTCAAAATGTCTGTTGCACTTGCGCTCTGTAACGGACTCAGACCGTACACGGCCGATGGGAAGTTTCTACGAGGAAGGAGAGGACTGGCTAACCGACTCATATCCTGAGGGTTAGAAGAATGAAGTAGCTAGCACTTCATAGTCTCGGATTTAGCTATGATGAGGAGACCTATAGTTCTCAAAAATGTGTAAACAGGTAATGAACTTATTTAATGATTGAATTAATTATTGAGTCAACAATACCCTCGCCTGCTTATTGTTTCCACCGTGAGTTTAAATGAAGTTATTATTTGTATGTGTAATATTTCACGCATATATAATATACTGAATTTGAAATAACTTTTGTTCGTAGGCCCATATGGACGCGATTTGAATTGTTTCCGAGCCGAAATTGCATTGAGAGAATATATTATAATTGCTATGAAAACTAATTATTAAAACTGTAATAACACAAGAATTAATGAACAACCGTATTTTAAAGTGACCATTAAACTCCTGATGCATAGCATATCTACAACATGAAATGAGATAGATTTGCAGTAAGTGATTTTTCGAACACACTAAAAGTTTCATGTAAAGATTCTCAGTAGGCGTATTGGAATGATTGATCATTCTTGATGGACAGCGAATTCAAAGTTCAAGTACCAAAGCAGAAATATTGACTGCAATGTCGTGTTTGTAGCATCCTGCGCACTTTTGCCGATTCTTCTGACCACCGGAAGTGCTGTTCTTGGTGAGAGTTCAGACTACACGTCAGCGTGTGAAGGCGAAAAGTGCTGTGCAACGTTGGCGAAATTGGTGGTGGACAAGCTGGAAAAGCACCCATATCCTAAATGTTCTCGGAACCCGAGTTCATCAATGTCAAGCTGATATTATTCAGCAGTATATGGAGCGCCACACATTCGTTGCACCGCTAGAGTTTTTGTTTAATACAAAGGCTAACTTCACATAAACCATGCCTAGATTTTTATATAGGCTGTCGATTGATCGCCGTCAACTCCCTCAACAACCGCATAAACTTTTACACAGACTATAATAGTTTTAGTACAGCTTTTCCGCTGGTTAACATTTTAGCCAATATACTTGAATGCGGATGGTTCAGCACGTTAAACTGCCGTTTACTTGTTATGGTTTCTAGTAGGGTCATTATCCGAAATGTTACAAATTTCGTCTCCGAAAAACAAAACAACAAAATTTTCCCAAAATTGCTTGCAAGTGTTTTTTAGTCATGTAAAAAGTTAAATTTAACTAATTTGAAAGAAATCCACTATATTTTTAATCATAAGTTAATTTTTTTCAGAATTTATAAAGTAAAAAGTCCTCTTTTTTCATTAAATTCCGCCCTTTTTGTGTAATCATATTTAATCACAGGAACCTGAAGTATTCCTCTGGTGCTTATAAAATGGCAATTTCTTAAAAGTAGATGATACCAGCATTAGGTAGGAATACAATAGGCCTTTTCTTCACATAATATATTAGTCTGGTGTCAAGAAATTAAGACATTTTGCTAAATTATTTATAAAAAGAAATTTAATTTTCAGCTGCGGAAAAAAATCTGTGCAGCATTAGCTATAACTGTATGTTATATGCATTAGATACAAGTTGAACAACATTTTAAGATTTGCTAGTAAATTCTAATTACTTGCAATTTATTTTTATACCAAATAATTCAGAAACAATACATGTATTTCACTCTGAGAAATGCGTCATTACCATCCGAGGCAAGATGCGACTGTCATGAGAAAATAGCAAAAATCTGATATATACGGATGGTAATGATGAAAAACAACCGCGAATGGTAATGACATAATGATGAAAATTTAAACAGCCGTCAAACATTTTCACGTGAATTACTCCATCAGATAAGTAATTTCAATCAGTTCAACAAAAGCGACAAATAAAAAAGTTGTCAATGTTGTAATCTACCTAAACCAGAAAATACAACACTAGATGGTAATGAAACAGAAATTTATTTTTCTTGTAATTTGGAACACACAAACTTAAATTAAAAATAAAATATTATGAAGTTCAACACAAATCAGTGTGATTCCATTAATAGTTGACAATAATCTTCTTCTCGATGTTTTTCTTTTAGTAAGTTCTCTAAAAGTTATAGGCTTCCAAAAAATTGAGATGGCAATGATGCTTATTTTTATGGACAAGTATAAATAGGTCCAAAAAGTAAGAAATATTACGAAAATGAGTCTAAATGTTTAATTATAGCATATGCTAGCTACTAATTAATCAAAATAATATACCTTTGTTACAGGTTGTAATGGAATAAATTTGCGTAAAAGCTGAATTTAATGCATTGTACACCGTCTCGGACAGTGGGTGGTAATGATATTTTGCATGCATTTTGTAATTTTTTTCAAAATTTCCAAAATCTAACAGCTAAAACAATGATGGGAAATGTTAATCTGCTCATTCTTTGAAGGATAGGCAAAAAATTTGAAGAAATTATCGAAAAACCTCAAAAAACCAGCGTGGGACATCAATTCTGCACTTTTCGGATAATGACCCCGTAATGCTTCCTTCGTTACAATTTCGAACGTTCGTTTCCAAGTAATAGATAACAAAATTATTACTAAGTAGCATTGAATGCCAGTGTTGAAAACATGTAATGTATGGATAGTTAACTTTAAAATGAAAAACATCATCGCATGCAATAGCAAGATTATATTTCACCTAAGGAAGAACATTAAACTATGGCTTGGGAGCAAAACTTGTAATTATAATACGTGCTGGAACTTGTCTCGAGGATAAACAAGAAAAGAGAATTATACCAGGTTCCACTAATTTCAGTTTCCGATTTACGACTACAATTACGCTACGGTATTTTATAACCCATTGTCAGCTTCGAATCTAGTCTTAATTTCCTAGTAAGCTCACTTATTACGAAGCTCAGCTGTTGTAAATCAAGAATCAGAGCGAACAGCAGACTGACATATAAAGGCTTTGAAGAGTTTTCTGCAAGATGTAACTCGCTGTATACAAATTAGTGCCGAAAACTGTAATATATGGACAGCTGCCATTCTATATGAAAAATATTATCGTCTGCAATAGCAAGATGATATTTCACCCTAGCAGCAACAGTGAACTATCGCTTGAGAGCAAAACTTGTATTTATATTACGTGCTGGAACTTGCCTAGAGGAGATGCAAGAAATGATTATGCCAAGTTCAACTAATTTTACTTAGCGATTTGCGACTACGACTACGATACGATATTTTATAATACCTTGTTAGCTCTGGATTTAATCTTAATGACCTAATAAGTACACTTATTACGAATATCAGTCGTTGTAAATCAAGAATCATTAGATGCTCATAAATGTTCAATGACATATATACGTCTACTGATACAAAAGTAGAGAGAACGACCGCGAAAAATAAAAAGCAGATCGGTATAGAAGTGAAGCCGTTATCTGCTTTAATTCTTCAGAAAAAACTGGTAAAATCGACTGTCGAGCTAAAACTTTTCCAAAGTCACTGACGAGATATCAGTATACGTCAGTCAAATAAAAAAATAAGTATCTATAATTCATGAATATATGTAATGCTTTAGAAACTTTTCTTGTTGGTTCTTTGACGTAACTCCCTATATCTGTCACTCCTAAGCTCAACATCTACCTTAAGGGACCATCCATATAATTCGTACGCAAAAATCCGGGAAAGTTGGACCCTCCCTGTACGCAAACGTACTTTTTTCCACCCTGGGTACGTACGCTTGACGCACCCCCTCCATAAGACCAGCTGCAGAATGCGTCAGTACGACACTGCACTTTAGGCCAGATTGAAGGATGAGTAATCCATGGACTCATTGCTGAGCTGTGTGATAGTTTAATAATAACGTTCAGAGGTAAGGATCCTAACGTGGCATACAAGTTACACATCTCCCACAGTCCTACTTCCCCTGGTAGTACCTGATAGCTTAAAAGAGTGAACTCTGGCTCACTTGAAGGCCAAGCAATTCGATGGTCAATATAGACAAATAATAGATTTTACCTCCCGACTTTTCCTATGCGTACGTACATTATCAGTAGACCCTCCCCCTAATACGCACGCATACGCAAGCAAATGCATTCGTGTTAACTCCTCCCCTCCATGCGAAAGTAATATATAGATGGCCTCTAAATCAATCACTCCAACGAGCGATCATAGGCCTATATATCTGTCACTCCACGACCAAATTCAACGAAGTCTATAAGCTGACAAATCTTAAAATTTCCTAAATGATTTACAACGTCTTATCTTTATAATTGACGTAGGCATATAATATACAGTTGTTGAAGAGCGAATTGCATTCAGTTATTCAGAAGTGACGGTGAAGTTCTTACGTATCCAAAACTAGAGCATGATGTCGTACTTGCTTTGTCAATTGCTGCTACTGGTGTTTCTGTCCAGTAGAGATGTTTTGCTGGTGAATGCATCAAACAGCGCAATGAGTTGCGGAAATGATATCAACTGCCAGGCAATAGCGAAATTGATGGCGGTCGTCAACGAAATAAATAATAAGCTAGACGAACCATCTTCATGTCCATATGTGAATGACAAGATCGATAAACTAGCTGCAAATATACATGAAATACACGGTAGACAGGCGAAGGATCTGGAAGAACTGAAAATGAATATAAACAGAAGTGTTGCTTCAACGTCCAAGCAGTTGGAAAAACATTCAGCAGATCTCTTGAGCCTTGACGAACGTCTCAAGGCACACGATGTATCGCAGACCAATTTGTATCAACTTGTACAAAGTAAGAAGACATTCTTCTGCTTAATTTAAGCTTTGAAAGGTAACCGTAAAGCTCAAATGGAAGAGATATTTAAGACATGAAGACAAAATATCACATTAAATCATTTAAAATTTCACATAAAGTCGTGAAATAAGCGTTACTATTGTATCTTAACTTGACAATCTTCAAATCCGTGACGCCATCGTTATTCAAAATGTAATCATGTTGTCTTTTGTGTCCAGGTGTCAATGAAAAGCTCGACAAACTAGCCGAAAATGTTCTCGATATACAAGGTAAACAAGTGAAAGACGTGGAATTACTGGGTAAGCAAGCGAAGGTTCTAGAGGAGAAGTTGGACAGAAGTCCTGCTTCAACGGCCGCCGCCCTCTCCACACAGTTTGAAAGTATTTCGAAACATCTCCTGAGCCATGACGAACGTCTCAAGGCACACGATGTATCGCAGACCAATCTGTGTCAAAGTAAGTAGACATTCTTCTGGTTAACTTAATATTTGAAAGGTAACCTGAAAGCGCAAATAGAAGAAATGGAAGAAATAGGTAAACCATGTATACAAAATATCACATAGATTCACGAAAAATATCAAACAAAGACGTGACATATTGTATCTAACCTTGAAAATTTTCAAATCATTATTGGAAAATGTAATCAAAGCCGTTGTCGTCTATCACTAATTCGGACATGTTTTGTTTACTGGCAGACAATCAAAGTGGTCCAATAAAACTGAGACCAAGGGACTGCTCCGATCTCCGAGAAAGAGGCTCCTCTGTCAACGGTGTATATCGAGTAGATCTTGGCAGCGATAATAAACGAATCGAAGTGGACGTCTACTGCGATTTTAAGACTTTGGGACAAAGTTGGCTGGTAAGAATGAATCAAAGAAAATATCGAATCACTTACTGTTTTCAACTACCTTTTATATGCTAACCCGCATAGTAAACTTCATAGAATTGCACTTATTTTGCTTTACACACATTTTATGTTATGTATGTAAAAGTAAACAATGGTCAGCATGCCTGAATACTAGGGTGCATCGATTGTAATGGGAGAAAAAATTTTTTTCTCATTTTAATTTCTAATAGTGCAAAGTAGTTGCCAATTGATGTCAGCAATATTCTGGTGCAATTTCACCAATTATGCACATGACCTTGAGGTGCCCCAATGACCTTGAAGTTTTGATATTAGACGCACAATATTTGCCCTTTTTACGCAAGGAGTAATGTCCAGAAAAACAAGCTTCTAGAGTATGAATTTGGTGATAAGTAGAACTCAATACTGGTAAAACATATTAGGTATATTATTCCATCACTATGTCCATTACACCAATGATGAAACAGTGAGTTGAGTCTAAACTACAGTAGCGTTAAACTACAGTAGGCCCTAGTAGTCTTATCTCATTAATGCAAGTAGGCCTAAGTAGTCAGGCTATGCGATATTATTCTTTCTTAGTGTTAAAAGTCGGCATTATTCGCCGGGATTCCAATTTTGTTCTTATGAAACCGTCCCAAGCTTTGATGACGCAGACTGCAGCTGAAGCCTCAGTCACTACTTTGACATAACGCTCCACTGCCTAAGAGTGGCATGGGAATCTAGAAAAGTCGAACTTTTGTGCTGGGTGCCTTGCTACAAATTGCATCATTTCTTCATCAGATATCTCCAATGTTAGTGGTGTTCTGCTACGCATATCTGCCAGTAATGAGTTCAGTGTCATCAGAGGCATCAAACTTTAGCACAGGAACAACGAATTTCGAAATCCAGACCGTACAGTTTCCTAGCTTTCAGGATATGACGCAATCCCAGCTTTCAAATGTTCTTACGGTCATGAGTTAACATGGAGCAACAAGCGCTCCTCATGCTTTCTCTGGACCAATTGGTAATGGTTTATTAACGTGTAAACAGTTACCAGTAAGCATAGTGTGCTTTGATAAAATTGAATCGGATTTGCCAGCTGCAACTTTAACTGGCCTAAGTAGTTACCGACAATATTTGTGGGACATTAGTAACGCGGTCGTTAGAGGCAGTGCTCGTTGAATTTATCTAGAAAGACCCTGGAACATTGAATCACTTACAGTGGTTGACAACTGCGAATAGAATATTAGAATTATACATTGGCAGCTGTCAGTTGCAGACCATCAGTAGAGCTTGAAATGCTGGAGTTGTATGTAGTGAAAGTATATACTCCGATGTGGTTAACAATTTTGCAAGGCTGATCCAGTCGTTAGGATACATGTCCGACGTAAGTAAAACCTGGTTTCTTCAGCAACGATACGTGTTCCTCGATAACAACTCGTCGATAGTGCTTATTTCCTTCAATGAATTCTGTACTCGAGTTTTATCTTTTCGACCATCAAAAAATAAACCATGTAAATCAGCTACGTTGTTCAAGTCTTCCAGCTCGTCACGCTTATTTTTTTGGAACGTCTAACTTTATTTTGGTCAATAACATTTGACAAATCAACATCACATAACACCGAAATCCTGCAGCACCGCAGGTGTTATCTCAGCAGCTGCTCTGTCTAAAACACCATAGGCTAATGTTGGTAGTGTATACTACGAAATTCTCTTGACTATAACGTTCGATTCAGGTTCATCACAAGTTGATTTCTACCAAATTGAACAATATTATCTTTAGTTTCATCATCTGGTTGTTTCCAAGTGTTTGACCTGCTGGTATCCAAACTAGATTCAGAATCGTCTACTGAGTCATCATTATCATCCATGACCTTCACTCCACGTAATTACTTGCGATATATTTCGAATCGTCGACCTTACTTAGCTTTTCTTTCTGCTTCTTAACAAGCTTATTTATTGTAAGTTTGTCGACATTGCTGATACACATCAACCTTACTGTTCTCTAGTCAGATAGAAACTCCTGCTCATCTTTAGGATATCGAATGAATTGCCACCTACCTACTAAAAGATCATCAGGACTCCTTAAAGCTATACATAAATTAGTTTGCCGTACAACAAATTATGCTAAATGCAGTGCTCCGAAGCCTTCAATTCATGAATACTTTAGGGTCCTTGGGGCACCTCAAGGACTTATACAAAAAAGTTCAAAATTTACATGCTAACTAAGCAGTACAAAAGGCACCTATCGGCAACTATTAGAATATTGATTTCCCCAAAAAATTTTTCGATGCACCCTACTGAATACACCGCCGCTATTACTGTTGCTTGAACTTGCTTTAAGCCAAAATGAAGCTGGTATGATCTAAAATTGTCGCGCACCATCGCGCCACAGCAGATGTCGCCAGCATCGTATCATCGAACGAAGTGTGGAGGCGTTGTTGTGGAGAATGGACAGATAAAAAACCACTGCACGAATAGATGGTTGTAGGTTCGATTCTTTGGCAGGTAATTCTTGCCATCGAACACGATTGCCAACATCATTAATATTCAACCTTGCCTTAGCTTCAAGACGTCCACTAAATTTAACCTGATTCGAATCTTGATGGCCGAGTGTCAAACTTGAAGGCGCGGTCGCTGAACTAGCGATAACCCCAGAAACTCTGAGGGGGTGTCGAACTCATCTCCACAGCAACCTCATGACTTGGCGATGTTTCTAGTCTGTCTAAACCTCACTTAACACTTCATGGGTTTCAGTTTATATAGCGCCAATCTGCTTCTGAGCTACGCTTATCTGCTCTTGAATATTAGTTTGTGTGGCGCTTATCTGCTCCTGAGTAGCGCTTTGCATGACACTCGTCTGACTAAGGATCATGTCAACAGCCGAGTCTGGTCTGGAGATTCGTGATAAAGGCGTGTTTCGATGTGAATACATTTCAAGTCATCGCTATGTAAGTTTCTCTATAGCGATACCTGCCTTACTTTCTTCTTTTCATGATTGATCTAAACAATTCAGTCAGTCACAACCTGTATAAAAATTTGTATTGGCAACATGAGCGATCAAAATTGACGATAGATGACCATAGAAAATGAGCACAATAATTCAACATTAGCAAGAATTATATCAAAGTAACAGTTGGAGTAAGGAACCCATAGATTGTAGCATCTCCTAATCTTTATTACTATCTCCAAATTGATGATCATTACCTTAAGCTCAAATAAGATTGAAATGAAATGATATATTGATAAAGCGCCCGATGATACAAATAGAACCCACACACCATTTCTAAGGGAAGAACTGCGACGTGCTTTAACCGAAGCTCAGCTTCTAACGACTATAAGGACTTGAACTTGAAACACTGAAGAAGAATCTTCCTTTGCACAACCAAGGACAGATCATCCACTCTCCAGAACTAGTAATTCTTCCGTGACAGATAGACGGCAGTTTCCACACAGGTAATGTCTATTCTTCCAGGAAACCTTGAACCTACTACCATATCGCTTAACTTAGGACTGACTATACCACTAGGCAAAGAACGACGACTGTATCTCTTAGCCTCTCGTAGATATGTCCGATCTCCATAGCGATTGACAGTGAGCGCCATCTATCGAGTCGTAAGTACGTCCACAGTCGACTACGATCGACAGAGAACTGCTCCTGGCCATCAATCGTCAGGAAACCCTTCCTCGACATCTACCGTAGGCGCCCGTCAAAAGGAAACTATGGCTACATCTATCGTCGACAATACGAAAGACCACACGCAGAGCAATTGAGGCGGCGGCATTTGAAGCGTGACAAAGAACGACGGCAATAATAGCCTTGCGTTACCCAATCAAGTGACTCTAACACCAATCGCGACCGCTATGGAGGCGCCAGTAGTTACCTCAAAGGCCGACTAGTCACGTCACCAAAATGGCGGACTGATTACTTCACCACCGGAAACTACTATTTGTACGAGAGCCCTGACAATCGTCACAAAATTCTAATGCAACACAGGAACAAAGAGTGGCGTTGACTTTAAAGTGCTGGTCGCCGGACACAACCGTCACAATGCAAAATTTCGCCCATTTGCGCCCAATTACAAGCTTAAACCGTTCTTTCTTCTTCATAAATTGTCTTGAAGGGGTAAGATTATTGTTTGCCTTTATTGTTAAGGTGTTTCAGCGACGTAAAGATGGTAGTGCCAATTTTGATCGAAACTGGAATGACTATGCAAATGGCTTTGGAGATCTAACTGGTGAATTTTGGCTAGGTACATCAGTCTACCCTTTTAAATAAATTTTACCTTTTTTATATAAATGCGGAATTCTGAAGGCATTTTGATTAAACTGAAATTTATTTGTAGGCTTTTTTAAGTTTACCAAGAAAGAAGTTCGTCTTAGTAAGGAAGGTGTCATTTGAAAGTTAGATTATGCATACAAATAAGAAGTCTCAAGAATAATGTTTGCACAAAGCTTGCATGAATTTTATTGGCATTTCATATATATATATGTATATACAGTGTTTTTTTCTGGTAAAAAGGTTCCGGAACGCAATAATTATGGACGGGCTAAAATTCCGAGAAAAACTGGATTGGGGTTGGGAGGAACCTCAATAAACTCTGAAAACAGTTCAAAACACTGAAATTAAATTAAAATAACTAAATTATTGTTTTTAATATTTAAAAAAAGGAAATTATCTTTAGTGCATGAAAAAAGATGTCGCAGCGCCGTTCCGGCGCGTCTGAAAAGCAGCACTGTGTATATATCGCCAATTTATAGCAACAAAGTATTAGTAGAGTGCGCTGAATCTTTTTCAGTGTCTCCAGTGCATGACCTTTTGACAATAACAGTCCCAGAAGAGGCTCTAACGTGCATCCTTTTCGTTACAAATCGAGCGCTGTGCCAAATAGTCAGCGTGTTAAACTCTTTTAGATCCCGGCAAAAACACGCGTTTGACTTTATGATATATTCACACCAAGGTTTAAAAATTGTTTACATTTAAGGCTTCTTTCTTAATTCCCTTCCCTCCCTTGGTTTCAACTTTGGAGTTTACAATGTATCTTCTTTAAAGTAGGGTCCTAAGTAAGCAGAAAAATCCAAAATTTCTTTCGCCTAATCTATATGAGGATAATTACTGCAAACTAGGGCTGTACCGAATCTTCGCTTCGTATTCGCTTCGGGGCCGAATAGTGGGCCAAATAGGTAGGCCTATTCGGTATTCGGCCGAATAGTAGCGGTCGAATCGAATACCAATAGTGGTCACGTGACATCTGTTTCTGCATATGCGGCTGCTGTGTGTTTTGCGTTCGTTCGTTTGTTTTGTCATTGTCGCAATCGGAGGTCTCCCGTCGATTGTTTGCCGTGTGTTGATGTCGACCCTCGATTGCTTGTTCTTTTACTTGCACTTTTATTTAACGTGCCTAACTTTTCTATAGAAGATTCACGACGAACTTTGTTTAATTAATAAATGAATTTAATTAAAGAAACAAATATATATACACTAACTCTACGGGAACTTCCACGTAGTATTAAAGCGTTTAGATATTAAATCGGACTATCTCAAATGTTGCTTCGTACAGCCTAACTACAGATCGTTCTTTCGCGTCAGTCTCTGAATCTGACGGACTAATACTCTGCCGCCCCGCTGGTCGTTCCTCCCGATGTTGATCCTTCGACCGATGTTCACACGTCGCGTTCGTCAGTAGTACAAGCCCCGTGTTCTCCTTTTCCTTCCGTTAAGTAGGAACTTCAGCGTGCACCGGTCAGCCCCCTCCCCACGTCAAGCTATCGTCAATTAGTGTCAGATTGCTCCTCGAGACGCGGGTCGTCGTTCGCCTGCAGCACGGGCGGTGTCTGGTTACATCATAGCCGCGAGGTGTCCTATTACACCTTGGCTGTGTGGTGTCCGATTACACCTTGGCCTCGCTGCCTTCATTGTTGACCCAGTGGAGACTGGCTTTCGTCCGTCATCGTCCTATCTCGACCGGCAACGACGCTTACATCATAATGATGATGCCATCTCGTCGTTGTCGTCGATCTCCTCACGCGACACCTCCCTTCCCGGGGGAGGACAAAGCCAGTCATTGGTTCGCCTCCCGGCTGAGAATGATGTCGTTCCCTCCATCGATTTCCTCCAGACCATGTCCTCGTCGTTCCCATGAAAATACAAAATATCCGCACAGTTAGAAATATATTTACAGTTGTCGCGGTGCCTTACATGGTAGTCCGCCTTCTTCCTCAATCATAGTCTGGACAAAAGATCAGCGGGAATATTCAGCGCCCCAGGACGATATTTAAAAGCGATATCAAAGTCCTGGAGTGCCAGAGCCCACCTCGCAAGTTTAGCACTTGTGGGCGTAGAAGCAGTTAGGAAAGTCAAGGGATTGTGATCAGAATAGAGGGTGGTCCTTGACATAAAAATCCAATTCCTAAACTTCTTCAACGCAAAGATTACAGCATACGCTTCGCGTTCCACAGTGGACCAACGCGCTTGCGTAGCATCTAATTTAGAACTGGCGAAACATATTGGCCGTTCTGTTCCATCGTCTTGAATTTGGAATAAGCAGCAACCGACTGCTTTGTCTGAAGCGTCAGTCGATAAACCAAACTCTCTGCCGTAGTCAATTGTCTGCAAACATACAGCGTTATTCAAATCGTGCGTAAGTTTATCTAGCGCATTTTGATGTTCAATTCGCCAGGGTATCTTAGCAGGCACCGATTTCTGGGTCAAGTCAGTGAGAATTCTGGCTGTCTCAGCCAGGTTAGGGATGAAGTTCCTAAAATAACTGAAGAAGCCAATTAATCTCCGTATGTCCTTTTTGGACTCGGGTTGAGGGATTTTCCCTAGCCCTGCGATTTTCATAGGATCCGGTTCAATGCTCCCTGATCCGATCAGGTGACCTACAAACGTTGTTTGTCGCCTAGCAAACGAACTCTTCTTAATGTTAAGGGTCAGACCCGACTGTTGAATAGTCATTAAGTATTTCTCTAGGTGTTTCATGTGATCCGGCCACGTCATCGAGTGTACTGCCATGTCATCCACAAACGTCTCAGTGAAGTCGCGAATGGGATGAAGGACCTTTGACATGCATCGGATAAAAGAATTTGAGGCTGACTTTAAACCAAAGGGCAGTCGTACGAACTCAAATAGGCCAGCGTCACATACGAAGGCTGATAACCAACGAGAGTCCTTGTGGAGTCCAATCTGGTAGTATCCTTGACGTGCGTCAAAGCAGGATATGAAGTTTGCACTTCCTACCTTCTGTAACACTTCCTGGATGTCGGGGGTGGGGTATGCGTCACCCGCCGAGAACTTGTTTACATATCGGTAGTCAATGGCCAATCTTAAACCGCCTTGACCTCCCTTTTTCACAACGCACACAACGGGACTAGCCATTTCACTATGTGAGGGAGTGATGATACCTAGGGCCAAAAGTTCGCGGATCTGCTTCTCCATCTCCGGTTTGAGCAGTTCCGGCACCTTATAGGCTCGTAAACTCTTCGGCCTGAACTCCGCGCTAACAGTGATTGTGTGTTCTAGGACGGGACAGAAACCTGGTTTGTCCGAGAACACATCTGGAAATCTGTCTAACAGACTAAACAGCTGTTTCCGCTCGGGTACCGTTAAGTGTGCAACGGCAATAGGGTCTACTTGTTCACTGGGCCGTGTCTGACTCGTGACGACGCTACCCACCGCTTCCACGTGACCGAAGTCTTCGTCCTTCTCGAACAGAATGGAGCAATTGTTAATCAATGCTTGCTGTATTCTTTCGTTATATTTGCGAATACGATTTGCATGTAATAAGCGGCTTTTGCCCCCTATTTCCACGATGTATGTGTAGGGCGATTTCACCTGAGCGATGATGGCCGGGCCTTGCCATTGGCCCTCCTTCTTTGCTCCTCGCACTTCCGGTGATTGGATGATGACTTTATCCCCTACTTCGTAACGCCTGTCCATGCTTCTTAAATTGTAATGAGTAGCATAGCGCTGCTGTTCAATGTCTGAATAATATTCGGCATATAATTTAGACATTTCAAGGTTATCCCTTAATTGGTCCAAGTAAGCTGCGGCGCCTGTGCCCAGACTTAATGGAGAATCCCGCTCTCCCGCCCATTCCTCAGAAAGGACAGATAGAGGTCCTTTAGGCAGGGTACCATACACCAGGGTGTAGGGACTCACGTGGGTGGTTGCCGAGGGGCGTTCCCTTAAGCTCCAAAGCACGTAAGGTAACAGTCTGTGCCATCCCCTCGGGTTTTCTTCTGCCAATTTATGAATCATGGTCTTCAGTGTGGCATTGCAGCGTTCCACTAGACCTTGTGACTCGGGATGTGCGACTGGCCCAAAGCGTGGTGAGCACCCCATACGATGCAGAAACTCTTGGGTTAATTTGCTGTTGAAATTCGACCCGTTATCGGACCTAATCGTTTTTGGAAAACCGAAGGTCGTGAATATTTGCATGTATGCATCACATGTCGCTTTTGCCGTTAATGATTTCAGAGGATAGGCCATCGGCCATCTTGAAAATTGGTCAACTACCACTAAGGCGTAGTTGTACTCGGGTTTTGGGCTTGTGGGGTCTACGTTGGTAACTATAGGCCCTATACAATCTGCCACTAGACAACCGAATCTGGTCTCGTCGTTGCGAGGGATAGGAGTTATGGGGGCTCGCTGCGCCACTCGCAGCGGCGCATGCCTTTGGCAAATGTCGCAAGATGCACAATATTCCTTCACTATATCCTCCACGTTGGGAAACCAGAAATTCAGTTTGATTCGGTCCTTAGTCGTTTTCAACGCCATATGACCTGCGAACGCAGCGTCATGTGCTAAGTTTAAGACCTTGTCTATTCTTTCTTTATGTAAACACAGTTGTTTTACAGAATGCCCAGCTATTTTGTCTTTATGAAAGAGCAAATCGTCTTCAATGAAGAAGTTCTTCGCCCCAATTTTCCCGTGGGCCAAGAATGGTGCTAGTGTCGAACATTGTGCTTGTTCGGCCGCCATCTTGCTTCTGCCTACTATTGTGTCTTCCTTGGGTGGGGGTGGTATCTCAGGATTGAAGAATAGCTCTTCATTATCCGTTTCTTCGGGGCTGATTTCTCCTGTGCTCCCACGGTCTGCTTGAGCGACCGTGAAGTAATCCTCGCCTATCAGCGTCCTAAGTCCCTCTACCTCCTCCCCTCTCTCCTCTTCCTCACTCGTCTCAGTCCTTGCGACCGCCTGCGCTTCTGAAATTTGATCTATTTCAGGAGCGCTGGCCGCGTGACCCGAGTACAACGCTGTCTCGCGCAGCAAGTCGGCTGTAGTGGGCGTGATAATTAACGGTTCATTAAGGTCTTTAATGAGTGCCGCCCATATCCGAACATCAGGGGCGTAATTTACCTCCCCCTCCCTGTCCTCGCCGGCCTGAGACCCCTTTAGCCTCAGCCGCACCACGTCCACAATCATTGATTGACCGTTCAGCCCCTTCACCTCTATCTGCTTGACCACAGGTAGGTTGAGCGGCCTGATTAGTTCTGCTCGCGCACAATTGTATTCGGCCCCGCTATCTATTAGAGACGATGTCACAGGGAGCCCTGTAATATACACTTTCATGTACTCTCTTACATAAGTCTCCTCCACGTCAATGCAATCCGGGTTTGTCGGCAATGCATGCTGTTCTATCTCTTGTATCAATGGCGGCCCGTCTTGTCGCGTCTCGCTTTGTCTGTCTGCCTGTCTGCCTGGAGCTCTGGTCACGGTTGGCTGGACCGCACACGCGCTCACCTGTTTGCTTTTAGTTTGTTTGTTCTTCGAGCACAGTTTAGCTCTGTGGTCTGGAGAAAAGCATAGGAAACAAAGGCCACGCTTTCTAATCTCGTCGGGGGTTGGACGTCCGTCTGTCCTGTTACTTGTCTGTGTCCCTCCCGGTCGGTCAGTCCACGTGTCCGTCTGTTTAGCTGTCGTCTGAGGAGGTGCTGGCGCTTTCGCGTAGCGTGCCTCCGTCTTACCCGTGCCTAGACTATGCTTCGTATAGTCATTTTCCCAAGGGTGTGTGGCAGCATAAGTGTCAGCCGCTGCAGCTAACTCTTTGTGTCCTAACCAATTCTGTTGCTCTTGACTGAGGATGAAATTCAAACATCCTCTGGGCAACATTTCTTTCATTTTGTCTGCAATCAAGAGGCTTGTAACCTCATCAAACGTCATTGCCTTGCGATCTTGCAGATAGTAAGAAAGTAAATTATGCAGTCTCGAAGCTAATGTTGTGTAAGATTCATCTACCGCCTTTTTTGCGTTCATGAATCGCTCTCGTAAAGAGACTGCGCTCACTTTGAACTCTTTCAACAAGAAGGTTTTTAGCTTCCCGTAATTATCAAGCTCCTCTTGTGTGAGTCTGGCCGTCAGTGCTCTGGCCTGATTATCTAGACAGGTCAAGAGTAATCTGCTTCGAAGGTCGTCCGGGACAGCGCAAGAGTCGAATAACCTTTCGCAATGCACAAAGAAACCAGGGATTTGCGCATGGTCGCTGGGGAATCTCGGTAAGAGTCCTCGCAAGCTTTCACTATACGTTTTCATTCGTCCTACGACCGAATGCCTCAAGTTATAGTCCCTTTCGTCTCTGAGTCTCCTCTCTGCGTCCCTTTCCTCTCGGACCTCCTTCTCTCTCTTCTCTGCCTCCTCCTTTTCTTCTCTCCTCCGCTTCTCCTCCTGAAGCCTGAGCTTCTCAGCTTCCTCTCTCTCTTCCCTTCTCCGCTTCTCCTCCTGAAGCCTTACTCCTTCTGCTTCCTCTCTTGCTTCTCTTCTCAGCCTCTCGGCTTCCTCTCTCTCTTCCCTTCTCTCCTTCTCCTCCTGAAGCCTGAGCTTCTCAGCTCCCTCTCTCTCTTCCCTTCTCTCCTTCTCCTCCTGAAGCCTGAGCTTCTCAGCTCCCTCTCTCTCTTCCCTTCTCTCCTTCTCCTCCTGAAGCCTGAGCTTCTCAGCTCCCTCTCTCTCTTCCCTTCTCTGCTTCTCCTCACGAAGCCTTACTCCTTCTGCTTCCTCTCTTGCTTCTCTTCTCAGCCTCTCGGCTTCCTCTCTCTCTTCCCTTCTCTGCTTCTCAGCTTCCTCCTTTTGTTCTTTCCTCAATCTTTCCGCTTCCTCTTTCTCTTCTTTCCTCAATCTTTCCTCCTTCTCTTCTTTTCTCCTCTCTTTCTCTTCCTCTCTTCTCTCCCTTCTCTCCACTTCCTCTCTCGCTTCTCTTCTTAGCCTCTCGGCTTCCTCTCTCTCGTATTTTAAGCGTTTTAATTCGTATAACTGCGTTTGCGCTGCCGAATCGATACTGCTTTCTATGCTACCCGTGCTTACTTCCTCACTTACTTCTGGCGGGGTTTCCCGTCCAGACACAATTATTTCAGCACTCGCCTCTTGGAGTTGGCCCGTACTCATGGAACCCAATTCCTCCTCTCCTAGTCCCATCTTTCTGCACCCTCACTCTTTTCCCTACCGACAACTTATCCATCTTCCAACAGTCCGCTCACTAATAGAAAAAGATAAATAAGTTAGAGGAGAGTCACCGTTGGTCAGAAATCAAAGAAAACAACGTCCTAAAATTCTACCACAAATACAACAAGAACAGAACTGAGCAAAAGGAGCTACGCAAAAGCCTCGGCTATTCGCACACCAATCCTCATCCAGACCTCAACCGCAACCTCACAGATTACCACGACTACCAGTAAGGACTTACCCTCTGATACGTCGAGCGTGTTCCGTCTTTTGGTATCTTGGCTGATCCGCTGTCCTCCGTTGCCACTCCCGTCCGTCGTTGCTAGCGATGGTCGGTCGTCCGTTGGCGCTCTTGTTCCTCGTCCTTGCCTGTTGCTGTCGGTTCCTTCGAGTCCTTCGTCTTCGGAGTCCGGCACTCGATTTCTCCAGTTGCGAAGGGTTGTATTCGCCGCTGGTCCCGATCTGTTGAGATTCCTCTTTTCCGTTTCCGGTTCCGCTCTTCGTCGTGACGTCTTCAGTTGAAAAATCCTGTCGACTGCGCCAATGTCGCAATCGGAGGTTTCCAGTCGTGTGTTTGCCGTGTGTTGATGTCGACCCTCGATTGCTTGTTCTTTTACTTGCACTTTTATTTAACGTGCCTAACTTTTCTATAGAAGATTCACGACGAACTTTGTTTAATTAATAAATGAATTTAATTAAAGAAACAAATATATATACACTAACTCTACGGGAACTTCCACGTAGTATTAAAGCGTTTAGATATTAAATCGGACTATCTCAAATGTTGCTTCGTACAGCCTAACTACAGATCGTTCTTTCGCGTCAGTCTCTGAATCTGACGGACTAATACTCTGCCGCCCCGCTGGTCGTTCCTCCCGATGTTGATCCTTCGACCGATGTTCACACGTCGCGTTCGTCAGTAGTACAAGCCCCGTGTTCTCCTTTTCCTTCCGTTAAGTAGGAACTTCAGCGTGCACCGGTCAGCCCCCTCCCCACGTCAAGCTATCGTCAATTAGTGTCAGATTGCTCCTCGAGACGCGGGTCGTCGTTCGCCTGCAGCACGGGCGGTGTCTGGTTACATCATAGCCGCGAGGTGTCCTATTACACCTTGGCTGTGTGGTGTCCGATTACACCTTGGCCTCGCTGCCTTCATTGTTGACCCAGTGGAGACTGGCTTTCGTCCGTCATCGTCCTATCTCGACCGGCAACGACGCTTACATCATAATGATGATGCCATCTCGTCGTTGTCGTCGATCTCCTCACGCGACAGTCATTTATCTCGGCTTAAGTTCAGTTTTTGTTTATCTTTCTTGTCAACCTTTCGGATTTAATTTCAATCGACAGCTACTGCTATCCAAAACTTACTTTAAATTGGAAGTTGATTTTATAATCGATTTGTTTGACTTGCGCCGTCTGAACTGAATATTTGTACCGATGCATGCCGGGTAAACGGCGTAAGTTTTCGCTCGTTTTACTGTTTATCTCGACGACTTAATTAAAGTTTTCGTGGATCTTCTTGCCAGCCTTTGGACAAAATTTCACTCGACAGCTACGTAAATTCCAAACTGGATGTAAAACGCAAATTTATTTGAAAACTTGATTTGTTTGCTGTTCCGTCGTTTGAATTTAAAGTTTCGGTGCTTTAGTGTCTGTGCTAGTATCATCATCTACGCTCTCATCAGTATGGAACGTATCGCCTATTCCTCTCAACAACTTCGGTCTTTCTGGTCACCCTCAATTCATCCTACTTGAAGTCTACGCAAGACCCTGTTCAAGTATCACATATGGTGCCCTGCCAACTGTCGCCTCGACCACTCACCTCGGACCTCGTGTCTTCATGAGCCGATGCTGATGGCCTTCAGTGCTTCCTCCGATTCTTCGTCATCCTATCTTCCTTCTTCTCCAAGAGTGGACTTGCATGATCTTCACCCTACCAACTCGTCTCATCCTCCGTTCGCTCACTCCTCAGGCCTACGGGTTGCCTCCTGGAACGCCCACTCCTTATATGAAAAGTTCGCCTTCGTTTTTCAATCTCTTCTCCAGGATCAGGTTGACGTTTTCGCTGTAACTGAAAGCTGGCACCAGGACTCCGTTGATGTTCCGATCCTACGTGCAACTCCGTCAGGTTACTCCTCTCGCGACTGCCCTCGTCCATCTCATCCTGATGGTCGTCCGGCTCGCGGTGGTGGCATCGTGACCTTCTTCCGGTCATCTCTTCGGGTAACGCAAGTCTCACTCGACACGTCACCAACCACGTTTGAAGCTCTATGTCTAAGCATCGCCTTGCCTCGCGGCAGTTACCCTCCTCACAGTTTACAGACCTGGATGCGCTACCGTTACTCCTCAGTTCTTCGAAGAATTCTCCTCTGTCCTTGAGTTTCTTGTCACTCGCAATACTCAACTCCTCATTCTTGGCGACTTCAATCTTCACATGGAGGACCCTACCATTCCTACTTCGTCACGATTCCTCGAACTTCTCACTCAATTTGTCCTCAGCCAGCACGTCAGTCAAGCCACACATCTACTTGGTGGTTGTCTTGATCTCGTCACTACCTCTGATGACGACCAAGTTACAGACCTTCTGATCCTTCCTCCTACGATCTCCGATCATTTGTATCTCAAATTTTCTCTCTCCTCATTTCACTTACACCATTCCATTCCATTAGGAAGATGCGAGAATGGAAACCGTTCGGGACTCGCGGGCGTTAAGTGTCGCTATCAGAGACTCTCTCCTCTCGTCACCGGGTCCTGCACTTGACACTCTCACAGTTCCTCAACTATTTGATTTTACACCTCCACCTTTACCGGTCTGCTGGACTCAATGCTTCCATGTCGTCAAGTAAAGACCCGTCATCGACCATTGGCTGTCTGGTTCGACGCCGACTGTCATAAACTTCGTCGTCGCACCCGTTGCTTGGAGCGACGCTCTCGCCGGACCAATGATCCAAACGACCGGTTGGCCTGGATTACCCAGCTTCGTGCCTTTCATCGTCTCTACCATTGCAAGGAGGCTGCTCACTGGCTGCTCACTGGGAGAAGCTGGTCTCACGCAATCTCAAAACCCCAAGACGCCTTTGGTCTTCCATCTCGGGTCTGCTTGGCCGGCCTTCCGTCGCTAAGTCTCATCTCCAATTTTCACTTGAATTATCCATGCATTTGTCTGCTCTAGACTTGACTACTGAAATTCCCTCCTCATTGGTCTTCCCAAAGTCCGTCTTGCTCCTCTTCAGTCCGTTCTCAATGCTGCTGCTAGATTAATTGCCCGTCTTCCTCGATTCTCTCATATCACCACCTTTAATACCCTTTATGGCAGAAGAACTCCACTGGCTCCCGCTTTCTGCCCGCATCAAATTTAAGGTCCTCACCCTTGTCTCTAAGGCTCAACATGGTTTCGCTCCAAAATATTTATATGACTTAATTCATCGCCCTCACTCTGCTGCTTCTCTTCGTCCTCTTCGTTCCTCTGACCGTTTGGACCTCCTCGTTCTCCGTGTCAGGACTTGCCTGTCTGTTGCCTCCATTGGCCCTGCTCTTTGGAATGACCTTCCTCCGTTCGTTCGTTCTTATATTCTCTCAGAAAACGTCTCTTCCTCTTTTACCTTTCTTAAAATTGCTTCTTCTCTCGGGGTCTCCCGCACTGGGAGCGCTTTTGAATGGCTCTCCCGCTAGAAGCGCTTTATAAATATCCGAATACAAAACAATGCAATAGTGAGTGGAGTGAACGTTAAGTAAGTGACAATTTATAAGTTTAGTTAAATCAGTTGCATTCCTAGCTTACACAGATTGACAGAAGGATGCACAAATTACATGCAGTTAACTGTTTACTTTTGGTTTATGTATTAAATTTGCTGAACTGAAACTTTTGCTAACATTTGAAATGTTGAATGTTGTCGGTAGACCTATTTTGTACACTATTCGTATTCGTATTCGTATTCGTATTCGGCCGAAAAGTTGGTCCAATTATTCGTATTCGGCCGAATAGTGATAACCACCTATACGGTACAGCCCTACTACAAACACATTTTATAACTTAAACAATGAAATAAATTCGATTGATTCCATTAAAGGTCGTGAAACATCTTAGAGATTTCCGGATAATAACAAAGCAAATGTTCAGCATTTACTCGTTTCTTCGTAATCGTAATCGTAATCGTAAACTTCAAATTTAAAAAGCAATGCAAAGAGCATCAGCTTATTCACGAGCGCTGCGTAGTATTAGAAAATGTCAATTGAAGATCCGAGTCTGGATGCCAGAGATAGAGATAGAGATAGATAGATAGGTAGAGAGACAGAGTGAGAGAGAAAGAGAGAGAGAGTGGGAGAGACAGACAGACAGAGACAGACAGACAGACAGACAGACAGAGAGAGAGACAGACAGAGAGAAAGAAAGAGAGAGAGAAAGAGAGAGGGAGTGGGAGAGACAGACAGACAGACAGACAGAGACAGACAGACAGAGAGAAAGAAAGAGAGAGAGAGAAAGAGAGAAAGAGGAGACAGCGTAGCTTGTAAGTTAGGAGTCTTTAAGGACGAGAAAGCTTTGAAGGCAGAGGATCGGATAAATTTGAGTAAAAATTCTTGAAGAGTTAAGAAGGTAAGAATGAAAACCTGTTGGTGTCTGAGGCAGATGAAGGTCGGTGAGTGGCGGGCACTGGCGGTATTCGTCTGAAAAATTAGAATATGCAGAACTCTGAAAAGATTGATTCAGAGTCGAGGTGGTGAGTGATATAGATCGATTGGAGAACTTGAGGCGAAAAGTGGCTGGAGGACGAGAGAGAGAGGAAGAGTGAGATAGGAGGATAATCGGGTGCCGATGAGTGGCTGAATGATCAAGAGATCGCGGAAATACTTTGGCTGGAAGTAATCAAGCCTGGAGTGGATACAAAGTTAGAGATCCTGGAGGTAGTTTTAAAGTCAACCATGAGTCGAATGTGGTTGAAGGCACGAATATGCATGGAGTAGGAGCGTGAGAGGTTGGAGGTGTGATTAGATAAGGAGAGATGTGGATCAGTGGTAATGCCGAGATTATAAATAAAAATTACTAAAGAACTTCCGAAAACATTTTACCGGGTTAAAGTAAATATTATTTTACACAAAGCATTTTATGCCAATATATTTGTATCAAGGTTTCGGCGGAAAAGGTTGCGACTGACATCTAGTGGCATGGCATACTTTTTAGGCAATGAGAAACTGTCTTTATTAACAATGAACAGAAAGTACAAGTTACGCATCGAACTGGAGGATTTCAAGGGAGAGAAGAGATGGGCGGAGTACGCGACGTTTTCCGTCAGGCCATCAACGGATAAATACCGACTAATTCTAGGAGCATATTCTGGAAATGCAGGTATAACCATTCGTAATCGTAATCGTAGTCGTAATCTCCAAACTTCTAAAGCGCCACTCGAAGGTTAAGCGCAGGGCACCAGCCTATTCACGAGCGCTACGTCAGATCAGAGGGGTTTCCAGGGAGTAGTCCAAAAGAGGTCCGAGTCCGGTTTCCAGAAGGCCAAACCAAATCAGAGGGGGTTTCCAGAGAGTGGTCGAAAAGAGGTCCAAGTCCGATTTCCAGGAGGCCAAACCAAATCAAAGGGGTTTCCAGAGAGTAGTCCAAAAGAGGTCCAAGTCCGATTTCCAGGGTACCAGATCAGAGGGTTTCCAGAGAGTGGTCGAAAAGAGGTCCAAGTCCGATTTCCAGGGTACCAGATCAGGAGAGGCAGAGCAGCTGTCAAGGCGGGTGTCGTTTACGGCGAGAATTATTGGAAGGCGGAGGATCAGATGGGTCAGGGTAGGAGTATTTGAAAAGGTGAGACTTCGGTTTTGAGTGGAAAGCCCGGGGGTGATAGATAGAGGAACATGAGGATGAGGATGAAGGACGGGTTGCAATGATAATGGAGGCACTAAGAAACTGTGAAATTCAGGGGGAGATCATTCCAGAGACGTGGTGCTGTGATGGAAATGGCTCGGTTGGAGAACTTGAGGTGAGTAGTGACTGGGGGTGGAGAAAGGCTGAGATAGGACAATGATCGGATGGAGCGGGTTGTCTGAATGGTGAAGAGATCACGAAGGTACTTGGGCTGGGAATATTGTGAGGAGTTGTAGCAGAACGAACACCTGCATCCGCTTCAGTACGACTTAATCTTTTTGTGCATCTGTCAGTGTGTGTGTTTGTCTTTCCGTATGGCTGTCTGTATCCGTTATGCTAGTGTGTCTTTGTCCGTCATTCATTTCCATGTATATCTACCTGCATTCATTTTCTTACTCTTTCCTCAGAAGTCTTTGACCTTAAAGGGTGATGTGAATGAATTAAATCTTATTCGGTCTCTTACTATGCGTGGAAACTTCAACGTAGGTTTTTGTACGAAATATTTTATTTTTCACTGTCGTAATAACTGTTTCTGGACACCGTGGTTGATTATAAATACAAATTTAATTAAAACTGTTACGTAATAATAAAATTTGTTCTTCCCAAGAAGAAAAATATTGTTATAAATAAAAAAAATACCTAAAAAATGGAATCTATAGCTGAAATTGGTAATTTTTTAAGAACGATGGAGTATTTATCTGATTTGATTTCTCCATATATTATATATCTACATATATATTCATTCGTTCATTCATAGATTTATATAGCGCCTCTTTAAGAGAACTACTCTGTGTCGCTCTTGACTCCAGCACGGCGAAAAAGAACAGTTTTCAAGCGGTCATAGAAGGTGTCAGAGGACATCTAGGATGTGAGATACGCTCAGAAGGAAGGCCATTAATATGGTCGGGCCGACCGCCGAGAAGACGCGGTTTGCGTGTTAGCAGTACGGGCAAATGGGATGGAGAGCACACCCTCCCCGCCGAGCGGAGGACGCTGTAGCAGTCCGAGAAGCCGACACAAGCCGGAAGAAGTCTAGGTAGTAAGATGGGGTGAGACACAGTTATACGTATAGTATCAAGAGTTAATCAAGCGTCTTCAAAGAACCTGTAAAAGGCACCTATTTACTTATTACATTAATAGATGCAAACTCGAATAACATGCGTATATTCATACGCAGGCGTGAATACATATATGCTTAATTAAATACACATAATAAGCATTAAGCACGTATATACATATGCTAACTTTATATTTTGTGATCTGTAGGTATACTATACATATATCCCATCAGCATTTTGTCATATATTCTATCCATTTACAAAATGTCCAAATGACTCACTAAGCCTGTGAGAGAAAAGGCTGTAGGGAAAACGCATATATAATTAAAGTATAGGAATTAATTTCTTATTTTGCTTTTTCATCTTCTGCTCAGGAGACAGCTTTACGTACCACAATAACATGATGTTCACAACAAAGGACGCGGACAACGATCCTCATAATGGGGGAAACTGTGCTCAATGGTATCCCGGAGGCTGGTGGTTTGCCCCATTGTGTCTCTATTCCAATCTGAATGGCCAATATCTTAGAGGTTCCCATACACAGGGTGCTAAAGGAATTAGCTGGTTCCACTGGAAAGGATACAACTATTCGCTGAAAATCACAGAAATGAAACTTACCGCCGTATACTAGAAAATGTCGCTCTAAAGGATTTACTGTAAAGGCTGATTCGATGCACCATAACAACTCCGTAGTTCTCGCAATAGTAATTTGAGTTTGTATTTGCAAACAACTTGCTTAAGCGCTCACGCAATGCACTTCTTCTATTGACTATAATCTAAAATCAGTTAAGCTTTGATTTAATGATTTCTCTGACTATAAAAAACGCTGGCTATTATTATTATAGTTTACGTGTGTGATTCTTAATATAAAACTAGTTAGGTTTCATAGTTTGATTTTACTGTGAAAAATCGCTGAATGTGTGACACTTCGAAGACTTTGTAAGTTTTAAATTGAGTGAATTCAATCTACTTGGTGACTTCTATGACTATTTTCGTGAAATCAGTTAAGCTGAGCCTTGAATTCATAATTTCTCTGTCTATAAATATTGTGATTTGTTCCAAAGGCTGACAATTATATAGTTTACGTGTTTGATTCTAAAAATAAAGCTAGTTGCGTTGCACGGTTTTATTTTCTTTGGAAACTCCGTTAATGTATGGATAAGCGGAGTAATTATTTTATAATTGTATTTAGAAACTTATATCTCACAGGTTTTTGATGCACAAGGTATTAGCGGGTGGGAGCGCACAAAAACCAAACCGTTTTCTAGTGTATATGCATAACATCACTTCAGTTAGGTAGAGAGGCAACTTATGATGAATAAGCAATTTAAAAACTGTAAGCTTTAAGTTGTGAATTAAATGACTAAGCGACTGAGCAGGACGGAAATAGCGTTCTAACATCAACAACCGAAGCAATTCGTTCACAAAGAAGTGTTTTAGTTTTAGGTATGACTAAAGAAAAATAGCTAAATGACCTGTTTGAATAGTGATGAATCCTGGGTAATTAGAACTGATTTTAGGACTTTTGTATTGCGTTTTGCCTGTGTTCAATTTCAAACAAATACTTTGCCGAACAGGAAACCCATGCAAAGATTTTGCTCAGAGGTCATAATGTTTATGTTTAAGAGTATTAGTTGTTGCTGTAGCCAAAGAGATCTGAACTCTTTAGAGTTCAATATTGTTTAACACCAACAAGAAGCGAGTTACAGTAATGAAAGCGACTTGAGACTAATGCGTTTCCCAGAGATATCATTGAAGAAACGAGGAGCTGACGCCTAATTCTTTGTATGTCACTACATTGTACTTACGTGAAGACTTACAGTGAGAGATATAGCAGAAGCATAAAGTTACTTATCTTCTTCTCTCTTCTCTTCCATCAGTTTCCCGACGATGAGGCTCTTATGAAGTTTCTCCATAGTGTTCTGTCTCTGACAGTTTCGCGCACCATGGTTAAATCCGTGCCTTTGCTCTTCAAGTCTTCCTTGACATTGTCCATCCACTTTTTTCGTGGTCTCCCTCTACTTCTCTCTCCCTCGATCCACCCATGTAGGGCTGCGACTGGTAATCTGCTGTTGTCCATCCTTTCTACATGGCCAAACCATTTGAGTCTTCTTTTTTGTATCTTTTCTACTACCGTTACCTCTGCGCCCAACTCCTTCCTTGTTGTTGTATTTCTGATTCTTTCCCTTCTACTTCTGCCCCTTATTCTCCTCAGCCAGCTCATCTCTGTTACCAATAGTCTTCTTTCATCCTCTCTCTTCAAGCACCAACACTCTGATCCATATAGCAACACTGGTTCCACCAAGGCATGGTATAGTCTCATCTTGGTTCCGATGGAGATGTTTTTTGCCTTCCACATTTTGTTCAATCCTCCGAATGCAGCGCAGGCCAATCCACATCTTCTTTTGATGTCTTCTGTGCAATTGCCATCTTCCGTTATCGCTCCTCCTAGGTATACGAATTTCGTGACTTGTTCTAATGTTGTGTCTCCTATCTTTATATTTATCTCCTCGTGCTGTTTTCCAATTGTCATGGTTTTTGTTTTTTCTACGTTTATTCTAAGTCCCAGTCTCTTGCTGCTGCTGTCTACTCGATCTGTAAGCTCCTGTAGATTCTTGCTTGTGTTGGCTATTAAATCGACATCATCAGCAAATCGTAGATTGTCTGTTATTCGTCCGTTGATGTTTATGCCTACTTCCTCTCGTCCCTTTGCAAGTCTCATCACCATCTCCAGTAGCAGGTTAAATAAATCTGATGACATTCCGCATCCCTGTCTCACTCCTACCTTGATTTTAAACCATTGTGTCAATTCGCCGTCTACTCGTACTGCACTTACAGACTTGCTGTACAGGTCTTCTATTAACAGTACGAGCTCTTCCGGTATTCCACAGTGTCTCATTGATCTCCACAGTCCCTCTTGCCATACACTGTCAAATACCTGTTTGTAGTCTATGAAATTATTGTACAGTGTTTTATTCCGCTCTATATGTTTTTCCGAGAGTTGCCTGATTACAAATATCTGGTCCATTGTGCCTCTTCCCTTCCTAAAACCCGCCTGCTCTTCATTCATTGCCTCTTCCACGTATCTTTTTAGACGTTGTTGTAAGATTTTGGTGTACACCTTCCCTGCTATGCTTGTTAGACTTATAGCTCGATAGTTGCTACATTCTTTTCTATCTCCCTTTTTGTGTAATGGTACTATTACTGCTTTACCCCAGTCCTTGGGGCACTCTTTGCTTTCATAGATTTTGTTACACAGTTTGTGCATCATCTCTATTGTGCTCTGCTCTCCAGCTTGCATCATCTCTGCTGTTATGTTGTCTTCTCCCGGTGCTTTAAGTTACTTATAGCATCATCCAAATCAATAAATGAGTCACCCAGGTTCAAAGATTTAAGCCGTTTCAATTTCTTACGTAGCTGTGATGGGTCTAAACAGTCTAAATTCAGTCCACGATGGATTAAGGAGGTGTTTCTTGTCCTACATCCACGAATGCCGCTCCTTGATTAAAGACACAGACAAAAGCTGCACAGACGAAGGAAAAATAAAATGTCAAATGAAATTTTGTTTAGAGTTTTTTTTTCAACCGAGAACTGATGTGCGCATCGTGTAATAAAGAGAAGGATTAAGCTGCTGTTGTGATCTTAGTAATAATAGCGCCTCTTCTGTCAATCGTCCCATGATGTTCACAGAGACCAGTCCTAATACATGGACCTGAGTGTTGAAGTCCAAACTCTCTGTCTGCTTGCCTGCCTTCCTGTCTATCTGTCTCTGTCTCTGTCTCTCTCCCTCTCAGACACCCATTTACTCACTCTGTCTTTCTCTCTGATGACCTGCATACATCAAGGATCTCTGTGTTCCAGTCTCGAAACATAGATACATATTGTAGTGACAGTCATGGACGATATTATATTAGGGATTTAGGATTACTATTATTAAGTAACATTAGTATTATGTGTTGCTTAGTATTTGATGTACGCAAAAGAACACTAATGAATTATGTAGAGTCAAGATCAGATAAGACTGACTGACATTAGGGCCTGACCGGGTGTCATAAGAGGGGGAGCAGGGAGAAGGAGGGGCGAAGGAATGAGGGTGCCACCGATAGAAGAGCGTGGCTGGGGACGAGAAGGATGATTGACAGGCGGGAGGCGAGAGTGAGAGAGGATTAGCGAGAACGGAGGTGCGAGAGGCACTCACTCACAGGAAGAGGAATCGGCTAGACGTGCGATTCACTCACGGAAGGAGGAATCGGTCGGACGTAGGATTCACTCACGGGAAGAGGAATCGGGTGGACGGAGGATTCACTCAAGAGAGAGAGAGGAATCAGGTGTGAGGAAAAATACACTCACAGGAGGAAGAATTAAGCGTGACGAATAATTGCAGACGCAGAAACTCTGTTATGCAATGCGACGTGAAAACCGTTCTAGTTGTAAATACGTTGTGTAAAAATATTGTATGATAAGAATTTGCAAAACATACAACTGTCTTCTAACGGTCTTCCCGAGGTGAATTACAACAACCCACGTGCTTCGAACAGTTACCAAGACCCCCGAAGACTAGCCTAGCCGCTCGATTACGTAACACCGCTTGCCACCAAGAACTGAAGCAAGATCTAGGCAGTGAAGAAAGATCTTATTTCAGTACACATATGAACCAAGAAAATATGACCGTGTCATAAATGCCATTGCACGATGGATCGCTCTGAAAAAAAAACCGCTCTCATCCTCACCGATGAACACTCGAACACCCGAAAATTGTCTTCAGATTCAGAAGGTGAACTGCTTTTTTGTCATGCAAGTAAAATGAAAAGCTGCAATTGAACATTCAAAAATGAATCGTAAATTGACACTGATATGTATCCTGCAGACGATTGGGATCACATGATTAGGTTAATTCATTTGGCCTCATTAATAAAGTATTGTACTTTCCAATCACAACACTCACAACACTCACAACACTCACTTGCGAATGGCTGTTTTCCTTACTTGGATAAATAGCTGAAACGAACAGAAGTTTTGCTTGATGTGGAAACAATCTTGTTTACTTGCCTTAGTAAATTAGAGAGATTGTCTAACTTAGTGGCTTCATTTGAAAGAATGCCAGGGTCGTCCATTAATTATGTCAACAAAATGGGGGAGGGAGGGGGTTTGAAAAAGTTTGACAATTCTTGACAAGCGGGAAGACAAATTGACGTCAACAATAATTTAATCAAAACGCAACCATAGATTCGGAAAGTGTTTATGACTGATCTATAACTTTTTTGTCTGTAATTTAATCAAACGCGATACTTTCTTTGTTTTAAATTATCATGTTCATTGTTTGAAGATAAGGCCTAATTTAGGAAATGCGCTGCATAAGCTCTTGAGCTAGAAGAGCTGCTAAGGAGGGTTTCGTTGAAATCTGGAAAGGTGCATGCTTGGATGGAATTGGGTAGGAAGTATACACCATGTTGAGTATATATACCTGTGATCTCATATATACCATGCTGACTTATCACAGTGGAATTTTGACGAAATTGAATAACATTCTAATGAATATAGGCCTAGATCTAAGTTGTTGAAGGCTGTGATTAATTTGCAATGAATTTACAATTAAATGCTTTAAAATGGCAAAGTGTACCGGTACATAAATAGCAAAAGACTGAATTTGGCGAATACCAACAACATTCCTAAGAAGGAAACACATTCTCTATTCCTCGACGTTCTACAGTGACCTCCGGTAGCTAATTCTGCAGGACCCGCTATCATATTTACACCTCCGAGCTCTGGATTGGCAGTCTAGTAGGCGAACCACTACTCAACGTCCCAATTATTTGTTTTCTTTTACAGACAGTCTGGACATCCATAATGGCAGGAATTTTACCACGAATGACGACGACAATGATGCGGCGAGTGAATGGCCTCCACTTTAATGGACCTTACACATCATACGCTGATGGTATTGAATGGCATAGCTGGCACTGGTACTATTACTCCTAGAAAATGACGGAAATAAAAATATTGGCCATGCAGAGTAGCGCAATCAACAAATCCACGATGCTACGGGACTGTGTACTTGATTATTTACTATGATAGCCTAATTGATTGACTGCAATATCACCGCATGAAAGAAACTACAAATTCGAGGGAATAGCGATCACGTTTGATTGAAATTTGACCACTCTTGGTCAAATTGCTCTGTGATTTTACCTTTTGGACTTTTTTTGTGAATAGTTTTGTCAAATTCTAAACGTTCAGAATAGGACAAAATAATGTTTGTCGAGTGTGATCCAAAATAAATACAATAACACCAGCAATTTGTTGTTGTTATCAATTGTATTGATAAAATTTAATGCATATAAACAAAGACATATCCATACATAAATACATACATAGGGCATACATACATAAATACATGCACCCATAAGTACATGCATCGATATAAGCTTATTCGTTCACAAATTAGATACAAATGCTTTCGCCAATGGAACCAAACCTTTAAGCTCATTTCAGACGTAGCGGTGATTGAATCGCGCAGTCCAGCACGCTAAACGCTATGCCTTTGTGCATCCGCGTAGTCACATGTCTTCCCCTCAAATATATCTCGATAATTAATTTTCCTTCTAAACTTATTCAATCGTCATTGCGCCAGAAGGGTAGAATTTTAACCTTTATTTTACCACTATGCTTTTTAGGTGGAATTTTCAGATTCCACTTAAATATGTGTTATATATTAATGGTATTTAAACATAAATGAGAAGCTTTTATTCATATTTCAAGTTTAAGGTCATTTTTGAGGATGTTCCAAAAATGGAACGTTGGGTCATTCCCACTAGCATTTCTTACAATGGCAGCTGAACAAGACTTAGCGACACAAAAGCTATTGAAAACCAATTTATTTTAAGGTATGAACACATTCAAAACAGTTCACAGTTCTTGAGACATTTGGAACATTATTTGGTAGTGTTTTTTCTGCACAAAATGCAACGACCCTGACTTTCAAGACGAATGTAATGCCGTCATGGCATAGGAATGACTGCACTGGAGCAGTGGGTCCCACTAAACGACAACGCCATGAACTCTTGACCAAACCCTCGAAATGGGTCATAGCTGTTGAGCTTCTGAGACACATAGTGTAGTCGCTTTGCAGCAACTACCACCCTGTTGATGGCATTGCAGAAAAGTTCCACTACCACTTGTGTCCATTGATTCTTGGTCGATGCGCAGGCAGCAGCCGATCCATTGCATCAATCTCTCCCATACTGCTGTATAGTTGCTTATCATGAGTGGCTGAGATACTAATTCTTTGTCCTTGCAACCTTAGACACTGAACACTTATTCCAAAGGATATACCGCATCAAAGTTACTGGGACATGTTACTAGATTGTTGTCTGACTACCTAACGACACAAATTCTGCCATCACAAGTGTACTCAAATGCACATCTTTCTTCCTTTGCAAACATTTTCTTATCTTTCAGAGGTGCTGTTCGAGTTAGACTATCACGGACAGTTACACCTGTTGCCCTGATTCCCATGTCTCTGAGCTTAGACAGAAGGTTGTAACTAGTAAAAAGATTTCACAGTATCGCAGGTGATTTAGTTTTCCCGAGATGAGTTCGGCAAAATTCATGACAACGTAATCACCAAGGGGGTTTCTGCGGGTCAACTACTTCTGCCACAATAAATTGTTGCTTGATTTGGATAGCCATCCGATGAACAAAACACCCAGATCTTATAACCGAATCTGATTGACTTTCCTCTTGTGAACAACTTTGTGCCGTGGTGTCCATATTAAGGCACCATGGACTGATCAATGCTAAGTTTTTCATGAAAAATTCCACACTGCATCATGGATTTGTTCAGCTGATCATATAGTGGAGCAAATTTTGCCACTCTAGAATCACCAAGAGATCTGTTGTCAGCTAAATTCCAGAAGATGAACCTTTCTTTATTTCTCCAGCTTTGTACATCTTGAACTGTTACAGCTGTTGTTCCAATTTTTCTTCTTTTGATAAGGACCATCACCTTCCAGTTCAGAGAATGAAACTTTTTTGTTGAAGCCGGAGGTTGCTGCTGGTGTGATCTCCTGTTCTCTTTGGATTTGGTCGATCATCTTGGTGTTCCTCCTGTAGCGTTGTTGGTGTATCTTTTGGAAAACCATTTATATGGGATTATTTTCTTGCCTCTCGCTTTCTATGTCTGTTCTCCCATATAAAATTTTGGTTTCTGTTGCCACGGTGGCTACTGGTTGCTCATCATCGCTTCTGCCACAGAATACATCTAATTAGCCACAAACGTCCACAGGCTCTACTTATGCCAGATCATTTTCATCTATTTGTTGACCCTCAATTTCGTTACTATGTTCCGTCACTTGTTGCGACTGCTTGCTGAAGTGTTGTCGCGTCGTTGTCTAAATTTCAAATTTAAATATTCCAATTTATAATAAAATCACTATCAACAATTAATGAATGAAAGAGAATGTGAAAAAATAATGATGCATGCAAAAATCAAACAATATCCAGTGGCACACTAGTAACAAGGAAACACAATCACCATATATGGCAATACTAATGAGAATGCACCAACGTTCCAAAAATGGAACATGCTTTGAAACTGGATTTTATCTTCTAGAGTTGGGCCCAATATTAGGTAATTGCTATTGTCATCACTGATTATAGGTATCAATTAAAGAAATACAATATGTCTCACCTGTTAAATGATGACGGAAATATTTTTTTTAACTTTATAAATTTTTTGGCTAATAAATCTCAAAATTCGTCAAAATTACGCAACGCTAGCGCAAAAATAATTTAAGTTAATCAGAAAATAGACGTTGTTTTATATTCTCCGTTCCTAGTTCTTTCATTTGTAGTCCAAAGATAATAAATTTTCTAAGGCATTATATATTTTTATAGAACTACAATATATGTTCCAAAAATGGAACGTTGGTAAAATAAAGGTTTAGGTGACTTAGCTTTCAGAAACCAGATATCTAAGTACATAGCCTACACGTGCACTTCTAAAATCCAAGTAGTTATGAAATAGTTTAATAGAATAAAACTATATTGCAATTAACACACCAGTTGGTCTGATTACGCGGCGCTAAAAAAAACAAACAAGCTGTCATCTTCATGCATTGATTTACACGCAACATCTGGAAGACTCAACATTAGACATTGTGTAACGCATAAAGGCATACGCCAAAAATCGTTATAGACTAATTTCGCTAATAATTGCACGGAAGTTTTAAAACTATACAAGTACACACCTTGAATGACTTTTGATTTGCAAGGGCATTCTTCAAGAACAAACAATCATAATATTTTAGGAAACTATTAGAGATACGCAGGTTGCACAATAATTTCTTACGAAATCGACTTCTAATTAAAATGTTAATTGAAATCGATTTCATGTGTTTAAACTCACGGTGTTGCCACGCAGGCTATAGAAGTTTATGAAGACTACAGATTTTCAAACAATGCAAAAATTCATATATATTATATATATATATATATATATATATATATATATATATATATATATATATATATATATGCTGAAATAAGATTCTCTTGAACTATATCATCACTCCCACGCTCACCTGTAAACTTTTACGGTCAACAGGTTGAGCAGTCATACAATTTTAGAACAAGCGCAGGTCTATAATAGTATAATAGACAGGGCTTCAGATGTTGACGAGAAGATTCCATTCAACTATTCGGTATTGACAGTGAAGCCCTAACGCAGCCAAAACATGGTGTCGCACTTGCTGTTTCACTTTCTGCTCCTGGTGATTCTAACCGGTAAAGATGTTGTGCTGGTGAATGCATCAGACAATACCATAGCTTGCGGATTTGAAACCTGCTGCCAGGCAATGCCAAAATTAATGACGGCAGTCAATGAAATAAATAATAAATTAGACGAAAACGCTACATGTGCAGGTGCGAATGAGAAAATCGATAGGCAAGCGACGGATTTGGAAGAGCTGAAGGAAAAGTTGGACAGAAGTCTTGCATCAACGGTCGCCATCTCCAGGCAGTTGGAAAGACTTTCGGCTGATCTCTTACGCCACGACGAACGCCTCAAGGCACACATTGAATCGCCAGGATCGGCAGGAAGTGCGGATAAACTTTTGCAAAGTAAGAACACTGTCATTAGATATGTATTTAAACGACCGGTGTATGACTAGAAAAGGAATGCTTTGCTTCATTTGAAGCTATATACCAAGATGGTCTATATTGCTGGCAGGTATTTACGGTGCTCAGTTGGGACCTGGAGATTGCACCAACAGGAGTCTATCCTGTTGGTGAAATTTCTATTTCAATTCCAAATTATACGAAGGATGGGGCCTACGCATAACATTCTCTCTCTCTCTCTCTCTCGCGCTGTCTCTCTCTCTCTCTCTCTCTCTCTCTCTCTCTCTCTCTCTCTCTCTCTCTCTCTCTCTCTCTCTCTCTCTCTCTCTCTCTCTCTCTCTCTCTTAGTTCCTTTCGTTCTTTCCAGAACATCGGGCGACAAGATTCCTCCATTCTGTACGGTTGTCTGCAATGTTCTCCGCCTCATTCCATCCGACTCCCATCGCCACCAGATCTTCTCTTAAAGTGCTTCTCCAAGTCTTTTTGGCGTCCTCTATTTCTTCTCCCCCCTCTGGTACCCAGGTCATTGCCTTCTTTGCCGGTCTCTGTGCCGGTAGTCGTGGTATGTGTCCAGCCAACCTCCTTCTTCTCGTCTCCACGATCGTCTCAAGCTCTACCGCCCCGGCCAATCTCAGGACCTCCGCGTTGCTGACGTGGTCTCTCCATGAGATGCCTAAGATGGTTCGTAGACACGCATAACATTACAGAAACAAATTAGACGAAGCTGTCCTCAATGCTTTACTTCATTTGACAGTTAATTTTTAAATGGCCTATATTTGCTGGCAGGTATTTACGGGGCTGAGTTGGGACCGCGAGACTGCACAGACATCCGAGCAATGGGTAACAGTAATAGCGGAATATATCGAGTCTATCCTGGCAGCTACAATCGACGAATTGAAACGGACGTCTACTGCGATTTCAGTACTTCGACAGAAAGCTGGCTTGTAAGAATTAACAAAATCACTGCACGTTTATTTTGTATTGTTCTTGTAATGCAATGTGATTCAATTATAACAGCATGCACCGCTGTTTTGCTGTTATTATTATTATTATTATTATTATTATTATTATTATTATTATTATTATTATTATTATTATTATTATTGTTATTACCATTATTATTATTATTATTATTATTATTATTATTATTATTATTTTTTTTTTGCCCCGAGGTAAAAATGATCCCTCAGGGATCATTTTTATTATTATTCCTCATTATTATTATTGTTATTATTATTATTATTATTACTACTAATAATAATAATTATTATTATTATTGTTATTATTATTATTATTGTTATTATTATTATTATTATTGTTATTATTATTATTATTATTATTATTATTTATTAATTCAAATCGACAACACACAGCAAGATTACGCTAAAACATGACAGTACAATCAAGATAATAATATTAATAATAATAATAATATGATCCCTCAGGTGGTCAAAACTATTCCGGAGATATGGTGTTATTCTGGAACGGCTCCTCCCTCATCAAGATTCTGTTGGACAAAGGTTCATCGACAGGCAACCGCATTAAAGCGTTGGATGGTGGTAGAGAGGCGCTGGAAGAGATAGCTAGTCTGTCTGGGTTCTCCGGTGATTAGAGTTAGTCGTTTGCCCAGTTCTTTAACAAAGTCCATTTCTCAACACAGACGAAAAAGTGGTTTGCGAATAGCTGGTTGTACTTGGTGGTTTTTCTTGCAGCCGCCGCCCCAGCCTTATTTTTATTATTATTATTTTATGACCCAAGGTACATATGATCCATCGGGGACTTAGATATTAGACTTTTAATTGTTATTTCCGAAAGATCAGGCCTCGTCCTCCGCTAAGTCGTTGAAAGTGCCGCGACATTATTATTATTATTATTATTATTATTATTATTATTATTATTATTATTATTATTATTATTATTATTATTATTATTATTATTATTATTATTATTATTATTATTAGTAGTAGTAGTAGTAGTAGTAGTAGTAGTAGTAGTAGTAGTAGTAGTAGTAGTAGTAGTAGTAGTAGTAGTAGTAGTAGTAGTAGTAGTAGTAGTAGTAGTAGTAGTAGTAGTAGTAGTAGTAGTAGTATTATCATTATTATTATTATTATTATTGCTTTCCTGGAGATACATACGATCCTTGAGGATAAAAAGAGCAGGGACAAAGGTGTTGAGCGTGTTTTAAGCGATGGTTTTGAAGCGCTGGATAGCCATATGTAATTGCAGGTAGACCAATATATAGTTTCCATCTTTTCTCCAGTTAGGCTATCATTTTGGCAAAGCGATGTCCAAGGCCTTCTTGGGTCGAGTCAAGGGCACAAAGCGTTATACGAGTAAAATATCCACGAAATCGGAAGTTCTTTCAGCTGCTCATTCATGAGCAATATCACCCAATTAAACCAAATTCATTCATTCGTTCATTTCAAAAATTTGAAATAACGCCTCCATCAAGGCACCTACTCAGAACGCTCCCAGCCCAACCACGGCAATTATAAACTAGACTTCAGCAGATTGAAAACGTGCCCGAGGGGACGACCACAGGGAAACCGCTGTCTTGTTGAGATGATGGCACTGAGAGATTAAGATTTTCGAAATTTCTGTTTTCTTGTTGTGTTTGTTGTTTGAAAGTAACAGGCCATGGAGTGAAAAAAAGAGTTATAAGTGCAGTAGTAGAGTCATGAATAGGATTTTCACTATGGAGTAAGATGAGGATAAAGATTGTCAGTATTTAATACATGTCTTTGGTATTGGATTTTGTAAAGGTTTGTTATTTGCCTCTAACTTCCTGGTTAATTTTTCTAAGTTTCTGGATATTAATTCACACCATTTTGTGCCTATTTATCTGTGTCTAGGTGTTTCAACGAAGGAGAGATGGATCACAGGATTTCGACCGTACCTGGAGGGAATATGAACTTGGTTTTGGAGATCTAAATGGCGAATTTTGGCTTGGTACAGCGTGATAGTGTTATCTGAAAAATTTATAACAAAAGATAAAAAAGACAATGTTAACTATGGCCACTGGACTCCATCTTGGTCAATTATAGGATCAGCCGAATGAGTCTTAAATCCAAAGACCGCGGCTCTTTGGATCATTAGTATCATTACCTTACATTGCTTAGTTCGTGTGACCTTACCTAACTATAGCTTACCTATACCCATCTTATCTTATATGATTTTACCTTTCTTTACAATAAATTGGCTTGCACAGCATTGTGTTAACTTAATCTCCGTAACCTCTTCTTGCCTTACGAGAAGGCACTTTTCAGTTTTGAATTATATTTATTCGCATGGTACAAATATTATAGGGTAAGCTGAAAATGTGTTTGGTGTTTAGACACAGAATAAGATAAGTGTATAATATTTAAATTACAAAGTATCTTAACGCAAAAATAAAGTTTCCAAGCTAATCGTGTTTAAAATAAGTTTGAAATGCCATTCGTTAGAGACGCTCTACTAATTAATTGTCTAGTGTAATTAGAACTCAAAAGTACGATGGTAGTAAGAAGATGTCACTTATTACTTTTAATCCGTAGACACGAGTCATCCTTTGCTCTTGTTTATTAAAAGGCCATTGAAATTATTAAAGTTCTTCCAAAACATATTTCCGGCTTTAAAAAAGAATACATAGGCCTACCCCTGCATAAAACATTTTGCACCTATAGATTATTATTTGTGTAAAGATGCTTCGGCGAGAGAGGCGCGGCACTTAGGAATTTCCTCGCAATTGGATGGAACGGTAAAGTGGCTTAGGATTTCTACATAACAAGGGTTGGTTTGTAAGACACTTATGTACAGCAAATTGTTACGACTAACGGTTAGTGACATGAAAATTGTTTTAGGCAACGAGAAACTGTCTTTATTAACAATGAACAAGAAGTACAAGTTACGCATCGAAATGGAGGATTTCAGTGGAGTGAAGCGGTGGGCGGAGTACTCGACGTTTTTCGTCAAACCAGCAACGGACAAATACAGACTAACTGCTTATGGAATTTCTGGAACTGCAGGACCAGGTAGGCATTTGATTGTAGAAAATGTCCATTTCAGTGCCACTCCATCTGCTTCTGCAACTGTCAGTCTCTCCGAATATAATATTGTCTTTATCTGCTGTCTAAGTTTCCATCCGCCGTGTACGTCTCTCTGCGGCTGTCTTCGTCTCTTTACTTCAAGATTATCTTTGCCTACTATAGGGGAGTGAGATGAATGCACGCAGTCTTATTCGGTCGGTGACTATACCTAAGAACGTTAGCGCAGCTCTTAAGCTCTTTGTCTAACATTTTCTTTTTCACTTGCCTTAGGCCTGCAGTTATTTTTGGACTGTGTGGCTAAATATAAATTCCAATTATAACTCTTATGTAATTATAAAGTTGGTAGTTTCGTGGAAGGAAAATATTTAAAATCAGTCTAAAATATGGCGCATAGGCCTATAGCTGAACTCAAAATTCTAGCAGCTCATTGGAGCATATATATTTCGTATATATTTCACGCGTGGTGCTGCGTTCGTCTTCTCTCCCAAACTCATTAACTCTGCTCCATCAGCTGCAGCTGGCTTCCTGTAGAATTCTGAATTAGATTTAAATTGGCCTGTTTGATCTATGAAACCCTCACAATGTGCACACTTACCTTTTTCAACCACTACTCTCTCCTTACATCTGACCACGCAGTCTGGGGTCTTCGGTTATGAGTCTTTTGGTTGAGTCTAGATGTAGCACTGCCTTGGACTCTCCTGCATTTCGTGTAGCAGCCCCCAATGAATGGAGCCGACTACCAATGTTTATCCGTTGCTCGACTTCCTCTTCCAAGAAACGCCTCAGTGCCTCACAACTCGCTACTTCTCACTGGCTTTCAAACTCCTGGATATCTAATTGCTCTTCATCTCAGATTCACGTTTCTGTGTGACTTTACGCTCCTTAAACATGTTCGTAATAAATAAATAAATAAATAAATAAATAAATAAATAATACTGATGGTTTCTGGTGGGCTGAGATAATTTGGCACCTTTCAAGAAGCCTACCTCTCTAAACTACTTATATTATATATATAATATATAGAATATATATATTATATATGCATAAATACAAACATATAAAACATGCGTATAGCCTAAACTTTGTGACATCTAGGTGTACATGAGTGTATACATATATATATACGCGCCTTAAAAACATACTAGTAGGCCTAGGTGTAAACATTTACTGACTTCATAATATTATTTTGGGACAACAGATACTATGGGAATGGACGTGTGTGTAATATCCTATATGAATCTCACAATCTAATAAAATCTACATTGTTTCATCCACAACGTATTCATGTATACATAAAAAATTATGACTTGGTCCGTGACAACTCAGGCTGTAACAAAAAGTATATATAGGAAGAATATACGATATCATTTGTTGTTGTATTGTTTCAACTTGTGCTCAGGAGACAATCTGGCGTACCATAATGGCAAGCAGTTCGGCACAAAAGACGAGGACAACGGTTCGAATATTGCTAGCTGCAACCCCGCGATTACCGGAGGCTGGTGGTTTAACGCATGTTTATTTGGCAATCTGAATGACCGCTATAAGTCAATCTACTGGTACTACTATCTGTATTCCTACTATTCGCTGAAAGCCACAGAAATGAAAATTACCGCCGTGTTGGAGAAAACCTAATTCGCTTTAAACTAGGGGTCTATTCGTTATGGTCAGCGATTACATTACGCCATTGGACTTCAACTTTCTGATTTGTTCTAAGCAATTTAAAGTAGTTTCTGATTATTTTTTATTTCTGTGATTATTCTATGGCAATGCACTTCGTAATTTGAATTCGCAGGTTATACAAGGAAACACGCAATAGGCTTCTACTACTGACATATTTTCCTAAAATCAGTAGTCTACAGCTGAACTTTTAATTCATAATTTAACAAGCTACGAATTTGTGATTTAACCTTAGGCGGAAATTTAAAGGCTCGTGTGTATGCTTCTAAAAATAATTACACTTGTCTAGTTATAGTTTGATCTCACTCTGAAAAAATTCCGGTAATGTTTGGCAATTTGGATCTGTCAGTGCAGTGCGCCTCCAGTTCTTAATTACACAACTACACTATTGAAAATTATATCAATTGGTGGTTGCAGGAGCTTCCAGACCTAGACCTCTTAGAATAACAGACTGCTATTGTGATCATATACAGGCATGATTGTCGGTCTTACAATATGAGTCCCAAGATGTTCCAACAGGCCTCTTGGACGCCCTCGCCATATTTGATGATAAACTCATCTGAGAATAGCACTAAATATGCATATATGTAAAGATACACGTGTGAGTCATCAGGCATCCTACTTATCATCCACTGTTACACCTTGTGGCTATGCTAAAGGCCGATCCGCTCTTCGATCAGCTTCTTCAAAAATGCACATTGTTCCTGGTACATGTAAATGTCTTGTCTTTGGAAGTCGTTCAGTCATAGCTGCTGATCACGGACTCTGTACCTGCTCAGTTGACAAAAATCATACTAAAACTATATTTCGGTGTAAACTGAAACTTGCCTTTCCCAGTCTGCTTATGCTCTTTAATGTTTACATTTGCTCTGCTTCAGCGTGCACTTTGAACTTTGTAAGGAGGGCATTATCAAATTACGGTTGTAATTTATTGTACAGCCGTGTCAACGATTGCATAAATTGCTACTTCTTCCATGCTGCGCGAAGGCCAAAATTGAGAGGTGTAAGTTCCTTCTCCATGATTCGTGACGAAGTGCTTCTTTGTGATCTTGTCCAATCTTTCTGCCCTCTGTTGACCCTCATTTTCAGGATGCCGGGCGATAAGCCCGAAGAACTTCAGTCTGCGTTTGTGGATTATAGGAGAAATTGCTCTCCCTTGCTCGACAAGTTGGTGACATGGTCCAAATAAGGAATCCTAAATGCCGTCCTGCGACACTACATGTCAATATTGTCAAGATCTTTATTAAGTGTTTAGAGCTTCTATGATTGTCCCAGTCTCAAAGCTGAAGCCTTTTACGAAAGTACACATCGAAACTGCTCCAATGGAATCTCGCAACCTTTCAGACGATAAGCGTAAACTACCTGTTGAATATTCATTTTCTCTGTTGCCAGACGTAGGCCTACGATAGAGCGAAGGATAACGTGCCACGCGGTAGAGTTCGCCTTCGATATTAGGCAAATATCTAACGATTGTTTGTAACTTTAATTCACGTGTAGAGTGAAATTTCAAGTTAGAATAATATAATCAAGTCGACATTTGGCGTATTTAGCTGTTTATATGCTACGACCTATGCCGTGGTTTGGATTATAGTACTGTCTCCGTAGACACTATTACAGCTTCTAAGAAGAAGCTTGGCGAGATAGACTATTGGAAGCATTAAACAATACACATTACTTGCAATGGGTCTAACACCAGTGGCGTAGCTATCATATGTGCAGGGGTTGCAAGGCACCCGGGCCCACGACCTCCAGGGGCCCACAATATTGGTTAGAACGCAAGGCTACAGGCCTTACAGGGCCAAACAGAGGTCCTTGCACCCTCTGCACCCGGGCCCATGAAAAGCTAGCTACGCCTCTGTCTAACACAGACTTCTGAACCACTTAAACCCTTGCTATGTTATGTTATATTATTATACAGGTATTTTAGTAATCTGAGAGCTAAGCGCTATAACTGACCACTTGTTATCTCTCCACAGGTCTTTCACTTGTAGCCATCGGACTGTTTTTAGCTGTCTGCCTGATCCTTTTGGATATTGATCTGGAACCGAATTTGACCCTACCTGCTAATCAATTTTGTTTTGACTAAGCGCCTGTGAGTAGGTGAATAGAGAATTGAGTTGCAGTAGTCAACTCTGGAGATGACTAGGGCATGAACTAGGGTGGGAGCAGGGTGAGAATTGTCGAGGGGGTTGGGGAGTTCAGCCCCCCTAGTCTTTCTTAGGACCCCATAGTAAAGTCTTCATTGCACACCCAAACTCCACATGAATCAAGGTCTAACCCCCCCAGTCTTTTTTCTACAATTCTCATACTGGGTGGGAGACATTTTCATTAAGGCTTTTCCTGACTTGCCGTATACGTCTTAGTCTCTTAGTTGGAAAAAGCAGGATTTTCCTATGGAGGAGATTTGATTTTTCATAGAAAGTGTACTGCCGAACACCGATGTCCCGAACACATTCAGCAGGTTTTATGAAGCAGTCGCGGATGAGGTCGAGGACAGAGTAAAGTATGTCAAAGCTTGGCATAGGGTGACGGTTGAACCAAATGAGCTCTGTCGCAATATGTCTAGATAGAATTTATCTTTGACCGACAGAGGAGTTAGTTGGAAATATTTTATGCATTAGAGCATGATATTTTGGACACAGATATGTTTAAAATGCACTATACAGCCTATTTGTTGGAGTTATAGCTATGCATATATTTGTTTAATTTGAATGACGAAAAAGTGATATCTAATCCAGGACTGGATGCTCATAAAATTATACATGAAGTCAATTGTACCAGTTACATAGAAGAACCCAAAGAGATACACTGTCGTGACTTGAACTCCGATCGATCACCCAATTTCAGGTCTTTTGTTAACTTTATTTCAGTAAGTATGACATTAATCACCATTCAGCATCATACGCAATATTATCTACAGCAATTTTGGCTACATCTTCGAGAAGACTCTTCAAATCTTAATTTATCAGTTTATTGATCACTGTTATTCTTGATTTACAACAACTGAGCTTCGTGTTATCCATAAGTTCATTACGCTATTAAGATTATGTCCAGTCAGATCTGACAATAATGTGATAAATGTACTTGCGTTCCATAACGAACTCAGACAATCTGTCAAAGACTCTAGGAGGTCAATATATCTTAGCAGAATAAATCCTTCTAACTTTATCACTACATGAAGTGAGCTGTTAAGTGACAATACACGACAAACTGAGTGAACGCAATTAAAATATAGTAAAGGACACGAGGATATAAAGCGTTTTGCTCTCAGCCTTCAAGTTCAGACGAAACAGTATTGTAGTTGATTTAGAGCATGCTGTCACATGATGTACAGCTTTACCTTTATATTACGATTTAGCATTGATAATGCCTTTCCAGGAAGTTGTCTAGCCTACGGGTTAGCATGCAGGACTGCCAAACCGGAAGTCAGAGGTTCAAAAGTCGGCCAAGGTTGAAATAAAATTTAAAATGTCTGTTTCTCTTGCGCTCCATAACGGACTCAGATTCTACACTGTCGGTAGGAAGTTCAGACGAGGAAGGAGAGGACTGACTAACCGATTCATATCCCGCATAGTTAGGTGTGCCACCAGGTTTTAGCTTCGTTGAGGGATTAGTCCTCCAGTTCTCGAGAATTTGTTAACCGGCCAGTAACTTATTAATTTTAGTGATTGACTTAATTATTGAGTTAACAGTACCCTCGCCTGCTTACTGTGTCCACCAAAGCTTAAATGAAGTTGTTAAAATACGTCATATTTCACGCTCATGGCTTCTGAATTTTACAATCAGTGATTTTCTAGTTCTATATAGAAGCGTATTCAAATTTTTATCGGAGCAGAAATTGCATGGAGAGAATATATTAGAATTTTTAATGAAAACTCTAATTAACAGAACTGTAATAACACTTAGGAACTAATGAAGCGTTGTTGTTTAAAGCAAGGATTAAACTCTCGATGCATAGCTTATCTACATCGAGAAATAAGAGAGAATAACAGTAGTGATTTTTCGGACACAGTAAACTTTCATTAAACAATCCTCAATAGATTGTTGCAGTCATTGCTTATTCTTGTGGGACAGCGAATTCAGCACTAAGGTACAATAGCGAAAATATCGACAGCAATGTCGCATTCGCTGTATCTTGCGTTTTTATTGGTCCTTCTGACAAACTAAAACTCAGTGTACTTCCTGGCGAAGGTTCAGACTTCACACGTCAGCGTGTGAAGGCGATAAGTGCTGTGCAACGTTGGCGAAATTGGTGGTTTCCGATCAAATCTATGAGCCCCTTCTTGGCATGGATTGGCTACGTGAACATCGTTGCCGTATTGGGTTTGGATCGGGTGCTCTCCTTGTTGGTCGTCGTCGCATTCCACTAGTAAAAGGGAATGGGGCCACGTGGTGTCGGAGGATTGTAGTCGCTGAAGAAGTGATAGTGTCCCCTCGGTCCGAATGTGAGGTCCCGTCGAAAATGTTATATGGAGATTTAAAGACGACCGCAACAGCGTGGATGACCGAGACTGGCGAAGTCTCACCAGGCGTGCATGTAGCGCGAGTAGTTTTAGCGGATAATGCTAACTTAGCTCGAGTTAGAGTTTTGAACTTAGGGGAGCAGCCAGTCAAACTGCTCGAAGGTCAGTTAATTGGTGGGTTGAAACCCGTACAGGTAACTGGGGAGGAGGAGAACATGTCGAGCAAGGAGGTATCAATCGATGATCCGGGACTGGACAGATTATTAAAAGATCTGCCAGAAGACGTGCCACCGGAGGCGAAGGGTCGATTGAAGGAACTTTTAGAGGAGTACAAGCAAGTGTTTTCAGTTGATGAAAATGATTTAGGGAGAACTACTATTAGTGAACACCGAATAGACACAGGAAATGAGCGCCCAGTAAAACAATCTTTGCGCAGGCAGCCTCTAGCGTATAAGAGCGCCATCGATCAACAATTAGACAAGATGTTAGCGGCGGGTATAGTAGAACCGACGGTAAGCGAGTGGGCCGCGAATGTGGTTTTGGCAAAGAAAAAGGATGGTACTCTTAGGTTCTGTATTGATTATCGTCAGCTTAACGACAAAACTAACAAGGATTCCTATCCCCTCCCTCGTATTGACGAATGTCTTGATGCTCTACAGGGGGCAGGTTGGTTTAGTACCCTCGACCTGCGCAGCGGATACCATCAGGTAGCAATGCATCCCGGGGACGCGGACAAAACGGCTTTCGTTACCCGGAGGGGCACCTTTAAGTGGACAGTCCTCCCGTTTGGCCTGTGCAACGCCCCTGCAACTTTTCAGAGGCTCATGGATATAGTGATGTCGGGTTTAAATTTTGAAACTTGTCTGGTTTACCTTGACGATGTCATTGTGTTCGGAGGATCTTGGGAGGAGCACTTGGAACGATTGGGTTTGGTATTTCAACGGTTGAAGACGGCCAATTTAAAGTTGAAACCTAGTAAATGCCACTTGCTGAGGCGTACGGTCGGTTTCCTGGGACATGTTGTATCCGAACAAGGAATTTCGGTGGACCCGTCCAAGGTGGAGGAAGTTGTTGACTGGCCCACCCCCGATAAGTTGAGGGACGTACGATCGTTTGTTGGTCTCTGCGCTTACTATAGGAAGTTCATACCGAAGTTTTCGTGCGTAGCAGCCCCTCTTTTCGCACTCACTAAAAAGGGACGAGCATTTGTGTGGGACGATGCATGCCAGATGGCGTTTGAGCGACTAAAAGATGCTTTGACCACCGCGCCCGTGTTGAGCCTATCTATGGACGATGCACTTTATATATTGGATTGTGATGCTTCTGACGCAGGAATAGGAGCTGTACTCTCGCAGAAGATTGACGGAGAAGAGAGAGTTATTGCGTACGGTAGCCGGTTGTTCTCGAATGCGGAGAAAAACTACTGCATTACCAGGAAAGAACTCCTGGCTGTAGTGTACTTTACGAAAGTCTATCGCCAATACCTTCTAGGGAGGCATTTTGTTCTACGCACAGATCACGCCGCTCTGCAGTGGCTGCAGAAAACGCCTGAACCTATAGGCCAACAGGGTCGATGGCTTGAACGCCTGGCCGAATTTGAGTTTGATATCATTCACCGTGCGGGACGAAAACATAATAACGCGGACGCGATGTCTCGGAAGCCGTGCCGGCAGTGTGGGAGAATAGACGCCCCGGACCAACCCGTGTTAGTTAGGGAAGTGGTGCAAGTTTCTACCCCGACTGAAGTTAATAGGGTAGAGGTGATAGCGGCGGCGCAACGCACAGACCCGGAATTAAGTCAGGTTCTGAATTGGCTGAGCGAGGGTGCAGAAGTGCCGAGCTTGCAGGAGATTCTTTGTGAGAGTGAGGCGATCAAATTGTATTGGTATCAAAAAGAATCTCTGTTTTTGCGCGAAGAGGTGATTTGGTTCTGAATTGGCTGAGCGAGGGTGCAGAGGTGCCGAGCTTGCAGGAGATTCTTTGTGAGAGTGAGGCGATCAAATTGTATTGGTATCAAAAAGAATCTCTGTTTTTGCGCGAAGAGGTGATTTGTTTGGCCTGTGCAACGCCCCTGCAACTTTTCAGAGGCTCATGGATATAGTGATGTCGGGTTTAAATTTTGAAACTTGTCTGGTTTACCTTGACGATGTCATTGTGTTCGGAGGATCTTGGGAGGAGCACTTGGAACGATTGGGTTTGGTATTTCAACGGTTGAAGACGGCCAATTTAAAGTTGAAACCTAGTAAATGCCACTTGCTGAGACGTACGGTCGGTTTCCTGGGACATGTTGTATCCGAACAAGGAATTTCGGTGGACCCGTCCAAGGTGGAGGAAGTTGTTGACTGGCCCACCCCCGATAAGTTGAGGGACGTACGATCGTTTGTTGGTCTCTGCGCTTACTATAGGAAGTTCATACCGAAGTTTTCGTGCGTAGCAGCCCCTCTTTTCGCACTCACTAAAAAGGGACGAGCATTTGTGTGGGACGATGCATGCCAGATGGCGTTTGAGCGACTAAAAGATGCTTTGACCACCGCGCCCGTGTTGAGCCTACCTATGGACGATGCACTTTATATATTGGATTGTGATGCTTCTGACGCAGGAATAGGAGCTGTACTCTCGCAGAAGATTAACGGAGAAGAGAAAGTTATTGCGTACGGTAGCCGGTTGTTCTCGAATGCGGAGAAAACCAGGAAAGAACTCCTGGCTGTAGTGTACTTTACGAAAGTCTATCGCCAATACCTTCTAGGGAGGCATTTTGTTCTACGCACAGATCACGCCGCTCTGCAGTGGCTGCAGAAAACGCCTGAACCTATAGGCCAACAGGGTCGATGGCTTGAACGCCTGGCCGAATTTGAGTTTGATATCATTCACCGTGCGGGACGAAAACATAATAACGCGGACGCGATGTCTCGGAAGCCGTGCCGGCAGTGTGGGAGAATAGACGCCCCGGACCAACCCGTGTTAGTTAGGGAAGTGGTGCAAGTTCCTACCCCGACTGAAGCTAATAGGGTAGAGATGATAGCGGCGGCGCAACGCACAGACCCGGAATTAAGTCAAGTTCAGAATTGGCTGGGCGAGGGTGCAGAAGTGCCGAGCTTGCAGGAGATTCTTTGTGAGAGTGAGGTGATCAAATTGTATTGGTAACGTTTCTCGGGTTCGCTCCGCTAGTTCAGCCAGAGATAAGTAAGTAAGAAAGAAATCGTGAATACCATCTTTATTTCAAGACCTTCTGCTCAACGTCCAACGATATTCTTCCCCGACAAGAGAAAACTCCTACTGTCTATCCGATACTAAAAGTAATACAATTCCACCAAGTGACTTCTTCCGGACTGGTGATAGGTAAATCCAGGTAAGTTTCCACACTGGCAATAGATAAATCTTGTGATTAATCCAACTGTGAGATAATCGTAATTCCACCAGGTAACCTTTCCACACTGGCAATAGATAAATCCCGACGATGAGATAATTGTAATTTCACCAGGTAACCTTTCCACACTGGCAATAGATAAATCTTGTGATTAATCCAACTGTGAGATAATCGTAATTCCACCAGGTAACCTTTCCACACTGGCAATAGATAAATCCCGACGATGAGATAATTGTAATTTCACCAGGTAACCTTTCCACACTGGCAATAGATAAATCCCGACGATGAGATAATTGTAATTTCACCAGGTAACCTTTCCACACTGGCAATAGATAAATCTCGTGATTAATCCGATCTCTCGAAGTCGGTACCAGTCCGATCGCTCACGGTCTGGACGATCTGCTGTTCAGCTCCGCAGCATCCGCATCTGTTAATAACAATCCGGTTGACAACAGCTCCAGTTAGCAGCAGGCCAAGATCAACCACTCCAAGATCAACCACTCCAAGATCAACCACTCCAAGATCAACCACCCTTTGATCAACAACTCTCTGATCAACCACCACTGATCAACCACCAAGATCAACCACTCCAAGATCAACCACTCCAAGATCAACCAGCCTTTTGATCAACCCCCTTTTGGACCGCATACACGCCCTTTTTATAGGCGTACCCGAGGCCCAGTCAGCCCATCCGCCAATCAGCGGCGCCCAAGCCGCCAGCCAACGTAGACTACCCCTATATCTACTTGCACGGCCTTAAAGAAAGTATAGGAAAAGGGGCGGAGCTTAGTTATAATTACCCGCTATGCAAGACGGTATGATAGCAGAAAAGGGGCGGAGCTTAGCTTAGCCGCAGACAGGCCTGCTGCATGCATCATAGCAGACACGTACAGGCCAAGTTGCACCAGTACACAGCCACGCATAGGGGTCATCCAAAATCACCATAGATTGTTGCAGTCATTGCTTATTCTTGTGGGACAGCGAATTCAGCACTAAGGTACAATAGCGAAAATATCGACAGCAATGTCGCATTCGCTGTATCTTGCGTTTTTATTGGTCCTTCTGACAAACTAAAACTCAGTGTACTTCCTGGCGAAGGTTCAGACTTCACACGTCAGCGTGTGAAGGCGATAAGTGCTGTGCAACGTTGGCGAAATTGGTGATGGACAGACTGGAGAAGCACCCACACCCTAAAATTTCCCTAAATATTCTCGGAACCCGAGTTCATCCACGTGCTGATATTTCGGCCCTTCAATCGGTACTTAACGCAGCTGCTGGCCTTATTGCTCATCGCTCTCGGTTCTCCTCCATCTCTACTTACATGTCTGATGTCTTGCATTGGCTTCCTATCTCTGCTCGTATCCACTTCAAAATCATAGCTCTTGTCTCTAAGGCACAGCAGGGCTTAGCTCCAGCCTACCTTTGTGACCTGATGCGCAAACCTCTCTCAGCTTCTTCTCATCGACCCCTACGTTCTATGAATCGGCTTGATCTATTCGTTCCCCGGGTGAGGTCTGCCCTGGCTCAGTCTCGCTCTTTCGCTGTTGTGGGTCCATCCCTATGGAACTCCCTTCCTTTGGTACTGCGTGGGACCCTACTTACTAAGTTCTCTCTCTCTGTTGTTCATCGTTTAAAGTCATTTCTGTTTCCGCGAGGCTCACATGCTGAGAGCGCCTCTGAATAGTTCACACTGTGAGAGGCGCTTTATAAATTCTCAGATACCATACCATACCATATGGAACGCTAACACATTCATTGCACCATTAGCGTTTTTGCCTATTACGAAAGCTAATTTCACCGAGGTCAGGCCTAGATTTCTTATGATTGATCGCCTTCAACGTCCTCAACTATCGCATGCATTTTAAC